>OX451741.1:995772397-996972397 GCA_948472305.1 Vicia faba
GGGGTAACAACTGGAGTAAGAACGGGCGTACTAGTTGAAGTACTGGTAAGAACAGCAGATGAAATAACAATAGGCTTAGTGCCAGTCTTTGGGGAGATCTCAGGAGAAAAAACCCTTCCACTTCTAGTAATCCTACTGGTCCCGACAATGTTACTGACATCAGGATCAGCCTCTTCATTCTTCAGGTCTTGTTTAACGCCATGATAGTAGATATCAGCGCCATAATTCCAAGGGATAGCTTTGTCCGAGGTGTACGGGACATGACCAGGACAGGTGATTATTAATGGAGCAACTCTCGGAGCGGGTGTAATCCTAACAGGTCTTCTCGAGGAGGCCTTGGAAGGATTGGCGGAAATGGTTATAATATAAACATCTTCGAACGGAACAGTAGGATTCATATTTTTCTCAAACAAAATTTCTCCGCTGTCCATCAGGCGCTGGACACCTGTCTTTAGCAGACAGCATCCAGATGGTAGAGATGAACACATGTGGCAACCTTCACCACAACCCCGAAATAGACCGGCCAGCAACAAATTCTTCTTAACAATCATAAGGGGAGTAGAAACTTCATCAACTGAGGTCACAAACAGATCGGTATCAATGACGTTAACTCCACGGTTGTGTCTAGGCATGGGAGCAGTTATGACATTGGGCTTCTCGGGAGCATCGAACTCAATCTCCTTGGCTTCAATCAGATCTTGTACTTTGTTTCTTAGAGCCCAACTGTTGTACCCCAAAATTTTCCCTCCCATATTTCTCAATACATGTCAAGTGAGATCCTCAAATTGCTCAAGGAAGTCCAAGAGTTGACTAGACAAACTCTCTCCTAAGGTAGTCTACCTCAAATTAGGGTTTCATTTTGCATCAAGATGCTTGAGTCCAAAGGATCCCAAATGCTCACCATTGTAATAATATGTTCTCAAGATCAACCATGTCAAGTTTCAATCCTTACGGAGGAAGTTTGCTCAGTCAATTGCTCAAAGGCCTGAAAATCAATTGTGCTAGGTCAAAAGTCAACTGTGGCCCACATATAGTCAAACTTCAAGATTTTTGGTAAAAATCCTAATTTTGAAGTATCATTCATCATTTTATCAAGGGTTGATCATGATTCACCAAGGATTGCTCACAATTCATCAAAACCCAAAAGTTGCTAAATTAGGGTTTTGTAGGAAAAGTCAACTCAACTTTGACCAAGCATAACTTTCTCATACTTTATCAGAAATGACCCATCCAAAGCTCATTTATAAGAGGATGCAATACCCTACAATTCATCTTCATCCCCCAAGTTCAAAATATGCACTCACAAAAAGATATAAATTTTAACATTATAGGTCATTTTAAAAAGTAAACAAAAACACCTTTTGGGTCAAAGCTTCATACATGAACATGGAAGACTCAATTAAGATAAGAACAAACGGGTTGCTTAGAGGACATCCTAAGCTTTATAAAAAATCCAAGAACACCTCTCTAGGGTCAAAATTGAGAGATTTATGCATTGGCCAAGTTGACCTTTTTTGCAAAATTGCCAAAAGTCAAATGTGCTTAAATTTGCATTTTTTCCACATGGGCCCAACTTTTTATGCTTGCATCTCATTCCTAACATAGTCCACGACCAATGGGACCCTCCATGCTTTATTTATTTATTTATTCAATTTATTTTGATTTTTATTCACTTAAAATTCAAATAAAATCAAATAAATCTAAATAAATCATATATTGTGTTTTAGGGATGATTTTTGCATTGAAGGAAGATCTTATGTGCTGTCAAATAAGAATCAATTCGTGCAAGGCTGATTTGGTTGGAAAAAGAATGAATTTGAGAAAATTTGGAAAGATATCATATGCCATGAAAGACCAAATCAAATCTTCATAATGAGCAAGATTGAGTATGTTTTTGTTGACCTAACATATTGTATTACATATACAGAAGCAAGGCAAGGCAAGAGAGGAGGTTGAGCAATCGTGAAAGAGGCAAAAAAAACTAGAAAAATTCAAGAGAAAGTGGTGATCCAATTTCCATCCTAGAGGCCAATCCAAGCCATTCTAACATCGCCAACAGATTGTTGGACATCCCAGGAACATATCCCAATCAATTGCAAGCCTTTTCGCGCCTGGAATTGTAAGTTACAGGTACCACAATTTGCTTCCAAACTCAATTTCATTTTCATCAATTTATACATCATTTGCACGTTTTGATTGCATATTCTTGTTCCTTAATGAGTTTGTAAGCCATTCATTCTATTCAATTGCATGTTTAACGCCTGTATAGGATATTGCCATAGCTAGGGTTTTACGTTCTTGTTTAGGGCTTTGCAGGATAGGTAAAATTGGAAATTGATTCTGGTACCATGAGACTCGTGAGAATGAGACGAGTTGATTGGTACCAGCCATGGCCATTTATATTGCCTATGGATAATTTTTGAAACACACAGGGTTGTAGCTACAGCGCAATGTCCGTAGGTAAAAATATCCTGGGCTAACACGACGGATGGGAGGAAGAAGATGAGGTGTGGCGCCCCTTGGTTGGGCAATTTGAATTTAGCGCTTTTTTTTTTCATTAATCATTGTTTTCCATATATTATCTTTTGTTTTTATTATATGTACAAATAATAAATGCAGCATAGATGACGAGCGTGCATTGGAAAAATGCCTAAGGACCTGGGTTCAATCCCCAGGTCCCAACCTTTATTCGTAATATTTTTCAACAGGAAATTTTGCGCTTTGCAAATCAAGAGGTTCACCATGTGCCATCAAGATTTGGCCATCCAACTCATCAGCGCTCCAGATCCAATGCCTTTCCCTTGGAGGACTACCATGCGCCCCCAATCAACGCGCACACTGGATTGAGCAAAGTCAAGTAGGCCTTAGCCATTTGGGCCCAAAAATTCAATTCCAACCCCCCTTTTCAGCAAACACCACCAGGCCCATTTACTAACTTTTCTTTATTTTATTTCTTTTTCTTTATTTTTTATTCTTTGAATTTTCTTTATTTATTTTAATTCACAAATTAATTATTCTTTTCACAAAAACCAGAAAATCAATAATTCACCAAAATTAGGATTAGTTTTTATTTTATCAAAATTAATTTAATTTAGTTTAAATTAGGGAAATTGTAATTTGTTTTCAAAAATAAAATCAAATAGAAATTAGGTTAAATTTTTTATTTAATTTTATTTTTCTCTTTTTCTTAAATAAATAAAAATACAAAAAAAATAGGCTTTTAGATGAATTAATTTATTTTTCTTAGTTTAAAATTAATTAAACGTAGGATTTTCCTTTAATTTAACGATTCCATTATTTTCCTAAAAACTAACAAAAACATTTTTTAATCAATCGCAATTAGGTTTAAGTCAAGGGTCAAAACCCTAGTTGTCTCGTATTCGATTCATCACGCGCGTATTATTATTTTTACGATATTGTTGTAACTGTTCATGGTTTATAATAGATTAATCTAGGGCTTTTATTTATCGCTTTTTCCCAGTTTTTTTGGCTATGTAATTAATCCCTCTCCCCGAAGCCTTGTAATAGCGTAGATTTACTTTCTCGCATTTTAATTCTCGCAAATATTTGACTGTTTAGATGAATGCTAACAGGATTGTATGACAAGAATGCATGCCAAATTAATCCAATTAGAAAACCCTAATGTGCAAAGACTAAATAATTGAAAACAAATCACTCGCACATATCACTCTTAGGATATACTCACACTTCGGTTGCCTTCGGTAAACGATCATTAAGTATAGGATGCTTTAGTGGTTGCCCTTCTGTCTAAAAAGATCAAGTGTCCCGTTCAAAGGTTGCCTCGGAAATGTTGCCTCGAATATGATCTTAAGACTCTAGGGTTATTACTAAGGTGTCCTAACATTGCTCTAGTGATCGTACGTCCCTTTCGAATTGACCCTTACAACTCCAACGACGGTGCTACCTATTTCTCAATAGTAGGATAATGCTGTCTAAAGGAACGAGAATATAAATGATCTTTTTTTCGAGTAGGTAGATGCTAGTAGGTACTTGCTCAAACGACAAATCTTTTCACACTTACATATTTCTAAACAATTTTCAAAACAACTTCGTCACACCTTTGAGGATTGATACAAGGGTTATCACGAAGTCAAACTTTTCAAAACAAAGCACATACACAAGCAATTTTAAAAAATGAGCAAGTACCTAAGTGCCCATGGAAAACCATGGATAGAAAGGGTGCTAACACATTCCCTTTATATAATCTACCCCCCGTACTCAGAGTATCTCGAAAAAAGGATTTTTTTTTGTACTTTTTTCCTTTCCGGTTGGATGAAATAAAATTCGATGGCGACTCTTGCTTACCGCGACATTTTGCGAAAACAAAATGCAAACCAGTATTTCAAACAGTCGGTTCTGCCACCATATCACAGAACTGGCAACTCTGTTGGGGAAATTAATAAGTGGGGTATGCCTTAGGATCTAGTTCATCATAATTTCTTCTCTTGATTTCTTTGTTTGCTTTACTTTTAAGGGTTTTGTTTGGGGTTACTATAGATCCTAACCCGGATCTGGGGATACCTTTTAGGTAAGTAGCAATAGACTGTGAGGGAATTGTACGACGTAGACCGATACAGTTGAAGCAGTAGCTACGTTGATGTGGCACATTGGTTGGTACCGGTATACCTTGTGGAGAAACAAGGAGAATACGGGGCCGCTGCATGGTGTCATTAAGCATCATCTGACCTTAGAACCTTTAATCTCCCAACTTGGCCATTAGAAAGTAGTGAGATAGCCGGCCTCAGTGTAGAGCTGAGAACTGGTTGATACTTGATGCTACACTCATTGAGACCATACTCTTGAGATAGTTCTGACTGCAAGAAAAGATTACGTGAGCTGAAACCATGATCGATGGAGGATGGTCAATGATATTGAGATCCTCTAGAACCCAGTTAATTTTTCTAGGACAAGTTTGAACCAACTTAACTTCAAGAGGGTACCCTTTTACCTCATGCAAAACTTAAACCTAAGGGCTTTGTGTGATTTGATTGTGTTCGCAATACCTGTGCTTGCTATACTTGTGGTTTACCATGACATCATGCATCATAACATGGCATTCATGCTTCATTACACTAACCGTTTCAAAGACCAAGGGAATTTATCTTTGTTCTGTTTTGCAGATTATGGCTTCCGTGCGCAGAAATACCATCCGAGTCAACTTTGTGCAAATACCTGCCCAACTTAAAGAGCTAGCCTCAATAGTTTCTGAGACTTCTATGTTCATTAAGAGACACAGTCAACTTCTTAGCCTGGTTACTTCAAATCTTGATGAGCAGATGATGAGCGTACTATTTCAGTTCTTTGATCCCGTGCATCATTGCTTCACCTTTCCAGATTACCAGCTGGTACCTACCTTGGAAGATTTCTCTCATCTATTGGGAATATACATCCTTGAACAAGTACCCTTCACAGGTATGGAAGAAGTTCCTAGACCAGAAGACATTTCCTCAGCTCTGCATTTGAAACGGGCTGATGTGGTATCCAATTGGGAAACACGAAGCGGGGTCGAAGGTTTTCTGGCCAAATTTCTGATAGACCAGGCTCAGCTATTCTGGGATAACTTAGATTTTCAAGCTTTTGAAGATGTCTTGGCTCTCCTTATCTATGGTTTGGTTCTCTTCCCGAATCCGAATTCCTTTGTAGATGTGAATGCTGTCAAGATTTTCCTTTCCTGCAACCCTGTGCCTACCTTGCTTGGAGATATCTTGCATGCTCTCCACACTCGTACTATGAGGAGAAGAGGAACTCTTATGTGTTGCATTTTGTTGCTGTCAAGGTGGTTTATTTCTCACCTCCCTAATTCTGTGCTGAAGAACGAAGAAGGTTTGGGTTGGTCCTACAGAATAATGTCACTTTCTCATACATATATTCTTTGGTGTTCCCGGGCTATGGAAGACACTGCTGTTATTGACTGTTGTGGGGGATACCCTAATGTCCCATTGCTTGGAATCAGAGGGGGTATAACTTACAATCCTTGTCTGGCTTTGCGACAATTTGGTCGTGCTCGAAGAGATGGTCCCTATGAGCTACTTCTTGAGGACATTGTATTTGACTATAAGGATGATGTTAAGGAGCATCGTCTGAGGTTTATACGAGCTTGGGGCATGGTGAATAGATCTGACCCCCAAGAGTTGGGACCAAAGACTTCCCTTCTTATGCAGCCTTACCTCCAATAGGTCCGAGCTCGTGCCCAGAAGCTTGGGATGCCCTATGAGGCCAAATTACCAGTGATTGTGGAGCCCACTAATGAAGAAGGAATTACTTACACGGTTCTCTATCCTTACATGCACACTGATCCTGGGGAGTTGCAGAGGTCTTGGATTCAGTTGAAGGATGAGCGGGACACTTACCGGGAACAGTACCATGAGCAAGAAAGGAAGATTTTGAAGCTCACCGTCCAGCTCGAGGAAGAAAGAGTGATCAATGACTACATCAACATAAAGAGGAAGCGACCATGGGACTTTTGATTTTTCTTTTTCTAGTTTTAGATTTTGTTTTATTTACTTCTTTGTAACGCCTTAAAGGCATTGTTGAACCTTTCAAAGTTAAGCTAATAAAGTTTTGTTTATTTTTTTGGTTTACAAATTTAAATCTCCCAAAGTCTTTGAAATCATTACATACGCATCCCATTATCATGCACACCATTACAGGTACCACTAAAGGTTTCTCATCTTCTTCGCTGTTTATTTCAGTAGAAATGTCTTTCGATCAAGCCATCAAAGATCTTCAAGCACATAACGCCCAATTCCAACAGATGTTCATAAGTCTGGCCAAAGGGCAAGAGGATCTGAAGACCCTTATTCTAAAAGAGAAGAAGAAGAAGAATAAAAAGAAGGTCGGTATTCTGAACATGGGTAGAAGATTCGGAGAAAGGTTAAGACAACCAGCTGATCTGACCTCCTCATACAAGGACGGGGAGAACCAGGAAAGAGCCAAGGACCCATGTCCCGCAGTTTCTGATAATGATACAGATTACGATGATGAGCAATATCCTCCTGCTGAGGATAGGTACAAGCAGCTAGAAGACCGTCTGAGTGCTATGGAGATTCAGAAAATCCCTGGTTTGGATTTCGGAGAATTGGGACTGGTATCGAGAGTGGTCATCCCTCATAAGTTCAAAGCTCCGGTTTTTGCCAAGTACGATGTAGTATCCTGTCCAAAACTCCATCTCCGCTCGTATGTCAGAAAGATCCAATCCCACATTGCTGACAGAAATTTATGGGTGCATTTATTTCAAGATAGTCTGTTAGGGACTCAGCTTGAATGGTTCTACCAGTTGGAGGGAGCCAGTGTCTAAATCTGGGAAGATCTTACTGCTGCTTTCTATAAGAAGTATCAGTATAATGCCGACCTAGCTCCCACTCGTACTCAGCTCCAGGGTATGTCCATGGGTGCAGGTGAAGGTTTTAAGGACTATGCTCAAAAGTGGAGAGACTTGGCTGGAAGAGTCCAACCCCCGTTGTCTGATAGCGAGTTGGTTGACATGTTTTTGGGGACGCTATCTGGTCCATTTTTCAATCACTTGATCGACAGCTTGTCATCTGGTTTCACCGAGCTGATTTTAACTGGAGAAAGAGTAAAAGCTGGCATTCGAAGTGGTAAAATACAGAAGGATGCCTCTTCGAGTTCGGTAAAGAAGCCTTTCACCGGTAAGAAGGAAGCTAGTGCAGTCTATGGCCCGAGGGCCCAGAACAGATCTGAACACCGTCAAACGGTAAATGCTGTAGTGATACCAAGACCCACAGTTGCTCCACAACACAACAATCAACAAAGGGTGGAAAGACTGCAACGGTAGTTTACCCGCATCAATATGACTTTGGCTGAAGTTCTACCTCATTTGCTGAAATCCAACTTGGCAACCTTGAGAGAGGCTCCCAAGAATCCAAACACTACTTCTCCCAGATACAATCCCAACACGCGGTGTGCCTACCATTCGGAGAATCCAGGCCATGACACAAACGATTGCTGGGCTCTGAGGAATAAAGTACAAGATTTGCTGGAAGCTAAGGAGATAGAGTTTGATGCTCCAGAAAAGCCAAATGTTATAACTGCTCCCATGCCCAAACATGGTCGTGGAGTTAATGTTGTGGACAGCGATTTATTTGTGACCTCTGTGGAAGAAATATCTACTCCTCTGATGACAGTTAAGAAGAACTTGTTGTTGGCCGGTTTATTTCCGGGATATGGTGAAGGTTGCCACATGTGTTCTATTCTGCCTTCCGGTTGTTGTTTATTAAAATCAGGTGTTCAGCGCCTGATGGATAATAAAGAGATTTTGTTTGAGAATACTATGATTTCGTTTGTTCCAAATGAAGACGTTGCCATCATAACCATTTCCGCCAATCCTTCCAAAGTTTCCTTGAGAAAACCTATTAGGATTACACCTGTTTTGAGAATTTCCCCGCTAATAATCACCGCTTCGGGTCCCATCCCATATACGTCAGATAAGGCTATCCCATGGCATTACGGTGTTGATGTATATTACCATGGTGTTAAGCAAGATCTGAGGACTGGAGAATCTGATTCTGATATCAGTAATATTGTCGGGACTAGTAAGGTTACCAGAAGTGGAAGACTCTTTTCTCCCGAGATTTCCCCTCCGACTGTCCACAAACCTATTGTCATTCCATCTGCTAGTACATCAACTACTATTCCAGTTCTCAATCCAGTTATCACCCCTGTCGCCGAGCCATCTGGGACTCAGGGAAAAGAAATTATAGGTGAGCCTGCCCGGACGGAGGCACCTAAGAAAATCATTATGGAAACCTCTAAATAAGAAATAGAGGAAATATTGAAAATTATGAAGAAGAGCGACTACAACGTGGTCGAGCAGCTGGGGCAGACCCCGTCAAAGATCTCCATGTTGTCCCTGCTGCTGTGTTCTGAAGCCCATGCGAAGGCTTTAATTGCATTTCTCAAGACTGCGCATGTGCCGCAGGAAACTTCAGCCGATCAGTTCAAAGATTGCGTGGCCAGCCTGACTGCTGACAATGGGCTAGGTTTTTCAGATGCGGACCTGACCCCTAAGGGGAGAAATCATAATGATGCTCTGCACGTCTCGATCGAGTGCAGGGGCACCACTATGTCCCATGTGCTGGTAGATACCGGGTCCTTATTGAATGTTCTGCCAAAGAAAGCGTTAGACCGTCTGGATTATGAAGGTTTGATTTTAAAGCCGAGTAACATTGTGGTAAGGGCTTTTGATGAATCAAAAAGAATGGTGCACGGGGAGGTGGACATCCCTGTCAAAGTGGGTTCTCAGACTTTTGGGTCCTCCTTCTACGTGATGGATATCAGGCCATCGTATTCTTGCTTGCTGGGTCGTCCTTGGATTCATAAGGCTGGGGCGGTGACTTCCACACTCCATCAAATGCTGAAATATCCGGTGAAGGGGAAGATTGTCACGGTGCGAGGTGAAGAAGAGTATATGGTGAGTCACCTCAATTCCTTTCGTTACATAGAGATGGACGGGGAATTCATAGAACGCCTTGTCAGAATTTCTAAGAGGTCCCTCAGGTCTCGGCATCAACTAGAGTTACTACTGGAAAACCTCTGATGAAGATGGCTTCTCTCAAGGATGCCATGGCTGTAGTTGAAGAAGGTGGGTGTACCAATTGGGGTCAGCTCCCTGATTTCACTCACAAAACTGACAAATTTGGCTTGGGATTTACTACAGGGGATCAAAGGGATATTAGGCGCGCACGGATTGGAAGACCTCCTCTCCACATCAGCAATCGGGGAGTTAACGCAATTGAGGACAGTGAAGAGGATTCAGACATCGACAACTGGATCTACCCAACAACCAACGGTGGACTGAACAACTGGACGGCGAAGGACTTCATACTTGTTTCTTTTATTCCGCAGTAATTGACTTTTGTTTTAAGATTTGTAATAAACAGTTTGAAACTTTAGGGCCCGGTGCCTTGCCCGAGGCACCTTGGCTTTGCTTGTGAGGGCTTATTATTTGGCATTTCATATATCATTAATAAAGCATTAGACATTTTTTGCATTACATATATTGCACTCTTTGTTTTTCTTTTCTGTTTCCCACTTTATCAAAACAGCTATTCGCTTACACACACTCACGTATCATACTGCAGATCCATATCCACTATGGATCCCATTGATAAAAACTTTGCTACTTCCAGTTATGACTTCGAAAATCCGATCAACCAAGCCAAGGACAAAGGTGAGGACGATTGTGAGGTGCCTGGAGAACTTGCTAGACTATTACAGCAGGAAGAAAGGGCCATACAGCCTCATGAAGAGCCAGTTGAGTCAGTGAATTTGGGTACAGAGGAAGACAGGAAAGAGGTTAAGATAGGTGTGAATCTGGAGCCTAATGTCAAACAACGGCTAATACAAATGCTACGCGACTATGTTGAGATCTTCGCCTGGTCCTATAAAGACATTCCTGGTTTGGACACTAATATTGTGGTACACCGCCTACCGACTAAAGAAGACTGCCCTCCGGTAAAGCAGAAGGTCCGCCGTATGCGCCCTGAAATGTTAGAGAAAATCAAGGCAGAGGTCATGAAACAGTTCAACGCAAGGTTCTTAGCTGTCACTTCCTATCCGCAGTGGGTTGCTAATGTTGTTTCGAAACCTAAGAAGGATGGTAAGGTACGGATGTGTGTGGACTACATAGATCTGAACAGGGCAAACCCCAAGGATGACTTCCCACTTCCTCACATTGATGTTCTAGTCGACAACACCGTGCAACATAAGATCTTCTCCTTCATGGATGGTTTTTCTGGCTACAACCAGATCAAGATGGCTCCCGAAGACATGGAGAAGACAACCTTTGTTACACAGTGGGGCACCTTCTGTTACAAAGTAATGCCTTTTGGGTTGAAGAATGTTGGGGCAACTTATCAGCGCGCCATGGTCGCTTTGTTCCACGATATGATTCACCACGAGATCGAAGTTTACGTTGATGACATGATAGCCAGGTCCCAGACTGAGGAAGAGCACCTTGATCATCTCCGGAAACTATTTGACAGGTTGAAGACATACAAGCTGAGGTTGAATCCAAACAAGTGTACCTTCGGGGTAAGGTCTGGTAAGCTTCTGGGTTTTGTTGTCAGTGACAAAGGTATTCAGGTAGACCCTACAAAGGTAAAATCCATACAAGAGATGCCGGCTCCCTGCACAAAAAAAGAAGTCAGAGGTTTCTTGGGACGTCTTAATTACATTGCCAGGTTCATTTCACATCTGACTGCTACTTGTGATCCAATCTTCAAGCTGCTGAAGAAAGATCAGGTGGTGATGTGGAATGATGAATGCCAGACCGCTTTCGAAAGAATTAAGGAATACCTTCAAGAACCACCAATTCTGATGCCTCCAGTTGAAGGAAGACCTTTGATATTATACTTGATAGTGCTGGACAATTCGATGGGGTGTGTGTTGGGGCAACATGATGAGTCTGGTCGAAAAGAGCACGCCATTTATTACCTTAGCAAAAAGTTTACCGACTGTGAGATCCGATACTCATTGCTCGAGAAAACTTGTTGCGCTTTGGCATGGGCTGCTCGCCGACTGAGACAGTATATGCTGACTCACACTACCTTGTTGATATCAAAGATGGATCCAATCAAGTATATTTTCGAGAAGCCCGCTCTCTCCGGAAGGATAGCAAGATGGCAGATGATCTTAACTGAGTACGACATCTAATACACAACCCAGAAAGCAATCAAGGGGAGTGTGTTGGCGGATCATTTGGCGCATCAGGCCGTGGATGACTACCAGTCCATGAATTTCGAATTCCCGGATGAGAATATCATGTTGGTAACCGACTGCGAAGAACCTGAACCGGATGAAGGACCCGAGGAGGGATCCCGATGGTCTATGTATTTTGATGGAGCCTAGAACGCATTGGGTAATGGAATTGGCGCTGTAATTATATCTCCTGAGGGCTGTCATACTCCGTTCACTGCCCAATTATGTTTCAACTGCACCAACAACATGGCAGAGTATGAAGCATGTATAATGGGTCTTCGAGCCGCTATTGACCTGAGGATTAAGTTTTTGAGTGTATTCGGAGATTCCGCTCTGGTAATAAGTCAGATCAAGGGCGAGTGGGATACGAAGCACCCGAATCTTATTCCTTACAAAGAGTATATGCTGACATTGCTCCCACACTTTGAGGAGATAACCTTTGAACATTTCCGACGAGAGGAGAACCAGTTGGCGGACGCGCTAGCTACCATGTCTTCTATGTTCAAAGTCAGGTGGGACAATGAAGCTCCCCGGATTACCATTGAGAGGTTGGATGAACCCGCACATTGCTGTGACATTGAGAGTGAAGAGGTAGGAGATAAACCATGGTTTCACGAGGTAAAAAGGTATCTTGAGGCTCAAGAATACCCCGAGGGGGCATCTGTTAAAGATAAGAAGTTTCTGAGGAGGTTTGTTGCGAAGTTCTTCATCAATAATAGGATCCTCTATAAGCATAACCATGATTCAACCTTACTGCAGTGCATAGACAAGAGCGAGGCAGAAAGGATCATGGCAGACTTACATGAAGGTACCTTCGGAACTCATTCCAGTGGACATACCGTGGCGAAGAAAATCCTACGGGCAGGATATTAATGGTCCACTATGGAAGTCGATTGTTATCATCACTCTCGAACCTGTCATAAATGCCAAGTCTATGCTGATAAGGTACATGTACCTCCGGTTCCCCCGAATGTTTTGACAGCTCCTTGGCCCTTTGCGATGTGGGGCATCGATATGATCGGCGAGATCAGACCTACTGCGTCTAACAGATCATCGCTTCATTCTAGTAGCCATTGATTATTTCACGAAGTGGGTTGAGGCAGCTTCCTTTGCTACAGTAACCAAGAATGTCGTAGCGCAGTTCATTCGACAAAATCTAATTTGTCGATATGGTGTACTAGAGAGGATTATTACTAACAATGGTACAAATCTCAATAACACAATGATCACCGAGCTCTACAAACAGTTCAAGATTCAGCATCATAACTCTTCTCCCTACCGACCGAAGATGAATGGGGCTGTTGAAGTAGCTAACAAGAACATCAAGAAGATTGTACAGAAGATGGCAGTGACATACAAAGACTGTCACGAGATGTTACCGTTTTCTCTTCATGGGTACCGTACCTCAGCACGAACGTTGACAGGGGCAACACCCTATTATTTGGTGTATGGCATGGAGGCAGTCCTACCCGTTAAAGTCCAGATATCCTCTCTCAGGATTATGAAGGATGTGGGTTTGAACGAAGACGACTGAATCTAAACCCGACTTGATCAGCTAAATATAATCGATGAAAAGAGACTTACTGCTATCTGTCATGGTCAGACGTATCAAAAGCGAATGATCAAGGCTTTTAACAAGAAAGTCAGGTGTCAAGAATATTAAGTCGGGGATTTACTGATAAAACGCATCATACTACCGCAAGGTGATCCCAGGGGAAAATGGACCCCCACATGCGAAGGGCCATTTGTGGTTAAGAACATTTTCTCGGGAGGAGCTATGATTCTAACCACCATGGATGGTGACGACCTTCCTCACCCCGTCAAGGCAGATATAGTGAAAAGATACTACGCATAATTAAAGACCCGCTAGGTTGACTGGCCTAGGAAAAAATAAGGGCTTCCCAGCAAATCAAAAGGGTTCGGGCAAAAATAAGGGATGAAAATGAAAAAAAAACTGTACACCCGGCAAGTCGAAAACCTGAAAGGGCGACTTGGGCAAAAAAGGGTATCCCGGTGGACTGAAAACCTGAAAGGGCGGTCCAGGCAAAAATTAGGGATCAAAGCGTAACACTATGTCTCATTGGATCATCTTGCAACCAGGATTCGTTATCCACTATCAAGCTCGGACAGCGCCAATCAATCTGATCCACCTTCTACCAAGCAGCAAAATGATGAGATGCTCGAAGATATAAAGGAAATAGCAGAGTTGGAACCCAATGGGACTATTTCACATAGTTGTTTCTTTCTTTTACATAAATTGTAAATTACTGTCTTTTCGACGGAGTTCTCTTACTAGGACGTCAGTCTCTTTGTACAAACCCCTATTACAGGCCAATTTCAAAAATCAATGCTATTCATTTTCACAAGAAATTTCGATTTGTTTTTCTTTTTTCTGTTTTGTTTTGCAAGAACGTCCAATGATTCATTTTTGATATATGCATTTGAAAATAATTTCTGCTCATAAATATTTACATAAGAAACAAAAGACGACTACTCGTAATTCCAAGAACAGGGACAAACAAGAAGTGCCCAAACCTTACAGTCACTCTGCCCATCATGTATCAGGACAGAGCCAGCTGAAGAAAAATGAGTAGTGATACATACACTCCCCACATAGTAGAAAGTATCCAAAGACAGCGATGTTAGCTTTCCCGAACAGGACATAACTCTCCCCAGCCGAGGTTCACAATCGCGAGTGAGTCAATAAATTATTCCCCCAAGCAGAGTTTATTTCTCTCACCAGCAGAAATTCCATCTCGACAGCTTTCATTATCACCAGCAATGGTAATTCATCCCCAACTGAGTGGTTTCTCCAAGTCGGAAGATTTATTAACCAAGATCTCCTCTCCAACAGAGTTATTCCCCGCAGATTTGTCCTCAGACAGAGTCTCGTCCGGCAGAATATTTACTAGCCAAGGAGAAAATCCCCAGCATAGTCATCTTTGTTCACCATCCCCAACAGAAATAGAGGAACTATGGTTTGTTACAGCAGTCAAGAATACCATTTCTCACACTCTCCAAACAACAGCCAGGGATTTATTTTCCCAGACTCAAATTGGTATGTCAGCATTTCATGTTCATACATCATGACATACACATACATCACATATAACATAGTCTCATTTATTTTGAGAAATGTCATCATACAATGCATCTCATGCATCGCATATAACTAACCCTGAATTTCTTTCAGGAAAGACATTATTATCAACAATTCCCAGCAAATCCATGATCAACACTCGAAGCTAAACAAAGTAATCATCGGTGCGACAAGAACAACCTTATCCAGGTTCCCTCGGCAGTTTTACCCAAACTCATTTCGAAGCAGCCCTACTATCCAGGCTTCCATCTCGAAGTAACCCTACTATCCAGGTTCCTTCTTACAGCCCTACTATCCAGGCTTCCATCTCGAAGTAACCCTACTATCCAGGTTCCTTCTTACAGCCCTACTATCGAGGCTTCCATCCCGAAGTAACCCTACTACCCAGGTTCCTTCTCACAGCCCTATTATCCAGGCTTTCATATCGAAGTAACCCTACTACCCAGGTTCCTTCTTATAGCCCTACTATCCAAGCTGTCATATCGAAGTAACCCTATTATCTAGGTTCCTTCTCACAGCCCTACTACACAGGCTTTCATATCGAAGTAACCCTACTATCCAGGTTCCTTCTTACAGCCCTACTATCTAGGCTTCCATCTCGAAGTAACCCTACTACCCAGGTTCCTTCTCACAGACCTAATATCCAAGCTTTCATATCGAAGTAACCCTACTATCCAGATTCATTCTTACAGCCCTACTATCCAGGCTTCCATTTCGAAGTAACCCTACTACCCAGGTTCCTTCTCACAGCCCTACTATCCAGACTTTCATATCGAAGTAACCCTACTATCCAGGTTCCTTCTCACAACCCTACTATCCAGGATTCCATCTCGAAGTAATCCTACTATCTAGGTTTCTTCTCACAGCCCTACTACCCAAGCTTTCATATCGAAGTAACCCTACTATACAGGTTCCTTCTTACAGCCCTACTATCCAGGCTTCCATCTCGAAGTAACCCTACTACCCAGGTTCCTTCTCACAACCCTACTATCCAGGCTTTCATATCAAAGTAACCCTACTATCCAGGTTCCTTCTTCATCCCTACTATCTAGGCTTCCATCTCGAAGTAACCGTACTACCCAGGTTTCTTCTCACAGCCCTACTATCCAGGTTTTCATATCGAAGTAACCCTACTACCCAGGTTCCTTCTCACAGCCCTACTATCCAGGCTTTCATATCGAAGTAACCCTACTCTCCAGGTTCCTTCTCACAGCCCTACTACCCAGGCTTTCATATCGAAGTAACCCTACTATCTAGTTTCTTCTTACAGCCCTACTATCCAGGCTTCCATCTCAAAGTAACCCTACTACCCAGGTTCCTTCTCACAACCCTACTATCCAGGCTTTCATATCGAAGTAACCCTACTATCCAGGTTCCTTCTTACAGCCCTACTATCCAGGTTCCTTCTTACAGCCCTACTATCCAGGCTTCCATCTCGAAGTAACCCTACTACCCAGGTTCCTTATCACAACCCTATTATTCAGGCTTTCATATCGAAGTAACCCTACTATCCAGGTTCCTTATCACAACCCTACTATCCAGGCTTCCATCTCGAAGTAACCCTACTATTCAGGTTCCTTCTTACAGCTCTACTACCTAGGCTTTCATATCGAAGTAACCCTACTATCCGGGTTCCTTCTCACAAACCTACCATCCAGGCTTTCATATCAAAGTAACCCTACTTTCCAGGTTCCTTCTCATAACCTTACTATTCGGGTTCATCCTTTCGTATCCCCAGACAATAGTCCACAACACTGTAAGACCGGGACCCGATCAAGCACAATTGATTTCACATTTCTCCAGTGAGTTTCGGTGCAACATATACCCCGACCAAACACGTAGTTCACTTCCGCTTCCCAAACCGGAACTATTCCCCAGTAGAGTAACAGACAACTGGAGCTTCTAATACTTTATTTCTCTCAAGACAGAGACCAGTATTCCCCAACGAAGTCCTCCTCAACAACAGGTATACAGGATCTCGCAAAGGAATCTCTTATGCGATCGACACCTCTTCGGATGGCATCTTTAATCCCATCTTCCGTCATCAACTCCAAATTGCATCTCTAAGCCCATTCCCGATATCGCAAGTCAAGTATCACTTCATGCGAGTGCAAATTTCTGGGCACTCTAGTGTTCAATCATCTTCCACCTTCAGATCACGAAAGGCAGACGAGCCAATCTACATCCTCAGGTTTAAGAAGATTTAACAGGGGCAACTATTGTACCCAAAAATTTGCCCTCCAATATTTCTCAATACATGTCAAGTGAGGTCCTCAAATTGCTCAAGGAAGTCTAAGAGTTGACCAGATAAACTCTCTCCTAAGGCAGTCTACCTCAAATTAGGGTTTCATTTTGCATTAAGATGCTTGAGTCCAAAGGATCCAAAATGCTCACCATTGTCCTAATATTTTCTCAAGATCATCCATGTCAAGTTTCAAGCCTTGCAGAGGAAGTTTGCTCAGTCAATTGCTCAAAGGCCTGAAAATCAACTATGTTAGGTCAAAAGTCAACTGTGGCCCACATATAGTCAAACATCAAGATTTTTGTTCAACATCCTCATTTTGAAGTATCATTCATAATTTGATCAAGGGTTGATCATGATTCACCAAGGATTGCTCACAATTCATCAAAACCCAAAAGGTGCTAAATTAGGGTTTTGTAGGAAAAGTCAACTCAACTTTGACCAAGCATAACTTTTCTCATACTTTATTAGAAATGACCCATACAAATATCATTTTTAAGAGGATGCAATCCCATGCAATTCATCTTCGTCCCCCAAGTTCAAAATATGAACTCACAAAAATATATGAATTTTGACATTATAGGTCATTTTGAAAAGTCAACAAAAACACCTTTTTGGTCAAAGCTTCATACATGAACATGGAAGACTCAATTAAGATGAGACAAAAGGGTTGCTTAGAGGACATCCTAAGCTTTCTAAAAAAATCCAAGAACACCTATCTAGGGTCAAAATTGAGAGAGTTATGCATTGGCCAAGTTGACCTTTTTTGCAAAATTGCCAAAAGTCAAATGTGCTTAAATTTGCATTTTTTCCACATGGGTCCAACTTTTTATGCTTGCATCTCATTCCTAACATAGTCCACGACCTATGGGATCCTCCATTATTTATTTATTTATTTATTCAATTTATTTTGATTTTTATTCACTTAAAATTCAAATAAAATCAAATAAATATAAATAAATCATATATTGTGTTCTAGGGATGACTTTTGAATTGAAGGAAGATCTTATGTGCTATCAAATAAGAATCAATTCGTGTAAGGCTGATTTGGTTGGAAAAAGATTGAATTTGAGAAAATTTGGAAAGATATCATATGCCATGAAAGACCAAATCAAATCTTCATAATGAGCAAGATTGGGTATGTTTTTGTTGACCTAACATGTTGTATTACATATACAGAAGCAAGGCAAGGCAAGAGAGGAGGTTGAGCAATCGTGAAAGAGGCAAACAAAACTAAAAAAATTCAAGAGAAAGTGGTGATCCAATTTCCATCCTAGAGGCCAATCCAAGTCGTTCTAACATCGCCAACAGATTGCTAGACATCCCAGGAACATATCCTAATTAATTACAAGCCTTTTCGCGGCTGGAATTGTAAGTTACAGGTACCACGATTTGCTTCCAAACTCAATTTCATTTTCATTAATTTATACATCATTTGCACATTTTGATTGCATATTCTTGTTCCTTAATGAGTTTGCAAGCCATTCATTCTATTCAATTACATGTTTAACGCCTGTATAGGATATTTCCATAGCTAGGGTTTTACGTTCTTGTTTAGGGCTTTGCAGGATAGGTAAAATTGGACATTGATTCTGGTACCATGAGACTCGTAAGGATGAGACGAGTTGATTGGTACCAGCCATGATCATTTATATTTCCTATGGATAGTTTTTGAAACACACAGGGTTGTAGCTACAGCGCAATGTCCGTAGGTAAAAACATCTTGGGCTAACACGACGGATGGGAGGAAGAAGATGAGGCGTGGCGCCCCCTGGTTGGGCAATTTGAATTTAGCGTGTTTTTTTTCATTAACCATTATTTTCCATATATTATCTTTTGTTGTTATTATATGTACAAATAACAAATGCAACATAGATGGCGAGCGTGCATTGGAAAAATGCCTAAGGACTTGGGTTCGATCCCCAGGTCCTAGCCTTTATTCATAATATTTTTCAACAAGCAATCCAGCGCTTTGCAAATCAAGAGGTTCACCATGTGCCATCAAGATCTGGCCATCCAACTCATCAGCGCTCCAGATCCAATGCATTTCCCTTGAAGGACTACCATGCGCCCCCAGTCAACGTGCACAATGGATTAGGCAAAGTCAAGCATCCCTTAGCCATTTAGGCCTAGAAATTCAATTCCAACCCCCCTTTTCAGCAAACACCACCAGGCCCAATTACTAACTTTTCTTTATTTTATTTCTTTTTCTTTATTTTTTATTCTTTGAATTTTCTTTATTTATTTTAATTCACAAATTAATTATTCTTTTCACAAAAACCACAAAATAAATAATTTACCAAAATTAGGATTAGTTTTTATTTTATCAAAATTAATTTAATATAGTTTAAATTAGGGAAATTGTAATTTGTTTTCAAAAATAAAATCAAATAGAAATTAGGTTAAATTTTTTATTTAATTTTGTTTTGATCTTTTTCTAAAATAAATAAAAATATAAAAAATAGGCTTTTAGATGAATTAATTTATTTTTCTTAGTTTAAAATTAATTAAACGTAGGATTTTCCTTTAATTTAACGATTCCATTATTTTCCTAAAAACTAACAAAAACATTTTTTAATCAATCGCAATTAGGTTTAAGTCATGGGTCAAAGCCCTAGTTGTCTCGTATTCGATTTATCGCGCGCGTATTATTATTTTTACGATATTGTTGTAACTGTTCATGGTTTATAATAGTTTAATCTAGGGCTTTTATTTATCGCTTTTTCCTGGGTTTTTTTTTATATGTAATTAATCCCTCTCCCCGAAGCCTTGTAATAGCGTAGATTTACTTTCTCGCATTTTAATTCTCGCAAATATTTGACTGTTTAGATGAATGCTAATAGGATTGTATGACAAGAATACATGACAAATTAATCCAATTAGAAAACCCTAATATGCAAAGACTAAATAATTGAAAATAGATCACTCACACATATCACTCTTAGGGTATACTCACACTTAGGTTGCCTTCGGTAAACGATCATTAAGTATAGGATGCTTTAGTGGTTTCCCTCCTGTCTAAAAAGATCAAGTGTCCCGTTCAAAGGTTGCCTCGGAAATGTTGCCTCGAATATGATCTTAAGACTCTAGGGTTATTACTAAGGTGTCCTAACATTGCTCTAGTGATCGTACGTCCCTTTCGAATTGACCCTTACAACTCCAACGACGGTGCTACCTATTTCTCAATAGTAGGATAGTGCTGTCTAAAGGAACGAGAATAGAAACGATCTTTTTTTCGAGTAGGTAGATGCTAGTAGGTACTTGCTCAAACGACAAATATTTTAACACTTACACATTTCAAAACAATTTTCAAAATAACTTCGTCACACCTTTGAGGACTGATACAAGGGTTATCACGAAGTCAAACTTTTCAAAACAAAGCACATACACAAGAAATTTTAAAAGATGAGCAAGTACCTAAGAGCCCATGGAAAACCATGGATAGAAAGGGTGCTAACACCTTCCCTTTCTATAATCTCCCCCCCCCCCCCCCCCCCCCGTACTCAGAGTATCTCAAAAAAAGGAATTTTTTGTACTTTTTTCCTTTCCGGTTGGATGAAATAAAAGTCGGTGGAGACTCTTGCTTACCGCGACATTTTGCGAACACAAAATGTAAAACGCAAACCAGCATTTAAAACAGTTGGTTCTTCCACCATATCACACCAGCAATCATTCGTATCGTGACCAGGACTCTCAGAATGATAGGCACATCGAGCATTCAGATTGTATCGAGGAGACGTGGTATTAGGATTCTTGGGAGCCTCCTTTAAGGTTACCAAATTGGATCTCAGTAGATGTGGTAGAACCTCTGTCAATGTCATGTTAATCCGGGTGAACTGCCTCTGTGGTCTTTCCACCCTTTGCTGATTGTTGCATTGTGGAGCAGCCATAGACCTAGGTATCATTACAGCACTTACCGTTGGACGGTATTCCGTTTTGCTTTGACCTCTCGGACTATAAATGGCACCGGCCTCCTTCTTACCGGTGAAGGGCCTCTTTACTGAACTCGAAGAGGTGTCTTTCTATATTTTACTGCTCTGGATCCCAACTTCTACCCTTTCTCCAGTTAATATCAGCTCAGTGAAACCGGATGATGAGCTGCCGATCAAATGGTTGAAGAATGGACCAGACAACGTCCTAAGAAACAGGTCAACCAACTCCATGTCAGATAAAGGTGGTTGAACTCTCCCAACCAAGTCTCTCCACCTCTGCGCATAGTCCTTAAAGCCTTGACCTGCACCCATGGACATACTCTGGAGTTGAGTACGAGTAGGGGCCAGGTCAGAATTGTATTGGTACTTCTTGTAAAAAGCAGCAGCCAAATCCTCCCAGTTTCGGACATTGGTTCCCTCCAGTTGGTAGAACCATTCGAGCTAAGTCCCTGACAGGCTGTCTTGAAAGAAGTGAACCCACAAGTTTCTATCGGCGGTGTGGGGCTGGATCTTTCTTACATAGGAACGAAGATGAAGCTTTGGGCAAGACACCCATCATACTTTGAGAAAACTGAAGCCTTAAATTTCTGCAGGATGACCACTCCCGACACCAATCCTAGTTCTTCGAAGTCCAACCCAGGTATTCTCGGACTTCCATGGCGCTCAGTCGATCCTCTAACTGCTTGTATTTATCCTCAATGGGAGGATATTGCTCATCATTGTAGTGGGTATCATTGTTAGAAACTTCAGGACTGGGGTCCTCTTCCCTTGTCTTCCTCTCTTGATTTTCCCCTTCTTTGGACGAGGAGGTCAGATCGACTGATTGCTTTAGCGGACCCCCGAATCTTCGGCCCATATTAAGGATACCAGCGGGTTTCTTCTTCTTCTTCTCTTTCAGGATGAGGGCCTTCAGATCCTCCTGCCCTTTTGCCAGATTTATGAACATCTGTTGAAATTGGGCATTTTGTGTTTGAAGATCTTTGATGCTTTGTTCAGAAGACATTTTTCCTGAAATAAACAGCGAATGAGATGAGAAACCCGTAATGGTACCTGTTTATGCAATGTTATGGATAGGACGCGTATGCAATGATTTCAAGGAATTTGGAAATTTAAATTTGCAAACCAAAATGAAACAAAGATTTTATTAGTAGAATTTAAGGTACAATTGCCTCTTAGGCGTTACAATTAAAAATTCTAAAAACTAAAAAAAATCAAGTTTCCCAAGGATGCTTCCTCTTCATGCCGAGATAGTCATTAAATATTCTTTCCTCATGAAGCTTCTTTGTGAGCTCTGAAACCTTCTTCTCCTGGGCATAGAACTGGTCCTTATAGGTATCCTGCTCCTTCTTCAACTGGATCCAAGACCTCTGTAGTTCTTCGAGATCAGTGGGCATATCAGGATGAAGAATCGTGTAGGGAATATCCCCTTCAGTAATGGGCTCCACAATCACTGGTAAGACGGTTATGTAGGGCATTATAAGTTTCTGAGCGCGAGCTCGTACCCATTGGAGATAAGGTTCCATAGGAATGGAATTCTTCGGCCCCAAAGTCTTGGCGTCAGATCTGTTTATCATGCCCCAAGCTCGTATGAACCTCTGGCGATACCCTTGAATATCCCCCTCATAGTTAAATACAATGCCCTGAATAAGTAACTCATGAAGACCATCCTTTCGAGCATAACTAAATTGTCGCAGAGCCAAACAAGGATTGTAAGTTATGCCCCCCCTAATGCCAAGTAGTGGTACGTTAAGGAAATCCCTGCAACAGTCAATAATAGAAACATCTCCCATAAATTGGGAATACCAGAGAATATCCACGTAAGAAAATGACATTATCCTTTGCGACCAACCCAAACCTTCTTCATTATTCAGCACTGACTTAGGGAGGTGAGAAATAAACCACCTCGACAGTAATGGCATGCAACACATAAGGACCCCTCTTCTCTTCATGGTACAAGTATGGAGAGCGTGCAAGATATCTCCGAGCAAGGTAGGCACGGGGTTGCGAGAGAGGAAAATCTTGATAGCATTCACATCTATGAGTAAGTCCGGATTAAGGAATAGTACTAACCCATAGATTAGAAGGGACAAGACCTCCTCAAAAGCCTGAAAGTCCAAATCATCCCAAAATATATGGGCCCTGTCTATTAGGAACTTGGCTGGAAAACCCATGACTCTGCTTCTTGTTTCCCAATTAGATATCACGTCGGCCCGTTTTAGATGCAAAGCTGAGGCAATGACTTCTGGCTTCGGAACCTCTTCTATACCTGTGAAAGGCACCTGGTCAAGAATGGGTATATTCAATAACTGAGAGAACTCTTCCATGGTAGGCACCAATTGATAGTCTGGAAAGGTGAAGCAGTGGTGTTCGGGATCAAAGAACTGAAAGAGTACACCCATCATTTTTTCATCAAAGCTTGGAGTAACCAGGCTGAGAAGTCGACCATGTCTCTTGGTGAACGCAGAAGTTTCAGGAACCCTTGATATTAGTTCTTTGAGTTGGGGAGGTGTTCTCACAAAGCTGATTTGGATAGTGTTTCTATGAGCGGAAGCCATGTCCTAGAAAATATAACAAAGATAAAATCCCTCGGTCCTTGAAATGGTTAGTATAATAAGAATGGATAGGATGTTATGATGCATGATGTTATGTTCAAACAGAGTTAATCACACACAAGCCAAGCACATAATAGACCTTAGGTTCAATGACTTGCATGAGGTTAAAGGTAAGTACCCTCTTGAAGTTTAGTTGGTTTCAAACCTGTATTAGAAAGGTAACCGGGTTCTAAGGATTCTCGATATCACTGATCATCCTCTATCGGGAATTGTTTAAGCGCATTAAATCTTTTCTTGCGGCCGAAATATCCCGAAAGTCTGATCTCAACAAGTGTAGTATCGAGTATCAACGAATCCTCAGCTTTATACCGAGGCCAGCTATCTCACTACTTTCTAATGGCCAATTTTGTTCAACTAAGGTTCTAAGGTCCGTTAGTGCTTCACGACACCACGCGGCGGCCCCGTATTCTCTTTGTTTCCACACAAAGGATATCGGTACCAACCAAAGTGTCACACCAACACAACCATCGCTTAAACCATATCGGTCTATGTCGTACAGTCTCCACGATCTTTTGCTATTTACCTAATAAGTTCCCCTAGATCCGGGTGTAGGATCTTTAACAATACCCAAGCAAAAAAACCCTCAAATGTAAAGCAAACAAGTGAAACAAAGAAAAGAAAGTAAAGGTGATATGATCCTAAGATAACCCCACTTTTAAAATTCCCCAGCAGAGTCGCCAGTTCTGTGATACGGTGGGAGAACTGACTTTTTGTTTTGCATTTGATTGCAAATGTTGCGGATAGCAAGAGTCGCCGCCGACTTTTCTTTTAACCAATAAGGAATGGATGAAAAGAAAAAGAAAGACCTTTAGAGATGTTTTCTTGAGTTCGAGGGGTATATTATGAAAAGGGAAGGTGTTAGCACCCCTTTCATCCATGGTTTTCCATGGGCTCTTAGTTACTTGCTAGATCACTTGCTTTTGTTTGAATGTGTTTGTGGTGTAGGTTTTTTAAAGTATTTTTAAAATTTCTTTGTAATGGTTCTCGTTTCTATAAGAACGCGTACAAAGTGTTTGTTTCGAAAATAGTTCAAAGAGGTGTTTGTGTTTTTTTTTAAAGTTATTTTGAAAAGGATTTTCTTTGTAATGGCTCTCATTTCTATAAGAACGCGTATAAAGTGTTATCTTTTGGAAATATTTCAAATGAGAGTGTTGGTGTAAAAATGTTTTGTGGTGAGCAAGCGAGCAACTATGAGCGAATCTACCTACTCAAAAGGTCTTAAGTGTTCTTTTCTTTCTCCTTTAGATATTGCTATCTTACCATTGATTTTGGTAAGAAGCCCCATCGTTGGATGTGAAGGGATGGGCACGGGACGTTTTTGTATAGTTATAGAAGGCAACCCATGGAACGTTTTAGCAATGTCGTGTCAGGGACTAGATCGTTTATCGAAGGCAACATCGAGGGTCATTGAGGGACTATGATCTTTTATTGAGGGTCTTTTGCTAAAACGCCCATGTTCGAGGGACATGACTATTTTTCTGATAGGCAACAAGGTGGGATTACCCTAAGGGTGCTAGTGTGCAAGTTTGTTTGATTGCATGCATGTTAATATTGATTAGGGTTATCTATTTGTTGATTTCATATCTTGCCATACACATCCTAATTACTAGCATTTGATATTTGGAAAAGCGTTAAATTGCGGAAATATAAAAGTCTTACGCTATTACAATATTTTAGGGATGGGGGGTACATAATTCACAAATGGGGGGTTGCAAGAATTTAAATCCTATTTAACTATTACAAACATATTAAAATGTACAATGTAAGAAAGAAAAAGGACTTTGTTTAAAAAATGATTTTTTTGTCTTAATGAATTTAAAAAAAGAGGAAATAAATTAGTTAGTAAAAAGAAAATATTTTCAAATCTTTTTTATATTAATAAAAAGAGTATTAATATTTAAAATGATAAAAAGAAAATAAATGAAAGATAGAAACGGCGTGTTTCTGCAAGCAACACAATAAGGATTAGAAGTTCTGAAGACAGGCGTGTTGTGACTCAGAAAGGAACGTTAGTGGAATCAAAAGTTCTGGATTGATATACTCTAAGGCCCTGCGAGAAATGTCAGAGGGAAAGGAAACAAAGGTTCTGGGTGGCATTCAGACAGTGAGCCAAAAGTCAGAAGTTTTGTATTGTGCTAAAATAGTAAGTGAACATCAGAAATTCAGTGTGTTGTCAGCGTGTGAAAATCAGAAATTCATAGTGTTAAAACAGCGAGTGGAAGCATAAGAAGTCCAGTGTGCTTAACAATAAGAAAGCCTAGAAGTTCTGTGTGTTTAACGTGTATGGAGAACTCGGAAGTTTTGTGCTGTGCTAAAACAGTGAGTGAGCATCAGAAGTTTTGTGTGTTAAAATAGTGAGTGAGCATCAGAAGTTCTGTGTGTTAAAACAGTAAGAAAGCCTAGAAGTTATGTGTGTTAAAACAGTAAAGAGAACTCAGAAGTTCTGCGTGCTTAAACAGTGAGAAAATCCTAGAAATTCTGTGTGTTAAAATGGTGAATGAAAAACAGAAGTTTTGTGTTACATTTCAACTCTTTCCTCATATTAATCAGCACATCAGCAATTTATTCAGTCCTTAACAGCAAATCAGGAGGATAAAAATACAGCAGTTTATAGAAGTTCTAATCCTAATTATGAGCCTAGCTTTAATTAAGAAATTATAATCCACAGTTTTTTCTATTATGCAATGATATGGTCAACATCAACACTATGATATTTACATATTTAATGATGTTCTGAATGAGAAGATACAAAGTCAGAAAGACTTACCTTGAATCTGGAGTGTGTGCTTGGGACTTGAACTCCTGCCTTCAAATGTTCTGGAGTCAGCAAGAGCAACGGAAGAGAAAATGCCAAGTTCTTTGATTCAAAGGGAAGAACAAAGGTTTGATTTTCTATTTTGGAATTCTGGATTTTTGCGAAGGTTTCACAATTTTCTTTTCTCTCTTTTGACAATTTTCTCTCTCAAAAAACCAGCCCCTTGAACGTGTGATGGAGAAAATTATTTATAGATGGGTTTGCTGTAGTTTTGGGGGGAAAATAAATGGGATTCAAACCTTTTTGGTATACTATTTCATTTCTTTTTAATCCCAGTTTTTGTATGCTAATTTGATGCAAATATGGGGTTTCAGAAAGTGCAGGCGTGGACTGGATCAGTAGCTGATTGCAGGACTGTGATATAGCAGGACAGCAGGCTGCTTAAACGAGTTTTTGGGATTTGGTGATGTTCTGATTGCAGAAGATCATAAATGTAACCTCCATATGCTGAAGAGTCATATTCTGACTGAAGAACATTGCTTCCATATGTTCTGATTGAAGCATCATGTTTTGAACCGTGTCTGCAAGTTCTGACTGCACTTGCGTGGAGGCTGGCTCAGAAGTTCTGAAGTATCATATTCTCTTAACACTTAGAAAATTTTCTAAATGTTTAGAAATTTGATTTTTCTAAGTAATTTCTGACTTCTGATTTTTTGATGAACCAATTTCATGTCTTGATGAAATAAAATTGTTGAAACTTGATTTGATCTGAAAGTCAAAGTTTGACTTTTCAGTGTTCTTTTGACCAATTTTCCCTTGTGGATGATTTTCTTGAAAAGTTGTAATTCAAGACTTGGAACTTGATAGAAGCAAACCTGAGAGTCCAAGATGATCCTTTGAGAAATTAGAGGGAAAATTTTGGGGTACAACAGTCGGCCCATTAAGTTTTACTCTTTTTATAATAGAGAAGGAGTGTATGTTTTTTTCCTTTTTGGAGAATTTCCCATTAAGGTTTTCTTTTGAAGCCCATCATAGGTTTTTCGTTTGGCTGAGGTCAGCATTCGCTTGGATTATTATTGATTTATTACAGTTATCATTATTATAACAAATTAAGATTATTAAATAATCATTTTTACCCAATTATCGCTTTTATTATTTTCTTTATTTTTATTGTTGATTTGAAGGTCAACCGAGGATTTGAAACCCTTATCCCGAATCTCATCCACGACACTATTCTTCGTATTGCTCAAATAAAAACCAGACACTATACAGATTAAGCAAAAAATAAATGTATCAAATTGTAAAACTGAAACAAATCCATAAACAAGGAAAAAGATATAATTCTATCAAATTGTATCAATTACATACAAAAATTGTCCAAAATTATACAAATCAATTACATATCCAAACCAATTTCTAAAATCAAATCCCTAACATGAATCAATCTTCAATCTATTCCTAATTCTAACGGAAATTAACAAAATTTCCTAATCTATTTAAAATCTAAACCTATAAATAACCCTAAGATTCTAAGAGAATAGGGGAGAAGAAAATGTAAACAATAGAAGAGGAAGAAGAGGAGACGAAGAATAGGGCTACCCCTTTGCGATATCTAGGGTTTCTGAATTGAAACCCTAAGATATTCCTTCAAATCACCGTCACGTTTATCACCTTCAATCCTCAGATGCCACTGTTACTTGTAAAATCAAAGAGAGAAGAAGGATCATAAGGAGATTACACCGAAAACCAAAACAAAACGAAATCACTGCGAAAAGGTAATTCGTAAACTAGGGTGGGTATTTGGTTTTGGGGGCGAGATTGCCGCTGTCTGGGTTTTCAGAAACTAGGGTTAGCGGTGTTGTTATCTTATGTTGAAGAAAAGACGAGAGAAAACAAAACAAAGAGTGAGATAGAGAGAGAGAGAGATAAGAATGGAATAAATGAAAAATGAAGAGAAAATGGAAAAATATACCTCGTTGTAATCCCATGCATGCGTCCCCATATCGTTACCATGCGCCCTCACGTTAAGCCCCACTGATCTTAATCAAATAATCAAACCTTACAACCTCACCATACCACCGTGCGCCTACCACATGCAATCTTCATGCACCTAAATTCCTTTTGGGCTCCTTGTATAATATTTCGGGCTTTGGCCCATGCTACCTGCACCCTAACTCTCTTCATTTTACTACCCAATGCCAACAATTGCACCCCCTGCGTTAATGGGCCAAGTTCAACATCTAGACTTGAGCCCTTGATATGTACACCCCCCCAATTTCACTAAACTGTTGAGAAACTCACCCCCACACAACTGGGCCTAAATCCAATATCTGGATTTAGGGCCCTGTTATTCACACCCTATAAACCCTAAACAAATTTTGCACTCCCCTGCATTTTTTACAAATTAAATTAATTTATTTTTATATCTTCATTTATTTATTTATTTATTTATTTATTTTCTATCATTTTTGCATAATTAATATTTTAAAAATATTTAATATATTTTCTTTTAATAAATTATAAAATAGTTTTTTATTAATTAAACTCTTTTTTAATACTAACCCCTTTTAAACTATTTCAATTGCATTAAAATATATTTTTTTCATGCATTAAAAACTATTTTTCTAATATTTCGTAATATATTTGAAAACGTCTAACCAATCAAACACTAACATTTTCTAATAACATAATTAAAATATATTTTATTTTCAAAAAGGATTATGGAAATTTCTTCTATCGACTGCGAACTTCGTCTATGATTCACAATTTACAAACCCAGACTTGGTTCAATGAGAATTAGAGATATTTATATAATCCATAATAAAATAATCAACACTACGAACTATGAATTGAGATTCTGATTCCTCATAAGAGGATACGTAGGCATACGACTTAAAAACTGCGGCGAGTTCCCCTAATTAAAATTAAAACCATATTCCTAAACCGTAAACCTAAACCCTAGTATCCTTATGAACAAGGTAGATAAAGAGTGACTAACACATTCCATTTGTCTAAAACGAGTCAACAACTTAGAATCTCGTATCAAATTAGGGTTATCTATCATATTCCCTTCCCTAATATAAAAATTAATGGCAGAGACTCTATATTTTTTGCCGGTTATTACACCAATTTCATGGAATTAGAGAACTATTACCCTCATTATAGCGATGAGACTGCTGAATTTTCAAATTTTGTCAAGTTTGAGAATGGATTATTCAAAAATAAAGAAGGTAATTGGGTATCAGCGGATCCGTAAATTTCTGGATTTAGTGAATAGTTGCAGGATCTATGAAGAGGACAATAAGGCTCACTACAAAGCTATGACTGAGAAGAGAGGCAGACAACAACAAAATCTTGGGAAGCCTTACAATGCTTCAAATGACAAAGGCAAATAGAGGGTTGTTGATGGTAGGAGGACCAGTGGGGGAGGTACTCCTTCTGACGCCGTGTGTTACATATGTGGGAAGCCAGGTCACTGAAGTAATGCATGTACTGGGGAAGTGAAGAGGTGTTTTCGTTGCGATAAGACTGGGCATGAGATATATGATTGCATACACAAGGAAATAATATGTTTTAACTGTGGCGAAGAAGGACATATCATTACTTAGTGTTAGAAACCGAAGAAAGCTCAAACAAGTTGGAAAGTATTTTCTTTAGCCGGGACTCAGACATCCAGTGGAGACCATCTAATCATAGGTATTTTCTTCATTAATAATACTCCTTTAATTACTATTATTAATACTGGTGCTACGCATTGCTTTATTGCTGTCGATTGTGCTAAAAAGTTAGGCCTTGTGTTATCTTTTATGAATGGGAAAATGTTTATTGATACTCCAGATAAGGGATCAGTGACTACTTCCCTAGTTTGCTTGGAGTGTCCTTTATCCATCTATGATAGAGAGTTTTCTATTGATCTAGTTTGTTTACAGTTAACTGGTCTGGACGTGATTTTAGGTATGAACTGGTTGGAATACAATTATGTTCATATTAACTGTTACAACAAATCTGTATGGTTTTCCACTCCTGATGAGGAAGAGGAATATGAATTCTTATATGCTAGACAGTTAAATAACCTGATGCAAAATGAAGCTCATGTGTTTTCATTAATGGCGTCTTTATCCATTGAGAATCAGGCTACTATTGATGAGTTGCATGTGGTGCATGAATTTCCTGAAGATTTCCCAGATGATATTACATATGTGCCGCCAGAGAGAGAAGTTGAGTTTTCTATTGGTCTTGTTCTGGGTACCAAACCTGTCTCTCTGGCAATCTATCATTTTTCAGCATTTGAATAGGCAGAATTGAAGAAACAACTGAAAGAATTACTTGAGAAGAAATTTGTTAGACCAAGTGTATCGCCATGGGGAGCTCCGGTGTCACTTGTGAAAAAGAAGGATGATAGTTTGAGGCTGTGTAGATTACTGACAGTTGAATAAAGTGACGATAAAAAATAAGTATCCACTTCCGAGAATAGATGACTTGATGGATCAACTGCTAGATGAACACGTATTTAGCAAGACTGACTTGAGGTTGGGTTATCACCAAATTCGAGTCAAGAGTGATGATATTCAGAAGACAACTTTCATGACTCAGTATGGACACTATGAATATCCGGTGATGCCTTTTGGTGTTACTAACGCATCGAGTATGTTTATGGAGTATATGAACCACATCTTTCATACTTATTTGGATCGGCTTATGGTAGTATTCATGATGATATCTTGATATATTCTGAATCAGAAGCGGAACATGCTAGGAATTTGCAAATTGTATTACAAGTGTTAAAAGAGAATAAGCTATATGCGAAATTGTCCAAGTGCGAGTTTTGGTTAGATAAAGTTAATTTACTTGGTCATGTTTTTTCAGGTGGTGGAATCGTTTTAGACCCGTCCTAGGTAGATGCAGTGTTGCAGTGGGAAACTCCAAAATTAGTTACGGAGATGAGAAGCTTTCTAGGTTTGGCTGGCTATTATAGGAGGTTTATTGAAGGTTTTTCTAAGTTAGAACTTCTGTTAACTTAGTGACTTGTAAAGGCAGAGCATTCATATGGGACATCCAATGTGAAAAAGTTTTATTGAGCTAAAGAAGAGATTTATGACGACTCAGATTTTGATATTACCTAATCCTGAAGAATCATTTGTGGTATATTGTGGTGCTTCTAATTTGGGTTAAGATGGAGTGCTCATACATAATGACAAGGTATTAGCGTATGCATCGAGACAATTGAGGATTCATGAAATAAATTATCCTATGCGTGATTTAGAACTCGCCGCATTGGTGTTTATACTAAATATTTGGAGGCATTGCCTCTATGGTTCCAGGTTTGAAGTATTTAGTGATCATAAGAGCTTGTGTATCTATTTAATCAAAAAGAATTTAATATGAGACATCGCGGGTGGTTAGAACTGTTGAAAGATTACGACTGTGGCTTAAACTACCATCCAGGTAAAGCTAATGTTATGGCTGATGCTTTGATTCAAAAGAATTTACATATGTCTGCTATGATGGTTAGAGAGTTGCAGTTGATTGAGCAATTCAGAGATATGAGTTTAGTCTGTGAAGTGACACCGCAGAGTGTGATGTTGGGAATGTTGAAGATTAACAATGATTTCTTGGATAATATTAAAGAAGCTCAGAAGCTAGATGTGAAGTAGGCAAACTTAATGGTTGAGAGTAACCAGTCGGAGGATAGTAATTATAAATTAGATTCCCAAGGTGTGCTGAGGTTTCGAGACGTAATTTATGTTCCTGATAATGCAGAAATGAGAACAATGATTCTTGAAGAGAGTCATAGGAGTAGTTTGAGTATTCATCCCAGAGGTACTAAAATGTATCACGACTTGAAGAAGTTATTTTGGTGGTCCGGATTGAAATAGGATGTGGCACGGTTCGTGTATGCGTGTTTGATTTGTCAGAAGTTGAAAGTCGAGCATCAGAAACCTACGTGATTATTAGAACCGTTAGATGTTCAAGAATGGAAGTGGGATAGCATATGGATGGACTTTGTGACGGGGCTGCCTAATACTCCAAGAGGACATGATACGATTTGGGTGATTGTTGATAGGATAACAAAAGCAGTTCATTTTATTCTGATTAACATCAGTTTTTCTGTTCCAAAGTTGGCAAAGATTTATCTCCGTGTAATTGTAAAGATACATGGTATTCTGTTAAGCATAGTGTTGTACCCCAAAATTTTCCCTCCCATATTTCTCAAAACATTGCAAGAAAGATCCTCAAGTTGCTCAAGGTAGTCCAAGGGTTGGCTAGACAAGCTCTCTCCTAAGGCAGTCTACCCCAAACTAGGGTTTCATGTTGCATCAAGATACTTGAGTACAAGTGATCCCAAATTCTCACCAATGTCCTAATATGTTCTCAAGATCATCCATGTCAAGTTTCAAGCCTTGCAGAGAAAGTTTGCCCAGTCAATTACTCAAAAGCCTGAAAATCGACCATGCTAGGGCAAAAGTCAACGGTGGCCTACATACAGTCAAACTTCTAGATTTTTGGTCAACATCCTAATTTTGAAGTATATTTCATCATTTTATCAAGGGTTGATCATGATTCATCAAGGATTTCTCATAATTCATCAAGACTCAAAAGTTGCTAAATTAGGGTTTTGCAGGAAAAGTCAACTCAACTTTGACCAAGCATAACTTTCTCCTACTTTATGAGAAATGACCCATACAAAGCTCATTTTGAATAGGATGCAATTCCCTACAATCCATCTTCAGCTCCTAAGTTCAACATATGCACTCACAAGAAGTTATGAATTTGGACATTATAGGTCATTTTAAAAAGTCAACAAAAACACTTTTTTTGTCAAAGCTTCATACATGAGTATGGAATATCAAAATGATATAAAACCAAAAGGGTTGATTAGAGGATATCTCAAGCTTTATAAAAAGACAAAGACCACCTCCAAAGAGTCAAAATTGAGGAAGTTATGCATTAGTGAAGTTGACCCTTTTTGCAAAATTGCCAAAAGTCAACTATCCCTAAAACTTCAATTTTTGCCAAATGGGCTCAATCTTTTTCACTTGTTTTGAGTTGGAAACATAGCCCACGTGCTCTATCCTTTGCCACTTGTTCATATCTTATTTTTATTATTTATTTTTATTTTCATTTGAATTAATTCAATTTAAATCAAAACAAATCAAATAAAATCCAAAACATTGATAACAAGAGATTTTTGTGCTTGTTTCAGGTTCCAATTACACAGCTAGCATCATTCAAATTCGTATCAAGGCATGTGTGCACAAAAAGATTGGAAATAAGCCAAATTTGGAAGGTTTTCAAAGTGAATCAAATCAAATATCAAAAGCATTGAAGGAGGAAGATTTGGATACAATGATCAACCCTAATGCATTGCTTGGTACATATAGAGTGCGTGCAGACCTAAAAAGAAGTTGGAAGGAGGCGCTAGAGCTAGAACAAAAACTGGAAAAAAAACTAAGAAAAGTGTGAGATCGAAATCCCCTTTAGAGGCTGTTTCAAGATTCTTTGACGATCCCAATCACTTCCAGGGAGTCTCTGCAAGCGAAAGCAATCGAAAGCAAGTGTTTTCAAGCCCTACAACACACTGTAAGTCCGTCACGGTATTGCCATCTTCTTGAATTCGAATAGCCTTGTTCTTGCATCTATAGTGTAAAATAATTGTACATTCTTGATCACCATATTGTTTGCAAACTTTCTACAATAGCCAATTACATTTTAATGGACTGAATCGTGAATTGCCATTGTTATGGTTTTAGAGTTTGTTTTAGGGATTTTGATTTCAGGAACAATTGGCTTTCGTAAGTGGTACGGTTGTGATCAGGAGGATGAAACGAACACAACCATGGCATTAGATGTTATTTCCATGGCCTGTGGAAGATCTTGAGGATGCATAGTCTGTAGCAACGGACATTTGACCGTAGGTATAGGCTAACAAACTTTTAGCCACGGTGCAGGGAGGAAGACAAATACGTGGCCAGCCTCCATTGGCTTATTTAAATTTTGCGCGGAAAATCCCATTATTTTATTTGTTTCGTATATTATTATTATTTTGTAATATGATAACAATCAAAACCAAGTGGCGTAGTGGTGGCCACGTGAGGACTTAAGGCGTTAGAGGCTGGAGGTCAGGGGTTCGATCCCTGCCTCCAGCATTTGCCATTTTCTTATTTTCTTTCAGGAAATCCAGTGCACGCGCAAGCCAGGAAATCCACCATATGCCTTCATCATCAAACGTTCCAGATGGCCAAATCTGATGGCCACCATTGAAGGTGCACCATAGGCCAAGTCAACGCATATGCATTGGATCCAAAAAGTCAGCATGGGTCATTTCTTTTGGGCCCAGATTTCAGCTATTGGCACCCCTTTTTTCATGCCCATCTCTCATCTTTTATATTTTTTACATTTTTCATTTTATTATTTATTATTTATTTACTAACTAAAAATTATTTTCTTTTTATCCAAAAAATCACCAAAAATATTTTTATGTCCAATTAAAATTAGGACTTTTATTTTTCATCAATATATTAATTAATTTAATTAGGTTTGATTAAATTAGGTAACTTTAATTTATTTTTGTAAATAATTAAAATCAATTAGAATAAATAGGATTTATACTAACTTAATTGTATTTAATTTTTTACCTAAAATAACAAAAACCCAAAAATATGTCATTTAATTATTTTCATAAATTTATTTAATAACCAATTAAGTTAGTATTTAATTTAGAAAAACTTAATTCTTTTCTTTAAAAAATATTAAAAACAACAAAAACATTTTCTTTTTTAATTAGGTTAGAAGGGTCAAAACCCTATTCTCGCATTCGATCTAATTTTTCATCGCACGCTTTATTGTTATTTTGCCCAATTATTGTATCTGCTCCCAGTTTGTAATAATTTAATTAGGACATTTATTTATTTGACCGCTTTTAATTTCAAAGGGTTTGTTTTTGGCTATGTAAATACCTGAAGCCTTGTAATAGCTTAGTTTAAATTCCGCACTTTAATTTCTGCAAAAATTTAACTGTTAGATGTTTGATTATAGGATGCATGACAAGAATGTATGACTAATTTTAAAACAGTTAGATCACCCTAAATGTGCAAAGATAAAATAATCTGAAACTGAATCACTCGCACATGCACACTCCTAAGGTACACTCCCACTTGGTTGCCTTCGTAAACGGTCATTGAGTATTGGTTATTTTAGAGGTCGCCCTCTTGTCTAAAAGATCATAGTTGCCCCGGAAAGGTTGCCTCGGATATTGTTGCCTCGGATAAATGATCTAAGACATTAGGGTTACCACTAAGACGACCTAACTTTTCTTTAGTGACTGTATGTCCCTTTTCGAATTGACCCTCAAACTCCAACGACGGTGCTACCTACTCACTAATAATGGGATAGCATTGTCTAAAGGAAACAACCATAGAACGATTCTTTTTTCGAGTAGGTAGATTAGTTCTTGAGTACTTTCTCAATCAAAATAAACTTTTTTCACACTTACACTCCTTTACAAACAAAGTTTTCAAAAAAACACTTCATTACACTCTTGAAGACAGAAGCAAGAGTTAAATCGAAGTTAAAACAAAAAAATTTCAAAACCCACAAACACAAAGAAAACAATATTGAAAATGATGAGCAAGTACCTAAGAGCCCGTAGATAACTACGGATAGAAAGGGTGATAATACCTTCCCTTTCTATAATTTACCCCCCGTACTCAGAAATATCTCGAAAAATGAATTTTTCTGTGCTTTTTTCCTTTCCTTGTTGGATAAAATAAAAGGTAGTGGTGACTCTTGCTTACCGCGATATTTTGCAAACACAAACGTAAAATGAAAACCAGTATTCCTAAAAAACAGTCCCGGTTCTGGCCACCGTATCACAGAACGGGCGACTCTGCTGGGGAGTTTTATAAGTGGGGTGTACCTTAGGATTAGTTCATATTGTTTTCAATTGTTTGATCTGTATGCTTTATCTTTGTGGGCTTTGTATCGGAGTTACTATAGATCCTAACTCGGATATGGGGACACCTTTTAGGTAAGTAGCAAAAAACTGTGAGGGAAATGTATGGTGTAGACCGATACGGTTGAAGCAGTAGCTACGTTGGTGTGACACTTTAGTTTGTAACGATATACCTTGTGGCGGAACAAGGAGAATATGGGGCTGCTAAGGGGTCATTAAGCATCAACTGACCTTAGAACCTATAATTGACCAACTTGGCTATAGAAAAGTAGCAGTATGCTACACTCATTGAGACCAAACTCTCGCGATGATTCTGGCCGCAAGAAAAGGTTGCTAAACTGGAATTATGACCGATCGAGGGTGGTCAGTGATATTGAGAACCTCTAGAACCCGGTTACTATTTCTAGGACAGGTTGAACCAACTAAACTGAAAGAGGGTAGTACCTAAACTCCATGCCAGCCTGAAATTTAAGGGCTATTGTGTGACTTGTTTGCCCTTACCATGTTTGCTATCTGTGATATTTGTGGTGTGTTCTTATCATGACATCATGCATCATGACATTGCATGCATATTTTTAGACTAACCATCTCAAAGACCGAGGGGATTCATCTTTGTTCTGTTTTGCAGATCATGGCATCTATGCGTAGAAACACTATTCGGATCAGCTTTGTGCAGATTCCTGCTCAGCTTAAAGATTTGGTTTCAAAGGTTCCTGACACCTCTTCTTTTGTCAGAAGACATGGTCACCTCCTCAGCCTATTCACTTCCAAGCTGGATGAACAAATGATGAGTGTCTTGTTCTAGTTCTTTGACCCGTTACATCACTGTTTCACCTTCCCGGATTATCAGTTGGTCCCTACTTTAGAGGAGTTCTCTGGTTTGCTCGGCATATCTATTCTTGAGCAGACGCCATTTACAGGTTTGGAGATAGCTCCTAGGCCCGAGGATATTGCTTCAGCCCTCCATCTTACAAAGGTTGATGTAGTGTCTAACTGTGAGACTCGGAGTGGGATAAAAGGCTTCTTAGCTAAGTTCTTGTGTGATCAGGCTCAACAATTCTGGGATAGTTTGGACTTTCAGGCGTTTGAAGACATCCTGGCTCTTCTCATTTATGGTTTGGTTCTGTTCCCAAATTCAGATTCCTTTGTTGACGTAAACGCAGTGAAGATCTTCATGTCCCGAAATCCAGTGCCCACTCTCTTAGGTGACATTCTACATGCTCTTTATGCCCGTACTGCTCGGAAATAGGGAACCCTCATGTGCTGTGCACCATTGCTGGTGAGGTGGTTTATTTCTCACCTCTCCAAATCTGTTTTGAAGAATGAGGAAGGCATGGGTTGGGCCTACAGAACTATGTCCCTTGCTCACACGGACATCATCTAGAGTACTAAAGACATGGAAAAGGTAGCCGTTATTGATCGCTGTGGGGAATACCCCAATGTTCCATTGCTTGGAATTTGAGGAGGGATCACCTATAACCCTTGTTTGGCCTTACGCCAGTTTGGACGAGCTAGGAGGGACGGACCTCATGAGTTGCTGCTTCCAAGCATTGTCTTTGACTTCATGGGAGATGTTGAGAGACATCGCCGCAGATTTATACGAGCCTGGGATAGGGTGAACAGGTCTGATCCACATGAGCTAGGCATGAAGACTTCTCTCCCGATGTAACCATATCTCCAGTGGGTTCGAGCCCGCGCTCAAAAGCTGGGGATTCCCTACGAAGTTGTCTTACCAGTGATTATGGAGCGTATTGATGAAGAGGGTGTTCCTTGTAAGATTATCCATCCTCATATGCCTACTGATATTGGGGCCTTGAAGAGGTCTTGGATCCAGCTAAGGGAAGAACGGGATACTTATAGAGAGAAGTATCATGAGCAGGAACGGAAGATCCTGAAGCTTACAAGGCAGCTGGAGAATGAGAGGGTCCTCGATGACTATGTCAGCACCAAAGGAAAACGACCATGGGAGCGCTGATGTCTTTTATTGTTTTTTAGCTTAGATTTGCTTTTCAGTATTTCTTTTTTTAACGCCTTAAAGGAATTTTTTAAACATTGTTTTAAGTTTTTATCTAATAAAAGTGTGTTTATTTTAGTTTACAAATTTGAATCTCCAAAGTCTTAGAAACCATTTCATACGCATTCCATTCCCATGCACCTCATTACAGGTACCCTTACAGGTTTCTCATCTTCTTCGCTGTTTATTTCAGCAATCATGTCTTCTGAAACACCTACTGAACAAGCTATCAAGGCTCTTCAAGCCCAAAATGCCCAGTTCCAGGAAATGTTCATGAACTTGGCTAAGAGTCAGCAAGATCTGAAGACTCTTATCTTAAAGAACAAGAAGAAGAAGAAGAAGAAGACGGTCCTCCTGAACATGGGTCACAGGTTTTGGAACAGGTTGAGACAGGATGTTGATTTATCTCACTCATCTGGAGGGGGAGAGAATCAAGAAGAAAGGAGGGCTCCTAGCCCTGTGGTGTCTGACAATGACACTGACTTTAATGAGGACCAGTATCCTCCGGCTGAGGATAGGTATAAGCAACTCGAAGAAAGGTTAAGCGCAATGGAAATCTAGAAGATACCTGGGCTGGACTTAGGAGATTTGGGTTTGGCATCTGGGGTGGTGATTCCCCAAAAGTTTAAAGCGCTTGTCTTTGCTAAGTACGACGGGGTCTCCTTCTCAAAGTTACACCTCCGCTCGTATGTCAGAAAGATTCAACCATATACTGCTGATAGGAACCTTTGGGTTCATTTCTTTCAAGATAGTCTTTCAGGGACTCAACTTGAATGGTTCTATCAACTGGAAGGAGCTAACGTCCGTAACTGGGAGGACATTGCTGCTTCTTTTTACAAGCAATACCAGTATAATGCCGACCTTGCTCCCATGCGTACCCAACTTCAGGGTATGTCTATGGGTGCGAGCGAAGGTTTTAAGGACTACGCTCAGAAGTGGAGAGATCTTGCGGGAAGAGTACAACCCCCTCTGGTTGAGAGGGAGTTGGTGGATATGTTTCTTGGGACTTTGTCTGGTCCGTATTTCAACCATTTGATCGATAGTTCATCATCTGGGTTCACTGAATTAATTAGGACTGGGGAGAGAGTTGAGGCCGGTATCAAGAGCGACAAGATACAGAAAGGTGCTTCGTCGAGTACCGAGAAGAAGCCTTTCAAGAAGGAATCTAGTGCAGTTTACAGCTCGAGGAGCCAAAACCGACCTGAGCACCGCCAAGCAGTTAATGCGGTAGTTATATCAAGACCAACTATTGCCTCACAACGCAACAATCAGCAAAGAGTAGAGAGACCGCAGAGAAAATTCACTCGGCTCAGTATGACCTTGTCTCAAATTCTGCCGCAGTTGTTAAAGACCAACTTGGTGATTCCAAAGGAGGCTCCAAAGAATTCCAACACCACATCACCGCTGTATAATCTGAATGCCCGTTGTGCTTATCACTCTGGTAGCCCAGGGCATGATACTAATAATTGCTGGGCTTTGAAGAATAAAGTGCATGATCTGATTGATGCTAAGGAGATTGAATTTGAAGCACTGGAAAAGCCTAATGTCATGACTTCTCTTATGCCCAAGCATGAAGTAAATGTTGTGAATGATGACTCGTTTGTGGTTTCTGTAAAAGACATTTCTACTCCATTGATGACTGTGAAGAAGAACCTTTTGTTAGCTGGTTTATTTTTGGGCTGTGGCGAAGGTTGCCATATGTGTTCCGTCTTACCTACTGGTTGCCATCTATTGAAGTCAGGTGTCCAACGCCTGATGGATAACAAAGAAATTTTGTTCGAGAAAACTTTGGTTCCTTTGATTCCTTTTGAAGATGTTTCTATAATCAGCATTTCTGCCAAAACTTCCAAGGCTTCCTCGAGAAAGCCTGTTAGAATTACATCTGTTCCAAGAATTGCTCCATTGATTATTACCATTCATGGACCTATCCCTTCCACGTCAGATAAGGATGTCCTATGGCACTATGGGGATAACGTGTATTATCATGGGATTAAATAAGACTTGAAGGTTGGAGAGGCTGATACTGACGTCAACAATATTGTGGGGTCTAACAAGGTCACCCGCAGCGGAATTCTTTTCTCTCCTGAAATTTCCCCACCAACTGTTCGGAAGCCTGTTGTTATTACGCCTTCTAGTACATCTTCTACTGTCCCTGTTCATGTTCCAATCATTACCCCTGTCGCCGAGTCATCCGACGCTCGGGGAAAAGGGATCACCGGTGAGCCTGCCCGGATGGAGGCACCGAAGAAGATTACTGTTGAAGCCTCTAGACAGGAGATAGAGGAAATTTTGAAGATCATCAAAAAGAGCGACTACAATGTAGTCGAACAGCGGGGGCAAACCCCGTCAAAGATATCTATGTTGTATTTATTGTTGTGCTCAGAAGCCCACGCTAAGGCTCTGATTGCTTTCCTGAAAACTGTGCATGTGCCGCAGGAGACATCTGCTGACCAGTTCAAAGACTGTGTGGCTAGTTTGACAGCTGACAATGGGTTGGGTTTCTCTGACGCAGATTTGACTGCCAAAGGGAAGAATCACAATGACGCTCTACATGTTTCAATCGAGTGCAGGGGCACTACTCTGGCTAACGTATTTGTGGATACTGGGTCCTCGTTAAATGTTTCACCCAAGAAAGTGTTAGACCGGTTGGACTATGAAGGGTTGGTGCTGAAACCAAGTAATATTGTGGTTAGGGCCTTTAACGGGTCCAAGAGGATGGTACATGGAGAAGTGGATGTTCCTATTAAAGTTGGTTCCCAGACTTTTGTGTCTACATTCTATGTGATGGACATTCGGCCATCTTATTCTTGTTTGTTGGGTCGCCCATGGATCTACAAAGCTGGGGAAGTAACTTCTACGCTCCACCAGATGCTAAAATACCCAGTGAAGGGGAAAATTGTTACAGTACGAGGAGAAGAGGAGTACATGGTGAGCCACCTAAACTCTTTTCGGTATGTGGAAATGGACGGGGAGTTCATTGAAACCCCGTGCCAAAACTTTGAAGAAGTCCCCCAGACTCTGGCGTCGACTGAAACTGTTGCTGAAGATCCTCCAATGAAGATGGCTTCCCTCAAGGATGCCCGGGCTGTTGTTGAAAAAAGTGGGTGTGTGAATTGGGGCCAACTCCCTGACTTTGCACACAAGACTGACAAGTTTGGTTTGGGTTTTACTGCAGAAGCTCAAAGGGCTGTTCGGCGTGCGCGGATTGGAGGACCTCCCCTATTTATCAGTAATTCAGGAGTGAATGCGATTGAAGACGATGATGAAGAGTCTGAGTTTGACAGCTGGATTTACCCGACTACCAATAGTGGATTAAGCAATTAGACGGCAAAGGACTTCGTGCCCATTTCTTTTATTACACAGTAATAAGACTTTTGTTTCAAGTTTTGTAACAGATAATTTTAAACTTTACGGCCTGGTACCTTGCCTAAGACACCATGGCTTTGTTTGAGGGCTTATTATGTGTCATTTCCATATATCATCAATAAAAGCATTGGACGTTTCTTGCATTACGAATTTTGCGCTCCTTGTTTTTCTTTTCTATCTTGCAAAAACAACTATTGTCTTACACGCACTAACATATAGAGGTCTACATCCACTCTGGATCCCACTGATAACGACTTTGCTATTTCCATTTATGACTTTGAAAGTCCGATCAACCAAGCCGAGGACAAAGGTGAGGATGATTGTGAAGTGCCTGGGGAACTTGCTAGACTGTTACTTCAGGAAGAGAGGGCCATACAGCCGCATGAAGAGCCAGTGGAATCAGTGAATCTGGGTACAGGGGAAGACAAGAAAGAGGTCAAGATTAGTGCAAATCCGGAGCCTAGTGTTCAGAAACGGTTGATACAAATGCTACGTGACTATGTTAAGATATTTTCCTGGTCTTATGAAGATATGCCTGGGTTGGATACCGATATTATGGTTCATCACCTGCCCACCAAAGAAGACTGTCCTCCAGTGAAACAGAAAGTTCTCCGAATGCGCCCAGAAATGTCTGAGAAAATCAAGGCTGAGGTTATGAAACAGTTTGATGCCGGTTTTCTAGCAGTTACTTCTTACCCGCAGTGGGTTGCCAACGTGGTTCCGATGCCGAAGAAGGACGACAAGGTTCGTATGTGTGTGGACTATAGGGATTTGAATAGGGGGAGCCCCAAGGATGATTTCCCTCTGCCTCATATCAACGTTCTAGTTGACAACACCGCACAGCATAAGGTCTTCTCCTTTATGGATGGTTTCTCCAGTTATAATCAGATTAAGATGGCTCCTGAAGACATGGAAAAGACAACTTTTGTCACCCAGTGGGGTACCTTTTGCTACAAAGTCATGCCTTTCAGATTGAAGAATGTTGGGGCAACGTATCAGCGTGCCATGGTCGCTTTGTTCCACGACATGATTCATCATGAGATTGAGGTATACATTGACGACATGATTGCAAGATCCCAGACTGAGGAAGAACATCTTGACTATCTTCAGAAGTTATTTGACAGGTTGAAGTTGTATAAGTTGAGGCTAAACCCGAACAAGTGCACCTTTGGGGTGAGGTCTGGTAAGCTGCTGGGTTTCGTCGTAAGTGATAAAGTTATTCAAGTGGATCCTACAAAGGTGAAGGCTATACAGGAAATGCCAGCTCCCCGAACAGAAAAAGAAGTCAGAGGCTTTTTGGGAAGGTTGAATTACATTTCCCGATTCATCTCGCACCTGACTGCTACTTGTGATCCAATCTTCAAGCTGCTGAAGAAAGATCAAGTGGTAAGATGGAACGATGAATGTCAGGCCTCATTCGAAAGGATCAAAGAATACCTCCAGGAGCCACATATTCTGATGCCTCCAGTTGAAGGGAGACCTTTGATTTTATACTTGACAGTACTCAACAATTCAATGGGGTGCGTGTTGGAGCAACATGACGAGTCTGGCCGAAAAGAGCATGCTATTTATTACCTTATCAAAAAGTTTACCGACTGTGAGACCCGATACTCACTACTTGAGAAAACTTGTTGTGCTTTGGCATGGGCTGCTCGCCGGCTGAGACTGTATATGCTGACTCACACTATGTTATTGATATCAAAGATGGATCCAATCAAGTATATCTTCGAAAAGTCTGCCTTATCCGGAAGAATAGCAAGATGACAGATCATCTTGACCGAGTATGACATCCAATACACAAACCAAAAGGCAATCAAGTGAAGTGTGTTGGAAGACCATTTGGCACATCAGGCAGTATATGATTACCAGTCTATGAACTTCGAGTTTCCGGATGAGAACATTATGTTGGTGACTGACTTTGAGACACCTGGATCGGATGAAAGACCTGAGGAAGGATCCCGATGGTCCATGTACTTTGATGGAGCTTCGAACACTTTGGTTAATGGAATTGGCACCGTGATCATATCATCTGAAGGCTCTCATACTCCATTCACCGCCCGATTATGTTTCAACTGCACCAACAATATGGCAGAGTATGAAGCATGCATCATGGGTCTTCAAGCAGCAATTGACCTAAGGATTAAGTTCTTAAGTGTATTCAGAGATTCCGCTCTCGTGATCAGTCAGATCAAAGGCGGGTGGGATACGAAACATCCAAATCTTATTCCTTACAAGGAGTATGTACTGACGTTGCTTCCTCACTTCGAGGAGATAACCTTTGAACACTTCCCTAGAGAGGAGAATTAGTTGGCGGACGCGCTAGCTACGATGTCTTACATGTTCAAGGTCAGATGGGACAACGAGGCTCCCCAGATTACCATTGAAAGGTTGGACGAACCTGCACATTGCTGCGACATTGAGACTAAAGAGGTAGCAGATAAGCCCTGGTTTTACGAGGTAAAGAGGTATCTTGAGGCTCAGGAGTACCCCGAGGGTGCATCTGTTAATGACAAGTTTCTGAGGAGGTTCGCGGAGAAGTTCTTCATCAGTAATGGTATCCTTTACAAGCGTAACCATGATTCGACCGTACTCCGATGTGTGGATAAGAATGAAGCGGAAAGAATTATGGTAGAGTTACATGAAGGTATTTTCGGAACTCATTCCAGTGGACACACCATGGCAAAGAAAATCCTACGGGCAGGATATTATTGGTCTACTATGGAAGCCGACTGTTATCAGCACTCTCGAACCTGTCACAAGTGCCAAGTCTATGCAGATAAGGTGCACATACCTCATGTTCCTCTGAACGTCTTGACAGCTCCTTGGCCTTTTGCAATGTGGGGCATCGACATGATTGGTGAGATCAGACCTACGGCGTCTAACGGGCATCATTTTATCTTGGTAGCAATTGATTACTTTACAAAGTGGGTTGAAGCAGCTTCCTTTGCTACTGTAACCAAGAATGTCGTGGCACAGTTCATTCGGCATAATCTGATCTGTCGATATGGTGTACCAGAGAGGATCATCACGGACAATGGTACAGATCTCAATAATAAGATGATCACCGAGCTTTGCAAGCAGTTCAAGATACAACATCATAACTCTTCTCCCTACCGGCCGAAGATGAATGGGGTTGTTGAAGCGGCTAATAAGAACATTAAGAAGATTGTGCAGAAGATGACAGTGACATACAAAGACTAGCACGAGATGTTACCATTTGCTCTTCATGAGTACCGTACCTCAGCACATACGTCAACAGGGGCAACCCCCTATTCCTTGGTATATCGTATGGAGGCAGTCTTACCCATTGAAGTTCAGATACCCTCTCTTCGGATTATGAAGGATGCAGGTTTGAGTGAAGATGATTGGATCCAGACCCGGCTTGATCAGCTGAACTTAATCGACGAAAAGAGACTTACTGCTATTTGTCATGGTTAAACGTATCAAAAACGGATGATCAAGGCATTTAACAAGAAAGTTAGACGACAAGAATATCAAGTTGGGGATCTGGTGATCAAGCGCATCATCCTACCGCAAGGTGATCCTAGGGGCAAATGGACCCCTACGTACGAAGGGCCATTTGTGGTTAAGAACATCTTCTCAGGAGGAGCTATGATTCTAACCACCATGGATGGTGACGACCTTCCTCACCCCGTCAATACAGACATGGTGAAAAAATACTACGCACAATCAAAGACCCGCTAGGTCGACTAGCCTAGGCAAAAATAAGGGCTTCCCGAACCAAAAGGGTTCGGGCAAAAATAAGGGATGAAAATGAAAATATTTGTACACCTGGCAAGTCGAAAACCTGAAAAGGTGGCTTGGCAATAAAAGGGTATCCCGGTGGATTGAAAACCCGAAAGGGCGGTCCAGAAAAAAATTAGGGATTAAAGTGTAACACTATGTCTCATTGGATCACCTTGCAACCAGACTTCAGTATCGACTATCAAGCTCGGACGACACTAATCAATCTGATCTACCTTCAACCAAGCAGCAAAGTGATGAGATTCTCGAGGGTATAAAGGCAATAGCAGAGTTGGAACCCAGTGGGATTGTTCACATAGCTGTTTTTCTCTGTTTTTCACAAATTGTATAAATTATTTTGTTCGGCGGCGTTCTCTTACTAGGACGTCAGCCTCTTGTACAAAAAATGCCTATTTACAGGCCAAACATCAAAATCAATACAATTCATTTTCACAAATAAATTTCAAATTTTTCTTTTCTGTTTTGTTTTGCAAAGAAAGTCCTGTGTTCATTTTTGATATATGCATTTGACATTAATTGATGTTCATAAATATTTACATGCGAAACAAAAGACGATTACTCGTAATATCAGGAACCGGGGCAAATAAGAATTGTCCAAATAGTCGCTCTATCCACCAGGTACAAAGGTAGATTTAGTTGAAGAATATGGCTAAGGTATATTCACTCACCGCAGAGTAAGAAAAAGACCAGTAATGTTAACTCTCCCCAATTGAGGCTCGCAACCGCAAATGAGTCGGCAATATTCTCCCCAAGCAGAGTTTATCCATCATCAGCATTAGACAATTATCCCCACCGAAGTCTGGAAAATCTTCCCCAGTGGAGTTTGGAGAATCATCCCCAGTAGACTCTGGAAGATTGTCCCCAGTAGAGTCTAAAAAGTTATCCCCAGTAAAGTCGCAACTGAAAGATCATCCCCAGCGGGGTTCATTCCTTTCACGAACAAAAACTCAATCCCCAACAGGATTCAGTATCGCCAGCAACGGTAATTCATCCCCATTTGAATTTAATAGTGGAATCCTCAGCAGAGCATGTCCTCCCCATGGAGCCATTTCCTCAAAAATTTATTCCCCAGCGGAGTTATCCTTCTCTGCAAGTTTATTCTCACAATCATCTTCATTCGCTATCCCCAACGGAAATGAAGAATTCAATTCTTTTCTCCAGCAGCAATCTGGGATTTATCATCCTCGGCTAAAAACATCACATTTCCATACATCATGACATGCATACGCATCATACGACATAATCTCATTTATTTTGAGAACATCATTTGCCTGATACATATCATGCATTACTTACAGCTAACCTTTACCTTTCAGGAAGGATATGATTAAATTCTCACAAAATTCAAGCTATAAAGATTTTACCTCAGTTAAATTACGGATGAGTTCCTAAATCTCAGCAGAGATGTTTCCTCAGTTGAATTACAGACGAGTTCCTAAATCTTGACAGAGATGTTTCCTCAGTTGAATTACGGACGAGTTCCTAAATCTCGACAGAGATGTTTCCTCAATTGAATTACGGACGAGTTCCTAAATCTCAACAGAGATGTTTCCTCAGTTGAATTATGGACGAGTTCCTAAATCTTGACAGAGATGTTTCCTCGGTTGAATTACGGATGAGTTCCTAAATCTCAGCAGTGTAGTTTCCTCAGTTGAATTACGAATGAGTTCCTAAATCTCAGCAGAGATTTTTCCTCCGTTGAGTACGGACGATCGAAGTTCCTAAATATCAGTAGAGATGTTTCCTCAGTTGAGTACGGACGATCGAAGTTCCTAAATATCAGCAGAGATGTTTCCTCCGTTGAGTACGGACGATCGAAGTTCCTAAATATCAGCAGAGATTTTTCCTCCGTTGAGTATGGACGATCGAAGTTCCTAAATATTAGCAGAGATGTTTCCTCCGTTGAGTACGGACAATCAAAGTTTCTAAATATCAACAGAGATGATTCCTCAGTTGAGTACGGACGATCGAAGTTCCTAAATATCAGCAGAGATGTTTCCTCAGTTGAGTACGGACGATCGAAGTTCCTAAATATCAACAGAGATGACTCCTCAGTTGAGTACGGACGACCGAAGTTCCTAAATATCAACAGAGATGATTCCTCATTTGAGTACGGATGATCGAAGTTCCTAAATATCAACAGAGATGACTCCTCAGTTGAGTACGGACGATCGAAGTTCCTAAATATCAACAAAGATGTTTCCTCATTAGAATACGGACGACCAAAGTTCCTAAATATCAACAGAGACGACTCACCAGCAGAATAACGAACGACCGAAGCTCCTAAAATTCTACTTCTCTCAACAAAGATCTGACTTCCCCAGCGGAATCTTCCTCAACGACAGGTATACAAGCTCTCGCTAAGGAATCTCTTATGCGATCGACACTCCTTCAGATGGCATCCTTAAGCCCATCCTCTCTTCAACAATTGCCAAATGACATCTGTAAGCCCATTCCCGACATCACAAGATGGATACCACGTCATGTGAGTGCTAATTTATGGGCACTCTAGTGTTCAATCATCTTCCACCTTCGGATCACGAAAGGCACGAAAGCCAATTTACATCCTCAGGTTTAAGAAGATTGAACAGGGGCAGATGTTGTACCCCAAAATTTTCCCTCCCACATTTCTCAAAACATTGCAAGAAAGATCCTCAAGTTGCTCAAGGTAGTCCAAGGGTTGGCCAGACAAGCTCTCTCCTAAGGCAGTATACCCCAAACTAGGGTTTCATGTTGCATCAAGATACTTGATTCCAAGTGAACCCAAATGCTCACCAATGTCCTAATATGTTCTCAAGATCATCCATGTCAAGTTTCAAGCCTTGCAGAGAAAAAGTTTGCCCAGTCAATTGCTCAAAAGCCTGAAAATCGACTGTGCTAGGGCAAAAGTCAACTGTGGCCTACATACAGTCAAACTTCAAGATTTTTGGTCAACATCCTCATTTTGAAGTATATTTCATCATTTTATCAAGTTTTGATCATGATTCATCAAGGATTTCTCATAATTCATCAAGACTCAAAAGTTGCTAAATTAGGGTTTTATAGGAAAAGTCAACTCAAATTTGACCAAGCATAACGTTCTCATACTTTATGAGAAATGACCCATCCAAATCTCATTTTGAAGAGGACGAAATTCCCTACAATCCATATTCATCTCCAAAGTTCAAAATATGCACTCACAAGAAGTTATGAATTTGGACATTATAGGTCATTTTGAAAAGTCAACAAAAAAACCTTTTTTTTTCAAAGCTTCATACATGAGCATGGAATATCAAAATGAGATAAAACCAAAAGGGTTGATTAGAGGATATCTCAAGCTTTCTAAAAAGTCCAAAAACACCTCCAAAGAGTCAAAATTGAGGAAGTTATGAATTGGTGAAGTTTACCCTTTTTGCAAAATTGCCAAAAGTCAACTATCCCTAAAACTTCAATTTTTGCCAAATGGGCTCAATCTTTTTCGCTTGTTTTGAGTTGGAAACATAGCCCAAGTGCTTTATCCTTTGCCAGTTGTCCATATCTTATTTTTCTTATTTATTTTGATTTTTATTTGAATTAATTCAATTTAAATCAAAACAAATCAAATAAAATCCAAAACATTGATAACAAGAGATTTTTGTGCTTGTTTCAGGTTCCAATTACACAGCTAGCATCATTCAAATTCGTATTAAGGCATGTGTGCACAAAAAGATTGGAAATAAGCCAAATTTGGAAGGTTTTCAAAGTGAATCAAATCAAATATCAAAAGCATTGAAGGAGGAAGATTTGGATACAATGATCAACCCTAATGCATTGCTTGGTACATATAGAGTGCGTGCAGACCTAAAAAGAAGTTGGAAGGAGGCGCTAGAGCTAGAACAAAAACTGGAAAAAACCAAGAAAAGTGTGAGATTGAAATCCCCTTTAGAGGCAATTTCAAGACTCTTTGACAATCCCAATCACTTCCAGGGAGTCTCTGCAAGCGAAAGCAATCGAAAGCAAGTGTTTTCAAGCCCTACAACACACGGTAAGTCCGTCACAGTATTTCCATCTTCTTGAATTCGAATAGCCTTGTTCTTGCATCTATAGTGTAAAATAATTGTACATTCTTGATCACCATAATGTTTGCAAACTTTCTACAATAGCCAATTGCATTTTAATGGACTGAATCGTGAATTGCCATTGTTAGGGTTTTAGAGTCTGTTTTAGGGATTTTGATTTCAGGAACAATTGGCTTTCGTAAGTGGTACGGTTGTGATCAGGAGGACGAAACGAACACAACCATGGCATTAGATGTTATTTCCATGGCCTGTGGAAGATTTTGAGGATGCATAGTTTGTAGAAACGGACATTTGTCCGTAGGTATAGGCTAACAAACCTTTAGCCACAGTGCAGGGAGGAAGACAAATATGTGGCCAGCCTCCATTGGATTACTTGAATTTCGCGCGGAAAATGCCATTTTTTATTTGTTTCATATATTATTATTATTTTGTAATATGATAACAATCAAAACCAAGTGGCGTAGTGGTGGCCACGTCAGTACTTAAGGCGTTAGAGGCTGGAGGTCAGGGGTTCGATCCCTGCTTCCAGCATTTGCCATTTTATTATTTTCTTTCAAGAAATCCAGTGCAGGCGCAAGCCAGGAAATCCACCATATGCCTTCATCATCAAACGTGCCAGATGGCCATATCTGATGGCCACCATTGAACGTGCACCATAGGCCAAGTCAACGCATATGCATTGGATCCAAAAAGTCAGCATGGGTCATCTCTTTTGGGCCCAGATTTCAGCTATTGGCACCCCTTTTTTCAGGCCCATTTCTCATCTTTTATATTTATTACATTTTTCATTTAATTATTTATTATTTATTTACTAACTAAAAATTATTTTCTTTTTATCCAAAAAATCACCAAAAATATTTTTATGTCCAATTAAAATAAGGATTTTTATTTTTCATCAATAAATTAATTAATTTAATTAGGTTTGATTAAATTAGGTGTGATGGAGCAAATTATTTATAGATGGGTTTGTTGTAGTTTTAAGGGGAAAATAAATGGGATTCAAACCTTTTTGGTATACTATTTCATTTCTTTTTAATCCCAATTTTTGTATGCTAATTTGATGCAAATATGGGGTTTGAGAAAGTGCAGGCGTGGACTGGATCAGTAGCTGATTGCAGGACTGTGATATAGCAGGGCAGCAAGCTGCTTAAATGAGGTTTTGGGATTTGGTGATGTTCTGATTACAGAAGATCATAAATGTAACCTCCATATGCTGAAGAGTCATATTCTGACCGAAGAACATTGCTTCCATATGTTCTGATTGAAGCATCATGTTCTGAACCGTGTCTACAAGTTCTGACTGCACTTGCGTGGAGGCTGGCTTAGAAGTTCTGAAGTATCATATTCTCTTAACACTTAGAAAATTTTCTAAATGTTTAGAAATTTGATTTTTCAAAGTAATTTCTGACTTCTGATTTTTTGATGAACCAATTTCATGTCTTGATGAAATAAAATTGTTGAAACTTGATTTGATCTGAAAGTCAAAGTTTGACTTTTCAGTGTTCTTTTGACCAATTTTCCCTTGTGGATGATTTTCTTAAAAAGTTGTAATTCAAGACTTGGAACTTGATAGAAGCAAACCTGAGAGTCCAGGATGATCCTTTGAGAAATTAGAGGGCAAATTTTGGGGTACAACAGTCGGCCCATTAAGTTTTACTCTTTTTATAATAGAGAAGGATTGTATGTTTTTTTCCTTTTTGGAGAATTGCCCATTAAGGTTTTCTTTTGAAGCCCATCATAGGTTTTTCATTTGGCTGAGGTCAGCATTCGCTTGGATTATTATTGATTTATTATAATTATCATTATTATAACAAATTAAGATTATTAAATAATCATTTTTACCCAATTATCGCTATTATTATTTTCTTTATTTTTATTGTTGATTTGAAGGTCAACCGAGGATTTGAAACCCTTATCCCGAATCTCATCCACGACACTATTCTTCGTATTGCTCAAATAAAAAATAGATACTATACAGATTAAGCAAAAAAGAAATGTATCAAATTGTAAAACTGAAACAAATCCATAAACGAGGAAAAATATATAATTCTATCAAATTGTATCAATTACATACACAAATTGTCCAAAATTATACAAATCAATTACATATCCAAACCAATTTCTAAAATCAAATCCCTAACATGAATCAATCTTCAATCTATTCCTAATTCTAATGGAAATTAACAAAATTTCCTAATCTATTTAAAATCTAAACCTGTAAATAACCCTAAGATTCTAAGAGAATAGGGGAGAAGAAAATGTAAACAATAGAAGAGGAAGAAGAGGAGACGAAGAACAGGGCTGCCCCTTTGCGTATATCTAGGGTTTCTGAATCGAAACTCTAAGATATTCCTTCAAATCACCGCCATGTTTATCACCTTCAATCCTCAGATTCCACTGTTACTTGTAAAATCAAAGAGAGAAGAAGGGTCATAAGGAGATTACACCGAAAACCAAAACAAAATGAAATCACTGCAAAAAGGTAATTCGCGAACTACTCAACTTAGGGTTTCTTTGAATTCGTTGTTGCAATTGTTTTTTTGGGTGGGTATTTGGTTTTGGGGAGGTTTAGGGGGCGAGATCGCCGCTGTCTGGGTTTTCAGCAACTAGGGTTAGCGGCATTGTTATTTTATGTTGAAGAAAAGACGAGAGAAAACAAAACAAAGAGTGGGAGAGAGAGATAAGAATGGAATAAATGAAAAATTAAGAGAAAATGGAAAAATATACCTCGTTGTTATCCCATGCATGCATCCCCATATCGTTACCATGCACCCTCACGTTAAGCCCCCCTGATCTTAATCAAATAATCAAAACCGTACAACCTCACCATACCATCGTGCGCCTACCACATGCAATCCTCATGCACCTAAATTCCTTTTGGGCTCCTTGTATAATATTTTGGGCTTTGGCCCATGCTACCTGCACCCCAACTATCTTCATTTTACTACCCAATGCCAACAATTGCACCCCCCGCGTTAATGGGCCAAGTTCAACATCTGGACTTGAGCCCTTGATATGTACACCCCCTGTTGGCTGAGGATTTTGATAATATTATTAGAAGCAAAGTAAATTGGACGTTTCGATCGAAATGAAACAAAACGTCATGTTTCGAAATAGTAGAAGCAATGCTTCGAATGAGCATATCAAAGCTTGGAGCTTCGAGTGACAGTTATGAGAATATATCCAAAGAAGTCTCGAAATGATAACAAGGATGTGTCTAGGAAATGCGTTCGAAGCGAAGAAGTGCCAAAACATTTGAAATTCAAATGCAAGCGGGATGTTCAAAATTTGAAATATATGCGCTGGAGCATTCGAAGACACGTGGAAGCAAGAGAGAGGCATTGCTCTGCATGTTCTGAACGTGGCAGAATCTTATAGCAAGACCGTTATGGTCGAAGTAGTATAAATAGAAGTCTTAGCATTAGGATTTCGTGTGTCATATCTATTGTACAAAATACTCAGTAAACATTCAAATTACCACATGGCTAGGGAAACGAATGCAAGAGCAATGTACGTATGATAACACCACATGTTTATAATTCAATGAAAGCCCTTTATCATTTCCAGTACTTTCCTTTATCTTTATATCAATACCATTTACAAGTTTTTGCATCTAAAGTCTTTTTATTCGAAATCTTTTCACTGATGCCTTACATTTAAATGATTTCCTTCCATTTAAAATACTTTACATTTCAGAAACTGTTATACATTTCATGCCTTTATCTTCAAGTTTTTATCCTTCGAACACCTTTTTCACTTAAAGCCATTTTACAGTTTTCTTGCATTAAACGCTTTCTTCATATTTCAAATCTTTTACATTAACTGTGTTTTTTACGTTTCGAAGTCATTTACTTGTCTTTTATGCAGTTTTTACATGTCTTTACAATTAACCTTTATTCATGCAATTTAGTTTCGCGCACATTTATTTTGATTACACTTTTAGATATTTAAGCGAGAAATCGAAATAAGCTAAACACCTACACAACATTCTAAATACTAACCATGAATACCAGTTCGATCATGAGAGTTACCCTAATGACCAACACGTCCTAGGATCAATCTAGTCGATCCTGCTAGTTACCAGAGAAGTTGAATAACAGTCAGTAAGTTTATTCGATAGTTTGGAGGACTAGCGGTTGTTTACCAGAAATCACTGTAAACAAATTGGCACACCCGGTGGGACCAATCGTTGGACATTACGAAACTCAGAACAGAAATAAAGATTGTTGAGACGTAGCCATTATAAAAGACCCTCTGAGTGATAAGTTTGTTGTTTTATGAACCTAAGAAGTGGTAAAATAACCAACAGCAACCAACCCTTATCCAGAAGAAAACGTTTGAACAAGATGTTTGGTTCTGACAATCAACAAGGGGAACAAAATGCCCCACATACAACAGGCACTAATGTGTCCGCTTCGATGGGAACGTCTAATGTGATCCCTTCGAATGCACAGTCTGTTGCATCTTCAACCAGTAATATAGCCACTAATGGAGTAAGTGGCATATCAACTAATAGTTCGATCTTAGGAAATACTGGAACCATTGGTTATCCTGGGGGATTTGTTCCACCATCAGGGACACAAATCCATTTCGCCACTCCACTAACTAGACCACCCGGTTTCGATGGTAATAGAACCAGAAATTCCTCTTATGGAATGCCAACATCTTTTATGGCAGGTTTACACAATTCCACATCGAATTCATCACCACAATTGGGGTCTGGGTCTGGGGCGAATCAGTTTATGACAAATAACCAAGGGTCAGTGGGTTATAGCACAATGCCTATTTTAACCACAGAAAACCAGTTGGCTTTTAGGCAATTGATGGATGACAGTAACCATAACATGATAGGGGTATTAGCACAAACTATGCAGGAAATATTTTCCCCAATAGTACAAAATATGACTGTGACAAACAGAGAGAACGCATATAACATGAGTCGAATAGTAGATTTCTTTGCTCCCCCAGAGAGGCGTAGGCAGAATCAGGCGGAAGTTCGAGCAAACATGCCTGTTATGGAACAAGTTGCTAACGACCCAACCTATAGACCACCTAGAGAAGAAGTTAACTTGGGGGCTAGGGCACAAAGGCTAGAAGCCCCAATGATCCCAGGCCCACAAAGAGATATTATGGAACCAGGGGCAAGGGTCAAAAGGTTGGAAGTCCCAGAGTTTCGAGAAGAACAACCTAGGGGGGTTGTCATGGTGGGTCGAAATCAAGATGCTGATGCTGTCGTTCATAAAATTCAAAACGATAACATCTTGGCAGAGAACAATTTAACCACCATGATAGAGAGAGTCATGGCCCAGAATGGCCTCAACACAGGAATTAGAAGGCCAAATTATGCTTCTCCTATATTAGATTGCATAATGCATACTGATTTACCAAGGGGGTATAAAGTCCCTAAATTTACAAAGTTCGCTGGGGATACAATGAGTCAACAGTCGAACATATAGCCAGATATCTAACCGAAGCGGGAGATATAGCCAATAATGAAGACCTCAGGATCAAATATTTCCCAAGTTCCCTGACTAAAAACGCCTTTACATGGTTCACCACTTTGCCTCCTGGGTCCATTGACACTTGGGCTCTTTTGGAAAGATTATTCCATGAACAGTTTTACATGGGACAGTAAAAAATAAGCTTAAAGGAATTAGCCAGTGTCAAGAGAAAGTTCATTAAACCCATAGATGACTATCTGAATAGATTCAGGCTTTTGAAATCCAGATGTTACACAGTGGTGCTTGAACATGAGTTAGTCGAAATGGCCGCTGGTGGCTTGGATTACTCTATTCGAAAGAAACTAGACACTCAATATTTGAGGGACATGGCTCAGTTAGTCGACAGGGTTCGACAGGTCGAAAGGCTAAAGGCCGAAAAGGCCAGAGTCTTTAAAAATAACAAGAAGGAAAGGATCTCCTATGTTGGAACTGAGGAAGCAGAAGATTATCCTGAATTCGAATTCGAAGAGGTCGAAATCGACCTCGCTGAATTAAAACAGGCACCACCTTACTCCTGCAAATTATTAGTTCCCACAAAAGGGAAAGAGATTGTTGAAAATGAGAAAAGTGACAAATTCCCAAAGAAGGTTTATACCTTCGATGTCACTAAATGTGACGAGATTTTTGATTTACTTGTCAAAGATGGCCAACTCATTGTGCCATCAAATGTCAAAATACCTCCTTTAGATCAAATAAAGAAGAGAGGATTTTGCAAATATCATAGTTTCCTAGGCCACAAAACCTCACAGTGTTTTCTTTTCAGGGAACTAATTCAGAATGCAATCAAAGATGGCAGACTGAAGTTTGCTGATAAAGCAAAAATGAAAGTGGACGAAGATCCTTTGGACGTGGCAGACACCAATTACTCCGAGCCTGCATGCATTGGAGAGATTAACATGGTGGAAGCTGACCAAAGTGATGCCCCAATAGGAGAGAAAGGTACTGAAAACGAAAGTTGGGTGATAGTCGAAGTCGATAAGGAGGTCACTGAAGGTGTCCAGAAGCTACCAGAGACTTCGATTGAAGCAGCACATTTGGTTGTTGCAAAAGAAATCCAGGCTACTGAAGGCCAAGAAAATCAAAACCAAGAATTGACACAGGTCACTGAAGGCCTGAGGCTGGAATTGGAGAAAGTCCAAATCACGAAGCCAACTTCCCCTCAGAAAGAAATATGGGACACTTTAGGGGAACCCAGTGGAAAATTTGACTATTTGGTCAAATATTCTGCCCCAGAGAGTTCAAAAGTCCACATTGAAGATATAAAACCCACGGGATGGGGAGAGGATGAAGCTAAGGGGGAGGATGTTGAGGTAAACATGGTGGATATGGAGAGGCCTCGCTCTGAGATGGAGGAGGTAGAAAGATACTTAGAAAAAGAGAAGTATAAAATGGAGGATAATCATGCTGGAGATGCTAGTCTCAAGGATTACCTCATGACATGCCACAAGGGAGATACAGGCATGATACTGTGCCCTAGGTGCAGCATCCTCTGCAATCAGAGAATCGCTGCGAACTTCGAGAGGGTACAGAGGGCTCGAACTGGCAACAATTGGCGCCAGGATAACCAGCTATTCAGGTGTTATCCTAAGGCTGGAGAAAGTTTGCTGGAATTTGTGTTTCGCTGCTACAAAGGGGCAACCAAGTGCTTAATATGCCCAAGGTGTTCTGCTGTGTATGATCAAAGCATGGCCAGAGCCTTCGAAACAATTCCCTTCGCCCCTTGCTGGAACCATCAAGAAACTGTTCAGATGGGCCCACATTTCGATAGCAAATACAAACAACGAAGGCCTGATAGTCCTCATCCCAAGGCTGCTCGAAGAGTGACGTTCAAACTCCCTGCTGAAGTGTCAACCGATAGATGGCTGCAAGTTAGAAACGACAAAGGCAAGGACAGATGGAGAAACACCGAACGAAATGCACACCATGCTATGACATACAGGAGGCAATTCAACATAGCAAAAAGGGAGGAGGTAAGATTAGAGAACTACAAAGGAAGGAACCCCATGTCGAGATCCCAGTGGCGAAGGCAGCAGAGGATTCGAAAGGCTGAGAGGGAAGCTGTGGCAAATAAAGAGGTAACTTCAACAAAGAACCAAGGTGAATCTAGCACCAACAAACCCACACCAAAAAATCAAACTGAAGACAAACCCCCAGTTAATAGGAGGCTTTTCTCTGAAGTACAACTAGATGAACCAAAGGAATACACTCCAGGCCCAGAAGAAGACGAAGATATGATAACGGATAACTTCGAATCGGAGGGGGAGTCTTCGTTCAACCTAAACTGCAACGTGGTATCTGTGCTTCCCTGTGAATTCAGACAGGAAACTGAAATTGATGAATACGAGGAAGAAGATACCATAGACTTGATGAAGCATAGGCCTGTGTGCTACTATGTGATGGACAATGGGGCTGTCGAGGAGAAAAATGCGTTCTTCGAACGTCCAGAACCAGCTATGAAGAAACATCTTAAGCCACTATTTATTCGGGCAAAAGTTGGTGCCCATGGTGTGAATAAGGTTCTAGTGGATGGGGGTGCTGCAGTCAATTTGATACCCCACTTCATGCTGAAAAGATTAGAAATACGCGAAGGAGACATCAAGCCCCACAATATGGTTCTATCCAATTATGAAGGGAAAGTGGGCAAAACACTGGGAGTGGTTCAGTTGGACTTGACAATAGGCTCAAGCTGTAGGCCCACCATGTTTATGGTGATCGAATCCAAGGCCAACTACAACTTATTGCTAGGAAGGGAATGGATCCATGGCGTAGGGGAAGTTCCTTCGTCAATGCATCAGCGATTAGTTCTATGGAGAGAAGATGGGATCGTGGAAAACATTGAAGCAGACCAGAGTTACTTCATGTCGACAGTCAATTTAGTTGACAAGAGGAATTATGACAAACATCTGGCAAAGATTGCTCCGTGTGTTCCAAATGATGAGATCAACGAAACCAGAAATGCCCACTACTACATGACCCTTCGCCATGATGGCCTTTACTGGGATAGAAGAATAATCAGTGAAGAAGAGGGAGTCGAAAGTACTATACAAAGACGGCCAGCAGGCTGGGACTTCGACAACCTTATCCATGACTGAGTCCACCTTCTTTGAAAGGATTTCGGGCTATATGGCTGAGAATGAATCAAAGGCGACCTTAGAGGCTGAAATAAATAAATTAGCTGTGAAGATGAACGAAATAAGTGGGGATGGCTCGAAATGCCTACTCTTTAAAGAACTTGAGATAGATCAAAGGCTGGACGCCATTTACGATAAAGAACCCTTAGGCTTCGAAAGGGACCCCATAGACTCAGGTGCCAAAATGTTGGCGCAGGATCCACTCGAAGAAGTCAACTTAGGGGATGAAAACACGAAAAGAATAACCTACATAAGTGCAAAACTTAGCCCAGGCCTCAAGCAGGAAGTAATCGAAGTCCTCAAGAAAAACAAAGATTGCTTCGCATGGGATTATGACGAAATGCCTGGTTTAAAGAGGGAGTTAGTCGAACACAGACTGCCAATCAAAGATGGCAAGAAGCCCATCAAACAAACTCCCAGAAGATTCGCACCAGCGGTTCTCACAAAGATTAAAGCTGAGATCGAAAGGTTGCTGCGTTGCAAATTCATCAGGACCACAAGGTACGTCGAATGGTTAGCAAATATAGTACATGTTATTAAGAAAAATGGTTCTTTAAGAATTTGCATAGATTTTAGGGATTTAAACACTACAACCCCTAAGGATGAGTATTCCATGCCTGTGGCAGAAATGCTAGTAGATTCTGCTGCAGGGTTTGAATACTTGAGTATGTTAGATGGATACTCTAGGTATAATCAGATTTTTATTGCTGAAGAAGATGTTGCCAAGACAGCATTTCGTTGCCCAGGAGCCTTAGGCACTTACGAATGGGTGGTGATGCCTTTTGGTTTAAAGAACGCTGGGGCAACTTATCAAAGGGCAATGAATTCGATTTTTCATGATTTCATTGAAAACTTTATGCAGGTGTATATTGATGATATAGTCATCAAATCTGTATCTGCAGAAACACATTTGCATCATCTGAGCCAATCATTCGAACGAATGAGAAAACATGGCTTGAAGATGAACCCCCTTAAATGTGCATTTTTTGTGCAGGCTGGAGATTTCCTTGGTTTTGTGGTTCACAAGAAAGGGATTGAGATCAACCAGAACAAAACCAAAGCCATAATGGAGACGAAAGCACCTACGTCAAAGAGGGAGCTGCAATCTCTGCTAGGGAAGATTAACTTCCTCAGAAGGTTCATTTCGAATCTGAGTGGAAGAACCCAAGCTTTCTCTTCGTTGCTTCGTCTAAAGCGATGCCAAGCCTTCGAATGGAACGAAGCCCATCAGGAGGCATTTGACAGGATAAAAAGATACCTCTCTCAGCCTCCTATCTTGTCTCCACCTTCATGGGGGAAGCCTATGAGATTGTACATATCTGCCTCTGAAGTTAGTATAGGTAGTATGTTAGCACAAGAAGATAGCAATGGTATCGAAAGAGCCATATACTATTTAAGTAGAGTATTGAATGATGCAGAGACCAGATATAGCAATTTAGAAAAGCTATGTCTCTGTTTGTATTTCCCTTGTATGAAACTCAAGTATTATATAAAGCCTGTTGATGTTTATGTTTCATCTCATTTCGATGTCATTAAACACATGCTTTCAAAACCAATAATGCATAACAGAGTTGGTAAATGGGCTTTAGCCTTAACAGAATATTTTTTGACTTTCATGCCTTTAAAAGCTGTGAAAGGCCAAGTGATTTCTGATTTCATTGTGGACCATTCATTGGTTGAGCAGACTGTCATGAGTTACGTCGAAATGCAACCATGGAAATTGTACTTTGATGGTTCAACCCACAGGAATGGAAGTGGTGTTGGAGTCCTTCTAATTTCTCCTGAAGGAATTCCAACAAAATTCAAGTATAAATTAGATGGCCCTCGTTGCTCGAACAACGAAGCTGAGTATGAAGCGCTCATTGTTGGACTTGAAGCTTTGTTGGAATTGGGGGCAACTAGAGTCGAAATTAAAGGAGACTCAGAATTAGTGGTCAAACAAATAACAAAGGAGTATAAATGCATAAAGGCAAACTTGATGATATACTTCGTCATAGTCAACAGGCTACTTAGGAAATTTGAATACATGGATATTCAACACATACCAAGAATAGAGAACCAAGAAGCAAATGACTTAGCACAGTTGGCTTCGGGTTATAAAGTTTCTGTCAGGAACTTTGAGGATTTAGTTGAATTAAGGGGTAGAGTTATGGCTACTAGATTCACACCATCAGATCTAGAAAGTATGAAATTAGGATATGCTGAGAAACAGGGATTTGAAATTTTAGCCATAAACACTTTATCAGATGCAGATTGGCGAAGTCCATTGGTGAGTTATTTAACAAACCCAACTCTGAATGTTGATAGGAAGACAAAATACAGAGCATTATCATATCTCCTCATGGGGAACGAATTGTTCAAAAAGACCCAAGAGGGCGTATTATTGAAATGCCTAGGAGAAAGTGAGGCATACTTAGCATTGTCAAAAGTCCACAATGGGGCATGTGGGGCACATCAAGCAGGTCATAAAATGAAATGGCTATTATTTCGATATGGCATGTATTGGCCTAGCATGCTCAAAGATTGTATAGACTTTGCTAAAGGATGTGAGGAATGTCAGAAACATGCAGGGATTCAACATGCCCCTGCAAGTGAGTTGCATTCAATCATCAAACCATGGCCATTTAGAGGATGGGCATTGGATTTGATAGGAGAAATAAATCCTGCTTCGTCTAAAGGGCAGAAATATATCTTGGTAGGAATAGATTATTTTACCAAGTGGATCAAAGTTATACCATTAATAGTTGCTGATCAAGAGGCTATTATTGAGTTTATACAGAAGCACATTATCTATAGGTTCGGATTGCCAGAGAGCATAACCACAGACCAAGGCTTTGTGTTTACAGGTAGAAAGATGCAAGAATTTGCCCAAGAAATGGGGTTTAGATTACTAACATCAACGCCATATTATGCTCAAGCAAATGGTCAAGTCGAAGCAGCCAATAAAGTAATAATAGGGTTAATCAAGAAACATATTGGTAAAAAGCCAAGAAACTGGCACAAAACTTTGGACCAAATACTATGGGCCTGTAGAACATCTCCTAAGGAAGCTACTAACACTACGCCTTTCCAACTCACAGTTGGTCATGATGCAGTGCTGCCAGTAGAAATTCATCTACAATCAGTTCGAATTCAAAGACAAAACGAACTTCCAGCTGCATTATATTGGGAGATGATGATGAATGAATTAGTTGAGTTGGACGAAGTCAGATTACATGAATTGGAAATCTTGATGAGACAAAAAGAAAGAGTGGCTAGGACATATAACAAAAGGGTGAAAAGAAAAGCATTCATTATTAAAGACTTAGTCTGGAAAGTCATATTGCCCATGGACAAGAAAAATAAAACATTAGGTAAATGGTCACCTCATTGGGAAGGCCCTTTTTGAATACTAAAGGTATTCTCAAACAATGCATATGAAATCGAAGAACTGACGGATGATAAACGTATCCTAAAGGTTAATGGGAAATATTTAAAGAAATATAAGCCACGCCTTCAGGAGATTCGAAATGTAACAACGTAACCAAAATATTATAAAAATGCCAAAATGGCAAGATGAGATGCCAAAATGGCGTTGTTCGAATATTACATATAAAAAAAACCAAATTGTAATCAAATGAACACTGAAATTTAGAAATAAGAATTATTATTCAGTCTGTTGAAGGTACTTCGAAAAGATTCAAGTCTCTGTTGAGAAAAACGCCTGGCTCCCTCCAAGGTTGCCACTTCTCCCTTGAGTTATTCTGTAGTTTCCATTTCTGCAAGCCCCTGGTTGAGAAGCTCTTCGAATTGGTTACCATCAGTATTGGTTTCGAAGGCTATTTGTTGTTCTTTAGCCTCTTTAACCTTCTGTTGAAGTTCCTGAATTTGCCTTTCCCAGAGAAGGATGGACTCAGCCCGAGCCTCATAATCAGTTTTTGCTTGCTTTAGATGCATAGCTTAATCCTCAGATTCTTGAGAGAGTTTCGAAGCTTGTTCATAAGCAGCATCCATTGCAGTGCGTTTTTCTTGAACCCTTCTGGCAGCAGATTCATCTTGGAGAAGGTAACCAGTCACGTTATCCAGCAAAGATTGAAGATCGAACAAGATAGTACTAACTGGCAAGGAGCAGGTAGCAAGGTTGACTTTTGTAAGCAACTCCTTCATAGTGTAGCAAACAGTGCTATCCTGTTTGAGCACTTCGAATATATCCACATTAAGAATTGTTCTCCTGATCCTGTTAAGAAGTACAATTCTTTCATCTGTGGGCAGAGGATGGCTAGTCGAACTTGTGCCAGCCCTAGCAAGTGGAATGTCCCTTTGAGCCAGCTTTGCCTTCATGTACCCAATAGGGTCATTTCGTCTCAGGAGTGCAAGCTCCTCGTCAGTCATTCGAGACAAAGACGGTTGAGGGAGTTCCACATGTAGGGGAGTCACGTCCAATTCGACTTCCATGGGTTTGTTGGTTTTGTCACCATCCCCTTCATTCGTTTCGTGCTCATTATCTTCTTCATCGTCATCCAATTCCACCACTTCGATGTCTTCTTTTTCGCTGCTATTTGCATTGGACTCTGTCCCAGCAGTCGAACCATCGTTGGCATCCTCCTCCTCAGACTCTTCTTCTGCAGATTCTTCGTTTCTTTGACCAGAATTAGCTTTCTCTCCTTCAGCGTGAGCGTCCTTTGGGTCCTCTTGAAGGGTTTCGAGAGGGGACTTTTGGAGAGAAGTTCTTTGTGAAGCCTCTGCAGATTCATGAAGCGTTGCTTCATTTGTTTCTTTTAGAGGAGGAGAAGTACTTTGATCATCTTGCTGCTCAGAAGCCCCAGCCAGAACCGCCATATTGGAGGAACCTTTGTTCTATACAAGGTTGTTGGAGTCTCCTTGAGGAGAGGAGTTGATCGGAACAGCAGCTTTTGATGGTGAGGTCGAAGTGGTGAAAGTTGGATTTAAGATATCCTGCAAGGAGCAAAAGAATATTAAAAGCATGCACCAAGGTAATGAATAATTATTTTGTCAAAGGTTTAAAGTTCAATTTACCTGTGGACTCTCGGAAGAGAGGTTACTAGCTATGCGTTCCAACATTACGTTGGAGGTCGAAGATGGAATTTTGGATTTAGATGAGGGAGCAGCATCCCTGGAATCGAGTCCAAAGACACTAGTTGGTACGGTACTCTTTGAAATATCCTTCTTCTGCTTCTTCTTCGAAGCAGCTGGTAAGTTTCCTCCAGCCTTGGGGTCTTCCCCAGTGGTGTTTGATTTTCGCTTCTTTGGAGTGGTAGGCGGAAGTTTGTTGGTCTGAAAAGATTTGAACAAAGAGTTAGATGCAAATCATGAAACATTAGTGAATTCGAAACATCAAGGCTAAGTGATTACCTGTGGAGTTGGAACACTGGTTATTGTTGGTATTGTTGTTGTTGTTGTTGCAGCAATGGTTGTTGTTTCGGATGGAGTTACATTGTCAGTGGTTTCGATAGAAGCTTGAGAGGCGCTCCCTTCTTTCAATTTTGAAGCAGCAGTCTTTATCCTGATGGCTGAAAATCGAAACAATTAAGGCAAAAGTTAAAGATATGGAAAATGAAAAACGTTTTGGATTTTCCCAAGCATTCGCACCTGTTCCTTGATCAGATTTAATCGACATGGAAGAAAGGTCATAGCGAAGATGTCCTGGGAAATCGTGGAGCCAGTGTCGAGCCCATGTCACAGTCTCAGATGGCTTTGGTTTCTTTTGAAGATGTTTGAACATTTCTTTGCAAGTGAACCACCAAGGGTATGGAGGAAACCAAGCCAGAGCCAGTTCTGAGGTAGGTAATCTAGGAAATTTAGGTGGATGCATTTCGAATGCCAACCTATACCTATCCTCAGGTGACAACCCTGAAGGAAGTTTTAACTTAGAAACTTTTTGTTTGAATTTTTCCTTCAAGGTCTCAGCCGCTTGATGCACAGTGGATTCCAAGTGTGTGGGATCATAAGTAGTTTCGAAATAATTTTGAAAAGCTTTAATCTCTTTGGCATGAGTGAACATACCTTTCTTGCATGGTACCTGCACATCGAATGCATCAGTTAGTTTCTGCTGAATAGTAAGAGTGTCGAACATATAAGTTTGATAAAACTTTGTCCACCATTCCAGAAACCCCTTTGCTGTAAGGTGGGTAGGTTCGAAAGTTATTAGCTCAAACTAGGCAAAGCCTTGGTATTGTTCTTGCTGTAGTTTGGCTTCCCGTGCCTTGAAGGTTCGCCCAGAGGTAATGGCACTTTCAGTTTGAAATAAGGGTTCAGGAATTAGTTGGCACAAGCCAAACTGTCTCGAAACAAAATTGGGCTGATAAGCGAAAAGGAAAATCTGATTCTTGGCAGGAGTTATTCTTGAAGAGATTAGTCTGGGTAGCAAAAAGGCTCTCCATACATCTTGAATCTCTTTGCTCTTGACAGCTTCTGAGAGAGCCATGGTGAACCATGAAGGTCCATGAGCCCTTGAAGCAAAAGGCGCCATGGTCTCTTCGAACTTATGCCTCTTGGAGAATATCATGATGTATTTTGAGAATAGGACTTTGAAGTCATCCTTATCATCATTTGGGGTTAGTCTTCGCAGCCGAGTGCCTTCGATTATTCTATCTGTTATTTCAGGGTCTTGTTCAGCAATGGTGTTAGCAGTTGACAATGAAGGTTCGAACATGGCATTTAGCCACATCTGAAGCAACCAGAAAGGGCCAGCTAGCAGAATATTCTTGGAGGTGTGAGATTTTAGACTCGAAACAGCTGACCTTAGGCTTTCATAAAGATCAACTAGTAGCAATTCGCTCAAGCACACTCTTCGATTCTCATGCAAATCTCTAGCTAGAGGAATAAACCTACTGGCTACCTGTAGGGATCTACTGCAAAAGACATATCTTGACAGCCATAAGGTAAGGAAAGCAATGTGTTCTACATCAGACACACTGTCTCCTTCAGCATGGTAGTGGCTGATAAACTTTGAAAAGCTTGCTAGTTTGACTTCGAAGTCGATTATACTCGAATGTTCTTCGTTGTCAGGGATATATGTTTCTCCTACTGGTGATAGCCCAGTGATGGCCGCTATGTCAAAGAAGGTAGGGGTAATCATTCCACCAGGGATATGGAAAGTATTATAAGTACTGTCCCAGAAATATAGGGACGCGAATAACAATGGGTGGCTGTAAGTAAAACCTGGCTTCGACAGCTTAATCAAGTTGTAGATACCTAATTCTTCCCATTGCTGGGATTTATTAGCTTCTACCTTATTGAACCAGTTATGATAAGCAGTGTCGGAGGTGGGGCAAGATCGGAACGGTTTGAAGTTACTCTTTACATAGTCTAATACAAAAGGATCCTTAGGAGGAACAATTGGATTTTCCACGGTGTTTGAGCCTGAAGATTCTATTGCCTTAGGGGCGTCCATTTTATTAAACAGGGGTTTGAAATTATAGCAAACTGGGAAAAATTTTCTGGTGTCTTTTAAAATTTCAAAAACTGTAAGAGGGCCCATTAAAGCTAACCTCTTGCCAGCAGCGGTGGTAGGAATAAGTACCTGGGATGCATAAAGCATTTCTTTCTCCTTTGAGATCATCTGGGGAACAAGAACAGATTGACCTTGGTGAGTGACAACCTTGCTTTCCATTGTAGTTCCTGCGGTCTTTCCTTTCTTTTTGGAAACCTTTTTTAGTTGGGATGAAGTAGAAGAAGACATTGTTGGAAGAATGTTAAAAGCTTAGGGTTTCAGTGAGAAAAGAAGGAGAAAAGATTCAGAATGTGGGAAGAAAAAGAAAAGACTAAGTTGATGGTTTTTATAATGTGGAAGTTTAAGCATCCACTGAGTAAGGTTGTGATACGTGGTAATCATGGGTTGGTTTGATGAAGAGGTGGCGTAAAGTTAACATTGGTAATAGGCGTGATTAAAGATAATCATTGTTTTGTAACTGCACCATACTGTGAAATGGTTCAAGGCGGTTAAGGAATCTAAAAAGCGTTATGATTGACGTGACTGGAGTCATATGCAATAAATGTTACGATGATTCGAAGGTCGCATCAAAATCTTGTGTATATGTTTAAAATAAGTATTTCTCAAAGGAATCGAAATACATATTTTAAAGGGGCATTTTGTTGGCTGAAGATTTTGATAATATTATTAGAAGCAAAGTAAATTGGACGTTTCGATCGAAATGAAACAAAACGTCATGTTTCGAAATAGTAGAAGCAATGCTTCGAATGAGCATATCAAAGCTTGGAGCTTCGAGTGACAGTTATGAGAATATATCCAAAGAAGTCTCGAAATGATAACAAGGCTGTGTCTAGGAAATACGTTCGAAGCGAAGAAGTGCCAAAACATTTGAAATTCAAATGCAAGCGGGATGTTCGAAATTTGAAATATATGCGCTGGAGCATTCGATGACACGTGGAAGCAAGAGAGAGGCATTGCTCTGCATGTTCTGAACGTGGCAGAATCTTATAGCAAGACCGTTATGGTCGAAGTAGTATAAATAGAAGTCTTAGCATTAGGATTTTGTGTGTCATATCTATTGTACAAAATACTCAGTAAACATTCAAATTACCACATGGCTAGGGAAACGAATGCAAGAGCAATGTACGTATGATAACACCACATGTTTATGATTCAATGAAAGCCCTTTATCATTTCCAGTACTTTCCTTTATCTTTATATCAATACCATTTACAAGTTTTTGCATCTAAAGTCTTTTTATTCGAAATCTTTTCACTGATGCCTTACATTTAAATGCTTTCCTTCCATTTCAAATACTTTACATTTCAGAAACTGTTATACATTTCATGCCTTTATCTTCAAGTTTTTATCCTTCGAACACCTTTTTCACTTAAAGCCATTTTACAGTTTTCTTGCATTAAACGCTTTCTTCATATTTCGAATCTTTTACATTAACTGTGTTTTTTACGTTTCGAAGTCATTTACTTGTCTTTTATGCAGTTTTTACATGTCTTTACAATTAACCTTTATTCATGCAATTTAGTTTCGCGCACATTTATTTTGATTACACTTTTAGATATTTAAGCGAGAAATCGAAATAAGATAAACACCTACACAACATTCTAAATACTAACCATGAATACCAGTTCGATCATGAGAGTTACCCTAATGACCAACACGTCCTAGGATCAATCTAGTCGATCCTGCGAGTTACCAGAGAAATTGAATAACAGTCAGTAAGTTTATTCGATAGTTTGGAGGACTAGCGGTTGTTTACCAGAAATCACTGTAAACACCCCCCAGTTTCACTAAACTGTTGAGAAACTCACCCCCACACAACTGGGCCTAAGTCCAATATCTGGATTTAGGGCCCTGTTATTCACACCCCCTAAACCCTAAACAAATTTTGCACTCCCATGCGTTTTTTACAAATTAAATTAATTTATTTTTATATCTTCATTTATTTATTTATTTATTTATTTATTTTCTATCATTTTTGCATAATTAATATTTTAAAAATATTTAATATATTTTCTTTTAATAAATTATAAAATAGTTTTTTATTAATTAAACTCTTTTTTAATACTAACCCCTTTTAAACTATTTCAATTGCATTAAAATATATTTTTTTCATGCATTAAAAACTATTTTTCTAATATTTCATAATATATTTGAAAACGTCTAACCAATCAAACACTAACATTTTCTAATAACATAATTAAAATATATTTTATTTTCAAAAAGGATTATGGAAATTTCTTCTATCGACTACGAACTTCGTCTATGATTCAAAATTTACAAACCCAGACTTGGTTCAATGAGAATTAGAGATATTTCTATAATCCATAAAAAAATAATCAACATTACGAACTATGAATTGAGATTCTGATTCCTCATAAGAGGATACGTAGGCATACGACTTAGAAACTGCGGCGAGTTCCCCTAATTAAAATTAAAACCATATTCATAAACCGTAAACCTAAACCCTAGTATCCTTATGAACAAGGTAGATAAAGAGTGACTAACACCTTCCATTTGTCTAAAACGAGTCAACAACTTAGAATCTCGTATTAAATTAGGGTTATCTATCATATTCCCTTCCCTAGTATAAAAATTAATGGCGGAGACTCTATATTTTTTGCCGGTTATTACACCAATTTCATGGAATTAGAGAACTATTACCCTCATTACAGCGATGAGACTGCTGAATTTTCAAATTGTGTCAAGTTTGAGAATGGATTATTCAAAAATCAAGAAGGTAATTAGGTATCAGTGGATCCGTAAATTTATGGATTTGGTGAATAGTTGCAGGATCTATGAAGAGGACAATAAGGCTCACTCAAAGCTATGACTGAGAAGAGAAGCAGACAACAATAGAATCTTGGGAAGCCTTACAATGCTTCAAATAACAAAGGCAAATAGAGGGTTGTTGATGGTAGGAGGACCAGTGGGGGAGGTACTCCTTCTGACGTCGTGTGTTACATATGTGGGAAGCCAGGTCACTGGAGTAATGCATGTACTGGGGAAGTGAAGAGGTGTTTTCATTGCGATAAGACTGGGCATGAGATATATGATTGCATACACAAGGCAATAATATGTTTCAACTGTGGCGAAGAAGGACATATCATTACTTAGTGTCAGAAACCGAAGAAAGCTCAAACTGGTTAGAAAGTATTTTCTTTAGCCGGGACTCAGACATCCAGTGGAGACCATCTAATCATAGGTATTTTATTCATTAATAATACTCATTTAATTAATATTATTGATATTGGTGCTACGCATTGCTTTATTGCTGTCGATTGTGCTAAAAAGTTGGGCCTTGTGTTATCTTTTATGAATGGGAAAATGGTTATCGATACTCCAGATAAGGGATCAGTGACTACTTCCCTAGTTTTCTTGAAGTGTCCTTTATCCATCTATGATAGAGGGTTTTCTATTGATCTAGTTTGTTTACAGTTAACTGGTCTAGACGTGATTTTAGGTATGAATTGGTTGGAATACAATTATGTTCATATTAACTGTTACAACAAATCTGTATGGTTTCCACTCCTGATGAGGAAGAGGAATATGAATTCTTATATGCTAGACAGTTAAATAACCTGATGCAAAATGAAGCTCATGTGTTTTCATTAATGGCGTCTTTATCCGTTGAGAATCAGGCTACTATTGATGAGTTGCAGGTGGTGCATGAATTTCCTGAAGATTTCCCAGATGATATTACAGATGTGCCACCAGAGAGAAAAGTTGAGTTTTCTATTGGTCTTGTTTTGGGTACCAAACCTGTCTCTCTGGCAATCTATCATTTTTCAGCATTTGAATAGGCAGAATTGAAGAAACAACTGGAAGAATTACTTGAGAAGAAATTTGTTAGACCAAGTGTATCGCCATGGGGAGCTCCGGTGTTACTTGTGAAAAAGAAGGATGATAGTATGAGGCTCTGTGTAGATTACTGACAGTTGAATAAAGTGACGATAAAAAACAAGTATCCACTTCTAAGAACAGATGACTTGATGGATCAACTGGTATATGAACACGTATTTAACAAGACTGACTTGAGGTCGGGTTATCACCAAATTCGAGTCAAGAGTCATGATATTCAGAAGACAACTTTCATGACTCAGTATGGACACTATGAATATCCAGTGATGCCTTTTGGTGTTACTAACGCATCGAGTATGTTTATGGAGTATATGAACCACATCTTTCATACTTATTTGGATCGGCTTATGGTGGTATTCATGATGATATCTTGATATATTCCGAATCAGAAGCGGAACATGCTGGGAATTTGCAAATTGTATTGCAAGTGTTAAAAGAGAATAAGCTATATGCGAAATTGTCCAAGTGTGAGTTTTGGTTAGAGAAAGTTAATTTACTTGGTCATGTTATTTCAGGTGGTGGAATCGTTTTAGACCCGTCCAAGGTAGATGCAGTGTTGCAGTGGGAAACTCCAAAATTAGTTACGGAGATGAGAAGCTTTTGGGGTTTGGCTGGCTATTATAGGAGGTTTATTGAAGGTTTTTCTAAGTTAGAACTTCCGTTAACTCAGTTGACTTGTAAAGGCAAAGCATTCATATGGGACATTCAATGTGAAAAAGTTTTATTGAGCTAAAGAAGAGATTGATGGCGACTCAGATTTTGATATTACCTAATCCTAAAGAATCATTTGTGGTATATTGTGGTGCTTCTAATTGGGTTAAGATGGAGTGCTCATAGAGAATGACAAGGTAGTAGCGTATGCATCGAGACAATTGAGGATTCATGAAATAAATTATCCTATGCGTGATTTAGAACTTGCAGCATTGGTGTTTATACTAAATATTTGGGGGCATTGCCTCTATGGTTCCAGGATTGAAGTATTTAGTGATCATAAGAGCTTGTGTATCTATTTAATCAAAAAGAATTTAATATGAGACATTACGGGTGGTTAGAACTATTGAAAGATTACGACTGTGGCTTAAACTATCATCCAGGTAAAGCTAATGTTGTGGCCGATGCTTTGATTCAAAAGAATTTACATATGTCTGCTATGATGGTTAGAGAGTTGGAGTTGATTAAGCAATTCAGAGATATGAGTTTAGTCTGTGAAGTGAAACCGCAGAGTGTGATGTTGGGAATGTTGAAGATTAACAATGATTTCTTGAAAAATATTAAAGAAGCTCAGAATCTAAATGTGAAGTAGGTAAACTTAATGGTTGAGAGTAACCAGTCGGAGGATAGTAATTATAAATTAGATTCCCAAGGTGTGTTGAGGTTTCGAGACGTAATTTATGTTCCTGATAATGCAGAAATGAGAACGATGATTCTGGAAGAGATTCATAGAAGTAGTTTGAGTATTCATCCCAGAGCTTCTAAAATGTATCACTACTTGAAGAAGTTATTTTGGTGGTCCGGATTGAAATAGGATGTGGCACTGTTCGTGTATGCGTGTTTTATTTGTCAAAAATTGAAAGTCGAGCATCAGAAACCTACAGGATTATTAGAACCGTTAGATGTTAAAGAATGGAAGTGGGATAGCATATCGATGGACTTTGTGACGGGGCTGCCTAATACTCCAAGAGGACATGATACAATTTGGGTGATTGTTGATAGGATAAGAAAAGCAGTTCATTTTATTCCGATTGACATCAGTTTTTCTGTTCCAAAGTTGGCAAAGATTTATCTCCTTGTAATTGTAAAGCTACATGGTATTCTATTAAGCATAGTGTTGTACCCTAAAATTTTCCCTCCCATATTTCTCAAAACATTGCTGGAAAGATCCTCAAGTTGCTCAAGGTAGTCCAAGGGTTGGCCAGACAAGCTCTCTCCTAAGGCAGTCTACCCCAAACTAGGGTTTCATGTTGCATCAAGATACTTGATTCCAAGTGATCCCAAATGCTCACCAATGTCCTAATATGTTCTCAAGATCATCCATGTCAAGTTTCAAGCGTTGCAGAGAAAGTTTGCCCAGTCAATTGCTCAAAAGCCTGAAAATCGACTGTGCTAGGGCAAAAGTCAACTGTGGCCTACATAAAGTCAAACTTCAAGATTTTTGGTCAACATCCTCATTTTGAAGTATATTTCATCATTTGATCAAGGGTTGATCATGATTCATCAAGGATTGCTCATAATTCGTCAAGACTCAAAAGTTGCTAAATTAGGGTTTTGTAGGAAAAGTCAACTCAACTTTGACCAAGCATAAAGTTCTCATACTTTATGAGAAATGACTCATCCAAAGCTCATTTTTAAGAGGATCAAATTCCCTACAATCCATATTCAGCTCCAAAGTTCAAAATATGCACTCATAAGAAGTTATGAATTTGGACATTATAGGTCATTTTGAAAAGTCAACAAAAAAACCTTTTTTGTCAAAGCTTCATACATGAGCATGGAATATAAAAATGAGATAAACCCAAAATGGTTGATTAGAGGATATCTCAAGATTTCTAAAAAGTCCAAGAAAACCTCCAAAGATTCAAAATTGAGGAAGTTATGCATTGGCGAAGTTGACCCTTTTTGCAAAATTGCCAAAAGTCAACTATCCCTAAAACTTCAATTTTTGCCAAATGGGCTCAATCTTTTTCACTTGTTTTGAGTTGGCAACATAGCCCACGTGCTCTAGCCTTTACCACTTGTCCATATCTTATTTTTATTATTTATTTTGATTTTTATTTGAATTAATTCAATTTAAATCAAAACAAATCAAATAAAATCCAAAACATTGATAACAAGAGATTTGTGTGCTTGTTTCAGGTTCCAATTACACAGCTAGAATCATTCAAATTCGTATCAAGGCATGTGTGCACAAAAAGATTGGAAATAAGCCAAATTTGGAAGGTTTTCAAAGTGAATCAAATCAAATATCAAAAGCATTGAAGGAGGAAGATTTGGATACAATGATCAACCCTAATGCATTGCTTGGTACATATAGAGTGCGTGCAGACCTAAAAAGAAGTTGGAAGGAGGCGCTAGAGCAAGAACAAAAACTGAAAAAAACCAAGAAAAGTGTGAGATCGAAATCCCCTTTAGAGGCAGTTTTAAGACTCTTTGACGATCCCAATCACTTTCAGGGAGTCTCTGCAAGTGAAAGCAATCGAAAGAAAGTGTTTTCAAGCCCTACAACACACTGTAAGTCCGTCACGGTATTGCCATCTTCTTGAATTCGAATAGCCTTGTTCTTGCATCTATAGTGTAAAATAATTGTACATTCTTGATCACCATAATGTTTGCAAACTTTCTACAATAGCCAATTGCATTTTAATGGACTGAATCATGAATTTCCATTGTTAGGGTTTTAGAGTCTGTTTTAGGGATTTTGATTTCAGGAACAATTGGATTTCGTAAGTGGTACGGTTGTGATCAGGAGGACGAAACGAACACAACCATTGCATTGGATGTTATTTCCATGGCATGTGGAAGATTTTGAGGACGCATAGTCTGTAGCAACAGACATTTGTCTGTAGGTATAGGCTAACAAACTTTTAGCCACAGTGCAGGGAGGAAGACAAATACGTGGCCAGCCTCCATTGGCTTATTTGAATTTCGCGCGGAAAATCTCATTATTTTATTTGTTTCATATATTATTATTATTTTGTAATATGATAACAATCAAAACCAAGTGGCGTAGTGGTGGCCACGTGAGTACTTAAGGCGTTAGAGGCTGGAGGTCAGAGGTTCGATCCCTGCCTCCAGCATTTGCCATTTCTTATTTTCTTTCAGGAAATCCAGTGCACGCGCAAGCCAGGAAATCCACCGTATGCCTTCATCATCAAACGTGCCAGATGGCCAGATGGCCAAATCTGATGGCCACCATTGAAGGTGCACCATAGGCCAAGTCAATGCATATGCATTGGATCCAAAAAGTCAGCATGGGTCATCTCTTTTGGGCCTAGATTTCAGCTATTGGCACCCCTTTTTTCAGGCCCATCTCTCATCTTTTATATTTTTTTACATTTTTCATTTAATTATTTATTATTTATTTACTATCTAAAAATTATTTTCTTTTTATCCAAAAAATCACCAAAAATATTTTTATGTCCAATTAAAATTAGGATTTTTATTTTTCATCAATAAATTAATTAATTTAATTAGGTTTGATTAAATTAGGTAACTTTAATTTATTTTTGTAAATAATTAAAATCAATTAGAATAAATAGGATTTATACTAACTTAATTGTATTTATTTTTTACCTAAAATAACAAAAACCCAAAAATATGTCATTTAATTATTTTCATTAAATTATTTAATAACCAATTAAGTTAGTATTTAATTTAGAAAAACTTAATTCTTTTCTTTAAAAAATATTAAAAATAACAAAAACATTTTCTTTTTTAATTAGGTTAGAAGGGTCAAAACCATATTCTCGCATTCGATCTAATTTTTCATCGCGCGCTTTATTGTTATTTTGCCCAATTATTGTATCTGCTCCCAGTTTGTAATAATTTAATCAGGACATTTATTTATTTTACCGCTTTTAATTTCAAAGGGTTTGTTTTTGGCTATGTAAATACCCGAAGCCTTGTAATAGCTTAGTTTAAATTCCGCACTTTAATTTCTGCAAATATTTAACTGTTAGATGTTTGATAATAGGATGCATGACAAGAATGTATGACTAATTTTAAAACAGTTAGATCACCCTAAATGTGCAAAGATAAAATAATCTAAAACTGAATCACTCGCACATGCGCACTCTTAAGGTACACTCTCACTTGGTTGCCTTCGTAAACGGTCATTGAGTATAGGTTGTTTTAGAGGTCGCCCTCTTGTCTAAAAGATCATAGTTGCCTCGGAAAGGTTGCCTCAGATATTGTTGCCTCGGATAAATGATCTAAGACATTAGGGTTACCACTAAGATGACCTAACTTTGCTTTAGTGACTGTATGTAAACTCCAATGATGGTGCTACCTACTCACTAATAGTGGGATAGCATTGTCTAAAGGAAACAAGCATAGAACGATTCTTTTTTCGAGTAGGTAGATTAGTTCTTAAGTACTTGCTCAATCAAAACAAACTTTTTTCACACTTACACTCCTTTACAAACGAAGTTTTTAAAAAAACACTTCATTACACTCTTGAAGACAAAAGCAAGAGTTAAATCGAAGTTAAAACAAAAACTTTTCAAAACCCACAAACACAAAGAAAACAATTTTGAAAATGATGAGCAAGTACCTAAGAGCCCATAGATAACTACGGATAGAAAGGGTGCTAATACCTTCTCAAAAATATCTCGAAAAAGGAATTTTTTTGTGCTTTTTTCCTTTCCTTGTTGGATAAAATAAAAGTCGGTGGCGACTTTTGCTTACGGCAACATTTTGCAAACACAAATGCAAAACGCAAACCAGCATTCCTAAAAAATAGTCCCGGTTCTGGCCATCGTATCACACATAGTATTCGATAGAGATTCGAGGTTTACTTCTGATTTTTGGAAGATTTTTCAAGATTAATTGGGCTCTAAGTTGAGATTGGGTTCTATGTATCACCCACAGATAGATGGTCAGACAAAGAGAACTATTCAGTTGTTAGAGGATTTGTTGAGAGCTTGTGTTCTTGAGCAAGGAGGTACATGGGATAGTTGTCTTCCACCAATTGAGTTCACTTATAACAATGATTTTCATTCTAGTATTGGTATTACACCTTTCAAGGCATTGTATTGTCGGAGGTGCAGATTCCTTTGTGTTGGTTTGAATCTGGTGAGAGTGTAGTGCTCGGGCCTAAAATTATGTGAGAAACTACAGAGAAAGTGAAGTTAATACAAGAAAAGATGAAGACTTTGCAGAGTAGACAAAATATTTATCATGATAAGAGGAAGAAAGATCTAAAGTTTAAATAGGGAGACCATGTATTATTGAGAATATCTCTGGTAACCGGTGTAGGCCATGCTTGAAGTCAAAGAAACTGACTCCTCGTTTTATTGGCCCTTATCAAATTTTAGAGAAGGTGGGGAGTGTTGCATATAGAGTAGCCTTTCCATCTAATCTGTCGAATTTTCATGATGTGTTCCATGTGTCGCAACTCTGAAAGTATATTTTATATCTATCGCATGTGATTCTAATGGATGATATACAAGTGCAGGATAATCTTACTGTTGAGATCATACCTGTGAGAATCGAGGATCGTGAAATAAAGAAACTGAGAGGAAAAGAGATTACTCTCGTGAAAGTAGTTTGGGGGGGAGTTGCTGATGAAAATGCGACATGGGAATTAGAAAGTAAAATGCGAGGGGCTTATTTAGAGCTATTTGCCTCAGGTAATTTTCGAGGACGAAAATATTCCAAGTGGGGGAGAGTTGTAACACCCCGATTTAATTAGAGTTATTTTATTTAAAATAATTAGATGGTGTAGTATATTTTATGTGTTCGTAAATTTTATGATGTGTTTGTGTACATTATTGGGAAATTAGATGCCTTAAAAATTAAAGAAGTTAAGGAGATAGGGGTGTACTACCAAAAGTGTAGAAACACGGGGGTGTGAAAAGACATAATTTACCAGTATTATTATATTATAATATTAGGTTTATTATTGTAGTATTATAATTAAATAATTATTTAATTAAGTGAGGGTATAGTTGAGATTAAGTATTAGGGGTCTAAAGATTATTATTAGAAAAACAAGGATGTGAGAACAGAAGGATAAAAATAGAACGATTGTATAATGAGAGAAGAGAAGGGAAGAGTTAGGGAAAGAAGGATTACACAACTTTAGGAGTATCAAAGCTTAAAACTAAGTGTTGTACCCCAAAATTTTCCCTCTCACTTATCAAGAATTTGCTCACAAGATCTCCTTGGACTCAAGACTGCACTAGGGTTTGATCAGCTCAAGACACCTCCTTAAACATTGATGACCAAAATTAGGGTTTGAGATTGCACAAGGGTATTTGAACTTTAAATACCCCATATGACTTTCATGGATCATTATGGACCTCCAAGATTACTCCTGTCAAGTTTCAAGCTTTGGACCACACTTTTGCTCAATCAATTGAGCAGTTGACCTAAAAATCAGTTATATTTGGGAAAAAGTCAACCATGACCAATTTACAGTCAAACTTCATATTTTTTTATCCACTTCAACATTTTAGACTCATATGTATCATTTGATCAAGTTTGGACCACAATTCCCCAAGAAATTTGATCAAATCTCCAAAAGGGCAAAATGGTCAAAATTAGAGTTTTGACTGGAGAGGGAAATTTCTGATTTTTTACCTAGAAAATGATCAATTGGTTTAAGGAATGATCACAAAAGTCCAATTGCATCATTTTTACCTAATGACATGGCTCAAAATATTGCTCAAGTCCAATGGATTGACAGATGAATTTTCAGTCAACTGATTAAAGTCAACTGTATACTGAAAAGTCAAACTTAGACTTTTTGGTCATATTCAAATGCCAAAGATCACAATTCATTAAAACATGTCAAAATATGAAACTTATTCATCAAGAAATCAAAAATTCAAGATTTCATTTTGAAAAGTTAAAATTTCTAAACTTAGAAATTTTTCTAAGTGTTGGAAATTTCTTATTTTTTCATAACTTTGAGCAAATTTTTCACCATGATGAAAAGTGATTCAAGAGAAACTTCCAACATGAAAGTTGTATATATACATGAAATCTACAACTTTTCTTCACACAACTTCTTCCAAAAGTGCATGTATCTCAAGTTATAATTTTAAGAACATGTGGTCATGAAACAAAACACTTAGTGAAATTTTGCCCTAATTTAGTCAGGATTTTGACCCAACTTCATGGCACTTTTTCATATAGTTCCAAGGGGAATATTCAAAAGCAATTAAAATATGGGTTGTAGAGCACATTGCAAGATTTTCAAAATGTCCAAGAACTCCTTGAGACCATTCTTGAGTAGAGATAATCGAAGAGATGAAGTTAGGGTTTTATCACTTGAATTACAAGTCATTTTGTGATGAAGCAAATTCAAAATTCAAACTATGTTGCATAAACTCTACTTTGCAGGCCTCAAACTTGTTAGGCACTCCATAATTAATGGCTTGCACAGCTGTTAGAGGTCTCATTTCAAGTATTCAATGCATGGACATGCTTTATATCCATTTTTGGAAGAAATTGTACATTGCCATTTTGATAAAGTGTTTTTTTGCACAAAACTTGTTCTTGAGCCTTGAACTTGTTCTCTTATGATCATACAAGTCCCATAACTCTTAAGAAATGGTTTAGACACTTACAATCACTCATCCCATGCTTGTGCTACACATTGAAACTTGGTTTCCCTCTTTTCTTGAAAATCAAGTAACCTAGCCAAAAGCTTGTAACTTGTACTTCTGACTTGCCAATGCACTCCAATCCTTTTGCTTATAGATACACAAACTATTTGCATCAAAGACACAAATGCTTAATCCATGAAAATACCTAAAACTCAGAATCACATCTCATACCTCCATTTTCACATAATCTGACCAAAAACTTGAAACTCATAACTCCCTCGTGCGTTTTCAAGCCTTTTGGTTTCTAAAGCTTCTAAACATCATTTAGAACTAATCCCACACCCTGTTACAGAACTGTAAAACCAGTAACACCATGTCCATAGTTTCCATTAATTTTGCTTGAGCTTAGAGAATTTGGAGATTGAATTTTCTAAGATTTTTAGGGTTCAGAATAGGGCCATTAAAATTAATATTTATCTTTAAGCTATAGTTTTAATGCTTTACATTTCTGAAATCGTGAGGAAATTTGCTACAAGTTTCATGTTCATAGTTTTCATTTTCATTGAGATTTGAACAAGTTACAGTTGGTTTGGCTGGAGGTTGAAGATGAAGTAGAAATTTGGGCGCATTTTGTATCATATATTTATTGTTTTGCTTATGTTAACGGATGTATAGCCGTCCCAGTGATAGAAGCGCGCGCCTGTAACCTTTGGGACCTGGATTCGAGCCCCAGTGGTACCCTTTTGGTTTTTTTTCATATTTTTTACAACTCTGACTTCTTTTTTGTAGGCGCTGGGCCTCCTTGGGCCTTTTTGTTTTTGTTTTTGCTTGCTAACCTCTGTTTCATTTACACGCCCCTGGACCAATTTTATTTTATTTTCTTATTTTCTTTTTATTTATTTTCTTAATTATTTTTCTAATACTAAAAAATCATAAAAAATACAAAAATATTAGATTTTCATTTTGACATAGTTTATTTATTTGTTCTCATAAAAATTATTTTTATTTAATAAATACTTTATTTATTTTACTAATTATTCTTGTAAATTTAATTAAAACTAGGATATTATTTATTTTCTTTTACACCAATTAAAATATATTATTTAAATATAAAAAAGGCCAAAAATATTTTATAATACTATAAATTATTTTCAAGACAAAAATACAAAAATACTTTTCTTAAACTTAATTTCCTTTTAATCAATTAATAGACTTAGGATTTTATTTAAAATCTTTTCTTATTAAGTTAGGTTTACTTTTATTATTTTAATTAGTTATTTTGTTTTAATTAATTAGGTTAAAACCAATTCACTTTTTCCTTAAAAAAATCCAAACAAAAATATCCATTTTCTTTATATTTGCATTTTTTCATATTTATTCATTTTGTACATTATTTCCATTTAATTTCTTGTACAAATTCAATTTGGTTGCAATAGATTAATTAGGTTTATATTCTTGCAATTACCATTTACAATTTGTACACCCCCTCCCACAAATATTGTAATAGCGTAGTAATTTTAAAATTCCGCAATGTATCGATTTATATACAAATGCTAGTAATTGGGATTTGTATGGAAAGACTAAAACCAATGCTTAGAAAAGCCTAATCCAAGACAAAATCAAGCATGAAAGAAATACACTTGTACACAAACACCCCTAGGGTAATTCCACTTGGTTGCCTTTACAAAATGGCCATATTACGCATGTAAGGTATCTTAGCAAAAACAAGCAAATACAAGATCATAGTCCCTCGATGACGCTATCTAAGTTGCCTTTCAAATGATCTTAGTCCCTAAAGAGAATGCTAAGATACCTTGCAACATTTCTAATCATGGTTATCTGATGACCCACGCCCATCCCGTTTACATCCAAAGATAGGGTTACTTACCAAATCAATCGTAAGATAACAATGTCAAAAGAAAAAAAATGAACAAGAAAGACTTTTGAGTAGATAGAATGCTCCTAATTACTTGCTCAATTTCAAATAAACATCCTTTCTATTTTCAAAACAAACACCCACACTTTCAAAACATCTTTCAAACTTGAAAACATTTTCAAAAGATCAAACACTTTTATACATTCTTACGAACGAGAATCATTACAAAGTTTTCCTAAACAATGGTCTCTTTACAAAATACTTTCAAAAACCACACAAAGCACAATTTCAAACAAAGCAAGTGATCTAGCAAGTAACTAAGAGCCCATGGAAATCCATGGATGAAAAGGATTCTAATACCTTCCATTTTCATAATCTACTCCCGAACTCAAGAAATAATCTCAAAGGTCTTCCCTGTGCTTTTTCACCTTTCCTTTTGGATAAAAGAAAAGTCGGTGGAGACTCTTGCTAATCGCAACATTTGCGATCAAATGCAAAACCTTCAAGTCAGTTCTCCCACCGTATCACAGAACTGGCGACTCTGCTGGGGAAAATTCTAAAAGTGGGGTTACCTTAGGGTTAGATCACATTTACTTTCATTGGTTGACTTGTATGCTTTACATTATGGTTCTTTGTTTGGGTTTGAATCCTCTACCCGGATTTGGGATACCTTATAGGTAAGTAGCAATAAGTTGTGGAAACTGTGTGGGGTATACCAACATGGTCTAAGAAATAGCTACGTTAGTGCGACATATTTGTGGGTACTGGTAGCGCTTGAGTTAATCAAGGAGAATACGGGGCCGCTGAGTGATGTCATGAAGCACTAATGAACTTTTAGAACTTTTACTTGACCAATTTGGCCTTTAGTATGTAGTGAGATGACCGGCTTTGGTGCAGTCCGAAGTTGGTAGATACTCGATACTACACTCATTGAGGTTTGGTTTCTTGAGATATTTAGGTCGCCATTAAAGAGGCTTGTGTTGAGACAATGCTCAAGAAAACAGGTTACTATTACTAGGACAGGTTTGAGCCAACTAAACTTCAATAGGGTACTTACCTATGAGACTCCAGGAAAGCCTAAACCTAAGGACTTGTTTGCTTTTTTGTGTATATATACTTATACATAACATCATGAACATCATAACATCATACTCATTCACTAACCATTTCAAGGATCTTGGGATTTATCTTTGTTCTGTTTTGTAGGACATGGATTCTATTTGCAGGAAAGCTATTCAAATCAATCTTGTGAGGATCCCTCCACAACTTAAGGAGCTAGCTTCAAGGATTCCTGAAAATTCTCCTTTTACCGAGAGACACCGTTGCTTCACATTTCCCGATTATCAACTTGTACCAACTTTGGAAGAATTATCCCAACTCTTGAGGATTACCATTCTTAATCAACTACCTTTAAACTGTACAGAAAAAGACCCAAAGCCAGAAGAGATTGCTCAAGCTCTACACTTGCAGTCATCTGATGTCACAACTAATTGGGAAACAAGGAGCGGTATCAAAGGATTCCTAGCAAAGTTCTTGTTTGAGAAATCCCGAAACTGTTGGAACTCTTTGGATTTGCAAGCCTTTGAGAAAATTGTGGCTCTCCTCATCTATGGGATGGTTTTGTTCCCAAATCCTAACCAACTCATAGATGTGAACACCGTTAAGATCTTCATGTCTCATAACCCGATGCCTACTTTGCTAGGGGACGTTCTACATTCTTTTCAAACTCGCACTATGAGGAAAAGAGGTGTCCTTATGTGTTGCACTCCTCTCTTGGCAAGATGGGTTATTTCGCATCTTCCCAAATCTGTATTAAAGAACGAGCAAGGTTCAAGGTGGTCACAAAGGTTGATGACACTCAAACATTCAGACATTCATTGGTGTTCCCGATCCCTAGAGAATGTTACTATTGTTGACCATTGTGGAGAGTTCCCTAATGTCCCTTTACTTGGAGTTAGAGGAGGAATCACCTACAACCCATGCTTAGCCTTAAGACAGTTTGGTTACGCCCGAAGGGATGGCCCTCATGAGATGCTGATTCAAGATTTGGTATTTGACTACGATAACGACGATCAAGGTCTTCGCCAAAGATTTATCCGAGCTTGGAGGATGTTGAACAAGGTAGATAGCAAGACATTAGAGCACAAGAATTCCATCCCTCTTGAGCCTTACCTCAAATGGGTATGAACAAGTGCTCAAAGTCTTATGATTCCTTGTCCTTCCATTCTCCCGGTAATCATTGAGCCTATTATGGAATGAGATGTTCCATACACTATCCTACATCCTGACATACCCACCTCTCTTGAAGACTTACAAAGAGATTGGATATAACTCAAGGGGGAGCGAGATGATTTTGAAGCCCAATTCTACGCTAGCGAGAAGAAGGTTCTGGAACTCACTAAGCAACTTCATGAGGAGCAGACTCTGAATGCCTACATTGCACCAAAGGGGATGCGCATTACCTTTTTATCTTAAAGTTTTTTTTGTGTTATTTTTCCCAAAGAGGAATTGATGTACTCAAGCTTTAATTTATTAATATAACATGTGTTTCCTTTTTTTTTAAACAAATTTGAATCTTTAAAATCCTCGAAATCATTGCATATGCATTTACCATTCATCATAACATAAGCAGGTTTCTTGCAACAAGTCTCCTCATATTTCTACTATTTATTTCAGTAATATGGATCTTGAGTAAACGGTGAAAGACCTTCAAGCACAGAATGTACAGTTTCAACAGATGTTCTTAACTCGAGCCAAAGGACAAGAAGATTTGAAGACCTTGCTGGTTGAGGAGAAGAAAAAGAAGACAAAGAAAATAACCGGAGTTCTAAATATGGGAAGAAGATTCCAAGGACAGGCAAGAAGGACCTTAGACTTTGCAACGACATCCGGTGAGAAAGAAACTCAAGATGGGAAGGGAAAAGAAACAATTGTCCAGTCAGAGTCAGAAGAGGAAGAGGAAGAAGAAGACTATTCTGAAGAACAATATCCTCCAGCCGATGACAAGTATAAGCATCTAGAAGAGCGGTTGAGCGCAATGGACATCCAAAAAGTGCCCAGATTGGACTTTGAGGAGTTGGGATTAGTATCGGGGATTATCATTCCTCCTAAATTCAAAGCACTGGTGTTCGCCAAATATGACGGAGTTTCATGTCCCAAAATGCATCTCCGGTCCTATGTGAGGAAAATCCAGCCTCATACTGTTGACAAGGATTTATGGGTACACTTCTTCCAAGACATTATGTCTGGAACTCAACTTGATTGGTTTTATCAATTAGAAAGAGATAATGTTCATAATTAGGAAGATCTGGCTGCTGCCTTTTACAAACAATACCAATACAATGCTGATCTTGCAACCACCCGTACTCAACTCCAGAGTATGGCCATGGTTTCGAGTGAAGGCTTTAAGGACTACACGCAAAAATGGAGGGACTTAGCAGGAAGAGTCCAGCCTCCCCTATCTGAAAGAGAATTAGTAGACATGTTTTTGGGCACCTTGTCTGGTCCCTTCTTCAATCACTTAATTGGGAGTTCATCGGTAGGTTTTATCGAACTGATATTGACCGAAGAAAGGGTGGAAGTCAGGATAAAGAATGGGAAAATTCAAAAAGATGCATCCTTTGCTGCTGTAAGGAAACCATTCATCAGAAAGAAAGAAGTTGTTGTTGTATATCCTCAGAGAAATCAAGATAGGGATGAACACCGTCCAATGGTGGGGGCTGTCATGATTCCTAAACCAGCGCCTGATCAACAAAGAAGCAACCAGCCAAGATGGAAAGACCAGTCAGACAATTCACTCGAATTAATGTGACACCATCTCAAGTATTGTCGCATTTGTTAAGGTCCAAACTAGTGACTCTGAAAGATGCTCCAAAGAATCCTAACACAACCTCTCCTCACTATCATCCTAATGCCCGCTGTGCATATCATTCTGAGAGTCCCGACCATGACACTAACAACTGTTGGGCTTTGAAGAAAAAAGTACAAGATCTTCTTGAAGCCAAAGAGATTGAATTCGATGCGCCAGAAAATCCCAATGTCATTACTGCCCCTATGCCCAAACACGGCCGTGATGTCAACGTCGTCGAGGAAGATATGTTTGTTACTTCAGTTGCTGAACTTGTGACCCCACTCCTGACTATCAAAGAAAATTTGTTGAATGCCGGTGTTTTCCCAGGCTGTGATGAAAGCTGTCATTTCTGTTTATCCTTGTCAACCAACCGTCCCTTGTTGAAAGCAGGCGTTCAGTGCCTAATAGACAACAAGGAAATTTTGTTCGAGAAGGCTTCAATTCCAACTGTTTCTTACAATGATGTTTCTATTGTAACCATTTCCGATAATTCTTCCAGGGTCTCCACCAAAAGACCCGTTATAATTACATCAGTTCCTAAAGTAGATCCTTTAATAATTACAATGCTTGGATCAATCCCGTATTCGTTAGACAAAACCGTACCATGGAATTATGGAGGGGATGTTTACTACCATGGTATCAAGCAAGATTGGCCAGCTGCCGAAGATTCAAGTTCTGAGAAAGTTGATTCCAATATCAGTAATATCACAAGGACTAGTAAGATAACCCGAAGCGGAAGGATATTCTCTCCAGAAATTGCTCCCCCAAATGCAATTTCCGGAACCGTAATCATTCTTGTTGTTGTTGCTCCTCCAAAGGCTATTTTTAGTCCTGCAATCATCTCTAATAATACTCTTATTGACAAAACTGTTACAATCCTTGTTATCACCCTTACTGACATTCCTGCTGCCGAGTCAACCGAGACTTGAGGTAAAGGTATTCTGGTTGAGCCTGTCTGGACAAAGGCACAGTCAATAGCTATCCCTGAGACCTCCCAGAAAGAGATGGAGGAAATTCTAAAGATCATAAAAAGAAGCGACTACAACGTAGTCGAGCAACTAGGGCAAACTCCATCCAAAATTTCCATGCTGGCTTTATTACTATGTTCTGAGGCTCATTCAAAAACCTTGGTAAAGTTCTTGAAAACTGCCCATGTACCCCAAGAAACATCTTCCGATCAATTCCAAGACTGCGTAGCCAGCTTGACTACAGATAATGGCTTAGGTTTTTCAGATGCTGATTTAACGCCAAGAGGGAGGAAGCATAGCGAGGCATTGCATATCTCAGTCGAATGCAGGGGAACGACCTTGGCTCATGTTTTGGTTGACATTGGTTCGTCTCTAAATGTATTGCCTAAAAAGGCTCTTGATAGGCTTGATTGTGAAGGATTGACATTGAAACCGAGCAACATAGTAGTGAGGGCCTTTGACGGCTCAAAGAGGATAGTGCATAGGGAAGTGGACATCCCCATAAAAGTTGGAACCCAAACTTTTGGTTCAACTTTTTATGTAATGGATATTCGCCCTTCATATTCCTGCTTTATAGGCCGATCGTGGACTCACAATGCTGGTGTCGTTACTTCTACGTTGCATCAAATGCTGAAATATCCAATTCAAGGGAAGATCATCACCGTTCATGGAGAAGAAGAGTATATGGTCTGCCATCTAAATTCCTTCAAATATGTGGAGCTAGATGGTGAATTTATTGAAACTCCATTCCAGCACTTTGAAGAGGTCCCGCAAGATATAGCTGTAACCAAGGTTATGTCTCAAGTTCCCAAGATCACAAGGCCTCCACTCAAGATGTCATCTTTGAAGGATGCCAAGGCAGTGATAGAAGAAGGTGGGTGCACTATTTGGGGACAACTCCCAAATATCCCATACAAATCTGACAAATTTGGTCTGGGTTTCACTTCAGGTGCCCAGAAGGTTGTACACCGCGCTCGTGTCGGAGGACCACCCTTGAAGATCAACAACCACCAAGTCAGCACCGTAGAGGATGATGAAGACAGATACAACCTAGAGGATTGGATTTTCCCAACTTCCAGTGGAGGGCTCAGCAACTGGAAGGCTAGAGATTTTGTCCCGATCACTTTTATCCCACAGTAATTTGTCTTTACATTTTGTTGGATCTATAATATTAAAACAATTCAGACTCTTAAAACCTTGTGTCTTACCCGAGGCACAATGGTCCATTTGTAAGGGTTATTATCTCATTTCCATATGACATCAATGAATCATGGACGTTTTTGCATAAAAACTTTGTGCTCATTGTTTTTCTTTTTTACATTTTCCTTTCTTTCAAAGATATTTATACTCTTACACACACTCACACTCACAATGTAGGTCTACATCCATTCAGGATCCCATGGGTAACGATTCTGCTATGGCTTTTTATGACTCTGAAAATCTAATCTACCAAGCCGAAGACGAAGGTGAGGAAGATTGTGAAGTACCAGAGGAACTTGCCAGATTACTACAACAAGAAGAGAGAACCATTCAGCCCCACGAAGAACCAGTGGACACAATCTACCTAGGTACCGAAGAAGACAAAAGAGAAGTCAAGGTGGGTGCCAATCTAGAACCCAGTATCAAAGAGTGTCTGATTCATTTGTTACATGTTTATGTTGAAGTCTTTGCCTGGTTGTATGAAGACATGTCGGGACTTGATGCAGATATTGTGGTACATCGTCTACCAACAAAAGAAGACTGTCCACCGGTAAAACAAAAGTTCCATCGAATGCGACCAGACATGTCAGAGAAGATTAAAGAGGAAGTCAAGAAACAATTCAACTCCCGATTCTTGGCCGTCACCTCTTATCGGCAATGGATTGCCAATGTTGTTCCCGTGCCTAAAAAGGATGGCAAAGTGTGAATGTGCATGGACTACCGAGATTTGAATAGGGCAAGCCCTAAGGATGATTTCCCACTTCCCCACATTGATGTTCTAGTTGACAATACGGCACATCACAAAGTGTTTTCCTTCATGGACGGTTTCTCAGGCTACAACCAAATCAAAATGGCGCTTGAGGACATGGAGAAAACAACCTTTGTCACACAGTGGTGCACATTCTGCTACAAGGTTATGCCATTCGGACTGAAGAATGCTGGTGCAACCTATCAGCGTGCTATGGTAGCTCTATTTCATGACATGATACATCACGAAATAGAGTTCTATGTGGACGACATGATAGCTAGATCTCAAGCAGAAGAAGAGTATCTTGATCATTTACAGAAACTGTTTGAGAGACTAAAAAAATACAAGTTAAGGTTGAACCCAAATAAATGCACATTTGGGGTAAGGTCTGGTAAGCTCATAGGATTTGTCATCAGCAATAAAGGTATTGAAGTAGATCTTGCCAAGGTGAATGTGATACAAGAGATGCTTTCTCCTCGTACTGAGAAGGAAGTCAGAGGATTCTTGGGACGTTTAAACTACATTTTCATATTCATTTCTCACCTGACAGCTACTTGTGAATCAATCTTCAAGTTACTGAAGAAAGATTAAGTAGTCAAATGGAATGATGAGTGCCAAATTGCTTTCGACAAGATCAAAGAGTACCTGCAAGAGCCTCCTGTTTTGATGCCACCAATTGAGGGAAGACCATTGATCATGTATCTGACTATTTTGGAAAACTCAATGGGGTGTGTTCTGGGGCAGCATGACGAGTCTGGCCAAAAAGAGCATGCTATTTATTACCTGAGAAAAAAGTTTACCGACTGTGAAACGAGATATTCACTGCTCGAGAAAACTTGTTGTGCTCTGGCATGGGCTGCTCGCCGTCTAAGACAGTATATGCTGACCCATACTACCTTATTGATATCTAAAATGGATCCAATAAAATACATCTTCGAGAAGCCTGCCCTTTCTGGGAGAATAGCGAGATGACAGATGATCCTGACAGAATATGACATACAGTACACCACCCAGAAAGCAATAAACGGCAGTGTACTAGCTAATCACCTTGCTCACAAAGCTGTGGAAGACTACCAGTCCATGAAGTTAGAATTCCCAAATGAAGACATCATGATGGTAAACAACTATGAAGAATTCAGACCATATGACGGACCTGAACAAGGATCCCGATGGACACTGGTTTTTGATGGGGAATGTAACGCACTCGACAATGGTATTGGTGATGTACTCATATCTCCTGAAGGGTGTCATACTCCTTTTACTGCAAGACTCTGCTTCAACTATACAAACAACATGGCAGAATATGAGGCGTGCATTTTTGGTCTCAAAGCTTCCATGGATTTGGGGATCAAGTCCTTAAATGTATTCGGACACTCAGCTTTGGTTATCAGCCAGATCAAAGGTGAATGGGACACCAAACACCCTAACCTTATCCCCTACAAAGAACATGTGTTGACATTGCTCCCATATTTTGAGAATATTACCTTCGAGCATTTCCCGCGAGAAGAAAATCAGCTAGCAGACGCACTAGCCACAATGTCATCCATGTTTAAACTTAAATGGGATGACAAGGCTCCCTAGATCACCATTGAACCAATGGAGGAACCAGCTCACTGTCACGAGATTAATACTGAAGAAGTAGTGGACCAGCCTTGGTTTCACGAAGTCAAGAGGTATCTCGAGGCCCAAGAATATCCAGAAGGAGCTTCAGTCAATGATAAGAAGTTATTAAGGAGATTCTCTGCTAAATTCGTCCTTAGTAATGGCATTCTCTACAAATGCAACCATGACTCTGTGTTACTTCGGTGTGTAGACAAGGTTGAAGCAGAAAAGATCATGGCTGATTTACATGAAGGCACTTTTGGCACCCATTCCAGTGGACATACGATGGCAAAGAAAATCCTACGGGAAGGCTATTACTGGTCTACCATGGAAGCAGACTGTTATCAACACTCTCGAACCTGCCACAAGTGTCAGATTTATGCTGAAAAGGTGCACTTACCTCTGGTTCCTCTAAATGTCTTGACGGCTCCTTGGTCCTTTTCTATGTGGGGCATCGATATGATTGGGGAAATCAAACCAACAACCTCCAATGGACACCGCTTCATCTTAGTGGTCATTGACTACTTTACAAAGTGGATTGAGGCAGCCTCTTTCGCTTCTGTGACCAAGAATGTTGTAGCCCGGTTCATTAAGCAGAACCTCATATGTCGTTACGGTATCCCGAAGAGGATCATCACAGACAATGGTACGAATCTAAACAATACTATAATCACCTCCCTGTGCGAGTAATTCAAGATCCAGAATCACAATTCTTCCCCTTACCGGCCAAAGATGAATGGTGATGTCGAAGCTGCAAATAAGAACATTAAAAAGATCATACAGAAAACGACATTCACTTACAAAGACTAGCATGAGATGCTACCATTCACTCTCCACAGATATCGTACCACAGCGTGCACATCAACCGGGGCAACACCCTACTCTCTGGTATACGGCATGGAGGATGTCTTGCCTATTGAGGTCCAGATCCCCTCTCTGAGAATTATGAAGGACGCAGGGATGAACGAAGAAGATTGGATCCAGACTCGACTTGATCAACTAAACTTGATTGATGAGAAAAGGCTTACTACTGTCTATCATGGTCAAATCTATCAAAAACGGATGATCAAGGCTTTCAACAAAAAGGTCAGACGCCAAGTATATCAAGTCGGGGATTTGGTGATCAAACGTACGAAGGACCATTTGTAATCAAAAGCATATTCTCTGGTGGAGAAATGATCTTGACCACCATGGATGGTGACGACCCGCCGCACCCTGCGAATGAGACATAGTCAAAAGATACTACGCATGAGAGACCCGCTAGGTTGACACACTTAGGAAAAACAAGGGCATCACGGCGAACCAAAGATGTTCGGGCAAAAATTAGGGATAAAACAAAAAATGTGTACACCCAGTAAGTTGAAAACCCGAAAGGGCGACTTGGGCAAAAAAGGGTATCCCGGTGGGTTGAAAACCCGAAAGGGCGGTCCAGGAAAAAGATAGGGAATTAAAGTGTATGACTATGTCCCATTGGATCACCTTACGGACAACCTTTGGCTTCAACTAACAAACTCAGCGGTTCTGATCAATCCAATCAACTTCAGACAAGGCAGCAAATAGATAAGATGCTTGGAGACACGAAAGCTATAGCAGATTGGGAACCCCATGGGATTATCGCACATAGCTATCTTTTCTTTGTATCAAAATTTTCATTTTTTACTACAACATTCTCCTACTAGAATGTTTGTCTCATTGTAAAAAAATACTCACTCAAAGTCAATACAAAGATATCCCTTTGAAAGTGCAAAACTATCTGTTTTTCTTTACTCTTGTGTTTTGTTTACAAAAACGTCCAATGATTTACTGTTGAACATATGCATTTGAATATAATTACTGTTTACAAATAAGCAAAGTAAAAAGACAATCACTGATGGCTTTAAGAGATAGGGCAATTTATTTGAGCTATTCCATAAAATCCCCCGCAGTGTGCAGTTTAATCCCCAGCGGAACAAAGCTTCCAATTGTCAATCCCCAGTAGAAGTCGTCCAATTTCTCAGGTTTCCCCAACAGGTTTTTACAAGCAGCACACATCATTTCCCTTACAACAGAGTTTATTTCTCTAAACGGAAATTCATCGACACTTCAACTTCACAACATGAAGACTTACCCTCCATATCCTCAGCAGTAGTCAGGGATTTTATTTCCCCTTATCCAACAACAGTGCAGCAGATTAGCTCGCATACGTGTACATCGCATTCATATATCATAAACATTGATAACACGAATGCATATATCACAATCTCATTGTACCATGCATTTCATACATCATGACATTGCATACAACTAATGTTTTGCTCTTTTCAGGATAAGATTAATCAATGGCTATCATCAACAAATTACAAAGGTCAGAAATTGATACCGAAAGACAAGCTAAGACAATTATCTACATGACCAACTGAAGCAATCCAACACGGGTTCTTCAAATTCAACTTTTTTGATACAACTCAGATACGCTCCAGACACGGATGCCATTCTGATACTTATTCAGATTCAACTTTCAGATACAGTTCATATACGCTCCAAACATGGATGCCATTCTGATACTCATTCAGACTCAACTTTTGATACAGCTCAAATACGCTCCAGACGCAGATACCATTCTGATACTCATTCAGACTCAACTTTTGATACAGCTCAGATACGCTCCAAACACGGATGTCATTCTGATACTCATTCAGACTCAACTTTTGATACAGCTCAGATACGCTCCAGACACGGATGCCATTCTGATACTTATTCAGATTCAACTTTTAGATACAGTTCAGATACGCTCCAGACACGGATGCCATCCTGATACTCATTCAGATTCAACTCGCAGATACAGTTCAGATACGCTCTACACACGGATACCATCCTGATACTCATTCAGATTCAAATCTCAGATACAGTTCAGATATGCTCCAGACACGAATTCTATTCTGATATTCATTCAGATTCAACTTTTAGACTCAGCTCAGATACGCTTCAGACACGGACGCCATTCTGACACTCATTCAGTTTCAACTTACAAATACTGTTCAGCAATCATTTCTGGATGGAATCTGCAAGCCCATCTCCGACAAACTTTCCATAATCCTTCCAAATGGCATCTGTAAGCCCGTTCCCCCTACCATCGACCATCACATCACCGAGTGCAAATTTCTGGGCACTCTAGTGTCCAATCATCTTCCACCTTCAAGTCGCGAATGGCAAACCTCGCCAATCTAACTCTTTAGGCTTAAGAAGATTGAACAGGGGCAGCTGTTGTACCCCAAAATTTTCCCTCTCACTTATTAATAGTTTTCTTACAAGATCTCCTTGGACTCAAGAGTGCACTAGGGTTTGATCAGCTCAAGACACCTCTTTAAACACTGATGACCAAAATTAAGGTTTGAGATTGCACAAGGGTATTTGAACTTTCAATACCCCATATGACTTTCATGGATCATTATGGACCCCCAATATTACTCATGTCAAGTTTCAAGCTTTGGATCACACTTTTGCTCAGTCAATTGAGCAGTTGACCTAAAAATCAATTGTATTGGGGAAAAAGTCAACCATGACCAATTTACAGTCAAACTTCATAATTTTGGATCCACTTCAACATTTTAGACTCATATGTATCATTTGATCAAGTTTGGATCATAATTCCCCAAGAAATTTGATCAAATCTCCAAAAGGGCAAAATGGTCAAAATTAGGGTTTTGACTAGGAGAGGGCAATTTCTGATTTTTGACCTAGAAAATGATCAATTGTTTTAAGGCATGATCTCAAGAGTCCAATTGCATCATTTTTACCTAATGACGTGGCTCAAAACATTTCTCAAGTCCAATGGATTGACAAATGAATTTTCAGTCAACTGATCAAAGTCAACTGTATACTGAAAAGTCAAACTTTGACTTTTTGGTCAAATTCAAATGCCAAAGATCGCAATTCATCAAAACATGTCAAAATATGAAAATTCTTCATCAATAAATCAAAAATTCAAGATTTCATTTTGAAAAGTTAAATTTTCTAAATTTAGAAATTTTTCTAAGTGTTGGAAATTTCTTATTTTTTCATAACTTTGAGAAAAAATTTCACCATGATGCAAAGTGATTCAAGAGAAACTTACAACATGAAAGTTGTAGATCACCATGAAATATACAACTTTGCTTCACACAACTTCTTCCAAAAGTGCTTGGATCTCAAGTTATAATTTTAAGAACATGTGGTCATGAAACAAAACACTCAGTGAAATTTTGCCCTAATTTGGTCTGGATTTTGACCCAACTTCATGGAACTTTTTCATATAGTTCCAAGGTTAATATTCAAAAGAAATTCAAAGATGGGTTGTAGAGAACATTGCAAGATTTCCAAAATATCCAAGAACTCCTTGAGATCATTCTTGATTAGAGAGAATCGAAGAGATGAAGTTAGGGTTTTATCACTTGAATTACAAGTCATTTTGTGATGAACCAAATTCAAAATTCAAACTATGCTGCATAAACTCTACTTTGCAGGCCTAAAACTTGTTAGGCACTCCATAATTAATGGCTTGCACAGCTGTTAGAGGTCTCATTTCAAGCATTCAATGCAGGGACATGCTTTATATCCATTTTGAAAAAAATTGTACATTGTCATTTTGATAAAGTGCTTTTTTGCGCAAAACTTGTTCTTGAGCCTTGCACTTGTTCTCTTCTGATCATACAAGTCCTATAACTATTAAGAAATGGTTTAGACACTTACAATCACTCAGCCCATGCTTGTACTACACATTGAAACTTGGTTTCCCTCTTTTCTTGAAAATCAAGTAAGCTAGCCAAAAGCTTGTAACTTGTACTTCTGACTTGCCAATGCACTCCAATCCTTTTGCTTATAGATACACAAACTATTTGCATCAAAGACACGAATGCTTAAGCCCTGAAAATACCTAAAACTCAGAATCACATCTCATACCTCCATTTTCACATAATCTGACCAAAAACCTGAAACTCATAACTCCCTCGTGCGTTATCAAGCCTTTTGGTTTCTAAAGCTTCTAAACATCGTTTAGAACTGATCCCACATCCTGTTACAGAACTGTAACACCATTAACACCATCCTCTATTTTCAAAAATAGAGCTTTGCATTTGGACTTCTCCAGAACTCCTCAGGTACTTTCAGCTCACGCTAAGCATTCCATTAGCTTCTTGGGAACTTGAGGAAGCTAACCCAACCATTGGAACTCTTTGAAAGCTTCTCAAACATCAAACCTGATACCCTCTTGCAAGGTAAGTTTTCTAACTTTGGAACTTTTCATACAGGCATCATCAATGATTTATTTGTGAATAAAACATGTAGATATCATTGCCCTAAACCTAACCATGTCCATAGTTTCCATTAATTTTGCTTGAGCTTAGAGAATTTTGAGATTGAATTTTATGAGATTTTTAGGGTTCATAATAGGGACATTAAAATTAATGTTTATCTTTGAGCTATAGTTTTAATGCTTTACATTTCTAAAATCGTGAGGAAATTTGCTACAAGTTTCATGTTTACAGTTTTCATTTTTGTTGAGATTTGAATAAGTTACAGTTGTTCTGGCTGGAGGTTGAAGATGAAGTAGAAATTTGGGCGCGTTTTGTATCATATATTTATTGTTTTTCTTATGTTAACGGATGTATAGCCACCCCAGTGGTAGAAGCGCGCGTCTGTAACCTTTGGGACCTGGGTTCGAGCCCCAGTGGTACCCTTTTGGTTTTTTTCATAATTTTTACAATTCTGACTTCTTTTTTGCAGGCGCTGGGCCTCCTTGGGCCTTTTTGTTTTTGTTTTTGCTTGCTAACCCCCTGTTTCATTTACACGCCCCTGGCCCTATTTTATTTTATTTTCTAATTTTCTTTTTATTTATTTTCTTAATTATTTTTCTAATACTAAAAAATCATTAAAAAATACAAAAATATTATATTTTCATTTTGACATAGTTTATTTATTTTTTCTCATAAAAATTATTTTTATTTAATAAATACTTTATTTATTTTACTAATTATTCTTGTAAATTTAATTAACACTAGGATATTATTTATTTTCTTTTACACCGATTAAAATATATTATTTAAATATAAAAAAGGCCAAAAATATTTTATAATACTATAAATGATTTTTAAGACAAAAATACAAAAATACTTTTCTTAAACTTAATTTCCTTTTAATCAATTAATAGACTTAGGGTTTTATTTAAAATCTTTTCTTATTAAGTTAGGTTTACTTTTATTATTTTAATTAGTTATTTTCTTTTAATTAATTAGGTTAAAACCAATTCACTTTTTCCTATAAAAAATCCCAACAAAAATATCCATTTTCTTTATATTTGCATTCTTGCATATTTATTCATTTTGTACATTATTTCCATTTAATTTCTTGTACAAATTCAATTTGGTTGTAATAGATTAATTAGGTTTATATTCTTGAAATCCTCATTTACAATTTGTACACCCCCTCCCACAAATATTGTAATAGCGTAGTAACTTTAAAATTCCGCAATTTATCGCTTGATATACAAATGCTAGTAATTAGGGTTTATATGGAAAGACTAAAACCAATGCTTAGAAAACCCTAATCCAAGATAAAATCAAGCATGAAAGCAATACACTTGCACACAAACACCCCTAGGATAATTTCACTTGGTTGCCTTTACAAAATGGCCATATTACGCATGTAAGGTATCTTAGCAAAAACAAGCAAATACAAGATCATAGTCCCTCGATGACGCTATCTAAGTTGCCTTTCAAATGATCTTAGTCCTTAAAGAGAATTTTAAGCTACCTTGCAACATTTCTAATCATGGTTATCTGATGACCCACGCCAGTCCCATTTACATCCAAAGATAAGGTTACTTACCAAATCAATGGTAAGATAACAATGTCAAAAGAAGAAGAAAAACGAACAAGAAAGACTTTTGAGTAGGTAGAACGCTCCTAATTACTTGCTCAATTTCAAATAAACATCCTTGCTATTTTTAAAACAAACACCCACACTTTCAAAACATCTTTGAAACTTGAAAACATTTTCAAAAGATCAAACACTTTGTATACATTCTTACAAACGAGAATCATTACAAATTTTTCCTAAACAATGGCCTCTTTACAAAATAATTTCAAAAACCACACAAAGCACAATTTCAAACAAAAGCAAGTGATCAAGAAAGTAACTAAGAGCCCATGGAAAACCATGGATGAAAAGGGTGCTAATACCTTCCCTTTTCATAATCTACCCCCCGAACTCAAGAAATAATCTCAAAGGTCTTTCCTGTGCTTTTTCACCTTTCCTTTTGGATAAAAGAAAAGTCGATGGCGACTCTTGCTAACCGCAACATTTGCGATCAAACGCAAAACCTTCAAGTCAGTTCTCCCACTGTATCACACTAAGGTAAGGGGATGAATGTATTCTCTAAATGGTGGTTATAACATGAGAGGATAATGAAAGTTCCTTTCCCTCTTTAGGTCTTTGTATAATTCATGCATGATTCTACTTTTCGGTTGATTAATGTTGTTTGTACTTGATTTTATATGAAATTGTGAATCTTGTGATGTTAATATTGTAATTGTTGCTGAGTATTGTTGCTATTCTGAAGTTACCATGAAAACCCCAATCTAGGAATTATAGGTTTAGAAAGATGATGAACAATTAAGATTTAGATGTGGAAAATTATTACAGGATATTAGATCGATGAAGCATATGAAGTCTATATATTTTTGTGTATAAAAATACTGCTTTTAGACCAAAATTTGGAGGTTAGAAGTGCCCAAAATGGGTGAAAATTGGAATGGTTTATGCAGGAAATCGCAACAGGAAAACCCTGTTCGCGCAGGATCGTCAGGCGACAAAGGATGTGTCGTTGGGCGATGGAGTTTCTCCAGGCGAATGAGGGAACGATGGAAGAGGTGAAAAGACGAATGTTTCAGTAATGCGTCTCTGGGAGAAGGGTGGCACAAAAGCAGTGTCGCCAGGCGAAGGAGGATGTCACTAGGTAACGAATGGCAGATTCGAATGACCGTATAAATTTTCTTTAAAATGCCATAACTTGAGTTTTAGAATCCCGATTGATGCATCGTTCGAAGCGTTGGATATATAACGAAATGAACTACATTTTGGAGGAATAAAATGAGAAAGGGATGTTTATTTCCAAATACTTGGGATAAGGTAGAGTTATATTCTTATAAGATAGGTTAGGATGTTATGTGCATTATGATGTGTGTGGCGTGATGATGATGATCTTGGTGGCCTGAATTGACAAATTGTTGAAGGCTTATGCCTTGTGGTTGAAACATTTATGTTGTTTCATGATTGATGGTGCATACATTCATTGGTGAGGGCTTATGCTCTATTGTTGGCCTATAATGGCGTTATGTTGAGGGCTTACGCCCTATTGTTTCCCAATTGGCACTATGTTGAGGTCTTATGCCCTGATGGTACCATATTCATTGAGTAGATGTCGGTATCCTTGCATTGCGTTATTATTGAATTGATGTTGTATGATGTGAATGATGGATTGCGTTGCGAAGTGTTATGTGATGTATGAATTTGTGTGAATTACTACTCCTTAACATGTGATATTCACTGTATATTTATTGAATGCAATTCTCACCCCTTTTGTGTTGTTATGTTTGTACTCTTCGGGAGTACAGATAATTAGGTACCCGAATAGTGCTTGAAGAGAGCGTTACCTGACTGAGTCTTAGGAGTCGCTCTGATACGTAACACGGGATTTGGGAATTTGTTATACTTTTGTATTATTTTATTCGTTACGTATCATACTTTTACACTTATGATGGACCACAGTTGGTGGAGTTTTATTATTGTTGAGGCTTTATGCCATGAAAGTGAATTAATTTAACTATTCCGCTGTTGAATTCATTATTATGAATAAATGGAATAATAAAGTGATTTGAGACTTTATGAAATTTTGAGTTATATGACACCCCATTGCATAGACTCTGATATATTTCATGTATTGTTATATGATTATTCTTATGGGAAAATGGGGTGTTACAAGAAGCACCACTAGATTCTCCTACCACCTTCTTAGGTTCATCATTAATCTCAACAACCTTCTTACACAAGTCAACATCTCCCTGAAAGGTAAGAGCAAAGATGCGACCACTACGGGTCACCCGGCTGGCCTCAACAATATTCTCAACATGGGACAAAGGTTATATGGGAATTTCCACACCATCTTCCAGAATAGTTGCATTGTACTTATAAGATAAATCTTTATCTGATTCATACAGGATAGGTCCAGGTAGACAGATAACAACAATATTTACAACAGATTTGCTGCAACATGTTATCTCTACAGGAGTGGGAATGTCAAAATATGGTACAATGACATTCACCCCCACCTCTTCAGTATTCTGAAGAGTCATAGAATCATTGTCAGAAATATCACCCTCATTCACAGGATCAGACTCATATGAAGAAAAGAACTCATCAGCAGAAACGCACTCATCATCATGGTCTTCAATTACATTAACATTTTAATATTCAGCCCTTGGTCTGATTATGTGGATAAGACCTTTATCCATCATCTCTTGGAGGTCACTTCTCACCTTATCACATCCATGAATGTCTTCACTGAAAACGCTACAAGCAACATGGTCATGTATATAATAGCTAAACTCACATAGATCAACATGCATCTTCACTAAATCACCTCTAACCAAGTAGATATCAAAGATCCTAAAATCCCCAAGACAGCCAGCAACCATATTCAAAATACCTCCACCTTCGTGCGTGGGTAGTGGATTAGCTTTCATATTAGGACCTACATCTTTAAAAGACAAAAGACCAGATCTTACCATTTTATGCACTTCAGACTTCAACGAATAACAATTTTCAATATTGTTCCCTAGGGCTCCTTGATGAAAAGCACAAGCCTGGTCTGCTTTATAATACCATGGAAAATTTGAAGGTATAGTAGGAGGAGGCCTATTCTGCACCAGGTTCTTCTGAATCAAAGCCGGAAACAATTATGTATAACTCATCATAATATGATCAAAAGCTTACCTCTTCTTACCTTGCCTTTGATTACTTTATTGAGGTGTTCTCTGATACGCAACACTAGTTGGAGCTACATTGACAACCGGAGTTACTGAGCGGTGTTGTCAACCAGAACATCAATATGTGGTAGTGGGAAGTCATCTTTAGGGATCTCCCTATTTAAATCCATGTAGTCTACATACATACGGACCTTATCATCTTTCTTCGATACTGGAACGACATTTGCAACCCATTTGGAATACGACGTCACTGCCAAGAAACCTGCATTTAACTGTTTCATCACCTCAGCCTTGATTTTCTCTGACATATCGGGACTCATGCATCGAACCTTTTGTTTGATCGGAGAACAACCCTCTTTCATTGGCAGACGATGAACCACGATATCAATATCGAGCCCTGGCATATCTTCGTATGACCAAGAGAATACCTCAACATGGTCGTGCAACATCTGAACCAATCTTCTCTTGACACTGTCTTCCAGGTTGGCGCCAATATTAACTTCTTTCTTATCTGCCTCAGTACCCAATTTTATCACTTCAACCGGTTCTTCATGCGGTTGGATAGCCTTTTCCTCTTGTATCAGGAGTCTGGCAAGTTCTCCAGGTATCTCACAATCTTCTTCACTTTCATGTTCAGCTTGATAGATTGTATTTTTGAAGTCATAAACGGCAATAGCAGAATTGTTGTCAATGAGATCCGGAGTGGATGTGAATCTGTAAATGTGTGTATGTGTGCGTGTAAAGTCACATGGCTATTTGAAAATGCGGTAAATTAAAAGAAAGACAAGGAGCATAAAATTTGAATGCAAAATCGTCCAATGTTTTCATTAAATGAGCATATGATATATGAAATGACAACCCTTAACAAATGGACCATTGTACCCGGGCAAGGTACAAGGTTAAAAGTCATTGTTTTTAAAAGGAACTATATAGACAAACTTCTTAAAGAAATAAAAATAGGAAATAGCAATTACTCCTAGTTGAAGGAGATTGATACAAAGTCTTTAGCCATCCAGTTGTTGAGTCCACCGTCAGTAGTTGGGAATATCCAGTCGTCGAAGTAACCATCACTATCAGTGTCTTCCAGAGCGTTGACTTCATTATTGCTAATAAAAAGAGGTGGTCTTCCAGTACGAACATGACGAACCTCTTTCTGAGCCTTTGAAGTGAAACCCAACCCAAATTTGTTAGATTTGTAGGGAATATCAGGAAGTTATCCCCGGATAGTGCAACCTCTATCTTCTACCACACCCCTTGCATCCTTCAAGGAATCCATTCTTGGTGGGTTTTTAGAGACCTCGGGAATAGTAGCTTTAGCAACAACAATCGTCGGAAGGATTACCTTAAATGTCTGGCAGGGGTTTCAATGAATTCACCATCCATTTTAACATAATTGAAAGAATTCAAATGACTGACCATATATGCTTCCTCTCCACAGACTGTGACAACCTTCCCTTTCACTGGGTACTTCAGCTTTCGATGTAATGTAGAGGTAACCGCACCTGCCCCATGAATCCATGGGCGTCCGAGCAAGCATGAATAGGCCAGGCGGATATCCATTACCTAGAAATTTGAATTGAAGACTTGAGATCCCACCTTGATCGGAATATCGACCTCTTTGTGGACCATTCTTTTCGAACCATCGAAGGCTCTTACCACAATATCATTGGGTTTCAGCACCAGCCCATCACAATCTAGCCTATCCAAAGCACCCTTGGGTAAAACATTCATGGAGGAACCTAGATCAACTAACACATGCGCCAAAGTAGTGCCTTTGCATTCAATAGATAAGTGCGGAGCTTTGTTATGATTCTTCCCTGCCGGAGTTAAATCTGCATCAGAAAAGCCTAAACCAGTGTCAGCGGTTAGGCTTGCTACACAATTCTCAAATTGATCAGTAGTGGTCTCTTGTGGTACATGGGCATTCTTCAGAAATTTCAACAAAGCTTGGCATGTGCTTCAGAGCATAATAACAAGGACAACATGGATATTTTTAAGGGTGTCTGCCCCAGTTGCTCAACTATTTTATAGTCACTCTTACGAATGAACTTCATAATTTCTTCCATATCTTGTTTAGAAGGGTCTTCAATTGTAACATCTTTTGAGGGTGCCTCCGCCCATGAAGGCTTTGTTACTTTCTCTTTGTCTCGAGCATCATCAGTTGACCCAGCAGCAGAAATATGAACAAGTGTTGTAGTAGCGGTTGGAGGAGATATCTCTGGAGAGAAGATCCTTCTTGTCCTAGTGACCTTACTAGTTCCGACAATGTTTGTAATTTTAGGATCTTCATTTTCATTAATCCATGGCTCTTGCTTGACACCATGATAATAAACCTCCGCCCCATAGTTCTAGGGAACAGCTTTGTCAGAGGAATAAGGGACTGGCCCTGGTGTAGTGATGATAAGGGGAGCCACCATTGGCTCAGCAGGAATCCTTATAGGGCCTCTAGAGATGATCCTTATAAGATTATTGGAAATTATGATTATGGAAACATCTTCAAGTATCAGTTCTTGGGATATACTTTTAGGCAAACTCTTCATGGATGGAGTTTTCTCGAACAAAATTTCATGGCTATCAGTCAAGCGTTGAATACCATTCTTCAGCCACATACAACCATTAGTTCGGGAAGCACAATGGTAACAATTCTCAAGGCAGCCCGGAAAAAAACGGATCTTAATAGATTCTTCTTAACGGTCATCAAGGGAGTAGTCAAATCACCGATGGAGGAGACATAGGAAACAGCATCAACAACATTAACACCTTTACCATGTCTGGGCATGGGTGCGGTAATCAGATTAGGGGTTTCTGGAGGGTTAAACTAAATCACTTTTTTGTTAATCAAATCTTGGATTTTGCTTTTTAGGGTCCAACAATCATTGGTGTCGTGCCTAGGACTATTAGAATGGTATGCACACCTTGCATTTGGGTTATACTTCGGAGATGATGTGTTAGGATTTTGAGGAGGATACCGCAGTGTTATTAATTATGCTTTCAACATATGTTGTAATGCTTGAGCCAATGGCATATTAATCCTAGTAAATTTCCTCCTCGGAGCGTCTGAACTACGCTGATTATTTTATTGTTGTGCTCGTTGAACTGGGGTTGGGTTAGAAATCAATACTGCTCCTACCGACTGATGAAGATCATTCTTGATATGGCTCCTCTGTCCATAAACAGCATTAGTTTCCTTCTTACCAATAAATGGTTTCTTCACAGTACTAGACGATGCAACCATCTGAATCTTCCCACTTTTGATTCCACTTTCAACTTGTTCGCCAGTCAAAATCAACTCAGTAAACCCTGACGAAGAACTCCCAATCAGCAAATTAAAGAATGGACCCGTCATAGTTCCCATGAATGTGTCCATAAATTCTCGGTTAGTCAAATGTTGCACCCTTCCGTCCATGTCCCTCCAATTTTGAGCATACTCCTTAAAGCCTTCGCTTGAGCCCATATTTATACTTTATAATTGCATGTGAGTTGGTACAAGGTCAGCATTGTATTGGTATTGTCTATAGAAGGCAGCAACCAAATCCTCCCATGTGTTGATATTAGTTCCCTCTAGTTTATATAACCACTCCAACGGTGTCCATATAAGCTCTCTTGGAAGAAATGAACCCATAACTTCCTATTGGTGGTGTGTGGTTGAATCTTGCGGACATATGACCTTAAATGGAATTTTGGGCAGGATATCCCATAATATTTGGCGAAGATAGGAACCTCGAATTTATGAAGAATGACCCCTCAGGGACCAAACCTAAGTCTCTAAAGTCCAAACCAGACACTTTTTGAATTTCCACAGCCTTGAGTCGGTCTTCTAGTTGTTTGTATTTGTCATCTATCGGTGGGTACTGCTCGTCGGAGTAGTCTTCATCCTTAGAAATCTAGTTATTTCCACCCCCAACCCTGGTGCTTTTGACATCCTCTTCTTGATTTTCGTCCTCCTCAGAGGAATCATCTTCTACTTGATCCAGTCGAGCAGGACCTTTAAACCTTCATCCCATGTTGAGGATAACAACCCGCTTCTTAGTCTTCTTTTTTGTGACGAGGAGCGTCATCATCTCTTGTTGTCCTTTAGATAAGTTGAGGAGAGTTTCTTGAAATTGTGTGTGTTGAGTCTGTAGATCTTTGAAGGTTTTCTCTAGAGCCATCTTATACTAAAATAAACATTAAAAGGATGAGGAAACCCGTATCGAAAAACCTGCTTATGAAATGATGCATGATATGTGGATGCAATGTTTTCAAGGACCTCAGGAGATTTAAATTTGTTAGGCAAAAAGGAAACAGAAACAACAATTGCATTAGTAAATTAAAGTATTTACAATTTCCCATTGGGCTTACAATGAAGAAGCAAAAAGGTTTCAAAGAGACAACAAGAATAAAAACTCCAAAGACCTAAGACTCAAGTCTCCCACAGACGATTCCTCTTTGTGTCGATGTAGGCATTCAGGATTTTCTCCTCATGAAGTTGCTTTGTGAGCTCCAACACTTTCTTCTCGCTTGCGTAGAATCGAGCTTCAAAGGTGTCTCATTCTCTCTTGAGTTGAACCCAGGACTTCTAGAGTTCCTCGAGGTCAGTAGGCATGTCAGGATGGAGAATGGTATAAGGAATTTCCCCCTCAACAACAAGCTCCACAACTATTGGTAAGATAACTGGACATGGCATCATGAGTTTTGAGCGCGAGCTCGCACCCATTTGAGATAAGGATCCAAAGGAATGGAATTCTTATGTCCCAAAGTCTTTCCATCAACCTTGTTTACCTTTCCCCAAGCTCGTACAAACCTTTGACAATAACCTTGAATATTGCTCTCGTAGTCGAACATAATACCCTGGATAAGCGCGTCATGAGGACCATCTCTTCGAGCAAAACCAAACTGACGTAGAGAAAGAGAAGGGTTGTAAGTAATACCTCCCCTAATATCAAGGAGTGGAGCATTAGGGAATTCCCCACAGTGGTTAATGATAGTAACATCTTCCAGAGATCGGGAACTCCAATAAATATTCGAATGAGAGAGCGACATCATCCTTTGAGACCACCTTAAACCTTGTTCATTCTTCAATACTGATCGGGGAAGGTGATAAATAAACCACCTAGATAGAAATGGTATGCAACACATAATATACCCTCTCCTCCTCGTGGTGCGAGTGTGAAGAGAATGTAGAATATCTTCAAGCAAAGTAGGCATAGGGTTACGAGAAAGGAAGATTTTGACAGCATTCACATCTATGAGTTGGTCCGGATTAGGGAACAATACCAAACCATAGATTAGAAGAGCCAAGACTTCTTCAAAATCTTGAAAATTCAAAGAATCCAGGAATAGTCGAGCCTTCTCTAACAGAAACTTAGCTAGAAAACCCTTAACTTCACTCCTTGTTTCCCAATTAGCTATAATGTCGGACCGCTTCAAATGTAAGGTTGATGCAATCTCTTCAGGTTGTGGATCTTTCTATAAATCGGTGAAGGGAATTTGATCAAGAAAGGGTACTCCCAATAGTTGAGAGAACTCTTCCAGTGTGGGCACCAATTGATAATCAGGAAAAGTGAAACAATGATGTACAGGGTCAAAGAACTGAAAGAGCACACGTATCATGTCTTCTTCAATGCTTGAGGTAACCAGACTGAGAAGTCGACCATATATCTTTGTGAATGGATAATTTTCAGGAACCCTTTATGATAAATCTTTAAGTTGAGGAGGCACCGTTACAAAGCTGATTCAGATGGAATTTATGCGAGCGGAAGCCATATCCTACAAAACAAAACAAAGATAAATCCCTAGGTCCTTGAAATGGTTAGTAAAAATCCTATGGCATGATGTCATGATGTTTATGATGTCATGAATAATTAATCACAAACAAAACACATAAGGCCTTAGGATTAGGCTTGCATGGGGTTTATAGCTAAGTACCCTCTTGAAGTTTTAGTTGGTTCAACCTGTCCTAAAAGAAGTAACCGGGTTCTAAGGAATCTCAATATCATTAATCTTTCTTCATTGGGCATTGTTTCAGCACAAGCATCGAACTACAACCGAAATATCCCGAAAGTCCTATCTCAATAAGTGTAGTATCGAGTATCAACCAACTTCAGTCTGCACCAAAGCCAGCTATCTCACTACTTTCTAATGGCCAAGTTGTTCAACTAAGGTTCTACAGTCAGTTAGTGCCTTATGACACCACACAGCGGCCCCGTATTCTTCTTGATTCAACTCAAGGGACACAGGTACCCACAAATGTGTCACACTAACATAGCCATCGCTTCAACCATATCGGTCTATGTTGTACAGTTTCCAAGATCTATTTCTACTTACCTAAAATGCCCCAGATTCGGGTATAGGATCTATACAAGAAATAAACCGAAGCATAACCCAAAATATAAAGCAAACAAGGAAAACAATTAAAGCAATAAAGGTGATCTAGCTCTTAAGGTAACCCCACTTTTAGTTTTTCCCAAGCAGAATCGCCAGTTCTGTAATACAGTGGGAGAACTAACTTGGTGTTTTGCGTTTTATCGCCAGTGTTGTGGATAGCAAGAGTCGTCATAAACTTTTTTTTATACAATGAAGGGAAGGGTGAAAAAAACAGGAAAGCCCTTTTGAGATTTTTTCTTGAGTTCGGGGGGTGGTTTATGAAAAGGGAGGTTGTTAGCACCCTTTTCATCCGTAGTTATCTACGGGCTCTTAATTGCTAGCTCACTTTGAAATGCTTTGTGTTTTGTGTGAGTTGAAATATGTTTTGAAGATGTTTTGAAAGTGGTGATTTTGTAATGATTATCGTATTGTTGAGAATGTATACAAAATGTTTGTTTTTGGAAATATTTTGAAAACGCCTTAGTACGACAAACTTTGTAATGATTCTCGTATCATTGAGAACATATATAAAGTGTTTGTTTTGAAAATATTTGTTTGAAAAGAGAGTGTTTGAAAAGATCTTTTTTTTTAAAGTGTGAGGTGTGGAAATGGTTTTAATTTGTGAGCAAGAAATTACGAGCAATCTACCTACTCAAAAAGTTATTGTTCTTTTCCTCCTCCTTTAGATATTGCTATTTTACCATTGGTTGGTAGGGAGACATATCATTGGATGTGAGGGACATGCGTGGGTCATCGTACAATCATAGAAGGAAACTTAAAAGATACTTTAGCAATTGTTGTAAGGGACTAAGATCTTTTATCGAAGGCAACATCAAAGGGTCATCAAGGGACTACGATCTTTTAATTGAGGATCTTTTGCTAAAACATCTCACGTACGCGGGACATGATTGTTTTTTATCTGAGGCAACAAGTGAGGTTTAACCTAGAGGTGCATGTGTGCAAAGTGTCTTGTTTTCATGTATTTTATCTTGAATTAGGGTTTTGCTATGGTTGGTCTTAATATTGTCATACAAACCCTAATTACTAACAACAATAAGGAACGCGATAAATTGCAGAATTTAAATGTCCTACTCTATTACAACACTTTGGGAATGAGGCGTACAAGTTTATGAAATGGGAGGAAAGCAATAAACCTAATTATCTATTACAAATCACGTACATAAATGATAAGGAGAAATAATAAAATGCGCAAGAATGTAAGTTAGAGAAAAAAAATTGTTTTGATGATTTTGATGAAAAAAGGTTTGATGGTTGACTAAGTGATTGGCTTTGCATTTTAAAAGAAATTAGTAAACCTAATTAAACTAAGATCAAAATTGATTTCACTAACCAAAAGGAAAAATAATTTAAATATAGAAAATGCTAAATCTAAATTAATTTAAAATAGAAATTAATTATTATAAAATCTTTTTTGAAGTTTTATTTATTTGGAAAATAAATGAAGTGAAAAATAAAATGAAATAAAAAATGATTGAATTAAAATCTTTTTAATCTAATTATTTAATAAAGTATTAATTTTTATATTTTTGGTTAAATAAAAATAAATAAATAAATAAAATATAGAAAATATAAAGAATATGAGAAATATTAGGCCTAGGTGCTGAAAAGTAATTAGGGGTGTGAGAAAATAGCAAAAAAAAGTTAGGCCCAAACATATGTTGTTGTTTGAATTAAAAAAAAAGAAATGGGTGTGGTTGTTTTAATAAAAGGGGGTGTATGAAAGAAATTCAGTCAAGCCCAGAACAATGATCCATGCGTCTAAGGATCCAGCATGCTCAGGTTTGAGAGGGTGCACCTTGGGCTCTCCATTATGAGTGTTGGATGAAGATGGGCTGATGATCTGATGGTGTGGATGAGGGGTGCAGCCTGCGTGCCTTGGGCTTGCTTACATAGAATCTGAAATAAGAAAATATGAAACAAATAAAAGGGTACCACTGTGGCTCGAACCTAAGTTCCTATAGACAAATGACTTAGCGCGCACTTCTTTACCACTGGGGTGGCTGTTACATTCGGTGGTAAAACAACTTGCACTAAATTTATAATAAACTCATTCTTGATTGAACTTCATCTTCTACTTCGCACCAGAACAACAACACCATCTTTTTTTAATTTCCAAACTTGCTCATTTTTCAACCATTTTCAAAAGTGTAAACATTTAAGTATCTTGGTTTTTCACCACGAATTCAACCATGTAAATAACTTAAGCTATAAATCAAAGATGAGCATGAATTTTTGTTGGTACCAAATTAAGACCTAATTTTTATAAAACTTTAAACTCAAAATTATCCACGTACAGTTAACATAAATGAAAACTAAAGGCATGGTTAACTTTAGGGAAATGATGTCTACATTTTTTATTCACAAAGTAACCATTAATGATGCTTGTATAAGAAGTTCAAAATTGAGAAAACTTACCTCAAAACTAGAAATCTTGTTTGGAGTTTGAGCACTCTTGGAGGTGTTGTGATAATCTGGATAGCTTCACTGAACTCCTAGGAAGCTATTCCAATGCTTACTTTGGGTTGAGTGTGGCTGGATTCTTCTGGAGAAGTCAAGTTGCAGGTTGATGATTTTGGAAATGGAGGATGATGAAGATGGTGTTATAGTTGTGTAGCAAGTGTTTGGATAGCCTCTATATGATTTATAGAAGCTTTGTGATTGATTAAAATTGAAAGCGCGCGAGTGGATTAAGTGTTTGGAATTCAAAGTCAGAATGTGCAACAATGGAGGTTTTGGATGCCAATTCTGATTTCATGGAGTTTGAGGGGGTTTGAGGGCTGTTGAATTCGTCCTTTAGATTGTAAATACTTCCTCTATTTGTAGAGGGAAGGTTTTATAGGCTGAGATGGCTTGGTTCACAAAGTTACATGTTATGGCTAGGTTGCTTAATTTTGAAGCAACATTGAAGAACATGGTTTCAATGCTTGTACCATGCCCTATAGAGTGGTTGAACACTTTAAAAATGTTTCTTCTGATCTTGTAGGTTAAGTGTATGCAAAAGCAACAAGTTAGAGGCTCAAGACAAGTTGACTTTGTGATTAAAGCAACTTTACAAGAATGGAATTGGTAACTTTGTGCCAAAATGGAAAATTGCTTTGGACAATGGCTTAATCACTTGGATCATACCTCAATCAACTGTGTAAACATTAAACTATGGAGTGATTTACAAGTTAGAAGGCCTGCAAAGCAAGATTATTCAGCATAAGTTTGAGATTTGGTTATGTGTTCATCATCAAAATGCCTTGTAATTCAAGAATGAATGCTCAACTTCATCTCTTTGAATCTCTTAGCTCAAGCATGATCTCTTCAAGTTATTAGAAATTTTAGAAAGCTTGAAAAATTGTCTACAACCTTCATGTTGACCACTTTGTCTAAATCAACTTAGAACTTGGTGAAAAATTTCCAAGAAGTTTGGATAAAAATCTGACCAAACTTGTTAAAAATTTCACTAAGTGTTTTGTTAAAAATGTCATAACTTCATGGGCCTATATCTCCTAATCCAAGAATTTTTTATACATCAACCCTCAAGGACAAAGTTGTAGAATTCATCATGCTCTACAACTTTCATGTTGAAAGTTTTCTTTGAATCATCTTGCATCTTGGTGAAAAATGGTCATGAAGTAGTGAATTTAATAAGGATAAAAACACTTAGAATTTTTCTAACTCTTGGAAATCTTGACTTTTTGTTGACTTTTCTTGACTTTCTTGATTCTTGATGATTAAGTTTGATATTTTTGAATGTCTTGATGAATCTTTATCTTTGAAATTCAATGTTGACCAAAAAGTCAAAGTTTGACTTTTGTGTGCCAGTTGACTTTTCATCAATTGATCCAAATTTTAACTATCAACCATTTGATCTTTAAGGATGTTTTGAACCATGCAATTAGGTAAAAATATTGTGTTTGAATCCTTAATATCATGCTTCTAGCCATTAGGTCATGTACTAGGTCAAAAGTCAACAATCAGTCATTCTCAATCAAAACCCTAATTTTGATAATTTTGCCCCTTTGATGATTTAAGTGTTTTCTTGAGGAATTATGATCAAGCCTTGATAAATTGATGAATATGACTTAAAAATGTTGATGTTGGCCAAAAATATTGAAGTTTGACTGTATATTGACCACAATTTACTTTTTACCCAATACAATTGATTTTCAGTCATCTGATCAATTGACTGAGCAATTTTGAGATGCAAGACTTGAAACTAGGAATGAGAATTCTTGGAGGTATATGATGAACCATGAAAGTCATTTGAGGCATTATAATTCCAATTTTCCTTGTGAAAACCAAAACCCTAATTTGTGGTCTCAGTGCTTAGGAGGTGAGCTTGTCTGATCAGTTCTTTGAGAATCCTTGAGCATTTGAGATCTTTTGTGAGAAATGTCTTGAATAAAAGGGAGGGAAAATTTTTGGGTACAACACATGATATGAAAATGCAATGTTTTCAAGGATCTCGCGGGGTAAACATAAGAAAATGTTAGAGACTGAATCTGACTGCAACTTTGATTGAAGAACTTTGTATTGTTGAATGTCCTTCTATGAGAATCAAGCTCACCATGTCGAGTGGGTCCTAGCCATTGACTCAAGATATCGTGATTTGGTCTTTGACGGCATCTGGTTAGAGGAAAATAAATCCCCCTTGATAGACGTCTGGTTCATCATAACCCTGTATCACAGGCCCTTGAGATCCTTGAAATGGTTAGTGAAAATGATATGTGTAATGATGTCATGATGTCATGTTCGAAGAATTTAATCAAACACAATAAAAACACACAAGGCCTTAGGTTCAGGATTTTATGGAGTTTGTAGGTAAGTAGCCTCTTGAGTTTTAGTTGGCTCAACATGTGCTAAAAGAAGTAATCGGGTTCTAGGAGCCTCAATATCACTGATCTTTCTCTCAAGCATTGTTTCAGCATAAGCATCTGATTTGTGACTGAAATATCCCGAGATTCTGACCTTAATGAGTGTAGCACCGAGTATCAACCAACTTTAGTTTACACCAAAGCCGACTATCTCACTACTTTCTAATGGCTAAGTTGTGTCAACCTACGGTTAGTTAGTGCTTATGACACCACGTGGCAGCCCAACATTCTCCTTGACTAACTCAAGGGACACCGAGACCAACCAATGTGTCGCATTAATGTAGCCATCGCTTCAACCATATCGTTATACGCCATACAGTTTTCACAATCTATTGCTACTTACCTAAAATTCCCCCAGATCCAGGTATAGGATTTACACAAAAATAAACCCGAGCAAAACCACGAAATATAAAGCATACAAGGCAAACAAGTAAATCAATAAAGGTGATCTAGCTCTAAAGGTAACCCCACTTTTATAATCCCCAACAGAGTCGCCAGTTCTATTATACGATGGGAGAACTGACTTTTAGGTTTTGCATTTTATCGCAAATGTTGCGGATAGTAAGAGTCGCCACTGAATTTTCTTTTATCCAATAAAGAAAAGGGTGAAAAGAACAGGAAAGACCTTTTGAGAATTTTCTGAGTAAGAGGGTAGGTTATGGAAAGGGAAGGTGTTAGCACCCTTTTCATCCGTAGTTATGTACGGGCTCTTAATCGCTAGCTCACTTTTGAAAAATGCTTGGTGTGTTTGAAAATATTTTGAAAATGCCTGAGTATGACAATTTTGTAATTATTCTCGTATCGTTGAGAATGTATACAAAATGTTTATTTTTAAAATATTTATCGGAAAAGTGTTATTTTGTGAAAAGTGTTTTGAAGATGCCAATGTAAGGAAGTCTGCTTTATAATAACCCTTGTATCAGTCCTCAAGAGTGTTTGTAAAGCATTTTAAAAGTAGTTGTTTTTGAAAGTGTGAGATGTGAAAATTGTTTTAGTTTGTGAGCAAGCAATTACAAGCGATCTACCTACTCAAAAAAGTATTTGTTCTTTCCCTCCTTCTTTAGATCCCTACCATTAGTTATTAGGAAGCCCTATCATTGGATGTGAGGGACAGGCGCGGGTCATCGTACAGTCATAGAAGGCAACTTGTAGGATGCTTTAGAAATTTTCGTAAGGGACTAAGATCGTTTACCGAGGTTGTATCGAAGGGTCATCGAGGGGCTACTATCTTTTAACTGAGGGTCTTTGCTAAAGTGTCCCACGTTCGAGGGACATGGTTGCTTTATCCGAAGGCAACAAGCGAGGTCACCCTAGAGGTATGTGTGTGCAAAGTGATTTGTTTTCAGTTATTTTGTCTTGAGATTAGGTTTTCTAACGTTTGTTTTTATGTCTTGCCATGCACGCCTAATCACTATACAGTTATATATACATACATGCATAATTATAGGTGCAGAAAGTAAAGTGCAAGAAATAAAATCTACACTATCACAATGCTTCGGAGATGGGGTTAGAAATCATAAAAAATGGGGGGAAAGTAAAAGCCTAATTAAACTACTACAAACCATTAGTTACAATAATCGAAAAATGTGAAAAATAGTAAACTACGCGAAAATAAAAGGAAAAGGAAATTAAATCAAATAAAAGCTATGAACGAAGAATCGAGAATTAAAATTCTAAATAATATTTTTGGTATTTTTGTTTGCGAGAAAATTTTAAAAGAAAATTAAAAAAAAAATCTATTTTATTAAAGAAAAGAAAATATTTGGTTAAAATAAAAGAACTTAAATTATACTAATATATATTTTTTGGTATTTTTATATATAAAAAATAGAAATAATTAACAAAACAAATAAACTAAATTGAAAAATTACAAGAGTAAAACTAAAGTAAATGGGCCAGAACTTAAGCAAACAGGGGGGTGTGGGCAGAATTTCGGATGGGCTAGAAGGCCCAACTAACTATTTCAAAATCGGACTGGAGGGTGCAAAGTTAGAAATAGGGTGGAGAATAAATAATCTCGGATTGGGCTGGTAGCTTAAGCCCAATAGCAATAAAATAGAATAGAATATAAAAAAATGTTAGGCTGGAGGGTGAAATTAGTGCAGAGATCCACATGTTTCTTATCAAATATCAGTAATAAAAAAAGGACAAAGAAAAAAAAGAATTGGGCCCGGGTGGCTAAGTTGAAATCGGGTGTGTGGAAAAGAAACAAGCCTGGGCACTTAAGGCCCAATCCTAATTATTCAGATTATTACTTATTCAGTTACAAAAAAAAATTGAAAACAATGGCATTTGGAATGTGTTTAGGATTAATATGAGAGCTTCACGTGAAACAAACTCAATTTACTTTTTCTCCTTCAACTCAGTCTCTTCACTGCCTCCAACCTTCTCCGATCTCCATGGCCAAGCTCATCACCGCCACTCAGCCTTTGTTTCCACAAGTAAAACCGTCTCAACCTCTCTCAACGCAATTTCATTTCTTCTCTGATCCAAGTTTCGTTGTTGTTTCGCGAATCCTCTCCGTCTATTCGCTCATTGTTTCTCTCTTCTCTCTATTCTGATTAAGCAACAATAAAATCTGCTTCTCAATCACTCACAGATCTCTCTCTTTCAATCTCTCGGCTCACTTTCTTCTCTACTCTCTTGATTTCACAAAAACTGTGAGCTTCAACAAAACTGGTATGTTCTTCTTCGATCTACTTATCATTTTTCTACTTCTTCTCCACTTCTTTGAAATCCTATCAGGCGATAGGTATTGGCTTTTTTTTATTCTATTTTTTTGTTGATTGAATACTATGTTCTAGAGCGTGAGGTTGGGAGGAAGCTATGGAGTGAAGTGTGTAGGTAAAGTCGCTGAAGCAGTAGGTTGTTACAGTTATATATTGTTCTTGTTACTGCATGATGAGTGAGGTTCTGATGCTCACAGTGTTGTGGAAGCAGAGAAGAATCAGTTATGATGTTGTTAAGGTGAAGTTATCGAAGTTGTGGTTGTGGATAAGAGATATTGAGAATAAGATTGATGTTGAACTAGGTTATGGATATGATGAATCATGTGAGGTTGTTGAAGTTGCATATGAGTTGTTGAGTTTTTTTGTAGAGGGGAGATGGGATAGCTTTTGAACTAATTTGATGCGCTGCTTCAATACTTTTCTGCTGTAGTTTTTTTGTATTGCAATTTTGGTGTAAATTTGACAAGTTTTGGATTGATATGATGTAGGGGCAGCCGCATGCAGGTTTGGGACATCATAGCAGCAGGGTTGTTTTTATGCAGGTCTTGTGCAGTTTTTCTGGACTGTTTTGATGTACTTCTCTTTGCTTTATCAATGCAGAAATTGTTTTTCCATTTTTGTGCGAGTGCAGGACAGCATGTCTAGTTTTGCATAGGTTTTGTGCTGTTTTGACAGTTTTGGTTTTTGGTCTGTGCAGGCTTTGGAGTATGTGGACAACAATGCTTTTGTTTATTTTGTGCAAGGTTTGGAGAAGGAAAAGTTATCAAATTGCAAAAGTGGATTGGTTATTCAAAAAGGAAATCAAGACTTGGTAGTTTAGATTAGGACTTAGGAAATTTGGACATGCTTGTAGTAATGTTTTGACTTTTTGTTCCAAAATAATGTAAAATAGAACTTGTAAGCTTGTATGAAAACTTGGATGACATTGACATTTTAAATAAAACTTGTAGGTTTGGGAGGATTGACGTGAAAACTCTTGTGACAGTGTAAACTTGGTGATAGAAAAATAGGCATATAAGTATTGAAATTCTTGTGATGTAATTTGGAATTATGAGCACAAATTAATTCTTCTTTGTAACCTTAGAACTTGAATAGAATGTGATTTTGGATTCCACAACATGAATTTTATTTTATTTGAAATGTAATCCTTTCCTTGTATCCAAAGCATTCAAAAATGGAAATTGATTGGTGAACCAAATGAATACCTTGCCTTGAATTCGAGATAGTTCACATGAATGAATCTTTTTTTCAAATATATCAAACTTGCTCCATAAGCATATTGATTCTTTTGAATATCTTGAACCAAAGACAAATTCATACGAATGAATTATGCCTCACATGCTTGAATTGAGTTGAAGTCAAAATAATTATCTGAATGGATCCTCGAATCTTCTTCATTGAAATCCATATCTTTAATTCATAGTAACTTGAAATACGAGCCAATAGTACAAATCTTGCCTTTAAGAACTTTAGTCAAAATCCAACTTCGATCCAATAATCACTGACAGTTAAACACGAGTAACTTAGATTATAAGCAAATGGCCAATCAAAGAATCTTCAAATTCAAAATTTTAGTTTCATGAATGATCTCATCATAAGAATCATCGTCTTTGAAGAAACGATTATGGCATGAATTGAAATTAGAAGTTAGGAACATTCTAAATCAAGAAAATGACCTATAATGTTTCAATAACTTTCAAGGTCTTCTAAACACAATTTTCCTTCGATCCTTGAAGAGAAATTGTTGATGACATTTCTTATGACAACATGAAAAAAGAATCGTCCCAAAATGCTGAATATTGTAGAAGTTACGATCCTTGGAAGTCAGGCAACAAAAAAAACTTGAAATTAGGTCAAAGCCCACAAAGCGACCTCTAAAGTATTCGAATTTTTGATGATCTTTCGCACATAATAAGCTCTTGAATTGTAAAGATAAGTTGGAGATGACATCAAGGAGACTCATACGCAAAAAGAACCACTCAAAAATATTTAATAATGAAGAAGTTACAATCATTTGAACTTGATCTTGAAAATGTTGACTTTTTGGTCAATACAATTAATTTTCGGTCATCTGAGAAATTAACTGAGCGAACTTGTGATGCAAGGCATGAAATTTGATATGAGAATTCTTGAATACATATGAAGCACCATGAAATCCACTTGAAACCTTGGAAACCCAATCTTGCTTGATAAATACCAAATCCTAGTTGTGGACCCATTGCTTAGGAGGAGAATTTGTCTAATCAATTCTTGAGCCACCTTGAGCATTTGAGAACCCTAGGAGAATATCTTGAATGAAAAATGGGAGGGAAAATTTTGGGGTACAACACACCTGAACAGTGACAAGTGTCCCAAGTCGGAGACACTTGTCACCACTGTGTTGGCTTGACTCAAAGGCACATTGATTGTAACACTTAAAACTAGTTATGTTAACATAGATTATAATAAAAGGGAAGAAAAGAAAATCTCATTCTATTTTAACCGTTCTCTCTCTTGGTCCTCTATACCAATCAAACACAATTGTGAAAAAACAAAAAAAAAACAAAGCCCTAAGATAGATCCACCGTGGTGGAGCTTAAGAACCAGATGGAGGCTATCACGAACGTTCACAGCGGTGATGATAAAGATCAACAGCGACGACGATGAAGATGGCGGCGCCGCCGCCGAAAATTGCTCTGATCTCACTTTTTCTTACATCAATGGCTTCGTCTCCTTCTCCTTATTACTAATATGTTGCTTGATTTTGCAAATGTGGAACGGTTGCGCATAGATCTGAAAGGGGAAAACAAACCCTAATTGTTCAAATCAATGATTATGATGCGAGGTTTATGAATAGCAAATGAAAACAAAAAAGAAAAGAGAGGAAATGGAGCCGAGGTGTCCAAATTTGAGCGTTCTTCAACTCTTGTGATGCTTCCCCGGTATTATCTTTCCATATCTGAGCTTATCTTCATTCTCTCCTCCTTTGAACTTTCGATTTGAAATCTTTTCTTCTTCTTCTCTCTGATTTTGACTTTCTGAATGGATTGTATGAGGAAGATGATGATGATAGAACTATGATTTTTCTTGCGCAGCTTTTCTGTAATTTGTGTGAATAGTTTTCTTTCGGTGATAATTTCTGAGATCTGAAGGGTTTTGTGAATGAGGAAGGCGATGTTGATGGTTAGGGTTTTCGTTCTTAGTGCAGATTTTTAGTTTTGTGTATAGGGAAGATGATGACAGATTTGGGTTAGGGTTTGATCTAGTTGCGTAGCTGTTTCTGTGTATTTCGTGAACAGTGGATCCCCCCTTTGAAACTTGCGTAATTTCTTTTATAGTACTATAGTTAGGGTTTATGTGTTAGCTTGAACCTCTGAGATGTTTAACAGGCTTTTGCTGATTTCCTTTTTGGGCTTTTGCTTCTGATATCTGTTATCGTGATCTGTTTTGATTGTTAGTTCTCTTGTTTTAGGATTGGCTTAATTTTTTGTAAAACAAATAATATAAGCAATGAAGAATAGGATAAGAAGAACAGGTACAACAAGGAGTCCTATTACAATGACAAAACATGTTGTGTTGAAAATTTTCAACAACTGGAACAACATGTCGAAGAAGATGTCTTGACATCGCGCCTGCTGTGCTGGATTAATGAGATTCAGTTTGTTCTCAATATAGGTAGAATATTCAGGAGAATATTATGCATCCTATGTGGAGCATATTTAAAGGTCTAGAAAACTTAATCATAAATCAAAGAGAATGAAGACTTTCTAAATAAGGAGATTATTTAGGAAAGTAAAGATTGAAGACCTTTCTTGGGGCAGAAGTTTCTGCAGTTTGTTATAGCTGATTTGCTGTGATTGAAGGCCCAAAACCAGTTGGGTAATAGGTTATAAATAAAAGGGTTTGTAACCTAGAAAATACACGACTCAAGATGTAGAAGTCTAGGGTTTTGTCAAGGTAAACCTCTCGGGTTATGGGAAGGTTACCATGCTCACCTCGAAGCCTGTAGGTAAGAGGTGTATTGTTCTTGGAGGAAGCTTTGAAGAAACTCTAGGATGTATTCTTAGTTAGGAGAAAAGCTAACAAAAAGTGGAGTTTGGCTTAGAAACTTAGCTAGGTTGTCATGGAAGTGTGTCTTCCAAACTGTCTATCTGTGTGATCAGAATCTTGGTGAAGGGTCGTTGATGTAGTAACTGAGGTGTTGACTGCTAGACATTATTGTGATGATTGGAAGTGGGATATGGATATTCCATATCTATGGAGGACCTAGGTATAAGGGTCATTGGGTAGTGATTAAGTGCGTAGATCGTCAACGAGTGTGTTGGCTGTAGGGTCTGCAAATTGATACTGCTGATAGTGGACTTCATTCCTGGCTTGGTAGCCCCAAGAGTAGGTGTTATTGTACACTGAACTGGGTAAACAATTCTGGTGTGTTCTTTATCTTTTTAGTACTGTTTTGCATGTGTGTTCATGTCAGATCAGATGTCTCGACATCCTTATAGGACATCAGAGTCTGTTGTACCAGAATTTCAATTGGCATCCTGCTCTGCTCTGGGTGAGATCCTGGGAAGGTACTTTCTGGTCATGGGCAAGGAAGAAAGTATTTACTGAAAAGAGGTATGAACTTGGACAATTCATACTATTGTATGGATGATCTCTTGGCAAGGAACATTGGTTATATGTGACAGGTATTGTTCCTGGCTTTTGCCATCAGGCCTGCAACTTATGGGAAGTTGTTGTATGTAGGGTTTATTTTTTCAATCCTAGGTTGACATGCTTGTACTTGGATAGTGGTGTAATCATTGTGTCTGAATATTGTTGAGGAGTTCATTATATTCCACTGCATGATTTCTGATATAACCCTGAAAGTATGGGAAGGATACTAGGGTTGTTATCCTCAACAGAATATATGCTGACATTTTCAACCGTATTACAAGTGTCAAAGATACTTGAGATTTATCAATAATTTTGATGAGAATCAATTTATCAATGATGATCATATACATCTGCATATTGACCTTGAAGACTATCAAGGATGGTGTGTTCCAAGAAGAACGAATTGATGTTCTATGGGATGTTCAAACATTATTTCAGCAGGTATACAACTACCAGTTGAAGAACAGATGATTTGGGTGTTGAACATAAAATGTTATGAATACTTTTTTTTGGAACCTACTCCTGATCTGGAAGAGGAGGCATCTGGTTTGTGCAGATTGATTAGGACATGATCAACTGTTTATCTACTCCATGTGTCAGTTTATTTCTGACCAAGGCTTATGAGAGTACAGAGGTTGAGCTCCATGTTCTTGAGAAGAACCCATAAAGGAATCTCCACCAGATCCTTTATGTATATGAGATGATCTCGTATCTGGAAGATCCTTCTAATCAAAGGTACCAGATTCATGGAATCCTATTTGTGGCTGTAGAACAGATTATCTTAGAAGAGGAGTATTGTGATCCAACCACAGTATTTGATGCTCCTGAATATTATTTTGATTGCCCTTGAGGGAGAGAATTTGTGATTTTCTTTGTGTACCTTCAGAATATGTTGAAAAATATCCCCTTGTCAAGGGTTGATATAATGTCAGACAGAATGTCGTGATATCTTTGAAGATGTTAAAATTTGAAATGCATTGTTTTTGAAGAATCAAGGGAAACAAATGCTTTTGAAAAGGACAAACAATGGCATCCATCGTCTCAAAGTCAGACATGAGGTCTAAAGAAAAGCTGATTGAGATATGGCTCGTGCAATCCCCTGCATATGTTGGTAGTCTGATCCTGAAGATTGATCAATTGTTGTTGGTTTATTTCCTTGTGTTAACCCCCACAAGAGTTGATTATAAGTTACTATAAAGGTTACCCCCAGAGCCATAGTAAGAATGGATGATGTCGTATCTAATGTCAGAACATCATCTCTAGATGTGTTCTTCCTCTAAAAATGAAGTTGTTGTGTAGATCATGAAGTGAGTATTGTTGTTCACCAGTGGGGTTCAAAGTTGGAATGTTTGATCATGATGGAGCTGAAGCCCAGTCTCTAACCAAGTCTGGAATGTTAAAAGGATCCTCTTGTGTTGAACAATGAAGAAGAAGGATATCAGTTCAAGTGCTCTAACATTTGTTGAAAAGGAGTATCATCTACAGTTGTGTGTGTGGGGAAGTTTTTTTCTCTGATGACAAATACCCTGTTGGGAGTTGAGTATTTATCTGAGGTATGGATGTAAATCTACTATCTGAGTTGATGATTCAGATATTGTTGAGATTTTATTTCTCTCCATGGTGATCAGGTAGTTGTATCAACCTGAATGAGTCGCAAAAGATGTAATCTTTTGTGAACTTCTCCTAAAAAGACTATCAAGCTAATAATCTCTTTGGTTGATAAATCAAGAACTAAATTATTTGGATCTGTGAAGAAAGGTTGATGTCCTAAATGATGTTGTAACATCAATTTATAAAGGAAGGTTTGGGATTATGATTATGGAAGATTGAGGATCAACATGGTTGTCAAAAGAAGAAGTTCCAACTTTTTGGATTAGAATATGCAGATCATGATCCTGTCTTTAGTAGTATGCTTGGTGACTGCATAACTACTATGTTGAAGACTTCACTAGTATCATCAATTGCTAGTGATTGTTAAAGTAAAGGAATATGAAGAAGGTGGTTTTTCCTCTGCTGCAAGTATGCTTAAAAAATCTATTTGAGGGCTTGTGCTTGTATGATGCCCAAGTATGTGTTCACGATATCTTGGCTATCCAAAGAGGTATGTATATTTGTGTGGTTATGTATGGACATGTATCAGACATCGCCCTGTAAAAGTCTGAAGACCTGGAGTTGGTATATCAGATTCAAGATAAGTTTTTTTAAGGTTGATATGTTTCAATGAATGCATGAAGTCTCTTGTTTGTCTTCTGGTGTCCAAGTGTTCATCCTCAGCAGAAGCCTTATTTGTCCATGATAGGGGGAGCTTAGAACTTATATATGGTTATTGTTGTAGAAGTTATAGAGCTTGCATGTAATTCAAGCTTGTGAAGATTACAGGAAACATGTTGTGACCCGTGGCTACTAGGTGTAGTTGTTTATGCCCATGTTGGGCCTATGTGGTTCTAGTAAGGAGAAGCTAGTATATTCTATTTTCTCCAAAGGTTGAGCTTAAGGTCGAGTCACTGACCTAACCTAGAATGTTTTGGCTGCCATGATTGGATGTCTTGTTGAAGATTTAACAAGTATCACATGTGTGAAGAAGAAAGTTATTAGTTTTACCTAGTGTGAGAAGCTTACTATAGAATATAGTGAGAGAATATTTTTGTTGTGTGGTTAATCTGAAGATGAAACCTTGTGAGATCCTCTTGTGAGAATGGGGAGTTTGTTAAAGGGCATGGATGGAAATAAGTCCCTTGGATGATGATTCTATAACCAAACAAATAAGCTTTGTGGTAATGTTGTTGATGTCTCAAATGATGTTAGAAAATAATTTTTGATGATAGTCTATTAAAGATGCTTGGAACTATGAATCTCAATATTCAAACTCCACACTCATTAGTGGCACTTCTGTCTATGGTGTTGAATAAGGAGATTCTGATTGAAGGAGAAGTATGCTCAAGTAATGTATAACTACTATCTTAGTTTGAAGACTTTACTAGTATCAGCAAATACTAGTAATGTGCAGAAGGAGGATTTAATCAGCACATTGGTTAAAGGGTACACCTTCTGTTGGAGAGTCTGAATCTTAGTAAAGCTTTTAAGCACACTAAGAAATGGTTGGAAGTTGGTTTTAGACTATGGTTGCATGACATCTTAGCCATCCAAAGAGTCATGATAATATGTGTGAAGGTGCAAGGGCATGAATCAGATGTCCTTATACTTAGATTTATTCCCAGTGAACTAGTGGGTGCTTAGTGTTGTGTTTTCTCCATAATGAAATTCTTTATTGTCCATGACAAGAGGAGTCAATGGACTAATTGGTTTGTTTGGAGCTTATGACGTTCAAGCGTATAGAGTTATTTCCCTCCTAAGAGGATGATGCTGGATAACATGTTGCTAAAAAATGTAGTTGTTTATGCCCTTATGAGTGTATGAAGACACTAGCCAGATGTTGTTAGAGTATACCATCCTTCTCCAAGAGGATGTGCTAGTTCTGCGAAAATTTATTTTTCTCTGCAGTAGTGAATGGGATAAAGAAGACTATCCAGCTAGTTGTTAGAAGATGTTGACTCTGGTTATAATGTCGGGGATGATGTCTGTTGTACCCCAAAATTTTCCCTCTCACTTATCAATTATTTTCTCACAAAAGATCTCTCTTGGTTCAAGACTGCACTAGGGTTGACCAACTCAAGACACCTCCTTAAGCACTGATGACCAAAATTAGGGTTTGAGATTGCACAAGGATAATTGGACTTTCAATTCCTCATATGACTTTCATGGATCATTATGGACCCCCAAGATTACTCATGTCAATTTTCAAGCCTTGGATCACATTTTTGCTCAGTCAATTGAGCAGTTGACCTAAAAACCAGTTGTATTGGGGGAAAAGTCAATTGTGGCCAATTTACAGTCAAAATTCATAATTTTTTATCCATAGCAACATTATAAACTCATATGTATTATTTGATCAAGTTTTGACCACAATTCCTCAAGAAATTTGATCAAATCATCAAAAGGGCAAAATGGTCAAAATTTGGGTTTTGACTAAGGAAAGGCAATTTCTGATTTTTGACCTAGAAAAATGGTTAAGTGGTTTGAGGCATGATCTCAAGAGTTCAATTGCATCATTTTGACCTAATGGCATGACCCAAAACATTGCTCAAGATCAATTGGATTGATAGTGAATTTTCAGTCAATTGATCAAAAGTCAATTGTGCACTGAAAAGTCAAACTTTGACTTTTTGGTCAAAATCAATTGTCAAAGATCATAATTCATAAAAACATGTCAAAGTAAGAAACTTATTAATCAAGAAATCAAAAAGTCAAGGTTTCATTTTGAAAAGTCAAAGTTTTCTAACTTAGAAATTTTTCTAAGTGTTTAAAACTTCATGTTTTTTCACAACTTTGAGCCAATTTTTCACCATGATGCAAGATGATTCAGAAGAAACTTTCAACATGAAAGTTGTATATATCCATGATATCTGCAATATTTATTTATACAAATTCTTCTAAAAGTTCTTAGATCTCAAGTTATTAATTCATAAAGTCATGGTCTTAAAATTAAACACTTAGTGAAATTTTGCCCTAGTTTTGGTCAGGATTTTAACCTAACTTCTGACCCAAGTTTCACCTAGTTCCAAGGGGAATATTCAAAAGTGATTCAAAGAGGGGTTGTAGAGAACATTACAAGCTTTCCAAAATGTCCAATAACTCCTCGAGATCATTTGTTAGCAAGGAGAATCAAAGAGATGAAGTTAGGGTTTTCAAACTTGAATTACAAGCCATTTCATGATGAACAAGAATTTAAATCCAAGCCTAGGCTGCATAATCCTTGCTTTTCAGGCCTCAAAATTGTTTGTCACTCCATAGATAAATGTTTACACAGCTGTTAGAGCTTTAATCCAAGCACTTGAGCCGTTATCCAAGTTACATTTCCATTTATGGCACAAAGTAACCATTCCATTCTTGTAAAGAAGCTTTAATCACAAAGTTAATGCATAGAGCTTTGCACTTGTTCCTTCTGATTACAAGCAATGTCAAAGGAAAAAGAAACATGTCTAGAGCCTCCCATAAACTCAGGTCATGCTTGTACTATGCCTTGAAACCATGTTTTCACTTTTCTTCAAAATCAAGTAACATAGCCATAACTCTACATCTTGTGATTCTGACCTCCTCAAGTACTCTAACCTTTTCCTTACTTATGCATAATTTGTTTGCAAGCTAAAACATGACTTCAAGCCCTCAAGAACTCTCCCAAAGACCCTTGCTTCACAGAACTGTCCCACTTGACAGTTTTGAGCCAAAACTCTCCATCTCCATTTCCACTCGTGTGTTTTGATTCTTAACCATCCAGACACCTTACTTACACCATATACAAGTGATCCAAGCCCCTGTTTCAAGACTGTAACTCCTCCATCACTATCCACCATTTCCAAAACTAAAGCTTGCAACTTGACTTGAGTTGGGAGTTTCAGCCATCCTCAAAGCAAAGTAGGAGTTGGAACACACTCAAGGAGATCCAGGTAAGCTACAGAAATCATCAGGCCATCTCAAAGGTTGCTCAAACTCCATACACAACTCCAGCTGTAAGAGGTAAGTTTTCAAACTTCTATCTCTTCATAAAAGCATCATTTGATTCTGATTTGTGAAGATAAAATGTATATGCCATTGCCACGAAGCTGTACATATTTGTAGTTTGCATTTATGTGGCCTGAGCTTAGAGAATTTTAGACTTGAAGTTTCTGAAATTTTTAGGTTTTAAATTAAGGCCAGAAAAATTCTCACTCATCTTGGATTTATAACTTTAGTTATTTATATGGTTGGATTCGTGGGAAGAAATACCACAACTTTCATGTTTGTACTTTCCATTTTTGTTGAGAGATGAAGAAGTTACAGGTACTCTAGCTGGCTGAAGGTGGAAGACGAAGTACATGCCATTGAAGCATGTTACGTTATGTATTTATCATTTCATTTTAATAAACGAATGTATAACCACCCCAGTGGTAAGGCAGCACACTGGTAACCAAGAGGGCGTGGGTTCAACACCTAGCGCGCTACCTTTTCTCATTTCTCACAGTTTTTCACTTCTTTTTGTTTCCAAACAACACACACGGGCTTCCAGCTCGGGCCTGATGATTTTTTTTCTTTTACTAACCTCTAACTTACTTCAGCACCCCCTGGCCCAATTTCTTTTATTATTTTCATTTTTTTCTTCTTATTTTTGTTTTATTTATTTTCTTCTTTAATATTTTTATTACCATTTTTATTAATGAAAAAAATCCAAAAAATATTTTATTTATTATTTATACTTATTTATTTTATTTTCTTATAAAAAACAAAAGGACTAAAAACATTTTCTTAACTAAATTAATTTCTTTTTTTAATTAATAAATATTTAGACTTAGGTTTGATATTTATTTTATTAATTAAAATCAATTTAGAATTTAGGTTTCTTTTAATTATTTAATTTTCATTTTTATTATTATTTAGCTTAAAACCTTTTTTTCATAAAAAACCCTAAAAGACATTTTAACTTAATTTCTTCCATAATTAGTTTAAACTTAATTTTGTTTATTTTTAACTAACCATCTTCTTTAAATTAGGTTAGAAATCCCCTTTCATAAAAAAAATTACATTTTCTTTTTTTACATTTGCATTCTTACACTTTATTTATTTATTTTGTACATTTATTCAAAATTCAATATGGTTGTAATATTTATTTAGATTTAAATTCTTGCAATATTCCACATTTGTATATTTGTATACCCCCTCCCCTAAATGATGTAATAGCGTAGTAATTTTAAATTCCGCAATTTATCGCTTTATATACAAATGCTAGTAATTAGGGTTTTGTATGGAAAGACTAAAACCAATCAATGGAAAACCCTAATCAAAGGCAAATCAAGCATAAAAATTAATCCACTTGCACAGAAGCACCCCTAGGGTAAATCCACTTGGTTGCCTTACAAAAATGGCCATATTACGCATATGAGGTATCTTAGCAAAGACAAGCAAAATACAAGATTATAGTCCCTCGATGACGCTATCATAGTTGTCTTTCAAAAATGATCTTAGTCCTTAAAGAAAAATGCTAAGACTACCTTGCAACATTTCTAATCATGGTTATACGATGTCCCACGCCCGTCCCGTTTACATTCAAAGATAGGGTTACTTACCAAATCAATGGTAAGATAACAATGTCAAAGGAAAAAGGAAATGAACATAAAAGAATTTTGAGTAGGTAGAAAGTTCTTAGTTACTTACTCAAATTTCAAAACAAAACATCCTTGATATTTTCAAAACAAACACCAACACTTCCAAAACATCTTACAAACTTGAAAACATTTTTAAAATATCAAACACCTTTGTATACATTCTTACGAACGAGAATCATTACAAAGTTTTTCTAAACAATGGCCTCTTTTCAAAAGTACTTTCAAAACCACACAAAGCATTTTCAAACAAAAGCAAGTGATCTAGCAAGTAACTAATAGCCCATGGAAAACCATGGATGAAAAGGGTGCTAACACCTTCCCTTTTCATAATCTACCCCCCGAACTCAAAAAACAATCTTAAAGGTCTTTCCTGTACTTTTTCACCTTTCCTTTTGGATAAGAAAATTCGGTGGTGACTCTTGCTAACCGAAACATTTGCGATCAAATGCAAAACACCCAAGTCAGTTCTCCCACCGTATTACAGAACTAGCGACTCTGCTGGGGAGTATTCTAAAAGTGGGGTTACCTTAAGGTTAGATCACATATACTTGATTTCATTGTTGGACTTGTATGCTTTACATTATGGTTCTTTGTTTGGGTTTGAATCCTCTACGCGGATTTGGGATACCTTATAGGTAAGTAGCAATACGTTGTGGAAACTGTGCGGGGTATACCAATATGGTCTAAGCAATAGCTACGTTAGTGCGACATATTTGTGGGTACCGATAGCCCTTGAGTAGTCAAGGAGAATACGGGGCCGCTGAGTGATGTCATGAAGCACTAATGAACTTTTAGAACCTTTACATGACCAACATGGCCTTTAGGACGTAGTGAGATGACAGGATTTGGTGCAGTCTGAAGTTGGTAGATACTCGATACTACACTTATTGAGGTTTGGTTTTTTTGGATATTTTGGTCTCCATTAAAGAGGCTTGCGTTGAAACAATGCCCAAGGAAACAAATCAGTGATATTGAGCTCCTTAGAACCCGGTTACTATTATTAGGACGGGTTTGAGCCAACTAAACTTCAAGAGGATACTTACCTATGAAAATCCATGCAGGCCTAAACCTAAGGACTTGTTTGCTTTGTTTGTGTATATATACTTGTACATAACATCATAAACATCATAACATCATACTCATGTTCACTAACCATTTCAAGGATCTTGGGATTTATCTTTGTTCTGTTTTATAGGACATGGATTCTATTCGCAGGAAAACTATTCAAGTCAACCTTGTAAGGATCCCTCCTCAACTTAAAGAGCTAGCATCAAGGATTCCTGAAAACTCTCTACTTACCGAAAGACATGGTCGCCTACTAAACTTGGTCACCTCCAACACTGATGAAGACATGATGAAGGTGCTCTTCTAGTTCTTTGATCCTTTACACCATTGCTTCACATTTCTCGATTATCAACTTGTGCCAACTTTGGAAGAATTCTCCCAACTCCTGAGTATTCCCATTCTCAATCAACTACCTTTCAACAGTAACCTACAAATACTGGCATGAGATGCTACCATTCTCCCTCCACGGTTACCGTACCACGGCGCGCACATCAACCGAGGCAACACCTTACTCTCTGGTATACAGCATGGAGGATGTCTTTCCTATCGAGGTCCAAATCCCTTCTCTGAGATTCATGAAGGACGCAGGGTTGAACGAAGAGGATTAGATCCAGACTCGACTTGATCAGTTGAATCTAATTGGTGAGAAGAGGCTTACGGCTATCTGTCATGGCCAGATGTACCAAAAACGTATGATCAAGGCTTTTAACAAAAAGGTCGGGCGCCAGGTATATCAGTTTGGTGACTTGGTAATCAAGCGTATCATATTACCACATGGTGATACCAGTGGCAAATGGACTCCTACATACGAAGGGCCATTTGTGATCAAAAGCATATTCTCTGGTGGAGCAATTATCTTGACCACTATGGATGGCGATGACCTGCCGCACCCTGTGAACACGGACATAGTCAAAAGATACTACACATAAGAGACCCGCTAGGTTGACACACCTAGGAAAAATAAGGGCATCCTGACGAACCAAAAAGGTTCGGGAAAAAATTAGGGATAAAACAAAAAAAATTGTACACCCGGAAAGTTGAAAACCCGAAAGGGCGACTTGGGCAAAAAAGGGTATCCCGGTGGACTGAAAACCCGAAAGGGAGGTCCAGGAAAAAGTTAGGGATTTAAAGCGTATGAATATGTCTCGTTGGATCACCTCACAGACAACCTTTGGCTTCGACTGACAAACTCAGCGGTTCTGATCAATCCAATCAACTTTGGACAAGGCAGCAAATGGACAAGACGCTTAGAGACACGAAGGCTATAGAATTAATGGGAACCCCATGGGATTATCGCACATAGCTATCTTTTCTTTGTATCAAATTTTCATTTTTTACGACAACATTCTTTTACTAGAATGTTCGTCTCATTGTACAAAATACTTATTCAAGTTAATACGAAGATACCCCTTGAAAGTGCGAAACTATCTATTTTTTTCTTTATTCTTATGTTTTGTTTATAAAAACATCCAATGATTTATTTTTGAACATATGAATTTGAACGTAACTACTGTTTACAAATGAACAAAAAGAACAAAAAAATAGAAAGACAATCGCTAATGGCTTTAAGAAATAGGATAATATCTTTAGACTATTCCATAAAATCCCCCACAGTGTGCAGCTTAATCCCCAACGGAACAAAACTTCCAGTTATCACTCCCCAGTAGAAGTTGCCAAATTTCTCAGAATTCCCCAACGGGATTTCACAAGCAACACACGGTGTTTCCCTTACAACAGAGTTTATTTCTCTAACAAGTATGAGCTCATCAAAACTTTAGAAGACTTACACTTCACGTCCCCAACAGCAGTCAGGGATTGATTTTCCCTAATCCAACTGTATTACAGCAGCATAGCTTACATGCCCATACATCGTATCCATACTTCATGACATTGACAACACGAATGCATACAACATAATCTCATTCATTTTATTGAGAACATCATTATACAATGCATTTCATACATCATGACATTGCATATAACTAATATTTCATCTCTTCAGGAAAGATCAGTCAGCTGATGGTTATCATCAACAATTGGCAAAAAAAGGTCAGAGATTGATACTTGAAACAAGTCGGAACAATTATCTACACGACCATATCTAACATTCAGATACAGTTCAGATACGCTCCAGACAGGGATGCCACTCTGATACTCATTAAGATTCAGCTTTCAGATACAGTTCAGATACGCTCCAAACACGGATGCCATTCTGATACTCATTCAGATTCAGATTTCAGATACAGTTCAGATACACTCTAGACACGGATGCCATTCTGATACTCATTCAGATTCAGCTTTCAGATACAGTTCAGATACACTCCAGACACGGATGCCATTCTGATATTCATTCAGACTCAGCTTTCAGATACAGTTCAGATACGTTATAGACACGAATTCCATTCTAATACTCATTCAGATTCTGCATTCAAAAACGGTTCAGATGCGTTCCAGATACGGACGCCATTCTGATACTCATTCAGATTCAGCCTTCTGATACAGTTCAGATACGCTGCAAATACGGATGCCATTATGATACTCATTTAGAATCAAATTTCAGAAACGAGTCAAATACAATCCACTTATGGATATTATTCTAGTACTCAACCTGACACATCCACTATTCCAGTGTAAATCAACCAGAGGTTTATTATGACACTTCCTCTATTCCCATCAACAATCATTTTTGGATTGCATCTGCAAGCCCATCTCCAACAACTTCTCATCTCCTGTCCAAATTTCATCTTTAAGCCCATTCCCTACACCATCAACCACCACATCCTCCAGTGCAAATTTATGGGCACTCTAATGTCTAATCATCTTCCACCTTCAAGTCACGAATGGAAAATTCGCCAATCTAACTCTTCAGGTTTAAGAAGATTAAACAGGGGCAGCTGTTGTACCCCAAAATTTTCCCTCTCACTTATCAATTATTTTCTCACAAAATATCTCTCTTGGTTCAAGACTGCACTAGGGTTGATCAACTCAAGACACCTCCTTAAGCACTGATAACCAAAATTAGGGTTTGAGATTGTACAAGGATAATTGAACTTTCAATGTCTCATATGACTTTCATGGATCATTATGGACCCCCAAGATTACTCATGTCAAGTTTCAATCCTTGGATCACATTTTTGCTCAGTCAATTGAGCAGTTGACCTAAAAATCAACTGTATTGGGGAAAAAGTCAACTGTGGCCAATTTACAGTCAAACTTCATAATTTTTTATCCACAGAAACATTATAAACTCATATGAATCATTTGATCAAGTTTGGACCATAATTCCTCAAGAAATTTGATCAAATCATCAAAAGGGCAAAATGGTCAAAATTAGGGTTTTGACTAAGGAAAGGCAATTTCTGATTTTTTACCTAATGGCATGACCCAAAACGTTGCTCAAGATTAATTGGATTGATAGTGAATTTTCAGTCAACTGATCAAAAGTCAACGGTACATTGAAAAGTTAAACTTTGACTTTTTGGTCAAAATCAATTGTCAAAGAACATAATTCATCAAAACATGTCAAAATAAGAAACTTATTCATCAAGAAATCAAAAAGTCAAGATTTCATTTTTAGAAGTCAAAGTTTTCTAACTTAGAAATTTTTCTAAGTGTTTAAAACTTCATGTTTTTTCACAATTTTGAGCCAATTTTTCACCATGATGCAAGATGATTCAGAAGAAACTTTCAACATGGAAGTTGTAGATCTCTATGATACCTATAACATTGCTTTTACCAAATTATTATAAAAGTTCTTAGATGTCAAGTTATTAATTCATAAAGTCATGGTCTTGAAATTAAACACTTAGTGAAATTTTGACCTAGTTTTGGTCAGGATTTTGACCTAACTTCTGACCCAAGTTTCACCTAGTTTTAAGGGGAATTTTCAAAAGTGATTCAAATAGGGGTTGTAGATCATATTACAAGCTTTCCAAAATGTCCAAGAACTCCTTGAGATCATTTGTGAGCAAGGAGAATCGAAGAGATGAAGTTAGGGTTTTCAAACTTGAATTACAAGCCTTTTCATGATGAACAAGAATTCAAATCCAAGCCTAGGCTGCATAATCTTTGCTTTGCAGGCCTCAAACTTGTTTGTCACTCCATAATTAAATGTTTACACAGCTGTTAGAGATTTAACCCAAGCACTTGAGCCTTTATCCAAGTTACATTTCCATTTATGGCACCAAGTAACCATTCCATTCTTGTAAAGAAGCTTTAATCACAAAGTCAATGCATAGAGCTTTGCACTTGTTCCTTCTGATCACAAGAAATTTCAAAGGCAAAAGTAACATGTCTAGAGCCTCCCATAAACTCAGGTCATGCTTGTACTATGCCTTGAAACCATGTTTTCACTTTTCTTCAAAATCAAGTAACATGGCCATAACTCCATATCTTGTGCTTCTGAACTCCTCAAGTACTCTAACCTTTTCCTTACTTATGCACAAGTTGTTTGCAAGCTAAAACACGATTTCAAGCCCCCAAGAACTCTCCCAAAGACCCTTGTTGCATAGAAGTGTCCCACTTGATAGTTTTGAGCCAAAACTCTCCATCTTCATTTCCACTCGTGCGTTTTGATTCTTAACCATCCAGACACCTTACTTAAATCATATACAAGTGATCCAAGCCCCTGTTTCAAGACTGTAACTCCTCCATCACTATCCACCATTTCCAAAATTGAAGCTTGCAACTTGACTTGAGTTGGAAGTTTCAGCCATCCTCAAAGCAAAGTAGGAGTTGGAACACACTCAAGGAGGTCCAGGCAAGCTACATAAATCATCAGGCCATCTCAAAAGTTGCTCAAAATCCATACACGACTCCAGCTGCAAGAGGTAAGTTTTCAAACTTCTATCTCTTCATACAAGCATCATTTGATTCTGATTTGTGAAGATAAAATGTAGATATCATTGCCACGAAGTTGTACATATCCGTAGTTTGCATTTATATGGCCTGAGATTAGAGAATTTTAGAGTTGAAGTTTCTAAAATTTTTAGGTTTTAAATTAGGGCCAGAAAAATTCTCACTCATCTTGGATTTATAGCTTTAGTTATTTATATGGTTGGATTCGTGGGAAGAAATGCCACAACTTTCATGTTTGTACTTTCCATTTTTGTTGAGAGATGAAGAAGTTACAGGTACTCTGGCTGGCTGAAGGTGGAAGACGAAGTACATGCCTTGGAAGCATGTTACATTATGTATTTATCATTTCATTTTAATAAACGGATGTATAGCCACCCTAGTGGTAAGGAAGCACGTTGGTAACTAAGAGGGCGTGGGTTCAACACCCAGCGCACTACCTTTTCTCATTTCTCATAATTTTTCACTTTTTTTTTTGTTTTCAAATAGCACGATTGGGCTTCAAACTTGGGCCTGGTGATTTTTTTTCTTTTACTAACCCCTGACTTACTTCACCACCCCCTGGCCCAATTTCTTTTTTTTTTCTTTTTTTTTTCTTTTTTTATTTTATTTCTTTTCTTCTTTAATAGTTTTATTACCACTATTATTATTTTTATTATTATTTTTATTAATGAAAAAAATCCAAAAAATATTTTATTTATTATTTATACTTATTTATTTTATTTTCTTATAGAAAACAAAAGGACTAAACACATTTTCTTAACTAAATTAATTTCTTTTTTTAATTAATAAATATTTAGACTTAGGTTTAATATTTATTTTATTAATTTAAATCAATTTAGAATTTAGGTTTCTTTTAATTATTTAATTTTCATTTCTATTATTATTTAACTTAAAACCTTTTTTTTCATAAAAAAACCCTAAAAGACATTTTAACTTAATTTCTTCCTTAATTAGTTTAAACTTAATTTTGTTTATTTTTAACTAATCATCTTCTTTAAATTAGGTTAGAAATCCCTTTTCATAAAATAAAAAACAAACTAAAATTACATTTTCTTTTTTTACATTTGCATTCTTACACTTTATTTATTTATTTTGTACATTTATTCAAAATTCAATATGGTTGTAATATTTATTTAGATTTAAATTCTTGCAATATTCCCCATTTGTAAATTTGTATACCCCCTCCCCTAAATTATGTAATAGCGTAGTAATTTTAAATTCCGCAATTTATCTCTTTATATACAAATGCTAGTAATTAGGGTTTTGTATGGAAAGACTAAAACCAATCAATAGAAAACCCTAATCAAATACAAATCAAGCATAAAAATCAATCCACTTGCACACAAGCACCCCTAGGGTAAATCCACTTGATTGCCTTACAAAAATGGCCATATTACGCATGTGAGGTATCTTAGCAAAGACTAGCAAAATATAAGATCATAGTCCCTCAATGACGCTATCATAGTTGCCTTTCAAAAATGATCTTAGTCCCTAAACAAAAATTCTAAGAATACCTTGTAACATTTCTAATCATGGTTATACGATGACCCACGCCCGTCCCGTTTACATCTAAAGATAGGGTTACTTTTCAAATCAATGGTAAGATAACAATGTCAAAGGAAAAAGGAAATGAACATGAAAGACTTTGAGTAGGTAGAAAGTTCCTAGTTACTTGCTTAAATTTCAAAACAAAACATCCTTGCTATTTTCAAAACAAACACCAACACTTCTAAAACATCTTACAAACTTGAAAACATTTTTAAAAGATCAAACACCTTTGTATACATTCTTACGAACGAGAATCATTACAAAGTTTGCCTAAACAAAGGCCTCTTTTCAAAAGTACTTTCAAAACCACACAAAGCATTTTTAAATAAAAGCAAGTGATCTAGCAAGTAATTAAGAGCCCATGTAAAACCATGGATGAAAAGGGTGCTAATACCTCCCCTTTTCATAATCTACCCCCCTAACTCAAGAAACAATCTCAAAGGTCTTTCCTGTGCTTTTTCACCTTTCCTTTTGGATAAAATAAAAGTCGGTGGTGACTCTTGCTAACTGCAACATTTGCGATCAAACGCAAAACACCCAAGTCAGTTCTCCCACCGTATCACAATGTCCAAGACATCTCTCCTTTGAAGTAGTCTGCAATAAAGAAGTTTTTTGGTTTCCTGATTCTCCTCTTGACAACATTTCCTTCCATTCTATTAGCAATGATGAAAAGTGGAAATATGTGTCTTAAAGAAGAATTGCCCTTGAAAGAGAATTGGGAGCATGTGAACTGGAGTGCAAAGAGATTATGGAGCTAATTTCTTTTGCTAGCTTGTGTTGATCACATAAGTAAGGAATATAGGAATGTGTTTGTGTGGAATTTTACCTTGTTGTCATCAATAGTTATCTAGGCAGGTCTGAAGATGATTACTATGAGTTGGATGTGACTGATAATCAAGTGTGCAAAGCCATTACTACAAACCAGACTATAAAACATGCAAGAACCTGTGTACCCGTTGTGTGTTCTAATGGGAGCTTCTTAAAGTATTTCTATGCACAATGAGTCCTTTAGATGATTGAGAACCAGTTTGATTAGGTTTTATATTATAGACTTGATGTACCATATGATGTCTTAACATCATGATGGTTTTTGGATGCTTAAGCATTATTGTGAGAAGTGACATCTCTGACTATGTGGATTAGAATATGGAGAGTATAATCCTATCTACAGTAGCATGCTTGATGAATTCCCGACTATTTTGTTGAAGACTCCACTAGTATCAACAACTACTAGTTGATATAAAGGCAGAAGGCTGCTAACAGATGCTTAAGGGGTATTTTTTTTGCTGCAAGTCACTCCAGAAAAGGTTTGGTGATCTGGAGAAAATAATATTTTTTGGAGTTTGTGAGTGACTTCACACCTAGTATGCATGACATCTTGCCTATTCAAAAGGTCATGATAAGACAATGATCAAATGTGTCTTTGTGTTGTGAAGAAGTCAGGGTTCCTGGAAGTATTCTCAAGGAGTGAGAATATTTGACTCTGGTTTGACTCTACTAAGGGAGTCAAGGTTCAGCATATGCGGGAAGTGCTGAAGTTTCTCATCTAGTGCACAAGTCTTCATCTTCAGTTGGAGCATTAGTTACTCATAACAAAGGGAGTCATGTGGATATCTGTAAATTATTGTTGAAATAATATAGGTATTGTCAAGCCAGAATACTGTTCACTTTTGTAAAGGTTCTATGAGGAAATGATGTCTAAACAACATGTTGTGACATTATGAATTTATGGATAAACTTAACAAGACATGGTTGTTTCTAATTATGAGAAGCTTGGTGAAGATCAGAAGTTCACATATCTCATAGAAGTTTAAAGGGAAGTCTGGGAGAATTTCTTTTCTCTATAGATTTCAAAATGACTCCTTGAGGGTCTATATTATGAAGAGATGTCACAAATGTGATATCTTAGTGTATGAAGAACACTTAGAATCCAGTATGAACAGGTGGATAATCTGGAGAAGCATCCCTGATTGGCGGGAGAAGATGTTTTGATCACTGAAATAAGAAGATAATGTCTGACTAAGTTTCAGGACATTATACAGGACATGTTCCTGCATGGTCAACATAGGGTGGAGTGGCCTATGTGTTCAAACATGTGGCTGTAAACAGGGGAAGAAAAATTTGTTTGACTATGCACGTGTATGTACAGGAAGTAGCTAAAGCATTCAAAGTCATTATGGACTGTGCACGTTGATACTTGAATTTTTCTCCTCAAATATCATTTCCTTTTGACCAATATTGGTGCTACAATCTACGATCGCTATTTTCCAAGTAAAAGTCCCAGTTATTTATAGAGAGTTATCTGTTTCTCTGTAACCCCGTGAGCTTCTTGAGTCCATAATTCTTATGGCTTTTATTCGAGTTTGGGTAAGTTGTGCTTGGGTCTGGTATTATGAAGGTCTTCTTTTCCAAGTGTTGTACCCCAAAATTTGCCCTCCCATATTCTTCAAGAATTGCAAAGAGCATGCTTCAAAATTCCCCAAGGGTTGCACAGTTCAAGGGCCTCCTAAACAGTCAAAAACTAGGGTTTTGGTTCTGACAAAGAAATTGAAGTTTCCAAGGGTCCAATCAAGTCCCACATGCCTATAAACATGGTCAAGCATCCTCACACCAAGTTTCAAGACTTACAGCACAAAATTGCACAGTCAAAAACCCTAATTGCCCTACAGTCAACTGCAGGGGCAAAATGGTCATTTGACAGTCAAAAGTTCAAATTTTTGGTCAACATCTCATTTTGGAGCCACAAACATCATTTGATCAATTCTTGATCATGATTTTCAAGGCATGGCTCAAAAAGTCTCAAGATGCAAAAGTTTCCATATTTGGACAGTTGAAAAAGTCAACTGTAACTTGACCAAGGCATAACTTCCACATGGTTTATCAGAAAAATTCCATCCAAAGCTAATTTTGAAGAGAATGACATTTCCTACAACTCCTCTTCACACTTCAAGTCCAAGAAATGCTCTCACAAAAAGTTATCAATTTCAACATTATAGGTCATTTTCAAAAGTCAACAAAAAGGGACTTTAAGTCAAAGACCATAACTTGAGATTTGGTAAATCAAAATGACATGGGACCAAAGGCATTGGTTAGAGGACTTCAAGACCTTTCCAAAATGTCCAAGAACATGGTCAAAGCTTAAAAATTGAGCAAGATATGCCTTATGGAAGTTGGGAAATTTTTGGGTATTTTGAAAAGTCAACTTTGCTCCAAATGCCTCAAATTTGCTAATGGGCCACATTTTCTTCCAAGATTCATCATCCAAAGCATATGCACGACCATTTGGCCCAAAGGGGATTTATTCATCATTTTTATTTATTTATTTGAATTTTTAATTACTATTAATTCATTTAATAAAATAAAATATGGGAAAAATACTCATCCATGCTTTTTAAATCTTTTTGTGCATGGAATGCCTTCAAGATTTCGTGCCCTATCTAATATGGAAAGAATCAAGGTGATTTGATCATGATTGGCACCAAAAGCACATGAAAAGATTGAAAAAATATACCATTAAAATCCAATATTTGATTCATGATTACAAGGATTTGTGGACTCAAATTTCAACCCTAATCTGATCCCATACATATACTGATCAAAACCTAATGCTAAGGACCATGAATGCTGCGCCTCACATCAAGAACAAAGTTTGTGTTTTTGTCAAAAAAATCAAAAACTGAAAACTGTCTTAGAGGACGATTCAAAGGAAAATATTGATCCCAAAAGCTTCCTGAGACATCATTGAACCTGACTGAATACTTTTCCACGCCCATAGCATCAAGAATTGGTACAGAGAACTCAAAATTTCTCACACTTGATGCATATTCGTGTTTCAATTTTTAAGCATCCTCATTGCATTTTCTTTGTTGATTTATATTAATTGATTCATTCTGAAGCTAACCATGTATTTTAATTGAGTTTTTGTGCATCATACACGAATTCACCATTGAAGCTCGTTAGGGTTTCTCAAGATTCAAATTGGGCGTTTGCCTATGCTGTAAAATCAAGGCATCCCAGTACCATGGCTAGAATCAGGATGCTTGGACGAATTTAATACACTAATCGCGCCTAATTTATATGGCCTCACCAGCTAATCGCTATTTTTGAAAGGGGTGCATTTTGGGGGGGTTTAAAACCCCCGCTACTTCTTTTTTATTTCAGGGATAAATGAAGAAGATGATCATGTGGCAAGGCTTGATTGGGAAATTTGAATTCCAGCGCGCGTTTTTTGGTTCTATGTCACTAACGCCAATTTTCTCTTTTGTTATTTATTCGTTATTCTATGTACAACGTGCGTTGATGGTTCAGATGGTGGAAAGAAACGCTGGCAAGCCTTGGGACCTGGGTTCGATTCCCAGGTCCCCCCATATTCTTAATATATTTTGTTTCAATGTAATCCCATGCAGCTTCAACCCCAGGGTTCACCATACGTCCACCATCCAAACTTGCCACGCGCCTATTGAGATCAATCTATTGGCTATGATTTGAAGAGTACCATGGGCACCGGTCAACGCATACGCACGTGGCCCTGAAAAGTCAAAAAAGGCCTCCAATGATGGGCCAGAATTGCTGGATCATACCTCCTGATTGGGGCAGAACCCCCCTAGTGTATTGTATTTCTTTCTCTTTTCTTTCTTCTATTTTTCTTTATTATTTGTTTTAATTCAATTGTTTTCTTTTTAATTCAATAAAAATTAATTTCACAAAAATATAAAAAAAAATCAGAAAGTCACAAAATAAAATATATTTTATTTAAATGTTATTTTGCAAATACATATTATTAATTAATTTAGTCTTAATTTTAGGGTTAAATTTTAATGTTTTTCTTAATAAACTTAAAAATTGTAGAATTAGGGTTTTAAGCACTTTTATCCGTTTTTTCCTTTTTTCGCCATATTAATTATTAATTATTAATTATTATTTTTTGTAAATAAAATTGCATTAATTAATTAGGTTAATTTTAGATTCAATTTTAACATATTTTTCTTAATAAATAAAAATAGTTAGAATTAGGGTTAATTAATTTTTTAATTTCATTTAATTCTCTCATAAAAATCCATAAATACAAAAACTCAAAAATAATTTCTTTCTCTCATTTAATTTAATTAATTTATTAATTATAATTTAATTTACTAAAAAGGGGTCCAACGCCCTCGCATTCGATCGTAATTCCAATTCGCGCGCTTATTTTATTTCCTCTTTTTATGTAATTCTCCCAAAGCCATGTAAATTAGACATTTATATTTCTCGCACTTTATTTTATTTTAAATCGGGTCCTGGATTTAATTTGGCGATGTGGACCCGCGCCTTTGTAATAGCGTAGGAACTTTAATTCTTGCATCTTTTAAACTGTTAACTATTGCATGAAAGAATGAATGTCAAAATAAAAGCAACGCGTAGATCACCCATGACATGAACAAGACAAAAATATCTGAAAATGACACACAAATCACACACCACCCCTAGGGTACGCCTCTCTGTTGCCTTGCCCCTCGAAAGGTGATCGTCGAGTAGAGGATGTTTTAGTAAGTCCTCATGATCCAGGAACCTGGCATGAGGGTAGCTTCTAAGGTGTCTTCCTATTGCTCCGGTGATCACCACGTCCCGAACCTTCGAATTGACCCGAACACCTCCAACGGTGGTGCTACCTACCTCTCAATGGTGGGATGGCACTACTTTAAGGATATTTACACAGACGAATTCCTTAGGGTAGGTAGACGACTCTAGATACTTGCTCTAATTTCAAAACAAATTCAAAAAATACTTTTCACACCGACACCTTTTCAAAAAGCTTTCGAAAGCAATTTTTTCAAACACTCTTGAGGACCGATACAAGAGTCGAACTGGAATTTTCAAAGAAACTTTTTTTAAACCCACAGTTGAAAAGCAAACAAACCATTTTGAAAACACAAATGAGCAAGTATCTAAGAGCCCATGGATAACCATGGATAGAAAGGGTGCTAACACCTTCCCTTTCTATAAATCTACCTCCCGAACCGAGAACTAATCTCAATAAGAAATTTTTCTGTGCTTTTGTCCTTTCCATATTAGGGAAAATAAAAGACGGTGGCGACTCTTGCTTCCGCGACATTTCACGAACCAGCGTTAAACAGTCAGTTCCAGATCCACCGATTACAGAACTGGCGACTCTGCTGGGGAAATAAACTTAAAGTGAGGTGTACCTTAGGAATAGTTCACAACTGTGTTTTCAATTGTATTGATTTGCTTGCTTTAAATTGTGGGACTGTCTTGGGAGTTCTATAGATCCTAACCTGGATCTGGGGATACCTTCTTAGAAAGTAGCAACAAGGCTGTGAGGGAACTGTGCGGGGTATACCGACATGGTTGAAACAGTCTGCTACGTTGATGTGGCACTTTGGTGTGTACCGGTAACCCTTGAGTTCAGTCAAGGAGAGTACGGGGCCACCGCGTGGTGTCGTGAAGCATCAACAGACCTTAGGAACCTTAATTGAACTATCTTGGCCTCTTTAGGGTAGTGAGATAACTGACTTTGGTGCAGTCCGAGGTTGGTTGATACTCGATACTACACTCAATTGAGGGTTGCTTTCCTGGAATATTTCAGTCGCCAGTTCAGTGGCTAAATCGAAACGATGAACAATGAAAGCAATCCCGTGATATTGGGACCCTTAGAACCCGGTTACTTCTAATAGGACAGGTTGAACCCACCAACTTCAAGAGGGTAATACCCAGACCCCATGCTGGCCTAAACTCTAAGGGCTTATCTTGTGTGACTTGTGTGCTTTACATGTTTGCCTTTGTAAATATCTGTGGTGTGTTTAATCATAGCATCATGACATCATCCAGCATCATATGCATTGACTAACCATTTCAGGGGTTCGAATTTTCATCTTTGTTCTTGTTTTGTAGGACATGGAAACTGTTCGCAGAAAGACAATTCAAATCAGCCTTGTAAGGGTCCCTCCTCAGCTTAAGGAACTTATATCCAGGATTCCCGAGAGCTCTTCATTCAGTGAAAGACATGGAAGACTCATCAACTTGGTCAATACCAACATTGAGGAAGATATGATAAAGGTTCTGTTCCAATTCTTTGACCCTCTGCATCACTGTTTCACCTTCTTGGACTATCAACTGGTACCTACATTGGAGGAGTTCTCCCGGCTCTTGAAGATCCCTATCCTTGATCAACTACCCTACAACGGTACAGAAAAGGAACCCAAGCTTGAAGAGATTGCTAAAGCCTTGCACCTACAATCATCTGACCTCAGGGGACATTGAGAAGTTAGAAGTGGTATCAAAGGGTTCTTAGCCAGGTTTCTGTTTGAAAAGGCCCATGAATGTTGGAACTCCCTTGACTTACGAGCTTTTGAAGAAGTTGTGGCCCTCCTTGTCTATGGTTTGGTGTTGTTCCCTAACCCAGATCAGCTTATAGATATCAGTGTTGTCCAGATCTTCATGTCCAGGAATCCTATACCTACGTTGCTGGGGGACATCCTTCACTCATGTTACACTCAAACCATGAGAAAAAGAGGTGTTCTTATGTGCTGCACTCCTCTCCTGGGAAGGTGGTTTATTTCGCACCTTCCACAATCAGTTTTGAAGAACGAGCGGGGTTTGAGATGGTCACAACGGTTGATGACTCTTACACATGCAGACATACATTGGTGCCCTCGATCCAGAGAGGATGTCACTATCATTGATCGTTGCGGGGAGTACCCTAATGTTCCTTTACTTGGAATCAGAGGAGGTATTACTTACAACCCATGCCTGGCTTGGAGACAGTTTGGTTATGCTCGGAGGGATGGTCCTCATGACATGTTAATTCCTGACATAGTTTTTGACTTCGACAACGATGCACAAGGACTTCGCCAGAGATTTATCAGAGCCTGGAGGATGCCAAGTAGGATAGACAGTAAGACATTGGGGCACAGAAACTCCATCCCGTTGGAACCTTATCTCAAGTGGGTACGAGCCCGCTCCCAGAAGTTAGTAATGCCTTATCCTCATATGCTCCCAGTAATCAAAGAGCCAGTCTTGGAAGGAGAAGTGTCCTACACCATTCAGCATCCCGACATGCCCACATCCTGGGAAGATATGCAGAAGAGCTGGATCCAGCTTAAGGAAGAACGGAATTCTCTTGAGACCAGTCTACATGCTAGTGAAAAGAAGGTCCTGGAGCTCACCCGCCTATTGCATGAGGAGAGGAATCTCAACACCTACATAGCTCCAAAGAGGATGCGTAGTGTCTTTTGGGATTGATTTGCTTTTGTATTATTTTGCCCATGAGGCTCTGATGTACCAAACAGTTATTTCCTTAATGATAACGTGTGTTCCTTTTTGTCTACAACAAATTTGAAATTTCGAACCCTTGAATGCATTGCATAAACACATATCATTCATCATGTGCATAACAGGTTTTCTTCTTTTCAGGTTGCTTACTGTTCTTCGCTGTTTATTTCAGCATCATGAATCCTGACTCATCATCAACCGAGATGTCCATCAAGGCTCTTCAGGCGCAGAATGCGCAATTTCAGGAACTAATCATGGGTTTGGCTCAGGGCCAAGAAGAGCTGAAGGCTCTGCTCCTGAAGAAGGAGAAGAAGAAGAAGAAGAAGAGAACTGTTCTTTTTAACTCGGGCCGAAGGTTTGGCAACACTCTGCAGAATGAAGAGGCTGGTTCTTCTATAGGCAAGAGCAGTCCCCAAGGGGGAAAAGGTCCTAGTCCGGTAGTCTCTGACAACGAGACTGATTTCGATGAGGAACAGTATCCTCCTGCTGAAGACCGGTATAAGCAGTTGGAAGACAGACTGAATGCTATGGAGATCCAACAAGTGCCTGGGCTGGATTTTGGAGATTTGGGCTTATCTACTGGTGTGATCATTCCTCATAAGTTCAAAGCACCATCTTTTACCAAGTATGACGGGGCGTCTTGTCCCAAGCTACACCTCAGATCTTACGTGCGGAAGATTCAACCGTACTCAGTGGACAAAAACTTGTGGATCCACTTCTTCCAGGAGAGTCTTTCAGGGACTCATCTCGAATGGTTCTATCAGCTGGATGGGACCAAGGTTCGTAACTGGGAGGAGTTGGCTACTTCTTTTTATAAACAGTATCAATATAATGCCGACCTTGCCCCTACACGTACCAACTCCAGGGTATGTCGCTAGGTTCAAGCGAAGGTTTTAAAGAGTATGCATAGAAGTGGAGGGATCTGGCTGGCAGGGTGCAGCCTCCGTTAACTGACCGGGAGTTGGTAGACATGTTCTTGGGGACCCTATCTGGGCCATTTTTCAACCATCTTATCGGTAACTCATCTGCAGGGTTTACTGATCTTATTCTGACTGGAGAGAGAATAGAGGCTGGGATGAAGTCCGGTAAAATTCAGAAGGGTGCATCTGCAAGTTCTGAGAAGAAGCCCTTTAAGAAGGAGGCCAGTGTTGTATATGGGTCTAGAAGACAAGAGAAACCTGAGCGCCGCCAATCTGTCAACGCGGTGATGATTGCTAAGCCTGCTGCCGCTCCTCGGCAAACCAATCCTCAAAGGGCTGAAAGACCTAGAAGGGAGTTTACCCGTTTGAGTATGACTTTATCGCAAATCTTGCCGCAGTTACTATCCACCAACTTAGTGACTGTCAGGGAGGCCCCGAAAGTTGTGAACACTGCCTCCCCCAAATACAATCCAAATGCCCGTTGTGCTTATCACTCCGATAGCCCGGGGCATTCCACTGATGACTGTTGGGCCTTAAGGAATAAGGTGCAAGACCTTATTGACGCAAAAGAGATACAGTTTGAAGCGCCTGAGAGGCCAAATGTGGTGACTGCTCCTATGCCCCAGCATGGAGTAAATGCCGTTGATGAAGAGATATATGCCGTTTCTGTGAATGATGTAGCTACTCCCTTGATGACTGTTAAGAGGAACCTACTGTCGGCCGATTTATTTCCGGGTTGCAGTGAAGGTTGCCTTTTCTGTGATGTTTCCCTCTCTGGTTGTCCTTTGCTGAAGTTGGGCATCCAAAGCCTAATGGACAGCAAAGAGATTCTGTTCAAGAAGTCCGCTGTTCAGTTTGTTTCGGTAGAAGAAGTTTCTGTTGTTACAATTTTCAATAATCCAATCAAGGCTCTCCCAAGGAAGCCGGTTCAAATCATGACTGTCGCACCCGTTGTTATTACTGTTCCGGGGCCTCTCCCCTATGAATCTGATAAGGCTGTCCCATGGCACTATGGGGCAGACGTGTATGTGCATGGAATCAAGCAAGAGTTCAACACTGGCACCAGCATCAGCAATATCACTGGTCCAGCAAAGGTTACCCGCAGTGGCAGGCTCTTCTCGCCTGACATTGCACCACCAGCTATTCGAAGACCCCTCACTATAACACCTGCAAGTGTACCTGTTCCCGTTTCTGATCAAGTTGTTTCCCCTGCTGCCGAGTCATCCAATGCTCGGGGCAAAGGGATTGAAGATGAGCCTGCCCAGATAGAGGCACCAAAATCTGTGACTGCTGAGGCCTCCCAACAAGAGATGGAGGAAATTCTAAAAATAATCAAGAAGAGTGACTTTAATGTTGTCGAGCAGCTGGGGTATACGCCCTCCAAGATCTCAATGCTCTCCGTATTACTGTGCTCCGAGGCCTATGCTAAGGCCTTGATTTCATTTCTCAAGACGGCCCATGTGCCACAGGAGACATCTGCAGTCCAGTTCACTGATTGCGTAGCAAATCTGACAGCGGACAACGGTTTGGGTTTCTCGGATGCTGACCTTACGGCTAAGGGAAAGGACCACAATGATGCCCTGCATGTCTCTATCGAATGCAGGGGCACTACTCTTGCGCACGTGCTGGTGGAAACTGGCTCTTCCCTGAATGTGCTACCCAAAAAGGCCTTAGACAGGTTGGATTGTGAGGGCCTGGAGCTGAAACCTAGCAACATCATCGTCAGAGCCTTTGACGGTTCTAAGAGGATGGTGCATAGAGAGGTAGACATTCCTATCCGTGTGGGTTCTCAAGTGTTCGACTCTACTTTCTATGCGATGGATATCCGTCCATCTTATTCTTGTCTACTGGGTCGACCTTGGATCCACAAAGCTGGGGCAGTGACCTCTACCTTGCACCAAAAGCTAAAATACCCTGTTAGAGGGAAGATTGTCACTGTGCAGGGAGAGGAGGAGTATATGGTGAGCCATTTGAATTCCTTCAGGTATATTGAGATGGACGGGGAGTTTATTGAAACCCCCTTTCAGCATTTCGAAGAGGTACCTCCAACTTTGGCAGCAGCAGAAACAGTGGTCGAAGAGGATGTCCCTTTGAAGATGGCTTCCTTGAAGGACGCCCGGGCTGTGATCAAGAAAGGTGGATGTGCTAACTGGGGCAGGCTCCCTGATTTTACACAAAAAACTAACAAGTTTGGACTGGGTTTTACTGCAGAGGGTCAAAAGGCTATGCGCAAGGCAAAGACCAGAAGATCTCCTGTACTCATTACCAATCCAGGAGTGAATGCTGTGGGAGATGAAGATGAAGTGGGAGAGTCAGAGTTCAATAGCTGGATCTACCCGACAACTGATGGCGGATTGACCAATTGGATTGCCAAAGATCATACTCCTGTTACTTTTGTTACGCAGTAATAAACTTCTTTGTTTTGTTATCTGTAATAAACAATTAAAAACTTTATGGCCCGGTGTCTTACCCGGGGCACCGTTGGCTTCATTTGTGAGGGCATTAAATTGTCATTTCATATATCATGAATAAAAATCTTGGACGTTTTCTCGCATTTCAAATCTTATGCTCCTTTTCTTTCCTTCCTTTCTTTATATATTACAAAACAGCTGTATTTACACACACTCACTCATACAGGTTTCAATCCACTCTGGATCTCACTGGTAACGACTCTGCTACTGCCAGTTATGACTTCGAAAATCCGATCAACTTAGCCGAAGACGAAGGAGAAGATGATTGCGAAGTGCCTGGCGAGCTTGCAAGACTGTTGCTCCAGGAAGAGAGGGCAATTCAACCACATGAAGAGCCAGTGGAAACAATAAATCTCGGTACTGAGACGGACAGGAAGGAGGTAAAGATTGGTGCCAACCTAGAGCTCAGCATGAAGCAACAGTTGACTCAGATGTTACACGATTACGTGGAGATATTTGCCTGGTCCTACGAAGACATGCCCGGGTTGGATACTGACATTGTGGTCCATCATTTGCCTACCAAGGAAGACTGCCCTCCGGTTAAGCAAAAGGTCCGCCGTATGCGTCTAGAGATGTCTGAGAAGATCAAAGCCGAGGTTATGAAACAGTTCGACGCCGGTTTCCTTGCAGTGACTTCTTACCCTCAGTGGGTTGCTAATGTGGTGCCAGTCCCAAAGAAGGATGGTAAGGTCAGAATGTGTGTCGATTACAGGGATCTGAACAGGGCCAGCCCCAAAGATGACTTCCCTCTACCTCACATTGATGTCCTTGTTGACAATACTGCTCATCATAAGGTGTTTTCTTTCATGGATGGCTTTTCAGGCTATAATCAGATCAAGATGGCACCTGAAGACATGGAAAAGACTACCTTTGTTACACAGTGGGGCACCTTCTGCTACAAGGTCATGCCTTTTGGACTAAAAAACGTTGGGGCAACCTACCAATGTGCCATGGTTGCTTTATTTCATGACATGATCCATCATGAGATAGAAGTGTATGTTGACGACATGATCGCAAGGTCCCAGACTGAGGAAGAGCACCTAGATCATCTGCAGAAATTGTTTGACCGTCTGAAGTTGTACAAGCTGAGGTTGAATCCGAACAAGTGCACCTTCGGGGTAAGATCTGGAAAGCTACTAGGCTTCGTTGTAAGCGATAAGGGTATTCAAGTGGACCCTGCCAAGGTTAAAGCCATTCAAGAGATGCCAGTTCCTAAGACAGAGAAAGAAGTCAGAGGCTTTTTAGGACGCCTGAATTACATTGCTCGGTTCATCTCACACCTAACTGCTACCTGTGAGCCAATCTTCAAGCTGTTGAAGAAAGATCAGGTAGTACGTTGGAATGATGAATGTCAGGCTGATTTTGACAGAATCAAAGAGTATCTCCAAGAACCACCCATCCTTATGCCACCGGTTGAAGGGAGACCTCTAATACTATACCTGACAGTACTTGACAACTCAATGGGGTGTGTGCTAGGGCAGCATGACGAGTCTGGCCGAAAAGAGCATGCCATTTATTATCTTAGCAAAAAGTTTACCGACTGTGAGACCCGATACTCACTGCTTGAGAAAACTTGCTGCGCTTTGGTATGGGCTGCTCGCCGGCTGAGACAATATATGCTGACTCACACTACCTTGTTGATTTCAAAGATGGATCCTATAAAGTACATATTTGAAAAGCCTTCCCTGTCTGGGAGAATAGCAAGATGGCAAATGATCTTAACGGAATACGACATCCAGTACACAACCCAGAAAGCCATCAAAGGAAGTGTATTGGCAGACCACTTGGCACATCAGGCAGTAGACGACTATCAGTCAATGAATTTCGAGTTTCCGGACGAGAGCATCATGATAGTGACTGATTGTGAAGTACCTGGACCGGATGAAGGACCTGAGGAAGGATCCCGATGGTCTATGCACTTCGACGGAGCCTCCAATGCTTTGGGTAACGGTATCGGCGCTGTAATCATATCTCCTCAAGGCACTCATACTCCACTCACTGCCCGGCTATGTTTCAACTGTACCAACAACATGGCGGAGTATGAGGCATGCATCATAGGTCTTCAAGCTGCGATCGACTTAAGGATCAAGTTTCTGAGTGTCTTCGGAGATTCCGCTCTTGTGATCAATCAGATCAAAGGAGAGTGGGATACGAAACATCCGAATCTTATTCCTTACAGGGAATGTGTGTTGACCTTGATCCCCCACTTCACAGAGATAACCTTCGAACACTTTCCAAGAGAGGAGAATCAGTTAGCGGACGCGTTAGCTACGATGTCTTCCATGTTCAAAGTCAAATGGGACAATGAGGATCCCCGGATCATCATCTGGAAACTGGACGAACCGGCATACTGTTGCGATCTCGAGACTGAATTGGTGACTGAGAAACCTTGGTACCATGAGGTGAAGAGATATTTGGAAGCTCAGGAATACCCTGAAGGTGCATCTGTCAATGATAAGAAGTTTCTGAGAAGGTTCGTAGCGAAGTTCTTCCTTAGCAACGACATCCTTTATAAGCGAAACCATGATTCGACCTTACTGCGTTGTGTGGATAAGACTGAAGCAGAAAGGATCATGGAAGAGCTACATGAAGGGACCTTCGGAACACATTCCAGTGGACACACTATGGCAAAGAAGATCCTTCGGGCAGGGTATTTCTGGTCCACCATGGAAGCTGACTGCTACCAACATTCCCGAACATGCCATAAATGCCAGATATATGAAGACAAGGTACATGTTCCTCCAGTTCCTCTGAATGTTCTGACTGCGCCTTGGCCGTTTGCAATGTGGGGCATAGATATGATCGGTGAGATTAAACCTACGGCATCCAATGGGCATCGCTTCATCCTAGTTGCGATTGATTACTTTACGAAGTGGGTCGAAGCAGCTTCCTACGCTACGGTAACCAAGACTGTTGTGGCACAGTTCATTCGGCATAATCTGATCTGTCGGTACGGCGTCCCAGAAAGAATTATTACAGACAACGGTACCAATCTTAATAACAAGATGATCACTGAGCTATGCGAGCAGTTTAAGATACAGCACCACAACTCTTCTCCTTACAGACCGAAGATGAATGGGGCTGTAGAAGCAGCAAATAAAAATATTAAGAAAATCGTGCAGAAGATGACAGTGACTTATAAAGATTGGCACGAGATGTTACCATTCGCTCTACATGGGTACCGTACCTCAGCCAGGACGTCAACCAGGGCAACTCCTTTCTCCTTGGTCTATGGTATGGAAGCAGTCTTACCGATCGAAGTGCAAATACCCTCTCTCCGGATAATGAAGGACGCAGATCTGAACGAAGATGATTGGATCCAGACACGACTTGATCAGTTAAACCTTATTGAGGAAAAGAGACTTGCTGCTATCTGTCATGGTCAGACGTATCAGAAACGGATGATCAGGGCATTTAACAAAAAAGTCAGACCATAGGAATATCAAGTTGGGGATCTGGTAATCAAGCGAATCATCCTTCCTCAGAGTGATCCAAGGGGAAAATGGACCCCTACGTACGAAGGGCCATTTGTGGTTAAACATGTGTTCTCAGGAGGAGCCATGATTCTAACCAACATGGATGGTGACGACCTTCCTCACCCCGCCAATGCAGACATAGTAAAAAGATACTACGCATAATAAAGACCCGCTAGGTTGACATACCTAGGCAAAAATTAGGGCTCCCGGCGAACCAAAAGGGTTCGGGCAAAATGACGGGATGAAATAAAAAAAAATTTGTACACCCGGCAAGTCGAAAACCTGAAAAGGCGGCTTGGGCAAAAATGGGTATCCCGGTGGATTGAAAACCCGAAAGGGTGGTCCAGGCAAAAGTTAGGGATAAAGCGTAATACTATGTCTCATTGGATCACTCTGCATCCAGAATCCGGTATCTACATCAAGTGCAGACGGCATCGATCAGTCAGCTTCATCTTCAACTAAGGTCATCAAGTGATGAGACGCTCGGAGATATAAAGGCAATAGCAGAGTTGAAACCCAGTGGATCATTCATTTCACACAGCTGTTTTATTTTCTTTTGTACAAATTCGTATAAACTCTTTTTGTTCGGCGGCGTTCTCTTACTAGGACGTCAGCCTCTTGTACATAAACGCCTATTTACAGGCAAATTCAAAATCAATACAAAAATCACTTTTCAGTTAAAATTACCATTTGTTTTTTCCTTTTATGTTTTGTTTTGCGAAGAACGTCCAAGGTTCAATTTGTGATATATGCATTGACAATAATTTGCTAACTCACGAATATTTGCATACGAAACAAAGGATTAATTACAGGTAACATTAGAAACAGGGGCAATAAAAAGTTGTCTAAGCAATCTAATTATTCTGTCCTCCAAGGTATCAAGGTAGGTTCAGCTGAAGAACACAACCAATACATCTTAATTCCCCAGAGAGTGCGTCAGCAAGTCAGTACACTCTTCCCAAGCAAAGCTATTATCAATCTCAAGGAAATTGGGTACCCTCCAGTAGATCTCAAAACAGACATTTTAACAAGCATCCCCGACAATCTTGGCCTAAAGATTGTTCCCCGGAGGTATGTCAAACATTTGGTGGAGTCACTTCCCCCAATACAGTTCAAAACTTCCCCAGGAGAGTCCAATCCAGTTTCCCCAGGAAAGTTGGAATCCATCTCCCCAAGCAGTAAGCTTATCCCCAGTAGATTCTGGAAGCTTACCCCTGCAGAGCACGAACGCGTCTCCCGGCTTTATTCAAAGAGTTATTTCCCTACCAGGATATAACTGGGTTATCCTCAGCCAAAAGCCACGGAAAGATCGTCCTCGGCGAAGTCTTCTTATCCCCAGCGAAATCTATTAACACTTCCAACACAACAATGGTATCCCCAACGGAGTTATCATCAAATCTCAGCGAAGTATCTCTCCCCACAGAGTATGGTTTCCCAGCAAGATCGTTAGAGTACTTTTCTCCCCGCAGAGTAATCCATTCGCCAAGCTTATTCCCCAACGGAGTTATCTTCTCCTACTGGTATTCTTGCAACTATCATCCCCAGCGGAAGCAAAGGTCTATTCTTCAACATCAGCCCAGGAGTGACTTCCCGGCACCCGTCAAGGATTTATTTTCCTAAGACGAAAACATACATTCATAAATATCACATTTTCATACATTATAGCATGCATATACGCATCATATCTCACAAATCTCATTTATGTTGAGAACATCATCGCTTGATTCATATCATGCCTTGCATATGACTGACCTTTACCTTTCAGGAAGAATTCAGTTAAGTTCTCAGCTATATTCAAGACCTTGACCGGTTCAGTTAAATCGACCCTAAGATTTTCCTGTTTCTTATCCAGTCAAAGGCCTTCTCTGGTTCAGTCAGATCGACCCTAAGATCTCCCTGATTCTTATCCAGTTGAAGACATTTCAAGACCTAGACCGGTTCAGTTAAATCGACCATAAGATTTTCCTATTTCTTATCCATTCAAAGGCCTTCTCTGGTTCAGTCAGATCGACCCTAAGATCTCCCTGATTCTTATCCAGTTGAAGACATTTCAAGACCTAGACCGGTTCAGTTAAATCGACCCTAAGATTTTTCTGTTTCTTATCCAGTCAAAGGCCTTCTCTGGTTCAGTCAGATCGACCCTAAGATCTCCCTGATTCTTATCCAGTTGAAGACATTTCAAGACCTAGACCGGTTCAGTTAAATCGACCCAGATTTTTCTGTTTCTTATCCAGTCAAAGGCCTTCTCTGGTTCAGTCAGATCGACCCTAAGATCTCCCTGTTTCTTATCCAGTTGAAGATTTCAAGACCTTGACTGGTTCAGTTAAATCGACCCTAAGATTTTACTGTTTCTTATTCAGTCAAAGGCCTTCTCTGGTTCAGTCAGATCAACCCTAAGATCTCCCTGTTTCTTATCCAGTTGAAGATTTCAAGACCTAGACCGGTTCAGTTAAATCGACCCTAAGATTTTCCTGTTTCTTATCCAGTCAAAGGCCTCTCTAGTTCAGTTAAATCGATCCCTAACAGATTTTCCTGATGAAGACTCAGTAGAAGATATCCAAGATTCTCTCAGCGTTACTGTTGAGGTTGAAGTCGCCCAAGATTCTCTCAGCGTTACTGTTGAGGTAGTAATCATCCAAGGTTCTCTCATCGTTCCTGTTGAGGTAGTAATCATCCAAGGTTCTCCCACCGTTCCTGTTGAGGTAGTAACTATCCCTGGTTCATTCATCACCGTTTGAAGCTCCAGATTCAATTCCTGTGATCAGTCAGGACGCATCTATGCAAAGAATTTGAAGACCAGCTCCTGTAACAGGCCAGGTAATCATTTTCTTTTTCAGGTACGCAAGCTCTCGCTAAGGAATCTCTTACGCGATCGACATCCAGATGGCATCTATAAGCCCATCAGCCTACCCATCATCTCTTAGCATGGCATCTATAAGCCCACCATCCTATTCATCAATCTCCAAATGGCATCTGTAAGCCCATTCCCCACATCACACTACTATGTGAGCGCAAATTTCTGGGCACTCTAGTGTTCAATCATCTTCCACCTTCGGATTACGAAAGGCACGCCAGCCAATCTGCATCCTCAGGTCTAAGAAGATTGAACAGGGGCAACTGTTGTACCCCAAAATTTTCCCTCCCATATTCTTCAAGAATTGCAAAGAGCATGCTTCAAAATTCCCCAAGGGTTGCACAGTTCAAGGGCCTCCTAAACAGTCAAAAACTAGGGTTTTGGTTCTGACAAAGAAATTGAAGTTTCCAAGGGTCCAATCAAGTCCCACATGCCTATAAACATGGTCAAGCATCCTCACACCAAGTTTCAAGACTTACAGCACAAAATTGCACAGTCAAAAACCCTAATTGCCCTACAGTCAACTGTAGGGGCAAAATGGTCATTTTACAGTCAAAAGTTCAAATTTTTGGTCAACATCTCATTTTGGAGCCACAAACATCATTTGATCAATTCTTGATCATGATTTTCAAGGCATGGCTCAAAAAGTCTCAAGATGCAAAAGTTTCCATATTTGGACAGTTGAAAAAGTCAATTGTAACTTGACTAAGGCATAACTTCCACATGGTTTATCAGAAAAATTCCATCCAAAGCTCATTTTGAATAGAATGACATTTCCTACAACTCCTCTTCACACTTCAAGTCCAAGAAATGCTCTCACAAAAAGTTATCAATTTCAACATTATAGGTCATTTTCAAAAGTCAACAAAAAGGGACTTTAAGTCAAAGACCATAACTTGAGATTTGGTAAATCAAAATGACATGGGACCAAAGGCATTGGTTATAGGACTTCAAGACCTTTCCAAAATGTCCAAGAACATGGTCAAAGCTTAAAAATTGAGCAAGATATGCCTTATGGAAGTTGGGAAATTTTTGGGTATTTTGAAAAGTCAACTTTGCTCCAAATGCCTTAAATTTGCTAATGGGCCACATTTTCTTCCAAGATTCATCATCCAAAGCATATGCACGACCATTTGGCCCAAAGGGGATTTATTCATCATTTTTATTTATTTATTTGAATTTTTAATTACTATTAATTCATTTAATAAAATAAAATATGGGAAAAATACTCATCCATGCTTTTTAAATCTTTTTGTGCATGGAATGCCTTCAAGATTTCGTGCCCTATCTAATATGGAAAGAATCAAGGTGATTTGATCATGATTGGCACCAAAAGCACATGAAAAGATTGAAAAAATATACCATTAAAATCCAATATTTGATTCATGATTACAAGGATTTGTGGACTCAAATTTCAACCCTAATCTGATCCCATACATATACTGATCAAAACCTAATGCTAAGGACCCTGAATGCTGCGCCTCACATCAAGAACAAAGTTTGTGTTTTTGTCAAAAAAATCAAAAACTGAAAACTGTCTTAGAGGACGATTCAAAGGAAAATATTGATCCCAAAAGCTTCCTGAGACATCATTGAACCTGACTGAATACTTTTCCACGCCCATAGCATCAAGAATTGGTACAGAGAACTCAAAATTTCTCACACTTGATGCATATTCGTGTTTCAATTTTTAAGCATCCTCATTGCATTTTCTTTGTTGATTTATATTAATTGATTCATTCTGAAGCTAACCATGTATTTTAATTGAGTTTTTGTGCATCATACACGAATTCACCATTGAAGCTCGTTAGGGTTTCTCAAGATTCAAATTGGGCGTTTGCCTATGCTGTAAAATCAAGGCATCCCAGTACCATGGCTAGAATCAGGATGCTTGGACGAATTTAATACACTAATCGGGCCTAATTTATATGGCCTCACCAGCTAATCGCTATTTTTGAAAGGGGTGCATTTTGGGGGGGTTTAAAACCCCCGCTACTTCTTTTTTATTTCAGGGATAAATGAAGAAGATGATCATGTGGCAAGGCTTGATTGGGCAATTTGAATTCCAGCGCGCGTTTTTTGGTTCTATGTCACTAACGCCAATTTTCTCTTTTGTTATTTATTCGTTATTCTATGTACAACGTGCGTTGATGGTTCAGATGGTGGAAAGAAACGCTGGCAAGCCTTGGGACCTGGGTTCGATTCCCAGGTCCCCCCATATTCTTAATATATTTTGTTTCAATGTAATCCCATGCAGCTTCAACCCCAGGGTTCACCATACGTCCACCATCCAAACTTGCCACGCGCCTATTGAGATCAATCTATTGGCTATGATCTGAAGAGTACCATGGGCACCGGTCAACGCATACGCACGTGGCCCTGAAAAGTCAAAAAAGGCCTCCAATGATGGGCCAAAATTGCTGGATCATACCTCCTGATTGGGGCAGAACCCCCCTAGTGTATTGTATTTCTTTCTCTTTTCTTTCTTCTATTTTTCTTTATTATTTGTTTTAATTCAATTGTTTTCTTTTTAATTCAATAAAAATTAATTTCACAAAAATATTTAAAAAAATCAGAAAGTCACAAAATAAAATATATTTTATTTAAATGTTATTTTGCAAATACATATTATTAATTAATTTAGTCTTAATTTTAGGGTTAAATTTTAATGTTTTTCTTAATAAACTTAAAAATTGTAGAATTAGGGTTTTAAGCACTTTTATCTGTTTTTTCCTTTTTTCGCCATATTAATTATTAATTATTAATTATTATTTTTTGTAAATAAAATTGCATTAATTAATTAGGTTAATTTTAGATTCAATTTTAACATATTTTTCTTAATAAATAAAAATAGTTAGAATTAGGGTTAATTAATTTTTTAATTTCATTTAATTCTCTCATAAAAATCCATAAATACAAAAACTCAAAAATAATTTCTTTCTCTCATTTAATTTAATTAATTTATTAATTATAATTTAATTTACTAAAAAGGGGTCCAACGCCCTCGCATTCGATCGTAATTCCAATTCGCGCGCTTATTTTATTTCCTCTTTTTATGTAATTCTCCCAAAGCCATGTAAATTAGACATTTATATTTCTCGCACTTTATTTTATTTTAAATCGGGTCCTGGATTTAATTTGGCGATGTGGACCCGCGCCTTTGTAATAGCGTAGGAACTTTAATTCTCGCATCTTTTAAACTGTTAACTATTGCATGAAAGAATGAATGTCAAAATAAAAGCAACGCGTAGATCACCCATGACATGAACAAGACAAAAATATCTGAAAATGATACACAAATCACACACCACCCCTAGGGTACGCCTCTTTGTTGCCTTGCCCCTCGAAAGGTGATCGTCGAGTAGAGGATGTTTTAGTAAGTCCTCATGATCCAGGAACCTGGCATGAGGGTAGCTTCTAAGGTGTCTTCCTATTGCTCCGGTGATCACCACGTCCCGAACCTTCGAATTGACCCGAACACCTCCAACGGTGGTGCTACCTACCTCTCAATGGTGGGATGGCACTACTTTAAGGACATTTACACAGACAAATTCCTTAGGGTAGGTAGATGACTCTAGATACTTTCTCTAATTTCAAAACAAATTCAAAAAATACTTTTCACACCGACACCTTTTCAAAAAGCTTTCGAAAGCAATTTTTTCAAACACTCTTGAGGACCGTTACAAGAGTCGAACTGGAATTTTCAAAGAAACTTTTTTTAAACCCACAGTTGAAAAGCAAACAAACCATTTTGAAAACACAAATGAGCAAGTATCTAAGATCCCATGGATAACCATGGATAGAAAGGGTGCTAACACCTTCCCTTTCTATAAATCTACCTCCCGAACCGAGAACTAATCTCAATAAGGAATTTTTCCTGTGCTTTTGTCCTTTCCATATTGGGGAAAATAAAAGACGGTGGCGACTCTTGCTTCCGCGACATTTCGCGAACCAGCGTTAAACAGTCAGTTCCAGATCCACCGATCACACCAAGTTTTGGCTATAAAGGGGGAGAAAGGTGAATTAGCTCAGATGTTGTTGTTGCTTCCACAAATGGTTATTAATAATGTTCACAGATGTCAAAATAAGCTGTCAAGTGGTTATTATTTATGTGACATATGTTTGTGACCTATGATCTGAGTTATGAACACAATTGTGACATGTGTTCTGAGTCATCAGGGGCGGTGGTTGATTTGGTCTTAAGGAGTTATTGAGAGTTCTCTTATTCTACAATTGGTTCTATATGTTTAGAAGATGCTCCTGCATTGAGGGGGAGTACAAGTTATCTTCTTCTATCTTCTTACTTGTGTGCATCAACCAAACTTCAGGACTTTCCTTCCTTTAATCCTGAAACTGATGTTCGTTGGTGCTGATGCAATTGAGTTCTTCAGAGTGCTACAAAGAATATGTCTAATAAGATGTTGAGACATCATTTTAAACTAAAGATCTATTATTGTGTGCAGTAGTTTCTGAATTGTTGTATCTCCTAGATTGCAATTATTTTTAGATTATTTGTTTTATCCAAAATTTGCCAAAGGGGGAGATTGTTAGTTCTCTTGTTTTAGGATTGGCTTAATTTTTTGTAAAACAAATAATAGCAGCAATGAAGAATAGGATAATAAGAACATGTACAACAATAAGTCTTATTACAATGACAGAACATGTTGTGTTGAACTTTTTCAACAATTGGAACAACATGTCGAAGAAGATGTCTTGACATCGCGCCTGCTGAGCTGGATTAATGAGATTCAGTTTGTTCTCAGCATAGGCAGAATATTCAGGAGAATATTATGCATCCTATGTGGCGCTTATTTAAAGGTCTAGAAAATTCAAATTCATATGCATTTTCAAATTCACATACTAAAAAACGGCACCAAAACATGATAAATATGCAGATCCATGCCTAAAATCACTGATAATGTTATTGCTGCTATCCGATATAATTTTTATGCACCCATCAACCAAGCAGAAGAGGAGGATGACGAAGATCTTGAACTCTCCGGAGAATTAGCAAGGGAGATAGAGAAAAAAACTGACAGTATACAACCATACCAAGAATCTATCGAGACCTTTAGCCTTGGCACAGAGGAGGATCCGAAAGAGATCAAGCTAGGGGTAACATTTGAAGAAAGCATAAAAGAAAGACTGATCAAGTTGTTACATGAATATGTGGATATATTTTCCTGGTCTTACAGAGACATGCCAGGACTAGATACAGATATTGTGGTGCATAGACTACCTCTCAAGAAAGGTTGTTCTCCGGTTAGGTAGAAGCTCAGAAGAACTCATCCAGACATGTCTAGCAAGATTCTAGAAGAGGTCCTTAAACAATTCGGTGCAGGGTTCTTATCAGTGGTAGATTATCCACCTTGGATAGCTAACATTGTACCAGTGCCCAAAAAGGACGAAAAAGCATGCATGTGTGTAGATTATCGGGATCTGAACAAAGCAAGTTCCAAAGACGATTTCCCGTTACCTCACATAGATATTTTGGTGGATAATACAGCTCAAGCATTGGTGTTCTCATTCATGGATGGATTCTCAGGTTATAATCAGATCAAAATGGCACCCGAGGATATGGAAAAAACTACTTTCATGACTCTTTGGGGAACTTTCTGTTACAAGGTGATGTCTTTCAGTCTAAAGAACGTAGGGGCGACTTATCAACAAGTTATGATCACACTATTTCACAATATGATCCACAAAGAAGTTGAGGTTTATGTAGATGATATGATTACCAAATCTCATACAGAGGAGGATCGCATCATACATTTAAAAAAGTTATTCGAGCGTTTGCGAAAGTTCAAACTGAGGTTTAATCCGAACAAATGTATGTTTGGTGTCAGGTCAAGCAAGTTATTGGGTTTTATTATAAGTCGGTGCGGTATTGAGGTAGATTCTGACAAGGTGAAACCCATACAAGAAATTCCAGCTCCAACGACAGAAAAAGAGGTTCGTGGTTTCTTAGGACGATTGAATTAAATTTCGAGGTTCATATTGCACCTAACTTCTACGTGCGAACCTATATTCAAATTACTTCGAAAAGATCAAACAGTGGTGTGGATGATGATTGTCAGATAGCCTTCGAGACGATAAAGCAATATTTACAAGATCCATCAATCTTGATGCCACCAGTTCTTGAGAGACCGCTCATCATGTACTTCACAGTGCTTGAAGGGTCAATGGGATATGTATTAGGGCAACATGATGAAATAGGTAGAAAAGAGCATGCAATCTACTATCTGAACAAGAAATTCACCGACTGCAAAACCAGGTACTCACTTATCGAGAAGACTTATTGTGCTTTGGCTTGGGCTACTAAACAATTAAGGCAATATATGATAACTCACACTACTTGGTTGATAGCAAGAATGGATCCTTTAAAGCATGTGTTCGAAAAACTAGCTCTTACAAGAAGAATTTCCTGATGTAAGATGTTATTATATGAGTATGACATCTAATATATTACTCAAAAGGCCATCAAGGATAGTGTATTAGCTGATCATCTGTCTCATCAGCTGTTGCCAGAATATCAACCAATGAAGTTCGACTTTTCAGACGAAGATGTCATGGTTATAGGTGACTATGAAATACCAGGACCCGATGAAGGACCTGAACCAGGGGCACGTTGGACACTCATGTTTGATGGTGCTTCAAACGTACTAGGGCATAGTATTTGGGAAGTTTTGACTTCTTCGAAGAATTTTCACAAACCTTATACTGCAGGGTTATGTTTTGACTGCACCAACAATATCGCTGAATATGAAGCTTGTATCTTGGGACTAGAAGTTGTTATTGATCTAAGAATTAAACACCTCGAGGTGTATGGAGACTCAACATTAGTCATATACCAAGTCAACGATGAATGGGACACTAAACATCCCAAATTAATTCCATATCGGGATCATGTCTTGAAGCTAGCTACGGAATTTACTGAGATTACATTCAGTCATATTCTGCAAGAAGAAAATCATATGATAGATGCCTTGGAAACTTTATCAGCCATGTTCAAAGTGGCCTGGATAAATCACGAACCACACATTACAATTAGGCATTTTGAAGAACCGGCACATTGCCTTGCCATTGAGGAAGGACCGGATAACAAGCCTTGGTTCTATGACATCAAAAGGTATCTCGAATAACAAGAATATCTAGAAAATGCTTCTGTGATTGACAAGCAAACTCTACGGAAGCTAGCTTCAAAGTTCATTCTAAATGGTGATGTGTTGTACAAAAGAAACTACGATATGGTTTTGCTCAAGTGCATGGAGAAACATGAAGCAGATACACTTATGAGAGAAATCCATGAAGGCACTTTTGGAACTCATACAAGTGGAAATGCCATGGCTAGAAAGATCTTGCGAGCAGGTTATTATTGGTTGACAATGGAAGCTGATTGCTACCATTATACAAAGACATTTTACAAATGCCAAATCTACACCGACAAAATACATGTGCCGCCAACTCCTTTGAACGTCCTAAGTTCTCCATGGCCATTTTCAATGTGGGGAATTAATATGATAGGAATGATAGAATCCAAAGCCTCTAACGAACATTGGTTCATACTAGTGGCCATCGATTACCTCACCAAATGAATGGAAGTTGCATCCTACGCAAATGTGATAAGACAAGTGGTTACTCGGTTCATCAAACAGAAACTTATATGCAGATATAGGGTTCCTAGCAGGATTATTACAGATAATGGGTCCAATTTGAACAATAAAATGATGAAGGATTTATGTGATGACTTCAAAATTGAGCACCATAATTCCTCATCATATCGACCCAAGATGAACGGGGCCGTTGAAGCTGCCAATGAGAACATAAAGAAAATCATTCAGAAAATGGTGAAGACATACAAAGATTGGCATGAAATGCTTCCCTTCACTCTACATGGTTATCGTACTTTCATACGTATATCAACAGGTGCAACTCCCTTCTCTCTAGCATATGGCATGGAGGCAGTACTCTCTGTTGAAGTAGAGATTCCATCGCTACGGGTTCTAATGGAAACAAAGTTTGAAGAATCAGAGTGGGTCCAGATGCGACTTGATCAACTTAACCTCATTGAAGAGAAACACTTGACAGCTTTGTGCCACGGTCAGTTGTACCAAAGCTGAATGAAGAAGGAATTTGAAAAAAAGAGATTGTTATCATTGTTGAATTTCTTGGAGATTGGGGGTTTAATCTAGATTTCTGAAAATCTGAGGGTTAGGGTTCTTAGAGTTCCCCAAAGATAGGGTTAGGGTTCATCCAGAACCCTAGGGTTCATGGGGTTTGTATGAATATAGGGTTAGGGTTCCTAGGGTTCGTCATAGGGTTCTAAGTTCTAGGTTTGGGATGAAGATTCTGGTTGAATATCAACCAAAATTCTAGGTTTTGCGGTTGTTTGGTGTGATTTGTGGCGGCCGACACGGCCAAGGCGATTTTCGATGGGTTGTTATCTAGAGAGAAGTCAGAGCCTGTAACGCCCGTAATTTAATTAATTATTTAATTAAATTATTTTTGGAATATTTGTGAAGTTGTATTATAATTAATTGGATTTAATTATTTTATTAAGTGGAGAAATAATATTAGAGATATAATATTATGTGGTGAGATAATATTAGAAGTATAATATTATTTAGTGTGGGCTTTTTATTAAAGGAATAGAAGTAATAAGGGGGTGTATTGGTTTTAAGCCCAATAAGGAGTAAATAGAATAATAGGGTTATTTTATTGTTGTTAGAAGAGAATAGAAAGAAAGAAGCAGTAGAAGAATAAGGATTTGGAGGAGAACGTGCAAACTCTTGGAAAAAGTGGAAAACGGCAAGAATAAGAATTCAATCGGAAATTGTAGAGCGACCTTCAAACCAAGGTAAGGGTGGTGTTCTAACTCTATAATTGGGTTTATGATGATTGGTATGTGGGGTTAGAGATGATTGTTATCTTGTTCTTGAATTGAAAATACATGATTGATGTATGATGAGAATTGATGAATTTCGATGAATATTGATGTCTTGATGCTGTTAAAATGATGTAGAATTATAAGGTAATTATGGGTGATGAATCGTCATGATTAGATTAAGTTTTAGGGCTTTAATTATGGAACCATAGTGAGATGCAGAGAAAGAAAAACACAGAATTATTGTAGTGATGAAAAACACAGAATTACGTTGGAACGAGACCAGGTGTGGCTGTATTAGAATGATGAATTAATTTGGAGAATAGAATTTATCAATACTGTTCTTAGTTAGGTTTATCTCAGGCTAAGAATTAGAACAATATGATGAATAGAAAATAGCAGTTCTGATGTTAGACGTAGGTTGTTAGAAGTTGTGTGGCTTAGTGAAAGGTGGAAATTCTGATGTTAGAAGTTGCATTGAATCATTAGGAAGTAACAGTTCTGATGTTAGAAGTTGCATAGGTTAGAAGCTATGCTGTCAGAGGATTGTGTCATCAGAAGTTGCATTAGTCAGAATTTGTATTAGTCAGAAGATGGGGTTAGTCAAAAGCTGTGATGATCAGAATTTGTATTAGTCAGAAGATGGGGTTAGTCAGAAGCTGTGATGATCAGAAGTTGTATCTGGTCAGAGGTTGGGTTAGTCATAAGCTGTGACGATTAGAAGTTACATCTGATCAGAGGTTGGGTTAGTTAGGAGTTGCATTAGTCAGAGGTATAGTAGTCAGAAGATTGTGTCGCCCAGAGGTTGTGTCATTAGAAGCTGTGTATTTAGAAATGGTGTTGGTTAGAGTTTGCATGGTCAGACGTTGGGGTGGCCTTTACGTTATTTTGTGAACAAAATGATGAACGTTAGATGCTTAGAAGCTGTTGTTTGAGCTATTACAGTATGATAGTGTCGGTCTTGACGTTAGAGTTACAGAATGACAGTGTTGATTTACTGTGGAGATTAAAATACAGTTGAGTTGTTAGTGAGCATTTATTAATAATATTGTGTTGATGATTTATAATAAATAAAGGATGTTTGATAAATTATTTTGATGATCTGAGATGTTGATTACTTGAGATGTTTTGAGATGTTTTTGAGATGTTAATTTGAGATGTTAATTTGAGATGTTAATTTGAGACGTTTTGAGATGATTTGAGATGTTATTAACTTGGGTGTTAATATTATATTCATGGTTGTGTCGCATACATTGCATTTTTGAGATGGAGCTTATGCTCGTTGAGATGGCCTGTATTGGCGAATTTTGAGATGAAGGCTATGCCTTGTTGATGCCTCTATTAATTGGAAAATTTTTAAGATGGGAGTTTTGTTCCAATGGTACCACATGCATTTGCATAGTATTGAGTCGTATTATATGATTGTTTAGAGAAGTGTATTTTGATGTTGATGAATGCGTATATGCATTGTAATTATTGTAGATTATAAGATGAGAAGTGGTAATGTTATTGATCTAATTTAATATATTAATTATCACGCGCTTTATTGTATTGTTAGATATCTCACCCCTTCTGTTTGAATGTTTCCCTTATGTTGGTAACGTGCAGGTAATCGAGAGTGAAGGTTGTATTCCTTCAATAGTTCGAGTCGGTGTCATTGCTCTGATATGTAACACTCGGGGGGATGAACGCTTGCTGTTTTTGACTGTTGATTTTCAGTTGTTGAACTTTAAATTGATTATTATTAAATATGTAATGTTTCGAAGTTGTTGTTTTGTTGTTAGAGATGTTATTAAGAATTCCACTGTGTAGATCTTGAGTTATTTAATTAAAGATGTTATGATAGTTCGTCTGATGTTTTAAAAGTGTTATATATCCATGATGAAATGCAATGAACTTTGATATAAGAATTTGTGACGTCCCGATTCGTTTATATGATTGAATTTTATAACTCTGATTTATTTATATAGTTTGCCGGTGTAGAATTGGGGTGTTACAAAGTTGGTATCAGAGTAAAAGGTTGGTCTGACCTTGTCGCCGAGTCGTAGTTGTCTAACAGTCGAGTATTGTTATTTGAGTTCTAATCGTTGTTTATGTTATAGTGATAAGTTGAGATGGCTGGAAGGAATGATGCAGCTCTTGCTTCTGCTTTAGAAGCAATGGCTCATGCGATGGAAAATCAGCCGAATGCTGACGGGAATGCTGGATCTCGTAGCTTGGCGACTTTCTAGAGAGAGAATCCACCTACGTTCAAGGGAAAGTATGATCCTGATGGAGCATTGGAGTTCTTGAAAGAGATTGAGAGAATATTTCACGTGATGGACTGCACTCCAGCGCAGAAGGTTAGTTATGGGACTCATATGCTAGCAGTCGAGGCTGATGACTGGTGGCTAGAGACTTGTCAGAAGTTAGAAGTTGCAGGTGAGAATGTTACTTGAGCTGTGTTCCGTAGGGAGTTTTTGAGAAATTATTTTCCTGAAGATGTCCGTGGTAAGAAGGAAATTGAATTCCTTGAGCTGAAGCAAGGAAATATGTCAGTTGTTGAGTATGCTACCAAGTTTGCTGAGTTGGCTAAGTTTTATCCGCATTACGCTGAGGAAAATGCTGAGTTTTCGAAGTGTATTAAATTTGAGAACGGGTTGCGCCCAGAGATTAAGAAAGCAGTTGGATATTAGCAAATCCGTGTCTTTGCTGATTTGGTTGATAGCTGCAGGATTTATGAAGAGGATAATAATGCTCATTACAAGATTATCAGTGAGAAGAGGGGTAAGCACCCACGGAATCGTGGTAAGCCTTATGATGCCCCAGCTGGTAAAGGTAAACAGAAAGTTGTTCAGAGACCGAGGACTAGTGGGGGAGATGCTCCTGCTGGTGTGGTTTGCTTTAAGTGTGGGAAGTCTGGGCACAAGAGTAATGTGTTCACTGCTGAAGTGAAGAGATGTTACCGTTGTGGTAAGAACAGACATGTTGTATCTGAGTGTGAACACAAGAATGTGATTTTGTTCAACTATAGAGAAGAAGGGCACATTGGTAGTCAGTGTCTGAAACCGAAGAGGGCTCAGTCAAGTGGAAAAGTGTTTGCTTTAGTTGAGGACAGACTTATTAGAGGTACATGTTTCATTAATAGTACTCCTTTAATCACTATTATTGATACTGGTGCTACGCATTATTTTATTGCTGCTGATTATGTTTAAAGATTGGGTCTTATGTTATCTTTCTTGAATGGAGAAATGGTCGTCGATACTCCATCCAAGGGGTCGGTGACTACTTCTTTTGTGTCTGCTAAGTGTCCCTTGTCGATCTTCGACAGAGACTTTGTTGTTGATTTGGTTTGTTTATCGTTAAGAGGTTTGGATGTAATTTTGGGTATGAACTGGTTAGAGCATAATTATGTTCATATTAACTGTTATGACAAGTCGGTGAAGTTTTCTACTCCTGAAGAAGAGGGAGATGGTCTGTTGTATGCTAGACATTTGAGGAAGTTGATGCAAGAGGAAGCACATATGTTTTCATTGATGGTGTTGCTATCTGTAGAGACTCAATCTATAATTGAGGAATTACAGGTGGTGTGTGAATTTCCTGAAGTTTTCCCTGATGAGATTCCAGATGTACCGCCAGAGAGGGAAGTTGAATTTGTAATTGATCTTGTACCTGGTACCAGACCTGTGTCTATGGCACCATACAGGATGTCTGCATCTGAATTGTCAGAGTTAAAGAAGCAATTGGAAGAGTTACTTGAGAAGAAGTTTGTAAGACCAAGTGTATATCCGTGGGGTGCTCCAGTGTTGTTAGTAAAGAAGAAAGATGGAAGTATGAGGCTTTGTGTTGATTATAGACAGCTGAATAAGGTGACGATTAAGAACAAGTATCCGCTTCCAAGAATATATGACTTGATGGACCAATTGGTGGATGCTCGTGTGTTTAGTAAGATTGATCTGAGCTCGGGTTACCATCAGATTAAAGTGAAGGATGAAGATATTCAGAAGACGACTTTCAGAATGCGTTATGGACATTACGAGTATCCGGTGATGCCTTTCGGTGTTACTAATGCGCCGGGAGTATTCATGGAATATATGAATCGTATCTTTCATACTTATTTGGATCGATTCGTAGTGGTGTTCATTGATGATATTTTGATTTACTCTAAGTCAGAAGAAGAGCATGCTGAACATTTAAGAGTAGTATTGCAGATTTTAAAAGAGAAGAAGTTATATGCAAAGCTGTCAAAGTGTGAATTTTGGTTAAAAGAGGTTAGTTTTCTTGGTCATATGATTTTAGGTAGTGGCATTGCTGTAGATCTATCGAAGGTTGACCCTGTGTTGCAATGGGAAACTCCAAAGTCAACTACTGAGATTAGAAGCTTCTTGGGATTAGCTGGTTATTATAGGAGTTTTATCATAGGATTTTCTAAGTTGTCATTCCCGTTAACTAAGTTGACTTGTAAAGGTAGAGCGTTTGTGTGGGATGTTCAATGCGAAGAAAGTTTTACAGAATTGAAGAAGAGGTTGACGTCGGCTCTGATTTTGACGTTGCCTAATCCAGGAGAGCCTTTTGTGGTGTATTGTGATGCTTCTAAGATGGGTTTAGGAGGTGTGCTTATTCATAATGGTAAGGTAGTTTCTTATGCGTCAAGGCAGATAAGGACTCATGAGAAGAACTATCCTACACATGATTTAGAGCTTGCTGCAGTTGTTTTTTGTGTTGAAGATTTGGAGGCATTATCTTTATGGTTCTAGATTTGAAGTGTTTAGTGACCATAAGAGCTTAAAGTATTTATTTGATCAGAAGGAGTTGAATATGAGGCAACGAAGATGGTTAGAATTGTTAAAGGATTATGATTTCGGTTTGAATTATCACCTTAGAAAGGCGAATGTGGTAGCTGATGCATTGAGTCGAAAGACTTTACATATGTCAGCAATGATGATTAAAGAGTTGGAATTGATTGAGCAGTTCAGAGATATGAGCTTAGTTTGCGAGGTTACTCCGCAGAGTGTTATATTGGGTATGTTGAAGATTAATAATGAATTTCTAGACAGTATCAGAGAAGCTCAGAAGTTGGATGTGAAATTGGTTGATTTGATGGTTGGGGTTGATCAGTCTGAGAAGAATGATTTTAAGCTAGATGCGCAAGGTGTGTTGAGATTTCGTAACCGAATTTATATTCCTGATGATGTTGAGATGAAGAAAGTGATACTTGAAGAGAGTCATAGAAGTAAGTTTAGTATTCATCCAGGGGCTACAAAGATGTATCAAGATTTGAAAGGCTTGTTTTGGTGGCCTGGGATGAAGAGTGATGTGACTCATTTTGTGTATGCATGTTTGACTTGCCAGAAGTCGAAAGTTGAACATCAGAAGCCTGCAAGATTGGTGCAACCGTTTGAAGTTCTAGAATGGAAATGGGATAGCATTTCAATGGACTTTGTGACAGGGTTGCCTAATAAATTAAGAGGATGTGATTCGATTTGGGTGATTGTTGATAAGCTTACGAAGTCAGCTCATTTTATTCCTATTAACATTAGTTTTCCAGTGCTGAAGTTGGCTGAGATTTATATCAGTGTGATTGTAAAGCTGCATGGTGTTCCTTTGTGCATTGCGTCAGATAGAGATCCAAGATTTACTTCTGATTTTTGGAAGAGTTTGCAAGAAGCGTTGGGTTCTAAGTTGAGGTTGAGTTCAGCGTATCATCCTCAAACAGATGGTTAGACTGAACGGACTATTCAATCGTTGGAAGACTTGCTGATGGCATGTGTTCTTGAGCAGGGAGGTTCGTGGGATACTTATCTTCCATTGATAGAGTTCACGTATAATAACAGTTATCATTCCAGTACTTAGATGGCACCTTTTGAAGCGTTGTATTGTCGAAGATGTAGAACTCCGTTATGTTGGCAAGAATCTGGTGAAAGTGTAATACTTGGATCTGAACTTGTTCGTGAGACTACTGAGAAGGTGAAGTTGATTTGAGAGAAGATGAAAGCTTCACAAATTAGACAGGAGATTTATCATGACAAGTGAAGGAAGGATTTAGAATTTCAAGCTGGTGATCATGTGTTTTTGAGAGTGACACATGTGACTGGTGTTGGGCGAGCATTGAAGTCTAAGAAGCTCACTTCTCGTTTTATTGGACCGTATTAGATTTCAGAGAGAGTGGGGAATGTTGCTTATAGAGTGGCTTTACCGCCTAATATTTCGAATTTGCATGATGTGTTTCACGTGTCGCAACTTCAGAAGTATATATCAGATCCATCTAATGTGATTCATATGGATAATGTGCAAGTACGAGATAATCTTACGGTGGAGACGATGCCTGTACGGATCACGGATCGTGAAATAAAGACTCTGAGGGGAAAAGAGATTGCCTTGGTTAAAGTGGTTTGGCTAGGAGTTGCTGGTGAAAGCATGACTTGGGAGTTGGAGAGCAAGATGTGAGACTCCTATCGTGAATTGTTTGATTGAGGTAAATTTTCGAGGACGAAAATATTCTAAGTGGGGGAGAGTTGTACCGCCCGTAATTTAATTAATTATTTAATTAAATTATTTTTGGAATATTTGTGAAGTTGTATTATAATTAATTGGATTTAATTATTTTATTAAGTGTAGAAATAATATTAGAGATATGATATTATGTGGTGAAATAATATTAGAAGTATACTATTATTTAGTGTGGGCTTGTTTTTAAAGGAATATAAGTAATAAGGGGGTGTATTGATTTTAAGCCCAATAAGGAGTAAATAGAATAATAGGGTTATTTTATTGTTGTTAGAAGAGAATAGAAAGAAAGAAGCAGTGGAAGAATAAGGATTTGGAGGAGAACGTGCAAACTCTTGGAAAAAGTGGAAAACGGCAAGAACGAGAATTCAACCGGAAATTATGGAGCGACCTTCAATCCAAGGTAAGGGTGGGCTTCTAACTCTATAATTGGGTTTATGATGATTGGTATGTGGGGTTAGAGATGATTGTTTTCTTGTTCTTGAATTGAAAATACATGATTGATGTATGATGAGAATTGATTAATTTCGATGAATATTGATGTCTTGATGCTGTTAAAATGATGTAGAATTATAAGGTAATTATGGGTGATGAGTCGTCGTGATTAGATTAAGTTTTAGGGCTTTAATTATGGAACCATAGTGAGATGCAGAGAAGGAAAAACGCAGAATTATTGTAGTGATAAAAAATACAGAATTACGCTGGAATGATACCGGGTGTGGCTGTATTAGAATGATGAATTAATTTGGAGAATAGAATTTGTCAATACTGTTCTTAGTTAGGTTGATCTCAGGCTAAGAATTAGAACAATAGGATGAATAGAAAATAACAGTTCTGATGTTAGACGTAGGTTGTTAGAAGTTGTGTGGCTTAGTGAAAGGTGGAAATTCTGATGTTAGAAGTTGTGTTGAATCATTAGGAAGTAACAGTTCTGATGTTAGAAGTTGCATGGGTTAGAAGCTATGCTATCAGAGGATTGTGTCATCAGAAGTTGCATTAGTCAGAATTTGTATTAGTCAGAAGATGGGGTTAGTCAGAAGTTGTGATGATCAGAATTAGTATTAGTCAGAAGATGGGGTTAGTCAGAAGTTGTGATGATCAGAAGTTGTATCTGGTCAGAGGTTCGGTTAGTCAGAAGCTGTGACGATCAAAAGTTACATCTGATCAGAGGTTGGGTTAGTTATGAGTTGCATTAGTTAGAGGTATAGTAGTCAGAAGATTGTGTCGCCCAGAGGTTGTGTCATTAGAAGCTATGTATTTAGAAATGGTGTTGGTTAGAGTTTGCGTGGTTAGAAGCTGGGGTGGCCTTTACGTTGTTTTACGAACAGAACGATGAATGTTAGATGCTTAGAAGCTGTTGTTTGAGCTATAACAGTAGGATAGTTTCGGTCTTGACGTTAGAGTTACAAAATGACAATGTTGATTTACTATGGAAATTAAAATACAGATGAGTTGTTAGTGAGAAATTATTAATAATATTGTGTTGATGATTTATAATAAATAAAGGATGTTTGATAAATTATTTTGATGATCTGAGATGTTGATTACTTGAGATGTTTTGAGATGTTTTTGAGATGTTTTTGAGATGTTAATTTGAGATGTTTTGAGATGTTAATTTGAGACGTTTTGAGATGATTTGAGATGTTGTTAACTTGGGTGTTAATATTACATTCATGGTTGTGTCGCATAAATTGTATTTTTGAGATGGAGCTTATGCTCGTTGAGATGGCCTGTATTGGCGAATATTGAGCTAAAGGCTATGCCTTGTTGATGCCTCTATTAATTGGCAAATTTTTGAGATGGGAGTTCTGCTCCAATGGTACCACATGAATTTGCATAGTATTGAGTCACATTATATGATTGTTTAGAGAAGTGTATTTTGATGTTGATGAATGCGTATATGCATTGTAATTATTGTAGATTATGAGATGAGAAGTGGTGATGTTATTGATCTAATTTAATATATTAATTATCATGCGCTTTATTGTATTGTTAGATATCTCACCCCTTCTGGTTGAATGTTACCCTTATGTTGGTAACGTGCAGGTAATCGAGAGTGAAGGTTGTATTCCTTCAATAGTTCGAGTCGGTGTCATTGCTCTGATATGTAACACTCGGGGGATGAACGCTTGTTGTTTTTGATTGTTGATTTTCAGTTGTTGAACTTTAAATTGATTATTATTAAATATGTGATGTTTCGAAGTTGTTGTTTTATTGTTAGAGATGTTATTAAGAATTCCGCTGCGTAGATGTTGAGTTATTTAATTAAAGATGTTTTGATGGTTCATCCGATGTTTTAAAAGTGTTATATATCCACGATGAAATGCAATGAATTTTGATAGAAGAATTTGTGACGTCCCGATTCGTTTGTATGATTGAATTTTATAACTCTGATTTATTTATATAGTTTTCCGGGGTAGAATTGGGGTGTTACAAAGTTGGTATCAGAGCAAAAGGTTGGTCCGACCTTGTCGTCGAGTCTTAGTTGTCTAACAGTCGAGTATTGTTATTTGAGTTCTAATCATTGTTAATGTTGTAGTGATAAGTTAAGATGGCTGGAAGGAATGATGTTGCTCTTGCTGCTGCTTTAGAAGCAATGGCTCATGCGATGGAAAATCAGCCGAATGCTGACGGGAATGCTGGATCTCGTAGCTTGGCGACTTTCCCGAGAGAGAATCCACCTACGTTCAAGGGAAAGTATGATCCTAACGGAGAATTGGAGTGGTTGAAAGAGATTGAGAGAATATTTCGCGTGATGGACTGCACTCCAACACCGAAGGTTCGTAATGGGACTCAAATGCTAGCAGTCGAGGCTGATGACTGGTGGCTAGAGACTTGTCAGAAGTTAGAAGCTACAGGTGAGAATGTCACTTGGGCTGTGTTCCGTAGGGAGTTTTTGAGAAAGTATTTTTCTGAAGATGTCTGTGGTAAGAAGGAAATTGAATTCCTTGAGCTGAAGCAAGGAAATATGTCAGTTGTTGAGTATGCTGTCAAGTTTGCTGAGTTGGCTAAGTTTTATCCGCATTACGCTGAGGAAAATGCTGAGTTTTTGAAGTGTATTAAATTTGAGAACGGGTTGCGCCCAGAGATTAAGAAAGCAGTTGGATATCAGAAAATCTGTGTGTTTGCTGATTTGGTTGATAGCTGCAGGATTTATGAAGAGGATAATAATGCTCATTACAAGATTATCAGTGAGAAGAGGGGTAAGCACCCACAGAATCATGGTAAGCCTTATGATACCCCAGCTGGTATGGGTAAACGGAAAGTTGTTCAGAGACCGAGGACTAGTGGGGGAGATGCTCCTGCTGGTGTGGTTTGCTTTAAGTGTGGGAAGTCTGGGCACAAGAGTAATGTGTGCACTGCTGAAGTGAAGAGATGTTACTGTTGTGGTAAGAACGAACATGTTGTATCTGAGTGTGAACACAAGAATGTGATTTGTTTCAACTGTAGAGAAGAAGGGCACATTGGTAGTCAGTGTCCGAAACCGAAGAGGGCTCAGTTAAGTGGAAAAGTGTTTGCTTTGGTTGAGGATCAGACAGCTGCTGAGGACGGACTTATTAGAGGTACATGTTTCATTAATAGTACTCCTTTAATTACAATTATTGATACTGGTGCTACGCATTTTTTATTGTTGCTGATTGTGTTGAAAGATTGGGTCTTATGTTATCTTCCTTGAATGGAGAAATGGTCGTTGATACTACATCCAAGGGGTCGGTGACTACTTCTTTTGTGTGTGCTAAGTGTCCCTTGTCGATCTTCGACAGAGACTTTGTTGTTGATTTGGTTTGTTTACCGTTAAGAGGTTTGGATGTAATTTTGAGTATGAACTAGTTAGAGCATAACTGTGTTCATATTAACTGTTATGACAAGTCGGTGAAGTTTTCTACTCTTGGAGAAGAGGTAGATGGTCTGTTGTCTGCTAGATAATTGAGGAAGTTGATGCAAGAGGAAGCACAAATGTTTTCATTTAAGGCGTCGCTATCTATAGAGACTCAAGCTATAATATAGGAATTGCAGGTGGTGTGTGAATTTCCTGAAGTTTTCCCTGATGAGATTCCAGATGTACCGCCAGAGAGGGAAGTTGAATTTGCAATTGATCTTGTACCTGGTACCAGACCTGTGTCTATGGAACCATACAGGATGTCTGCATCTGAATTTCAGAGTTAAAGAAGCAATTGGAAGAGTTACTTGAGAAGAAGTTTGTAAGACCAAGTGTATCGTCGTGGGGTGCTCCGGTGTTGTTAGTAAAGAAGAAAGATGGAAGTATGAGGCTTTGTGTTGATTATAGACAGCTGAATAAGGTGACGATTAAGAACAAGTATCTGCTTCCAAGAATATATGACTTGATGGACCAATTGGTGGATGCTCGTGTGCTTAGTAAGATTGATCTAAGGTCGGGTTACCATCAGATTAAAGTGAAGGATGAAGATATTCAGAAGATGACTTTTAGAATGCGTTATGGACATTACGAGTATCCGATGATGCCTTTCGGTGTTACTAATGCGCCGGGAGTATTCATGGAATATATGAATCGTATCTTTCATACTTATTTGGATTGGTTCGTAGTGGTGTTCATTGATGATATTTTGATTTACGCTAAGTCAGAAGAAGAGCATGCTGAACATTTAAGAGTAGTATTGAAAATTTTGAAAGAGAAGAAGTTATATGCAAAGCTGTCCAAGTGTGAATTTTGGTTAAAAGAGGTTAGTTTTCTTGGTCATGTGATTTCAGGTAGTGGTATTGCTGTAGATCTATCGAAGGTTGATGCTGTGTTGCAATGGGAAACTCCAAAGTCAACTACTGAGATTAGAAGATTCTTGGGATTAGCTGGTTATTATAGGAGGTTTATCATAGGATTTTCTAAGTTGGCATTCCCGTTGACTAAGTTGACTTATAAAGGTAGAGCGTTTGTGTGGGATGTTCAATGAGAAGAAAGTTTTACAGAATTGAAGAAGAGATTGGCGTCGGCTCCTATTTTGACGTTGCCTAATCCAGGAGAGCCTTTTGTGGTGTATTGTGATGCTTCTAAGATGGTTTTAGGAGGTGTGCTTATGCATAATGGTAAGGTAGTTGCTTATGCGTCAAGGCAGTTAAGGACTCATGAGAAGAACTATCCTACACATGATTTAGAGCTTGCTGCAGTTGTTTTTGTGTTGAAGATTTGGAGGCATTATCTTTATGGTTCTAGATTTGAAGTGTTTAGTGACCATGAGAGCTTAAAGTATTTATTTGATCAGAAGGAGTTGAATATGAGGCAACGAAGATGGTTAGAATTGTTAAAGGATTATGATTTCGGTTTGAATTATCACCTAGGAAAGGCGAATGTGGTAGCTGATGCATTGAGTCGAAAGACTTTACATATGTCAGCAATGATGATTAAAGAGTTGGAATTGATTGAGCAGTTCAGAGATATGAGCTTAGTTTGCGAGGTTACTCCGCAGAGTGTTATGTTGGGTATGTTGAAGATTAATAATGAATTTCTAGACAGTATCAGAGAAGCTCATAAGTTGGATGTGAAACTGGTAGATTTGATGGTTGGGGTTGATCAATCTGAGAAGAATGATTTTAAGCTAGATGGGCAAGGTGTGTTAAGATTTCGTAACCGGATTTGTATTCCTGATGTTGTTGAGATGAAGAAAGTGATACTTGAAGAGAGTCATAGAAGTAAGTTGAGTATTCATCCACGAGCTACAAAGATGTATCAAGATTTGAAAGGCTTGTTTTGGTGGCTTGGGATGAAAAGTGATGTGGCTCGTTTTGTGTATGCATGTTTAACTTTCCAGAAGTCGAAAGTTGAACATCAGAAGCCTGCAGGATTGATGCAACCGTTGGAAGTTCCAGAATGGAAATGGGATAGCATTTAAATGCACTTTGTGACAGGGTTGCCTAATACTTTAAGAGGTCGTGATTCGATTTGGGTGATTGTTGATAAGCTTACAAAGTCAGCTCATTTTATTCCTATTAACATCAGTTTTCCAGTTCCGAAGTTGGATGAGATTTATATCAGTGTGATTGTGAAGCTGCATGGTGTTCCTTTGTGCATTGTGTCAGATAGAGATCCAAGATTTACTTCTGATTTTTGGAAGAGTTTGCAAGAAGCGTTGGGTTCTAAGTTGAGGTTGAGTTCAGCGTATCATCCTCAGACAGATGGTCAGACTGAACGGACTATTCAATCGTTGGAAGACTTGCTGAGGGCGTGTGTTCTTGAGCAGGGAGGTTTGTGGGATACTTATCTTCCGTTGATAGAGTTCACGTATAATAACAGTTATCATTCCAGTATTGGGATGGCACCTTTTGAAGCGTTGTATGGTCGAAGATGTAGAACTTTGTTATGTTGGCATGAATCTGGTGAAAGTGTAATACTTGGACCCGAACTTGTTCGTGAGACTACTGAGAAGGTGAAGTTGATTCGAGAGAAGATGAAAGCTTCACAAAGTAGACAGAAGAGTTATCATGACAAGAGAAGGAAGGATTTAGAATTTCAAGCTGGTGATCATGTATTTTTGATAGTGACACATGTGACTGGTGTTGGGCGAGCATTGAAGTCTAAGAAGCTCACTTCTCATTTTATTGGACCGTATCAGATTTCAGAGAGAGTGGGGAATGTTGCTTATAGAGTGGCTTTACCGCCTAATCTTTCGAATTTGCATGATGTGTTTCACGTGTCGCAACTTTGGAAGTATATATCAGATCCATCTCATGTGATTCATATAGATGATGTGCAAGTACGGGATAACCTTACGGTGGAGACGATATCTGTACGGATCGCGGATCGTGAAATAAAGACTCTGAGGGGTAAAGAGACTGCCTTGGTTAAAGTGGTTTGGCTAGGAGCTGCTAGTGAAAGCATGACTTGGGAGTTAGACAGCAAGATGCGAGACTCCTATCTTGAATTGTTTGGAATATTTAATTAATTATTTAATTAAATTATTTTTGGAATATTTGTGAAGTTGTATTATAATTAATTGGATTTAAGCATTTTATTAAGTGGATAAATAATATTAGAGATATAATATTATATGGTGAAATAATATTAGAAGTATAATATTATTTAGTGTAGGCTTGTTTTTAAAGGAATAGAAGTAATAAGGGGGTGTATTGTTTTTAAGCCCAATAAGGAGTAAATAGAATAATAGGGTTATTTTATTGTTGTTAGAAGAGAATAGAAAGAAAGAAGCAGTAGAAGAATAAGGATTTGGAGGAGAACGTGCAAACTCTTGGAAAAAGTGGAAAACGGCAAGAACGAGAATTCAACCGGAAATTGTAGAGCGACCTTCAATCAACGGTAAGGGTGGGGTTCTAACTCTATAATTGGGTTTATGATGATTGGTATGTGGGGTTAGAGGTGATTGTTGTCATGTTCTTGAATTGAAAATATATGATTGATGTATGATGAGAATTGATGAATTTCGATGAATATTGATGTCTTGATGCTGTTAAAATGATGTAGAATTATATGGTAATTATGGGTGATGAATCATCATGATTATATTAAGTTTTAGGACTTTAATTATGGAACCATAGTGAGATGCAGAGAAGGAAAAACGCAAAATTATTGTAGTGATTAAAAACACAGAATTACGCTGGAACGATACCAGGTGTGGCTGTATTAGAATGATGAATTAATTTGGAGAATAGAATTTGTAAATACTGTTCTTAGTTAGGTTGATCTCAGGCTAAGAATTAGAACAATAGGATGAATAGAAAATAACAGTTCTGATGTTAGACTTAGATTGTTAGAAGTTGTGTGGCTTAGTGAAAGGTGGAAATTATGATGTTAGAAGTTGCGTTGAATCGTTAGGAAGTAACAGTTCTGATGTTAAAAGTTGCATGGGTTAGAAGCTATGCTGTCAGAGGACTGTGTCATCAGAAGTTGCATTAGTCATAATTTGTATTAGTCAGAAGATGGGGTTAGTGAGAAGCTGTGATGATCAGAATTTGTATTAGTCAGAAGATGAGGTTAGTCAGAAGCTGTGATGATCAGAAGTTGTTTCTGGTCAGAGGTTCGGTTAGTCAGAAGCTGTGACGATCAGAAGTTGCATCTGATCAGAGGTTGGGTTAGTCAGGAGTTGCATTAGTCAGAGGTATAGTAGTCAGAAGATTGTCTCGCCCAGAGGTTGTGTCATTAGAAGCTGTGTATTTAGAAATGGTGTTGGTTAGATTTTGCGTGGTCAGAAGCTGGGGTGGCCTTTACGTTGTTTTGCAAAGAGAACAGTGAACGTTAGATGCTTAGAAGTTGTTGTTTGAGCTATAACAGTAGGATAGTGTCGGTCTTGACGTTAGAGTTACAGAATGACAGTGTTGATTTACTGTGGAAATTAAAATATAGCTGAGTTGTTAGTGATAAGTTATTAATAATATTATGTTGATGATTTATAATAAATAAAGGATGTTTGATAAATTATTTTGATGATCTGAGATGTTGATTACTTGAGATGTTTTGAGATGTTTTTGAGATGTTAATTTGAGATGTTTTTGAGATGTTAATTTGAGATGTTTTGAGATGTTAATTTGAGACATTTTGAGATGATTTGAGATGTTGTTAACTTGGGTGTTAATATTATATTCATGGTTGTGTCGCATACATTGCATTTTTTAGATGGAGCTTATGCTCGTGTAGATGGCCTGTATTGGCGAATTTTGAGATGAAGGCTATGCCTTGTTGATGCCTCTATTAATTGGCAAATTTTTGAGATGGGAGTTATGCTCCAATGGTACCACATGCATTTGCATAGTATTGAGTCGCATTATATGATTGTTTAGAGAAATGTATTTTGATGTTGATGAATGCGTATATGTGTTGTAATTATTGTAGATTATAAGATGAGAAGTGGTGATGTTATTGATCTAATTTAATATATTAATTATCATGCGCTTTATTGTATTGTTAGATATCTCACCCCTTCTGGTTGAATGTTGCCCTTATGTTGGTAACATGCAGGTAATGGAGAGTGAAGGTTGTATTCCTTCAATAGTTCGAGTCGGTGTCATTGCTCTGATATGTAACACTCGGGGGATGAACGCTTGTTGTTTTTGATTGTTGATTTTCAGTTGTTGAACTTTAAATTGATTATTATTAAATATGTGATGTTTCGAAGTTGATGTTTTATTGTTAGAGATGTTATTAAGAATTCCGCTGCGTAGATGTTGAGTTATTTAATTAAAGATGTTATGATGGTTCATCTGATGTTTTAATAGTGTTATATATCCACGATGAAATGCAATGAATTTTGATAGAAGAATTTGTGACGTCCCGATTTGTTTGTATGATTGAATTTTATAACTCTGATTTATTTATATAGTTTTCCGGGGTAGAATTGGGGTGTTACAAAGTTGGTATCAGAGCAAAAGGTTGGTCCGACCTTGTCATCGAATCTTAGTTGTCTAACAGTCGAGTATTGTTATTTGAGTTCTAATCGTTGTTTATGTTATAGTGATAAGTTGAGATGGCTGGAAGGAATGATGTTGCTCTTGCTGCTGCTTTAGTAGCAATGGCTCATGCGATGGAAAATTAGCCGAATGCTGACGGGAATGCTGGATCTCGTAGCTTGGCGACTTTCCAGAGAGAGAATCCACCTACGTTCAAGGGAAAGTATGATCCTGACGGAGAATTGGAGTGGTTGAAAGAGATTGAGAGAATATTTCGCGTGATGGACTGCACTCCGACACAAAAGGTTCGTTATGGGACTCATATGCTAGCAGTCGAGGCTGATGACTGGTGGCTAGAGACTTGTCAGAAGTTAGAAGCTGCAGGTGAGAATGTCACTTGGGCTGTGTTCCGTAGGGAGTTTTTGAGAAAGTATTTTCCTGAAGATGTCCGTGGTAAGAAGGAAATTGAATTCCTTGAGCTGAAGCAAGGAAATATGTCAGTTGTTGAGTATGCTGCCAAGTTTGCTGAGTTGGCTAAGTTTTATCCGCATTACGCTGAGGAAAATGCTGAGTTTTCGAAGTGTATTAAATTTGAGAACGGGTTGCACCCAGAGATTAAGAAAGCAGTTGGATATCAGAATATCCGTGTCTTTGCTGATTTGGTTGATAGCTGCAGGATTTATAGAGAGGATAATAATGCTCATTACAAGATTATCAGTGAGAAGAGGGGTAAGCACCCACAGAATCGTGGTAAGCCTTATGATGCCCCAGCTGGTAAGGGTAAACAGAAAGTTGTTCAGAGACCGAGGACTAGTGGGGGAGATGCTCCTGCTGGTGTGGTTTGCTTTAAGTGTGGGAAGTCTGGGCACAAGAGTAATGTGTGCACTGCTGAAGTGAAGAGATGTTACTGTTGTGGTAAGAACGGACATGTTATATCTGAGTGTGAACACAAGAATGTGATTTGTTTCAACTGTAGAGAAGAAGGGAACATTGGTAGTCAGTGTCCGAAACCGAAGAGGGCTCAGTCAAGTGGAAAAGTGTTTGCTTTGGTTGAGGATCAGACAGTTGCTGAGGACAGACTTATTTGAGGTACATGTTTCATTAATAGTACTCCTTTAATTACAATTATTGATACTGGTGCTATGCATTTTTTATTGTTGCTGATTGTGTTGAAAGATTGGGTCTTATGTTATCTTCCTTGAATAGAGAAATGGTCGTCGATACTCCATTCAAGGGGTCAGTGACTACTTCTTTTGTGTGTGCTAAGTGTCCCTTGTCGATCTTCGACAGAGACTTTGTTGTTGATTTGGTTTGTTTACCGTTAAGAGGTTTGGATGTAATTTTGAGTATGAACTGGTTAGAGCATAACTGTGTTCATATTAACTGTTATGACAAGTCGGTGAAGTTTTCTACTCCTGGAGAAGAGGTAGATGGTCTGTTGTCTGCTAGATAATTGAGGAAGTTGATGCAAGAGGAAGCACAAATGTTTTCATTTAAGGCGTCGCGATCTGTAGAGACTCAAGCTATAATTTAGGAATTGCAGGTGGTGTGTGAATTTCCTGAAGTTTTCCCTGATGAGATTCCAGATGTACCGCCAGAGAGGGAAGTTGAATTTGCAATTGATCTTGTACCTGGTACCAGACCTGTGTCTATGGCACCATACATGATGTCTGCATCTGAATTTCAGAGTTAAAGAAGCAATTGGAAGAGTTACTTGAGAAGAAGTTTGTAAGACCAAGTGTATCGTCGTGGGGTGCTCCAGTGTTGTTAGTAAAGAAGAAAGATGGAAGTATGAGGCTTTGTGTTGATTATAGACAGCTGAATAAGGTGACGATTAAGAACAAGTATCCGCTTCCAAGAATATATGACTTGATGGACCAATTGGTGGATGCTCGTGTGTTTAGTAAGATTGACCTGAGGTCGGGTTACCATCAGATTAAAGTGAAGGATGAAGATATTCAGAAGACGACTTTCAGAATGCGTTATGGGAATTACGAGTATCCGGTGATGCCTTTCGGTGTTACTAATGCGTCGGGAGTATTCATGGAATATATGAATCGTATCTTTCATACTTATTTGGATCGGTTCGTAGTGGTGTTCATTGATGATATTTTGATTTACTCTAAGTCAGAAGAAGAGCATGCTGAACATTTAAGAGTAGTATTGCAAATTTTGAAAGAGAAGAAGTTATATGCAAAGTTGTCCAAGTGTGAATTTTGGTTAAAAGAGGTTAGTTTTCTTGGTCATGTGATTTCAGGTAGTGGCATTGCTGTAGATCTATTGAAGGTTGATGCTATGTTGCAATGGGAAACTCCAAAGTCAACTATTGAGATTAGAAGCTTCTTGGGATTAGCTGGTTATTATAGGAGGTTTATCATAGGATTTTCTAAGTTGTCATTCCCGTTGACTAAGTTGACTTGTAAAGGTAGAGCGTTTGTGTGGGATGTTCAATGCAAAGAAAGTTTTACAGAATTGAAGAAGAGGTTGACGTCAGCTCCTATTTTGACGTTGCCAAATCCAGGAGAGCCTTTTGTGGTGTATTGTGATTCTTCTAAGATGGGTTTAGGAGGTGTGCTTATGCAGAATGGTAAGGTAGTTGCTTATGCGTCAAGGCAGTTAAGGACTCATGAGAAGAACTATCCTACACATGATTTAGAGCTTGCTGCAGTTGTTTTTGTATTGAATTTTTGGAGGCATTATCTTTATGGTTCTAGATTTGAAGTGTTTAGTGACCATAAGAGCTTAAAGTATTTATTTGATCATAAGGAGTTGAATATGAGGCAACGAAGATGGTTAGAATTGTTAAAGGATTATGATTTCGGTTTGAATTATCACCTAGGAAAGGCGAATGTGGTAGCTGATGCGTTGAGTCGAAAGACTTTACATATGTCAGCAATGATGATTAAAGAGTTGGAATTGATTGAGCAGTTCAGAGATATGAGCTTAGTTTGCGAGGTTACTCTGCAGAGTGTTATGTTGGGTATGTTGAAGATTAATAATGAATTTCTAGACAGTATCAGAGAAGCTCAGAAGTTGGATGTGAAACTGGTAGATTTGATGGTTGGGGTTGATCAATCTAAGAAGAATGATTTTAAGCTAGATGCGCAAGGTGTGTTGAGATTTCGTAACCGGATTTGTATTCCTGATGATGTTGAGATGAAGAAAGTTATACTTGAAGAGAGTCATAGAAGTAAGTTAAGTATTCATCCAAGAGCTACAAAGATGTATCAAGATTTGAAAGGCTTGTTTTGGTGGCCTGGGATGAAAAGTGATGTGGATCGTTTTGTGGGATACTTATCTTCCGTTGATAGAGTTCACGTATAATAACAGTTATCATTCCAGTATAGGGATGGCACCTTTTGAAGCGTTGTATGGTCGAAGATGTAGAACTTCGTTACGTTGGCATGAATCTGGTGAAAGTGTAATACTTGGACCCGAACTTGTTCGTGAGACTACTGAGAAGGTGAAGTTGATTCGAGAGAAGATGAAAGCTTCACAAAGTAGACAGAAGAGTTATCATGACAAGCGAAGGAAGGATTTAGAATTTCAAGCTGGTGATCATGTATTTTTGAGAGTGACACATGTGACTGGTGTTGGGCGAGCATTGAAGTCTAAGAAGCTCACTTCTCGTTTTATTGGACCGTATCAGATTTCAGAGAGAGTGGGGAATGTTGCTTATAGAGTGGCTTTACCGCCTAATCTTTCGAATTTGCATGATGTGTTTCACGTGTCGCAACTTTGGAAGTATATATCAGATCCATCTCATGTGATTCATATAGATGATGTGTAAGTACGGGATAACCTTGCGGTGGAGTCGATATCTGTACGGATCACAGATCGTGAAATAAAGACTCTGAGGGGTAAAGAGATTGCCTTGGTTAAAGTGGTTTGGCTAGGAGCTGCTAGTGAAAGCATGACTTGGGAGTTAGAGAGCAAGATGCGAGACTCCTATCTTGAATTGTTTGGAATATTTAATTAATTATTTAATTAAATTATTTTTGGAATATTTGTGAAGTTATATTATAATTAATTGGATTTAATCATTTTATTAAGTGGAGAAATAATATTAGAGATATAATATTATATGGTGAAATAATATTAGAAGTATAATATTATTTAGTGTGGGCTTATTTTTAAAGGAATAAAAGTAATAAGGGGGTGTATTGGTTTTAAGCCCAATAAGGGGTAAATAGAATAATAGGGTTATTTTATTTTTGTTAGAAGAGAATAGAAAGAAAGAAGCAGTAGAAGAATAAGGATTTGGAGGAGAACGTGCAAACTCTTGGAAAAAGTGGAAAACGGCAAGAACGAAAATTCAAACGGAAATTGTAGAGCGACCTTCAATCAAGGGTAAGGGTGGGGTTCTAACTTTATAATTGTGTTTATGATGATTGGTATGTGGAGTTAGAGATGATTTTTGTCATGTTCTTGAATTGAAAATATATGATTGATGTATGATGAGAATTGATGAATTTCGATGAATATTGATGTCTTGATGCTGTTAAAATGATGTAGAATTATATGGTAATTATGGGTGATGAATCATCATGATTATATTAAGTTTTAGGACTTTAATTATGGAACCATAGTGAAATGCAGAGAAGGAAAAATGCAGAATTATTGTAGTGATGAAAAACACAGAATTACGCTGGAACGATACCAGGTGTGGCTGTATTAGAATGATGAATTAATTTGGAGAATAGAATTTGTCAATACTGTTCTTAGTTAGGTTGATCTCAGGCTAAGAATTAGAACAATAGGATGAATAGAAAATAACAGTTCTGATGTTAGACTTAGATTGTTAGAAGTTGTGTGGCTTAGTGAAAGGTGGAAATTATGATGTTAGAAGTTGCGTTGGATCATTAGGAAGTAACAGTTCTGATGTTAAAAGTTGCATGGGTTAGAAGCTATGCTGTCAGAGGACTGTGTCATCAGAAGTTGCATTAGTCATAATTTGTATTAGTCAGAAGATGGGGTTAGTCAGAAGCTGTGATGATCAGAATTTGTATTAGTCAGAAGATGAGGTTAGTCAGAAGCTGTGATGATCAGAAGTTGTTTCTGGTCAGAGGTTCGGTTAGTCAGAAGCTGTGACGATCAGAAGTTGCATCTGATCAGAGGTTGGGTTAGTCAGGAGTTGCATTAGTCAGAGGTATAGTAGTCAGAAGATTGTGTCGCCCAGAGGTTGTGTCATTAGAAGTTGTGTATTTAGAAATGGTGTTGGTTAGATTTTGCGTGGTCAGAAGCTGGGGTGGCCTTTACGTTGTTTTGCAAAGAGAACGGTGAATGTTAGATGCTTAGAAGTTGTTGTTTGAGCTATAACAGTAGGATAGTGTTGGTCTTGACGTTAGAGTTACAGAATGACAGTGTTGATTTACTGTGGAAATTAAACTACAGCTGAGTTGTTAGTGAGAAGTTATTAATAATATTATGTTGATGATTTATAATAAATAAAGGATGTTTGATAAATTATTTTGATGATCTGAGATGTTGATTACTTGAGATGTTTTGAGATGTTTTTGAGATGTTAATTTGAGATGTTTTTGAGATGTTAATTTGAGATGTTTTGAGATGTTAATTTGAGACGTTTTGAGATGATTTGAGATGTTGTTAACTTGGGTGTTAATATTATATTCATGGTTGTGTCGCATACATTGCATTTTTTAGATGGAGCTTATGCTCGTGTATATGGCCTGTATTGGCGAATTTTTAGATGAAGGCTATGCATTGTTGATGCTTCTATTAATTGGCAAATTTTTGAGATGAGAGTTATACTCCAATGGTATCACATGCATTTGCATAGTATTGAGTCGCATTATATGATTGTTTAGAGAAGTGTATTTTGATGTTGATGAATGCGTATATGCGTTGTAATTATTGTAGATTATAAGATGAGAAGTGGTGATGTTATTGATCTAATTTAATATATTAATTATCATGCGCTTTATTGTATTGTTAGATATCTCACCCCTTCTGGTTGAATGTTGCCCTTATGTTGGTAACGTGCAGGTAATCGAGAGTGAAGGTTGTATTCCTTCAATAGTTCGAGTCGGTGTCATTGCTCTGATATGTAACACTCGGGGGGATGAACGCTTGTTGTTTTTGATTGTTGATTTTCAGTTGTTGAACTTTAAATTGATTATTATTAAATATGTGATGTTTCAAAGTTGCTGTTTTATTGTTAGAGATGTTATTAAGAATTCTGTTGCGTAGATGTTGAGTTATTTAATTAAAGATGTTATGATGGTTCATCCGATGTTTTAATAGTGTTATATATCCACGATGAAATGCAATGAATTTTGATAGAAGAATTTGTGACGTTCCGATTCGTTTGTATGATTGAATTTTATAACTCTGACTTATTTATATAGTTTGCCGAGGTAGAATTGGGGTGTTACAGAGCCTCTCTCTCTCTCTCTCTATAATTTTGTATGGTGAAGAGAGAAGGCATAGAGAGAGAAACGAGAACCGGAAAATGAAGAAAATGGAACAAATTTGAATATATAATGCTCTTTGCTATCCCATGTGTAACCTTACTATACTCCATAGTCAAACTGCTCCTGAGTTAATCTCAGGGGGTCACATGATCGACATCAGACGAGGGTCTCCTTGCTAGCCCACTATAAACCTATACACACACATGCACAGGAGCTAACGAATCAAACAAAAATTATTTGGGCCTAGCCCATTTCTAATCGCACCCTTCCTAGTTACTCCATCAACATAGTTTACACCCCCTGCAGATTGGATCAAACAAACTATTTAGGCTCAAACCCTTATTTCCTACACACATGTTTTTGCTGCTACATTCAAAACAACACCCCCACGTAACTCGGCATAAATCCAACATCTGGATTTAGGATCCTGTTATTCACACCCCAAACTTTTACTAACCAACTACTTCTACACCCCCTTGTGTTTTAATTAAAAATAATTTTATTTCATTTACTTTATTATAATAAATATTTTAATATTTAATATATTCTATAATTCCTTTTTTTTAAATCAAATTCTTTTTTAAAAATACTAACTCTTTTTTTAATACTTTAATTGCATTAAAATATTTTTTTCTCATGCATTAAAAACTATTTTTCTCATATTGCATAATATACTCGAAAACATCTAACCGATAAATTACTAACAATTTTTTTACTGACTTAATTTCAAACTTATATATATATATATATATATATATATATATATATATATATATATATATATATATATATATATATATATATATATATATATATATATACAAAAAAGATTATGGAGATATTTCCTATCGACTGCGAACTTCGTCAAACAACTCCGCAATTTACAAACCTAGACCTAGTTCAAGGAGAAATTCAAGATATTTCTATTATCCATAAAAAAACACTAACCAAACAATTACGAACTACGAATTAGGACTATGATTCCTCATAAGATGATACGTAGGCATACGACTTAAAAATCGTGGCGAGTTCCCCTAATATTAAAATTAAAATCCTATTTCCTAAACCGTAAACCTAAACCCTAGTATCTTTGTGAACAAGGTAGATGAGGGGTGTCTAACACCTTCCCTTCGTCTAAAACGAGTCAACAACTTAGAATCTCTTATCAAATTAGGGTTATTCCTTATATTCCCTTCTCTAGGATAAAAATTAATGGTGACGACTCTTATTTTTAAACCGGTTATCATAATATCATGTCATTCTTCACATATGAATCACTTTTATAGCATTCATCAATCCAACATATCATTACACATAGCGAACAATGTCAAACAATGTTATTCTCATCCAACATCAATTCTCAACATACATATACACACATACATGTCATTTTACACAATCACACAATGATTAAATCACTTACTTCCAACAAAATTATTTTTATTGAAAATAATGTCGCGCTAACTTTCTAACACTTTAAACAGGGACGCAAACGGAGTTACGGTTCAAAAGATATGAATTGTTAAAGTTTTAACGAAAAAGCAAACACTAACGTCATACACTTACAACTCTAAACATGTCAGAATTACGCAAAACAATTAAAATTATGACTCTTAATAACTCAAAACAACCCTGACAACTTTATTGGCAATTCTAACAACTTCATTGACAACTTTAACAACTCTATTGACAACTCCATCGAAATTGAAAATAACTTAAATTATCCAATTAACTCAAATATTTAACTCCTAAATATTATACTATTTATTATTATTATTATTATTATTATTATTATTATTATTATTATTATTATTATTATTATTATTATTATTATTATTATTATTATTATTATTATTATTTATTATTATTATTATTATTATTATTATTATCATGTCACAATTACGCAAAATAATTAAAAGTAGGGTTAAATAAATTTTTTGGTCCCTCTAAATAATTCAAATTTCATTTTTAGTCTCTCTAAATTTTTTCTTCAAAGAATGGTCCTTCTAAAAAATTAAATTTTTATTAAAAATTAAATTTGAAATATTTAGAGAAATCAAAAATTTGTTTAACCCTTAAAAATATGACTCTTAATAACTCAAAACAACTCTGACAAATTTATTGACAACTTTAACAACTCTATCAAAATTGAAAATAAGTTAAATTATCCAATTAACTCAAATATTTAATTCTTAAATATTATACTATTATTTACTTATTATTATTATTATTATTATTATTATTATTATTATTATTATTATTATTATTATATATATATATATATATATATATATATATATATATATATATATATATATATATATATATATATATATATATATATATATATATATATATATATATATATATATATATATATATATATATATATATATATATATATATATATATATATATATATAACTTGAATATATTAGTAAACTAATGAAACAACATAGATATATTAGTCTGGTTTCTCTAAATCACGCTACAATACATACATAGATCATAAAGCTATAGTATACACATACTATCATAATGAAGAAATATGTAGATCAATATCTAATTCCTAACGAAGTCAATGTATAAAGCAGCGCAAAAATTGACGCTACAGTATCGAACATATATGTTGAAAGAAGTCGCTACAGTATTTCCCACTTTTCTATTCTCCATTTAATTCTTAAGTGTAGGAGTAAATCCACGGTAAGTAAAATATTAAATTAGATTTTAGATTTATTCCTCAATTTCACTAATATATCAATTTCAAACATAATTAATTATTATATATTAAATTCATTAAAATCTAACAATGTCAAAATCATAAAAATTAAAGATTTCTATCTACACATGTTTTTACCCATCAATATATTATCATATAATCCCAATAACCATATGAAAATCCACCATTATCTTGATTTCTTGATGATTCTTTGATTTCTCTCATAGGTGTTCTTCTCCTCTTTCTCCCTTTTTCCTCTTTCTCTACTTTAACCTCTTTTCTTCTCCCTCTCCTACTAACTCTTTTTTTCTCTTTTTTTTTAATATAAACCCCTTATTCTAGTAACTAATGGGCCTACTAACACATACCCTCATTTTTACTTTTTATATTCTCACTATTAGGCCCAATTATCTTATTTCTATTATTTCAATATAATTATCACTAATAAAACAATTATTTACTAACCGACACCAAAACTAATTACAATTCTATGGTTTTCCATTTTAACCCGATTAACCTATCACATAACACACATCAATTAATTTAAATAAAAATTAATTATTCACAATATCAAATAATTAATTAATTTATATATATATAATTACTAAAATCAGGGTGTTACACAATACGGACTGAAGACAAAAGGCACGTCATATTGCAACAATTGGCAAAGTAACTTGGTGATCTTGGAAAAATCCTTATAAACCTTTTGTAAAATCCAGCATAGTCCAAAAAACTTCAAACTCCTCTGATGTTAACTGTATGTGGCAACTTCTCTGTCACTTCTACTTTTGCTTGGTCTACTTCCAAGATTTTCTTTGAGATCTTGTGCCCTAAAACAATTCCTTCTTTTACCATGAAATGATATTTTTATCAATTCAACACAAGATTGTTTTCTTCACATCTGGTCAGCACCAGATCAAAGTTTTCCAGACATTTCTTGAATGATTATCCAAAAACAGAAAAATCATCCATGAAAACTTCCATGGAGCTTTCAATAATGTCAGAAAATATGATCATCACGCAATGTTGGAAAGTGGCTAGAGCATTGCATAGTGTAGCGACAAAAATGTAGCGGGGTAAATCGGAGATCGAGCTATTAATTAACTCGACTCACAAAAGCAAGAGTCGCCACCGCACTTTATTATTTCCAAGGAAAAAGGGAAAAGAGCGAAATAAAATCCTTAAATATGCAATGTAAAGTAATACTTAAAAGTAGTGAAAATACAATGCGTTTTTTGAAAGAGATCGAGAGTTCGGGGGTTGGTTATACAATGGAAAGGTATTAGTACCCAATGCATCTGCGGTACTCCGCAGGAACCTTTTGAAATATCTATTTTTTTTTGTTAAAATTTGTTTGTTTGGTCAAAATGGATGTGGACAAGATTTTGAAGATGCGACGACCTAATATCGAAGTTTTAACTTAAAAGGTGTGAGTTTTAAAATTGAGTCTTTTAGGAAAATTAACTTAAGATTAACAAAAATAGTAAAAAAAATGAATGAAGGGGTTCACTCAATCATATAAGATGTGAAGTCAACAAAACATTTCCCTTGGATTGAGACAGACGAAAGATACAAACGATCGAGAATAAAGTTAATTAGAGCGACAACTGAACAATAACAAAAATTCAATAAGAGATTACTTTATAAGCATGTATTTTTAAACGATTAAATAAATAACAGAAACTAAATAAATACTAAATTATAATAGCATGTATTTTTAACAATTAAATAAATAACAAAAATTAAGTAAAGACTAAATTATAAAACATGTATTTTTGTATTTTTTATAAAGGCAAGAAAAAATTGAAAAATCAACTAAATTAATATTTATTATCATATATTTAATAAAATGAGAATAATGGTTAAACGAAATAAAAAAACAAAATAAAATACCCCAGCAGGGGTTGAACCCGTGTCCCTCTAGGTTATTGCAAACATACCTTGCGAACTGAACTATATTGTTTATCTGTTATAGACATGTTTTAATTAGGATACAAGGGAAATATGATAATGGATTGGGCCAGCAAGCCCAATGGGCTGACCCGGTTGGAATTTGATCAAAGAAGGGTTTTGAAAACCCTAAGCAAAAGAAAAAAAGTGCCACTGGTTGGTTGTCTTGGGAAGGGAATAGCATATTAATTGTTATTATCAGACTCTTATTCCTATGTTTTACCGTAAAACAAAATCAAACAAAATCTCACTTCCCCACAAACTGCATCTCTCAACCTCTTGCTCTCTGCTTCATCTCAACGACACAACGGCTCATAACCTTCTCCCTTCGCCTTCGTTAGCTTCAATCGGATGTCACCATCTTAGTCATCCAGCTTTTCTCCATGTGTTTCAAATGAAGCAATCACTAACAGTAAATCCACTAAGCAATCGAATAGCTACGAAAATGTAAAGTCTACGCTCAAAGAAATTGATCAGTACCAAAGCCTAAGCATAGAGATCACGATAAAGAGGTTTGAAAATTTACCGATCAAAGTTGCTCTGATGGCGTCTTACAGCTTCGTAATGACGAAGTCGGACAGAAAACCATAAATCCTGCAAGAAATAACTCAGGTGCTTTATTCTTTGATTTCTTTGATTTCTTCGATCTCTTCCTTTTTATGAAATCTCTGCTATTTTGCTGATGTGGGATGTATATTCATCTCTGATGCTTGCGATATTGTTATTGAAGGCGTGACACAGAAATCAGTGATTGAAGTTGTAGATTCAGAGATGGAAATCATTGAGTGTAGTGGTTCGAAGGATTTGCGGAAGATGAAGTTTGTTGAACCAGCTATAAAAGTTGATAAGAAGTTGATGGTGACAGTTGAAGTGTAGTCATGAATGAAGGTTGGAGCTGTGTTATTGTGTTTTTGTTAATGGTTTTTGGTTGTTGCTTGTTTTGATTGTTGTTGTTATGGATGCAGGAACATTGTTTGTAGTATGGGAGTTCAAAGCCTTCTGGTGTGGTGAAAGAACCTGTGAGTGTATATTTCCATCCATGTTAGGCCTAAAATAAGGAATATCGTAACCAGTGGGCGGGTCATAAGCTGAAAAGCCCGGCATATCGTGAGAATCTTGATGTTGTGACTATGACGGTGCATAGGACAGACTTGTATCGCGTACCAATCCAACATTGGCTTAGTTGTCTAGATTCTGAGAGCTTAAGGATTCTTTGATATCAGGAAACTATTGCTCAGAAGCAACACCGGAGGCTGTTGATTCAGATTCGGAATTTTTACCATGGTCATCCCGTAAATTCACCCGATTGCACCCAGAAACATCATCAGCGGATGACTCGGATGCTGGTGTATTTAATCTTATAGCCGATTCTCCACTTGCCATTTCAGTGGCTCATGTTAATTGAAATTGAAGTTGACGCGTTAAAGAATTAAATTATGTTGCAACCCCGATGGTACCAAAGGTCGGCCGATGGTGATCAATCTCTGGAACGTGAATATGGTGTTCGGTGGAAACAGACAAGGAGTATTTGACCAAAGAAATTAAAGGTATATTTTCATCTCTGAATTTTATGTTATTATTGTACCTTCCATATGCTAATTTTTATTATCATTACTTACTTTTAAACATTCTAAATATCAACAGATGCAGCAACTCAAAAAATACAGCAAAGAATGTATGATAAAGCAAGCAACGTATGGCAAAAAAAGTGGTGCAAAGAAGATTCAACTATGTGAATGAGAAATTTATGCAGAAGTAAATAGGGAAGAAGAAATACCTATCGGAGTCTCTCCGATGGAGCTTCAAAAACAGTAAGTTCTCCCTCCCTCTTTTGTTGATGCTATACTTTTGTAACTCTAGTTCTTGTTGTGATGCTTGAACAAAAAAAACTCTTTTTTCTGTTTTCCTCTTGCTGAGTTTTTCTGGTTGTCTCTCCTTGAATTATCTGTGTTTTTCCTCTCCTGAGTTTTTTTGTGTTGTTCTTCTGTCCATGAAGAGGGTTTTTATAGTGAAATAACAAGGCATTTAGGGGGGGAAAACAGTAGGATATTTGAACTGTTTTGACAAACTGTTTTGGTGCCTTCTTCATGCAATTCTTCATGCAATTCTTCTTTAGCCATATTGATGCAATTTTTTGGCTGTTATGGTGCAGGGCAACAGGTTGTAGCAAATTGGTTTGTGCTGATTTATAGCAGTTTGTTTGCAGTTTTTTGGCAGCATTTGGACCATTGCAGGTTGCTGTTTTTTGGACTGATTTGTAGCACTTTTACAGCACTTTGGGGACTGTTTTGTAGGTTGTTTTTACAGCAGATTTTGGGGTTGTTTTGCTTGCTGTCTTGGACTGTTATTGCTATTGTTTTGGACAGCAAAACACCACAAAAAATTGGACATTTATTGTATTGCAACAGGGCTGGAAAATATGGGCAGCATGTTGCTATTTTTTGGTACTGGTTTGTAGTGATAATTCCAAATAAAATTGTAACATGAATGGAAACTTGTTCTTTAATATAATTCTCTCAATTCTTTTGTAATTGTTAACATTTGGATCATTATAAACCTTGAATCTAGATATTCATCTTGATGAAATTCAAAATCTTCCATTTGAATTTGAAAAGAATTGATTGATATTTGAATGAATTGTTGAATGATGAATACGACTTCAATCTTACATTTTGTAATAGAGATCCAAATAAATTTCATGAAATGATCTTGTAATAAAATTGTAACCATCATGTATTTATTCTTGTGATGAATGATTATTTGAATCAAGTTTCATTTTCCAATATTTTCTTGAATAAATGCCTCATGTGAATTCAAATGGCCATGGTGTGAATACATCAAAATAATCACACAAAAATAATCTTGAATAAATATTAATGTGATGAACGATTATTCTTGAATGAGATCTTTGATAACCTCTATTTAATTAACACTTGAATTCACATGATGAAAATTCCAAGTACTCCGAATAAATTCTTCCAAAACAATCTTGAATTCAATCACCTCTAACAAAGTTCACCCCGCGTCATGTAAATATAAGAAATCGAACCATACTTAAAAGCTTCGAATGATCACTAGAAAAGGGATCTGAGGCGAAATGTTATCGCATTGAGAAATTGGCACAGTGAACTGAACTTAGAGATCCAGAAACTCTTAAATCATGACAGACGTCCCATAAAGTCCTCTCATGGATTTCTAAACAGAATTGTCTTCAACTCTTAAAGAAAACTTGCAAATGATTTTTGGTCGAAGCGTTTGGAATTGACTTGCATAGCTTGATCTTTTCTTGTATCTCGAGGCAAGGTGAAATACATGTGAACCAGTGATCATGGAATCTTGATTGTTTCTTATGAAGAATTTTGGAGAAGCTTGAGGCCACTTGTTGAACAAATCATGGAAATAAACACACGATTCTCTGAAATTTCCCTTGATGAATCAGTCTTCGAGAATCAACGATCACTGTACTTCTAGATTGAGACTTAAAACCCTAATTGAGGCGTGACACCTGATGCTCTTGATTCGAACCTGTTTCTGCACATGAAATGAAAGAAACAAAAAACAAAATTCGTGCTTGGTTAGAAGTTATTCATGCATAAGATAAAATGTTCACAACACTCGATAATCTCTGCACATGCAATGCTCGAAGGTGAAGCGTTCGAAATGAGACCATATTTTGTGACCTTGATGTATATAAGAAAAAAATGAAAATGAAGATGGGATCTTAGGTTAAAATTTAGGGTATGACAGCTGCCCCTATTTAAGTTTCTTCTATCCGGAGATATGAAGATTGAAATCTTCGTCTCGACGAGATTGAAGGTACTTAAATACAGAATACGCAATTTTTGGCCCTAAGATACTGTCATTGTGTTTATGATATTATATGAATGTAATATTTGAATTTTATGGAGAATGATGCCGCATGAGACAAACTAATGTTGGAGAAACCAAGCACATTATAAAATAATCCACGCGGGAAGAGGTTATAACTCTACTGGAGAAATAAAGCCACAAACTTCGAATGAGGGACTCTTATTGGGAAATAACTTTGAGAGAAAACAATTTTCTAACTCTAACAAATAAAATGTCTTGCATAGGCCACAAAATATAGATGGTTACTGACCCAAGATGATGGTGAGTTTACAACTCAGGGTCAAAAGTAGACAAAAGATACACCAACTTTTACTGATAGTGAACTACCAATTTTTACTGAAGGTAGAGATTTCATAACAAACTTCTCTACGGGGCTTTTTCAGAGAGATACTGTTCGCTGCTGAAATAACATATTATTGTGGATACACAAGCTGCTCAAACAAAGAGGCTGCCACTTGCTGTCTTCAAAGAATATTAATAAACACACAAGCTGCTCAAATAAAGAGGCCTCCACTTGCTGTCTTCCAAAGATATTAATAGTACACAAGCTGCTCATGAAGAGTCTACCACTTACTACTGCAAAGGATATCAATAACACATAAGCTTCTCGTGAAGAGACCACCACTTGCTGTTTTCCAAAGATGTCTATAACACACAAGCTTCTCATGAAGAGACTGCCGCTTGTTGTTTTCCAAAGATGTCTATAACACACAAGCTGCTCATAAAGAGACCACCACTTGTTGTTTTTCAAAGATATCCATAACACACAAGCTGGTCATGAAGAGACAGCCGCTTGCTGTTTTCTAAAGATATCCATAACACACAAGCTTCTCATGAAGAGACTGCCGCTTGTTGTCGCATCGATATTCTAGAAGAATGTTGTGATAACACTGCTATGGAATAAAGTTCTTATTCAATGGGGAACCATGAATAGGTCCTTCTTGAGGGGACCAGGTATTTAAATGTGCAAAATAAATGCGCTTTGCATCTAGGTTTCACATCCTAGGGAAAACCACGGGGTAGCCCATGCAAGAGACAAAGCTCAATCCAAGAATAAACCGGAGAGAAAACAATCAAACAAGACTCTACCCAATGAGGAAACAAATCAATTGGGGATTCATCCTATATAGAGATGGAAAAGGAAGGCTAAAGTAATATTCTTCCACGAGGATTAGCTCAGTTGGGAAATCAGAAAGGATGCACACTTTCTGCTTAAGTTGACATTCTATTCGGAAATAGAAAACAAGATGTTTGAATAGACATAACCAAGGGATATGAACCTAATAACATCGACAAATATGAATGTGCGTGCATGATGCAAATGCGAATGAATAAATGAATGTCATGTATATGTTGACCAAACAGATAGAGGAGGTAAACTGAAGACTATAAGACATCACAAAACAACCAGATACTTGTCTAAATTCAAAGAGATGGGAAAATAACTGGAGCTAGAACAAAAGGCATCATTGGAGCGTATCATACCACAAGGCTTAAGTCTCTCTGGGGAGGAAGATATTCAAAATTCAATCTTCTAACATCAATGAACCACTGACATGATAACAAAATGTACTTCACTTTGGTTAGGGACAAAAATCTTGCTCCACTAGAGATAACTGAATCAAGGCTTAACCGAGATTGCTGGGGAGTCACCAAGATTGGAACTCTACTGGAAACACAAGACCACACAACCAACACCTCATGATGATTTTGAAAGAAGAAACCACTGTTCATTATACAAGGATGGATTACTATGTTGTTTTGCATTTCAAGGCTTAACTATTCTCAGAGCAACTGTTAATATTCCTTCCAGCATTCATGACACATTTCAAGATAGGAATACTCTAATTAACTTTGTTTCAAATATTGCCATAAAAACTTAAATTTTGCCCAATAAAAACACAAAAAGATAAATGCTCAAATTCGTTAATAAGATGGTAGTCCGCTAACGGCGCGACTCCAAAGGTTTACAAAAGTTTGGAAAATAGTACATGAAAGAAAAGGTTACAAAAACAATAACCATTATTTTCCCTAACAACTTTGAATTCCAAGATGTGTTCACATTTGTTGTGACTGGTCTGATCAAAAGCCTGCTTAAGCCGCCCCTTCAGGTTTTCCACTTAGCGAGTTGTCATCTCAAATTTAGGTGAATTACTTCTTGACTGCATCGACGTTCACAGAGGGCGGGAGCTCCTCATCGTCCATATTTGTAAGAATCATGGCGCCTCAAGAGAAAACCTTCTTAACGACATACGGTCCTTTATAATTTGAAGCCCTTTTGCCCATAGAATCAGGTTAGAAAGATAATATCTTCTTGAGAACGAGTTCACCTTCTCTAAATTTGCGTGGCCGAACCTTCTTATCAAATGCCTTCTTCATTCTCTGCTGATATAGATGGTCGTGACACAATGTTATCAGTCTCTTTTCTTCAATCAAATTCAATTGATCATATCTACTTTGACACCATTCATCCTCATAAAGCTTATCTTCCATCAAAACTCTCATAGAAGGGATCTCAACCTCTACAGAGGGTACTGCTTCCATGCCATATACTAGATAAAATGAAGTTGCACCTGTCGAATTTTGAACTGAGGTACGGTACCCATGTAGAGAAAACGAGAGCATCTTATTCCAATCTTTGTAACTCACTACCATCTTCTGGATAATATTCTTGATGTTTTTATTAGCAGCTTCAACATCCCCGTTTATCTTTGGTCTATAGGGAGAAGAATTATGATGTTCTATCTTGAACTCTTCACAAAGCTCTCTCATCATCTTGTTATTCAAATTCGAACCATTATTAATGATGATCTTGCTCTGGATGTCGTATCAATAAATGATCTGATTCTTGATAAATATGACTACCACTTGTCTGGTTACATTAGCATATGATGCTGCTTCCACCCATTTAGTAAAGTAGTCAATAGCCACTAAGATGAAATGATGACCATTTGAAGCTTTGGGTTCAATCATTCCAATCATATCAATGCCCCATATAGAGAACGGCCAAGGTGAAGAGATAACATTGAGGAGGGTCGGTGGCACATGTATCTTGTCCGCATAAATTTGGAACTTATGGAATTTATTCACATATCTGTAGAAATTGTATTCCATCGTCATCCAATATTAGCCCGCTCTCAACATCTTTTCATCCATTGCATGTCCATTGGCATGAGTGCCAAAAGATACTTTGTGTACTTCTTGCATCAACATGTTCGCTTCATGTCTATCCATGCATCTGAGCAAAAACATGTCATAATTCCTCTTATATAATACTTCTTCATTGAGGAAGAAACTACTTGCCAACCTCCTCAATGTCTTCCTATCTTTATTAGATGCCCCAGGTGGGTACTCTTGAGTTTGAAGAATACGTTTAATGTCATATAACCACGACTTGTCATCGGTAACCTCTTCTGCTGAGAACACATGAGCGAGTCTGTCGAGGCGCATAATTTTGATTGAAGGCATATCGTTCCAATCGTTCACTTGGAACATAGAAGACAAAGTAGCTAAAGTATCAGCCATTTGGTTCTCATCCCTAGGGATATGATGTAATTCGACTTTATTGAAGAAAGTTAACAATCTTCTAGCATAATATTTGTAAGGGATAAAACCCGGATGAAGAGTCTCCCATTCTCATTTGATTTGATTGATTACTAAATCCGAGTCTCTGTATATGTCAATAATCTTGATCCTTAGATCAACCGCTTCTTTGAGACCCATAATACATGCTTCATATTCAGCCATGTTGTTCGTACAGTCAAACTTCAACCTTGCTTTGAACGGGATATGAGTACCTCGGGGAGTGATGATGATTTCCCCAATTCCATTTCCATAAGCGTTTACAGCCTCGTCAAATATCAAACCCCAACAGGATTCTGGATCAGGTCCTTCTCCAGGTAATGGCTCTTCACAATCTTTGGTCTTCAAGTACATAAAATCTTCATATGGGAAGTCAAATTTGATGTATTGATAATCATTAATTGGTTGGTGAGCCAAATGACCGACTAGAACACTTCCTTTGATTGCTTTATGAGTGTGATACTCAATGTTATATTCATATAATAACATCTTCCAACGAGCTATTCTTCCAGACAAGGCGGGCTTCTCGAAGATATACTTGATCGGATCCATTTTGGAGATCAACCAAGTAGTGTGGTTAATCATATATTGGCGCAGACGGAGAGCAGCCCAAGCTAAAGCACAGTATGTTTTCTCAAGCATTGAGTATCGAGACTCACAGTCTATGAATTTCTTACTCAGATAATATATGGCATGTTCCTTTCTTCCAGTCTCATCTTGCTGACCAAGCACACATCCCATGGAATCTTCCAATATGGTCAGATACATAATCAAGGGTCTTCCTTCCACTGGAGGAATGGGAGGCTCAAGTAAATATTATTTGATGCTATCAAAATCTCTCTGATAATTTTCTGTCCATACACATCCTTAGTTCTTTCGAAGAAGCTTAAAAATCGGCCCACAAGTAGCAGTCATATGAGATATAAATCTGGAGATATAGTTCAACCTTCCAAGGAATCCTCTTACTTTCTTTTCCATCTTGGGTGCGGGCATCTCTCGAATAGCTTTGACTTTATTAGGATCTATCTTAATACCTCATTGGCTGACAATGAAACCCAGACGTCTTCCAGAGAAAACACCAAAAGTGCACTTGTTAGGATTCAGACAAAGTTTATACTTCCTTAAACGTTGGAATAATTTCAAAAGATGCTCCAAATAATATTCTTCAGTCTGCGATTTGGAAATCATATCATCTACATAAACTTTTATCTCTTTATGCATCATATCATGGAACAGAGCGGTCATGGCTCTTTGGTATGTTGCACCAACCAAACGACATTACTTGATAACAAAATGTCCCCCAAGGTGTAATAAACGGAGAAAAAGATGAAGTCTGACTATCATAAGCAATCTCTATTAGCTCAGGAATGCTGAACTATGGCACTATAACATTCACCTCATCATATGGATCTCTGTCATATATGATGGTAATGACCCTTTGATCTAACAACTTCTGAATATCTTCTTTCACCATAGGGAAATCAACTTCTATTGAGCAAAATTAGCAGACATCATAATTATGTTGATGTTTAAAGAAGGCAAGTCTACTTAAACTTTGATGCATTCTGATCAGTGAGTCCCTTATATGCTCGACCTGGTAGACTCGAAACTTTCCAGGACATCCGTGCACCATGTTTACCGATGCTGCCCCATGTTGAGGCAGTGGATTAGCTTGAACATTCGGGTTAACATCTTTGAAAGACAAAATACCACTCTTGACTAACCTCTGGACATCTGCCTTCAAAGCAAAGCAATTTTCAATATTATGTCCTGGTGAACCTTGGTAATATGCACAAAATTGATCAGCCTTGTATCAAGGGGAAGTATTATTTGGTGCAATAGGAGGAGGTTTTATTGTTATGAGATTCTTTTAGATCAAAGTAGGGAACAACTCAATGTAAGTCATTGGGATTGCATCAAACTGTGGTTTTCTCGGTGAACGGTTCTGATTGTTGAATTGAGGAGCCCATTGTCGAGGTTGTTGCTGAAACTGTCATTGTTGAATTAGAGAGGCTTGATAGGTTGGAGTTACCATTGTTGGGTGGATAGCAGGAGTGAGTGCTGCAACATGTGAATATCCTCTTCTCGGCCTTCCAGGAAAAATTGCACTAACATCTTGTTCCCTCCTCTTGGGGAAGACACTCCCAAATTTCTTAACACCACTAGATGTACCACCTTCCTTGGCTAGACGCCATTCACGGATTCCTTCTTCAAGTCAAATGCCCATGTTCACCATTTCAGCGAAGTCGCTAGGTGCACTTGCGATCATTCTCTCATAGTAGAAGGGACCTAATGTATTCAGAAAAATCTTCTTCATTTCTTTTTCTTCAAGGGGAGGATAGATTTGAGCGGAAATCTCATGCCACCTCTGGGCACACTCTTTAAATGATTCTTTATCCTTTTGGGACATTGCTTGGAGTTGATCTCGGCCCGGGGCCATGTCAACATTGTACTTCTATTGACGAACAAAAGCCTCACTAAGGTCATTGAAGTTGCAGATTCGGGTGCTATCCAAACCCATGTACCATTTCAAGGTGGCACCAGTTAAGTTGTCTTGAAAGTAATGAATTAATAGCTTGTGATCATCAGAGTAGGTGGACATCTTCCTCATATACATGGTTAAGTAACTTTGCGGACATGAGTCACCTTTGTATTTTTCAAAGTCTGGCACTTTGAACTTAGCTGGAATTTTCATGTTTGGGACCAAACAAAAGTCATGAGCATTTTTCCCGAACAAGTCTTTCCCTTTAAGTGCTCTAATCTCCCTCTGCATTTCTTGGAATTTGTCTTGTAACTCCTTCATCCTATCGAGATGCCTAAACTTTCAGCAGGTTCAACATGATAAATGGGTTCGTTTATGTATGGAATAGTATGAACCACGGGAGCAGCAGTAGTCATTACAGGATGAGGAAAAGATACCATAGGATGGATCATAGGTTACACAGTAGTCATCTCAGGTTGAGGAAATGATACAATAGGTTGAATCATGGGTTACACAGCAGGTTGGTACCCTTCTGGTGTTAAATTGTAAGGCATACCCCATGGAAAACCTTTTGGCATTTGATGTTGTGGAGGGTTGACTTGAGCCAAAGAGAATGAGTAGTGACGATCTTGGAAACCACAGTAGCTTGAGCCTGAGTTTCAATGGCCGAAGTCGATGGCTGATTCTGAGCAGACATCAAGCTTTCCACCAAAGTGGTCAATTTTTCTATTCCAGTACGAAGAGTAGTAACCTCATCGTGAAGCTCGTGATTTTATTGTTCTAGGTCTTCCATTATCTTTCGATGATTGGCTCGAGTATTATACTGATGAAACAACTTGACGGTCTATCGGAGTGGAAAAGAAGCAATAATAAGACTCATGAAAATATGTAAGACTGAATGTTGCATGATGCATGATATGCGATGAAAATGATTATTTATTTTGATAGTTTTTCAAGGAACTTTAAAAATTTGGTAACTTTGCACACATCAATGGTAAAGAATTTTGGAACCAAACTCATTTCATTAATAAAAGCAGTAAATTACAACTTTGGAACATAAATCCATTTTAAAGAGTTTTACAAAATGACATTAGCAATAAAAACTAGGGACTAAGATCATTTAGAATCATCATCGGACGAAGGACCAAATGCTACTTGTAACTTGAGCTTCCTAATATTCTTCTCATAGAAGTCTTCCATCTCTGTCTTCTTAGCTACTAGCTGATCAATAACTTTCTTCCATGGATTAGGAATAGGAGTAACGCCTAACGAATCTTCCTTCTTTCTCTTCCTTTCCTTAGCATATTTCTTGAGAAATACATCTTTCTGACGAAGCTTCTCATCAAGATCAATAAAACAAACATCTTAAATAAATAGCATATCCTTCTTCTCCTTCAGCTGTCGAGTCAGGACCCTGTTTTCGTATTCTGACATACTATACTTTTCCTTCCAAGCATTTCTTTCAGACTCCACTCTAGCTAGATTTTCCTGATACTCTTTCATGTTCTCAATAGGAATGGAAGTAGATGACGTTGTAGCAACATGGAATAAAGGTTTCTTGGGATAATAAGGCATCTTGAGAACATATGCCTTAGCACAAACCCATTGAAGGTAAGGCTCCAAATAAACAACACTTCTCTGTCCTAACATGTCTCTTCCCTTTCTATGGATATGGCGCCAAGCCCTTTCAATCTCCTCCTTAGCTGCTTTGTGATCCTTTCCTTCTTGGAGAAAGAAACCACTCAGATGAATGTTATTTGGCTTATCCTTCATTGGGTATCCAAACTGACGGCGTGCAAGAATAGGATTATAGTTAATTCCTCCCCTCGTACCAAGAAGAGACACGTTGGGAAAAACACCACAACTATCAATGATCTTCACATCATAATAAGCTTGATTGTACCAATCTATGTCAAAATGAGTAAGAGCCATAATTTGTGGCGCCCATCATGGCTCCTTCTTGAGATCCCAAAAAACACCAGACCCAGGTAAATGGGAAACATACCACTAGTATAACAATGGTGCACAACAGATAATCATCCCACCTTGGTAGGAATTTCAAAGATGGAAGGAATATAAGGTATCTCCTAGCAGCGTAGGGACCAGATTTCCAATCAAGAAGATTCTAATGGCGTTGATATCCACGAACTTATTGATGTTAGGGAACAGGAACAATCCATAAGCAAGCAAGGCAAAGACAACTTCAAAGGATACAATATACTTTATCTTGGCAAAGTAACGAGCTTTCTTCAACAAGAACTGTGTAGGTAAACCTCTGATTCCTCTCTTAGTAGTCATGTTATCTTCTATCTCAGACTTCCTCAAGTGGGTAATTGTTGCTATCTCATGGGATTTGGGTTCCCCTACTAAACCGGAGAAAGGAACACAGTTGGCGATTAGTAAACCATGTATATAGGAATACTCTTCCAAAGTGGGCATCAACTGGTAATCACGAAAAGTGAAGCATCGATACAATGTGTAACGCCCATAATTTAATTAATTATTTAATTAAATTATTTTTGGAATATTTGTGAAGTTGTATTATAATTAATTAGATTTAATTATTTTATTAAGTGGAGAAATATTATTAGAGATATAATATTATGTGGTGAAATAATATTAGAAGTATAATATTATTTAGTGTGGGCTTGTTTTTAAAGGAATAGAAGTAATAAGGGGGTGTATTGGTTTTAAGCCCAATAAGGAGCAAATAGAATAATAGGGTTATTTTATTGTTGTTATAAGAGAATAGAAAGAAAGAAGCAATAGAAGTATAAGGATTTGGAGGAGAACGTGCAAACTCTTGGAAAAAGTGGAAAACGGCAAGAACGAGAATTCAACTGGAAATTGTAGAGCGACCTTCAATCCAAGGTAAGGGTGGGGTTCTAACTCTATAATTGGGTTTATGATGATTGGTATGTGGGGTTAGAGATGATTGTTGTCTTGTTCTTGAATTTAAAATACATGATTGATGTATGATGAGAATTGATGAATTTCGATGAATATTGATGTCTTGATGATGTTAAAATGATGTAGAATTATAAGGTAATTATGGGTGATGAATTGTCATGATTAGATTAAGTTTTAGGGCTTTAATTATGGAACCATAGTGAGATGCAGAGAAGGGAAAACGCAGAATTATTGTAGTGATGAAAAACACATAATTACACTGGAACGATACCAGGTGTGGCTGTATTAGAATGATGAATTAATTTGGAGAATAGAATTTATCAATACTGTTCTTAGTTAGGTTGATCTCAGGCTAAGAATTAGAACAATAGAATGAATAGAATATAACAGTTCTGATGTTAGACGTAGGTTGTTAGAAGTTACGTGGCTTAGTGAAAGGTGGAAATTCTGATGTTAGAAGTTGCGTTAAATCATTAGGAAGTAACAGTTATGATGTTAGAAGTTGCATGGGTTAGAAGCTATGCTGTCAGAGGACTGTGTTATCAGAAGTTACATTAGTCAGAATTTGTATTAGTCAGAAGATGGGGTTAGTCAGAAGCTGTAATGATCAGAATTTGTATTAGTCAGAAGATGGGGTTAGTCAGAAACTGTGATGATCAGAAGTTGTATCTGGTCAGAGGTTGGGTTAGTCAGAAGCTGTGATGATCAGAAGTTACATCTGATCAGAGGTTGGGTTAGTCAGGAGTTGCATTAGTCAGAGGTATAGTAGTCAGAAGATTGTGTCGCCCAGAGGTTGTGTCATTAGAAGCTGTGTATTTAGAAATGGTGTTGGTTAGAGTTTGCGTGGTCAGAAGCTGGGGTGGCCTTTACGTTGTTTTATGAACAGAACGATGAACGTTAGATTCTTAGAAGCTGCTGTTTGAGCTATAACAGTAGGATAGTGTCGGTCTTGACGTTAGAGTTACAGAATGACAGTGTTGATTTACTATGGAAATTAAAATACAGCTGAGTTGTTAGTGAGAAGTTATTAATAATATTGTGTTGATGATTTATAATAAATAAAGGATGTTTGAAAAATTATTTTGATGATCTCAGATGTTGATTACTTGAGATGTTTTGAGATGTTTTTGAGATGTTAATTTGAGATGTTAATTTGAGATGTTTTGAGATGTTAATTTGAGACGTTTTGAGATGATTTGAGATGTTATTAACTTGGGTGTTAATATTACATTCATGGTTGTGTCGCATACATTGCATTTTTGATATGGAGCTTATGCTCGTTGAGATGGCCTGTATTGGCGAATTTTGAGATGAAGGCTATGCCTTGTTGATGCCTCTATTAATTGGAAAATTTTTGAGATGGGAGTTCTGCTCCAATGGTACCACATGCATTTGCATAGTATTGAGTCGCATTATATGATTGTTTAGAGAAGTGTATTTTGATGTTGATGAATGCGTATATGCATTGTAATTATTGTAGATTATGAGATGAGAAATGGTGATGTTATTGATCTAATTTAATATATTAACTATCATGCGCTTTATTGTATTGTTAGATATCTCACCCCTTCTGTTTGAATGTTTCCCTTATGTTGGTAACGTGCAGGTAATCGAGAGTGAAGGTTGTATTCCTTCAATAGTTCAAGTCGGTGTCATTGCTCTGATATGTAACACCCGGGGGGATGAACGCTTGCTGTTTTTGATTGTTGATTTTCAGTTGTTGAACTTTAAATTGATTATTATTAAATATGTGATGTTTCGAAGTTGCTGTTTTGTTGTTAGAGTGTTATTAAGAATTCTGATGCGTAGATGTTGAGTTACTTAATTAAAGATGTTATGATGGTTCATCCGGTGTTTTAAAAGTGTTATATATCCACGATGAAATGCAATGAATTTTGATAGAAGAATTTGTGATGTCCCGATTCGTTTGTATGATTGAATTTTATAACTCTGATTTATTTATATAGTTTGTCGGGGTAGAATTGGGGTGTTACAAAGTTGGTATCAGAGCAAAAGGTTGGTCCGACCTTGTCGTCGAGTCGTAGTTATCTAACAGTCGAGTATTGTTATTTGAGTTCTAATCGTTATTTATGTTGTAGTGATAAGTGGAGATGGCTGGAAGGAATGATGCTGCTCTTGCTGCTGCTTTAGAAGCAATGGCTCATGCGATAGAAAATCAGCCGAATGCTGACGGGAATGCTGGATCTCGTAACTTGGCGACTTTCCAGAGAGAGAATCCACCTACGTTCAAGGGAAAGTATGATCCTGATGGAGCATTGGAGTGGTTTAAATAGATTGAGAGAATCTTTCGTGTGATGGACTGCACTCTAGCGTAGAAGGTTCGTTATAGGACTCATATGCTAGCAGTCGAGGCTGATGACTGGTGGCTAGAGACTTATCAAAAGTTAGAAGCTGCAGGTGAGAATGTCACTTGGGCTGTGTTCCGTAGGGTGTTTTTGAGAAAGTATTTTCCTGAAGATGTTCGTGGTAAGAAGGAAATTGAATTCCTTGAGCTGAAGCAAGGAAATATGTCAGTTGTTGAGTATGCTGCCAAGTTTGCTGGGTTGGCTAAGTTTTATCCGCATTACGCTGAGGAAAATGCTGAGTTTTCGAAGTGTATTAAATTTGAGAACGGGTTGCGCCCAGAGATTAAGAAAGCAGTTGGATATCAGAAAATTCGTGTCTTTGCTGATTTTGTTAATAGCTGTAGGATTTATGAAGAGGATAATAATGCTCATTACAAGATTATCAGTGAGAAGAGGGGTAAGCACCCACAAAATCGTGGTAAACCTTATGATGCCCCAGATGGTAAGGGTAAACAGAAAGTTATTCAGAGACCGAGGACTAGTGGGGGAGATGCTCCTGCTGGTGTTGTTTGCTTTAAGTGTGGGAAGTCTGGGAACAAGAGTAATGTGTGCACTGCTGAAGTGAAGAGATGTTACCGTTGCGGTAAGAACAAACATTTTGTATCTGAGTGTAAACACAAGAATGTGATTTGTTTCAACTGTAGAGAAGAAGGGCACATTGGTAGTCAGTGTCTGAAACCGAAGAGGGCTCAGTCAAGTGGAAAAGTGTTTGCTTTGGTTGAGGATCAAACAGCTGCTGAGGACAGACTTATTAGAGGTACATGTTTCATTAATAGTACTCCTTTAATTACTATTATTGATACTGGTGCTACGCATTTTTTTATTGCTGCTGATTGTGTTGAAAGATTGGGTCTTATGTTATCTTCCTTGAATGGAGAAATGGTCGTCGATACTCCAGCCAAGGGGTCGGTGACTACTTCTTTTGTGTGTGCTAAGTGTCCCTTGTCGATCTTAGACAGATACTTTGTTGTTGATTTGGTTTGTTTACCGTTAAGAGGTTTGGATGTAATTTTGGGTATGAACTGGTTAGAGCATAATTGTGTTCATATTAACTGTTATGACAAGTCGGTGAAGTTTTCTACTCCTGAAGAAGAGGGAGATGGTCTGTTGTCTGCTAGACAATTGAGGAAGTTGATACAAGAGGAAGCATAGATGTTTTCATTGATGGCGTCGCTATCTGTAGAGACTCAAGCTATAATTGAGGAATTGCATGTGGTGTGTGAATTTCCTGAAGTTTTCCCTGATGAGATTCCAGATGTACTGCCAGAGAGGGAAGTTGAATTTGCAGTTGATCTTGTACCTGGTACCAGACTTGTGTCTATGGCACCATACAGGATGTCTGCATATGAATTGTTAGAGTTAAAGAAGCAATTGAAAGAGTTACTTGAGAAGAAGTTTTTAAGACCAAGTGTATCGTCGTGGGGTGCTCCAGTGTTGTTAGTAAAGAAGAAAGATGGAAGTATGAGGCTTTGTGTTGATTATAGACAGCTGAATAAGGTGACGATTAAGAACAAGTATCCACTTCCAAGAATAGATGACTTGATGGACCAATTGGTGGATGCTCGTGTTTTTAGTAAGATTGATCTGAGGTCGGGTTACCATCAGATTAAAGCGAAGGATGAAGATATTCAGAAGACAACTTTCAGAATGCGTTATGGACATTACGAGTATTCGGTGATGCCTTTCGGTGTTACTAATGCGCCAAGAGTATTCATGGAATATATGAATCGTATCTTTCATACTTATTTGGATCGGTTCGTAGTGGTGTTCATTGATGATATTTTGATTTACTCTAAGTCAGAAGAAGAGCATGTTGAACATTTAAGAGTAGTATTGCAGATTTTGAAAGAGAAGAAGTTATATGCAAAGTTGTCCAAGTGTGAATTTTGGTTAAAAGAGGTTAGTTTTCTTGGTCATTTGATTTCAGGTAGTGGCATTGCTATAGATCTATCGAAGGTTTATGTTGTGTTGCAATGGGAAACTCCAAAGTCACCTACTGAGATTAGAAGCTTCTTTGGATTAGCTGGTTATTATAGGAGGTTTATCGAAGGATTTTCTAAGTTGTCACTCCCGTTGACTAAGTTGACTTGTTAAGGTAGAGCGTTTGTGTGGAATGTTCAATGCGAAGAAAGTTTTACAGAATTGAAGAAGAGGTTGACGTCAGCTCCGATTTTTACGTTGCCTAATCCAGAAGAGCCTTTTGTGGTGTATTGTGATGCTTCTAAGATGGGTTTAGGAGGTGTGCTTATGCAGAATGGTAAGATAGTTTCTTATGCGTTAAGGCAGTTAAGGACTCATGAGAAGAACTATCCTACGCATGATTTAGAGCTTGCTGCAGTTGTTTTTGTGTTGAAGATTTGGAGGAATTATCTTTATGGTTCTAGATTTGAAGTGTTTAGTGACCATAAGAGCTTAAAGTATTTATTTGATCAGAAGGAGTTGAATATGAGGCAACGAAGATGGTTAGAATTGTTAAAGGATTATGATTTCGGTTTGAATTATCACCCAGGAAAGGCGAATGTGGTAGTTGATGCGTTAATTCGAAAGACTTTACATATGTCAGCAAACATGATTAAAGAGTTGGAATTGATTGAGCAGTTCAGAGATATGAGCTTAGTTTGCGAGGTTACTCCGCAAAGTGTTATGTTGGGTACGTTGAAGATTAATAATGAATTTCTAGACAGTATCAGAGAATCTCAGAAGTTGGATGTGAAACTGGTAGATTTGATGGTTGGGGTTGATCAGTATGAGAACAATGATTTTAAGCTAGATGCGCAAGGTGTGTTGAGATTTCATAACCGGATTTGTATTCCTGATGATGCTGAGATGAAGAAAGTGATACTTGAAGAGAGTCATAGAAGTAAGTTGAGTATTCATCCAGGAGCTACAAAGATATATCAAGATTTGAAAGGCTTGTTTTGGTGGCCTGGGATGAAGAGTGATGTGGCTCGTTTTGTGTATGAATGTTTGACTTGCCAGAAGTCAAAAGTTGAACATCAGAAGCCTGCAGGATTGATGCAACAGTTGGAAGTTCTAGAATGGAAATGGGATAGCATTTCAATGGACTTTGTGACGGGGTTGCCTAATACTTTAAGAGGACATGATTCGATTTGGGTGATTGTTGATAGGCTTATGAAGTCAGCTCATTTTATTCCTATTAACATCAGTTTTCCAGTGCTGAAGTTGGCTGAGACTTATATCAGTGTGATTATGAAGCTGCATGGTGTTCCTTTATGCATTGTGTCAGATAGAGATCCAAGATTTACTTCTGATTTTTGGAAGAGTTTGCAAGAAGCGTTAGGTTCTAAGTTGAGGTTGAGTTCAGCGTATCATCCTCAGACAGATGGTCAGACTGAACAGACTATTCAATCGTTGGAAGAATTGCTGAGGGCATGTGTTCTTGAGCAGGGAGGTTTGTGGGATACTTATCTTTCATTGATAGAGTTCACGTATAATAACAGTTATCATTCCAGTATTGGGATGGCACCTTTTGAAGCGTTGTATGGTCAAAGATGTAGAACTCTGTTATGTTGGCATGAATCTGGTGAAAGTGTAGTACTTGGACCTGAACTTGTTCGTGAGACTACTGAGAAGGTGAAGTTAATTCGAGAGAAGATGAAAGCTTTACAAAGTAGACAGAAGAGTTATCATGACAAGCGAAGGAAGGATTTAGAATTTCAAGCTGGTGATCATGTGTTTTTGAGAGTGACACTTGTGATTGGTGTTGGGCGAGCATTGAAATCTAAGAAGCTCACTTCTCGTTTTATTGGACCGTATCAGATTTTAGAGAGAGTGGGGAATGTTGCTTATAGAGTAGCTTTACCGCCTAATCTTTCGAATTTGCATGATTTGTTTCATGTGTCGCAACTTCGGAAGTATATATCAGATCCATCTCATATGATTCATATGGATGATGTGCAAGTACGGGATAATCTTACGGTGGAGACGATGCTTGTACGGATCGCGGATCGTGAAATAAAGACTCTCAGGGGCAAAGACATTTCTTGGTTAAAGTGGTTTGGCTAGGAGCTGCTAGTGAAAGCATGACTTGGGAGTTGGAGAGCAAGATGCGAGACTCCTATCCTGAATTGTTTGATTGAGGTAAATTTTCGAGGACGGAAATATTCTAAGTGGGGGAGAGTTGTAACGCCCGTAATCTAATTAATTATTTAATTAAATTATTTGTGGAATATTTGCGAAGTTGTATTATAATTAATTGGATTTAATTATTTTATTAAGTGGAGAAATAATATTAGAGATATAATATTATGTGGTAAAATAATATTAGAAGTATAATATTATTTAGTATGTGCTTGTTTTTAAAGGAATAGAAGTAATAAGGGGGTGTATTGGTTTAAGCCCAATAAGGAGTAAATAGAATAATAGGGTTATTTTATTGTTGTTAGAAGAAAATAGAAAGAAAGAAGCAGTAGAAGAATAAGGATTTGGAGGAGGACGTGCAAACTCTTGGAAAAAGTGGAAAAAGGCAAGAACGAGAATTCATCCGGAAATTGTAGATCGACCTTCAATCCAAGGTAAGGGTGGGGTTCTAACTCTATAATTGGGTTTATGATGATTGTTATGTGGGGTTAGAGATGATTGTTGTCTTGTTCTTGAATTGAAAATACATGATTGATGTATGATGAGAATTGATGAATTTCGATGAATATTGATGTCTTGATGCTGTTAAAATGATGTAGAATTATAAGGTAATTATTGTTGATGAATCGTCATGATTAGATTAAGTTTTAGGGCTTTAATTATGGAACCATAGTGAGATGCAGAGAAGGAAAAACGCAGAATTATTGTAGTGATGAAAAACACATAATTACACTAGAACGATACCAGGTGTGGCTGTATTAGAATGATGAATTAATTTGGAGAATAGAATTTGTCAATACTGTTCTTAGTTAGGTTGATCTCAAGCTAAGAATTAGAACAATAAGATGAATAGAAAATAATAGTTATGATGTTAGACGTAGGTTGTTAGAAGTTGCGTGGCTTAGTGAAAGGTGGAAATTCTGATGTTAGAAGTTGTGTTGAATCATTAGGAAGTAACAGTTCTGATGTTAGAAGTTTCATGGGTTAGAAGCTATGCTGTCAGAGGACTGTGTCATCAGAAGTTGCATTAGTCAGAATTTGTATTAGTCAGAAGATGGGGTTAGTCAAAAGCTGTGATGATCAGAATTTGTATTAGTTAGAAGATGGGGTTAGTCAGAAGCTGTGATGATCAGAAGTTGTATCTGGTCAGAGGTTGGGTTAGTCAGAAGCTGTGATGATCAGAAGTTACATCTGATCATAGGTTGGGTTAGTCAGGAGTTGCATTAGTCAGAGGTATAGTAGTCAGAAGATTGTGTCGCCCAGAGGTTGTGTCATTAGAAGCTGTGTATTTAGAAATGGTGTTGGTTAGAGTTAGCGTGGTCAGAAGCTGTGGTGGCCTTTACGTTATTTTGCAAATAGAACGATGAACGTTAGATGCTTAGAAGCTGGTGTTTGAGCTATAACAGTAGGATAGTGTCGGTCTTGACGTTAGAGTTACAGAATGACAGTGTTGATTTACTATGTAAATTAAAATACACCTAAGTTGTTAGTGAGAAGTTATTAATAATATTGTGTTGATTATTTATAATAAATAAAGGATGTTTGATAAATTATTTTGATGATCTGAGATGTTGATTACTTGAGATGTTTTTGAGATGTTAATTTGAGATGTTTTGAGATGTTAATTTGAGACGTTTTGAGATGATTTGAGATGTTGTTAACTTGGGTGTTAATATTACATTCACGGTTGTGTCGCATACATTGCATTTTTGAGATGGAGCTTATGCTCGTTGAGATGGCCTGTATTGGCGAATTTTGAGATGAAGGCTATGCCTTGTTGATGCCTCTATTAATTGGAAAAAATTTGAGATGGGAGTTCTGCTCCAATGGTACCACATGCATTTGCATAGTATTGAGTCACATTATATGATTGTTTAGAGAAGTGTATTTTGATGTTGATGAATGCGTATATGCGTTGTAATTATTGTAGATTATAAGATGAGAAGTGGTGATGTTATTGATCTAATTTAATATATTAATTATCATGCGCTTTATTGTATTATTAGATATATCACCCCTTCTGTTTGAATGTTGCCCTTATGTTCGTAACGTGCAGGTAATCGAGAGTGAAGGCTGTATTCCTTCAATAGTTCGAGTCAGTGTCATTGCTCTGATATGCAACACTCAGGGGGATGAACGCTTGCTGTTTTTGATTGTTGATTTTCAGTTGTTGAACTTTAAATTGATTATTATTAAATATGTGATGTTTCGAAGTTGTTGTTTTGTTGTTAGAGATGTTATTAAGAATTCCGCTACGTAGATGTTGAGTTATTTAATTAAAGATGTTATGATGGTTCATCCGATGTTTTAAAAGTGTTATATATCCACGATGAAATGCAATGAATTTTGATAGAAGAATTTGTGACGTCCCGATTCGTTTATATGATTGAATTTTATAACTCTGATTTATTTATATAGTTTGCCGGGGTAGAATTGGGGTGTTACACAATGGATCATAGAACTGGACCAACATAGTAAGGATACCCTCTTTCATCTTACACTTCATAAGAGGAATAATAGATCCATATTTATTTCGGAAGTCCGTAAGGTTCTCAATCTTTGGAATCAAACTCTTCAACTCTTCAATCTCAGGATCCTTGAAACTGTAACTCCGAGTGTTTCTTTTTCCAAAATCCATAGTAAAAGTACCTGAGATGTCTACAAAAATCATTCTTAAGTTCCTTGAAAAAAATGTTTAAATAATGCTTATGGATGCATGAATGTATGATAATGCAACAATTACACACCAGTTCACAAACATGGGGGTTCAAAGGTTCAACGCTACAAGCATGGAGTCAAAGGTAAATCCCACCCTAAGGTATGTAATAAAGGTTTAATCACACCTGTAAAATAAGGTTCTAAAGGTTCCCAGAGTCTATGATCCTCCTTCAGATATTACCAATGTCTCGATTACTCGGTAATTAGCAATATTCTCAATAGCAACTCGTCTGAGTGTAGCATCGCATGACAACTACTTCCGAATTACTTCGTTATAATCTCCGCACTACACCTAAAAGGCCAAGATGGGTTAAAGGGTTCTATGATTCTCAGCTTCTCTGGCTCCCAGGTCGAAAGCAATAACTTCTTCTTGATTACTCGGTAAACGAATACTACAGTCAAAGGGGCTTCCACTGAGTGAGGGATTTCATGCCTCCTTCTTCGAGATTACTCCCTCAAAGTAAACATGACTATACCGCCCATCCTATTCCTAAGTGTAACTTAGTATGGGTATAGGACTTGTCCTTTGTAAGTAACATCAACACCCAAATAACCACAACATATAACATATAATCAAACAAATAAACAAATAAAACAAATACGACAAATTAGGCTTAACCCACTTAAGGTTGGACCAGCAAGAGGTCAATCTTTCCCAGCTGAGTCGCTAATTCTGTAGCGATAAAAAATGTAGCAGGGTAAATCGGAGATCGAGCTATTAATTAACTCGACTCACAAAATCAAGAGTCGTCACCGCGCTTTATTATTTCCAAGGGAAAGGGGAAAAGAGCGAAATAAAACCCTTAAATATGCAATGTAAAGTAATACTTAAAAGTAGTGAAAATACAATACGTTTTTTGAAAGAGATTGAGAGTTCGGGGGTTGGTTATACAATGGGAAGGTATTAGCACCCAATGCATCTGCGGTACTCCACAGGAACCTTTTGAAATATCTATTTTTTTTTGTTAAAATTTGTTTGTTTGGTCAAAATGGTTTGTTTGGTAAAAATGGATGTGGACGAGATTTTGAAGATGCGACAACCTAATGTTGAAGTTTTGACTTAAAAGGTGTGAGTTTTAAAATTGAGTCTTTTAGGAAAATTAACTTAAGATTAACAAAAATAGCAAAACAAAAATGAATGAAGAGGTTCGCTCAATCGTATAAGATGTGAATTCAACAAAACATTTCCCTTGGATTGAGACGGACGAAAGATACAAACGATCGAGAATAAAGTTAATTATAGCGACAATTGAATAATAACAAAAATTCAATAAGATATTACTTTATAAGCATGTATTTTTAAACGATTAAATAAATAACCAAAATTAAATAAAGACTAAATTATAATAGCATGTATTTTTAACAATTAAATAAATAACAAAAATTAAGTAAAGACTAAATTATAAAACATGTATTTTTGTATTTTTATAAAGGCAAGAAAAAAGTTGTAAAATGAACTAAATTAATATTTATTATCATATATTTAATAAAATGGGAATAATGGCTAAATGAACTAAAAAAATAAAATAAAATACCCCAACAAGGGTTGAACCCAGGTCCCTCTAAGTTACTGCAAATATGCCTTGTCAATTGAACTATATTATTTATCTATTATAGGCATGTTTTAATTAGGATACAAGGTAAATATGATAACGGATTAGGCCAACAAGTCCAATGGGCTGACCCGGTTAGAATTTGAACAAAGAAGGGTTTTGAAAACCCTATGCAAAAGGAAAACAGCGTCGTTGGTTGGTTGTCTTGGAAAGGGAATAACATATTAATTATTATTATCAGACTCTTATTCCTATGTTTTACCGTACAACAAAATCAAACAAAATCTCACTTCCCCACAAACTGCATCTCTCAACCTCTTGCTCTCTGCTTCATCTTAACGACACAACGGCTCACAACCTTCTCCCTCCTCCTTCGTTAGCTTCGATTGGATGTCACCATCTTAGTCATCCAGCTTTTCTCCATGTGTTTCAAACGAAGCAATCAACAATAGTAAATCCACTAAGCAACCAGATAGCTACGAAAATGTAAAGTCTACGCTCAAGGAAATTGATCAGTACCAAAGCCTAAAAATAGAGATCATGATAAAGAGGTTTGAAAATTTACCGATCAAAGTTTCTCCGATGGCGTCTTATAGCTTCGTAATGACAAAGTCAGACAGAAAACCAGAAATTCTGCGAGAAATAACTCAGGTGATTTATTCTTTGATTTCTTTGATCTCTCCCTTTTTATGAAATCTCTACTATTTTCCTAATGTGGGGTGTATATTTAACTCTAATGCTTACGATATTGTTGTTGAAGGTGTGATGTAGAAATTAGTGATTGAAGTTGCAGATTCAGGGATGGAAATCATTGAGTGCAGTGGTTCGAAGGATTTGCGGAAGACGAAGTTTGTTGAACCGGCTACAGAAGTTGATAAGAAGTTGATGGTGACAGTTGAAGTGTAGTCATGAATGAAGGTTGGAGTTGTGTTATTGTGTTATTATGTTATTGTGTGTTGTTGTGGATGCAGGAACATTGTTTGCAGTATGGGAGTTCAAAACCTCCTGGTGTGGTGAAAGAACCTGTGAGCGTACAGTTCCATCATGTTAGGCCTAAAATAAGGAATATTGTAACCAGTGGGCGGGTCGTAAGCTGAAAATCCAGGCATATCGTGAGAATCTTGATGTTGTGATTGTGAAGGTGCATAGGAAAGACTTATAGCGCGTACCAATCCAACATTGGCATAGTTGTCTAGATTCTGAGAGCTTAAGGATTCTTTGTTATCAGGAAACTGTTACTCAGAAGCAACACCGGAGGCTGTTGATTCAGATTCAGAATTTTTACCGTGGTCATCCCGTAAATTCACCTGATTGCTCCCAAAAACATCATTAGCAGATGACTCGGACGCAGGTGTAGTTAAGCTTATAGTCGGTTCTCCACTTACCGTTTCAGTGGATCCTATTAATTGAAACCGAGGTTGATGCGTCAAAGAATCAAATTCTGTTGCAACCCCGATGGTACCAAAGGTCAGTCGGCGGTGATCAGTCTTTGGAACGTGAATATGGTGTTCGGCAGAAACAGGGAGGGAGTATTTGAGCAGAGAAATTAAAGGTATATTTTTATCTCCAAATTTTATGTTATTATTATACCTTTCGTATGCTGTTTTTTATTATCATTACTTACTTTTAAACATTCTAAATATCAACAAATGCAGCAACTCAAAAAAATACAGCAAAGAAGGTATGATAAAGCAAACATCGTATGGCAAAAAAAATGGTGCAAAGAAGATTAAAATATGTGAATGAGAAAGTTATTCAGAAGTAAATAAGGAAGAAGAAATACATATCGGAGTCTCTCCGATGGAGCTTCAAAAATAGTAAGTTCTCCCTCCCTCTCTTGTTATTGCTCAAACTTCTGTAACTCTAGTTCTTGTTGTGATGCTTGAACAAAAAAAAACTCTTTTTTCTGTTTTCCTCATGCTGAGTTTTTCTGATTGTCTCTCCTTGAATTTTTTTGTGTTTTCCTTCTACTGAGTTTTTTTTGTGTTGTTCTTCTGTCCATGAAGAGGGTTATTATAGTGATATAACAAGGCATTTAGGGGGGAAAACAGTAGGATATTTGAACTGTTTTGACAAATTGTTTTTGTGCCTTCTGCATGCAATTTTTCTTTAGCCATATTGATGCAATTTTTTGGCTATTATGATGCAGGGAAGCAGGCTATAGCAAACTGGTTTGTGCTATTTTATAGAAGTTTGTTTGCAGTTTTTGGCAGCATTTGGACCATTGCAGGTTGCTATTTTTTTGGACTGATTTGGAGCATTTTTACATCATTTTTGGGACTGTTTTGCAGGCTATTTTTACAGCAGATTTTAGGGATGATTTTATTTCTTTCTTGGACTGTTGTTGTTGCTGTTTTGGACAACAAAATACCATAAAAAATGGACTTTTGTTGTATTGCAACAGGGCTGGAAAATATGGGCAGCATGTTGCTATTTTTTGGTACTGGTTTGTAGGGGCATTAGAAAGAATAGTTTGTACAAACTTGTAATTCCTCTTGTAACTTTGTAATGATAATTCCAAATAAAATTGTAACTTGAATGGAAACTTGTTCTTCAATATAATTCTCTCAATTCTTTTGAAATTGTAAACATTTGGATCATTATAAACTTTGAATCTAGATATTCATCTTGATGAAATTCAAAATCTTCCATTTTAATTTGAAAAAGAATTGATTGATATTTGAATGAATTGTTGAATGACGAATAAAAAATAATGCAAGCCTTAAGACTTCAATCTTGCATTTTGTAATAGAGATCCAAATAAATTTCATGAATTGATCTTGTAATAAAATTGTAATCGTCATGTATTTATTCTTGTGATGAATGATTATTTGAATCAAGTTTCCTTTTCCAATATCTTCTTGAATAAATGCCTCATGTGAATTAAAATGGCCATGGTGTGAATCCATCAAAATAATCACAACAAAATAATCTTGAATAAATATTAATGTGATGAACGATTATTCTTGAATGAGATCTTTGATAAACTCTATTTAATTAACACTTGAATTCACATGATGAAAATTCCAAGTATTCCAAATAAATTCTTCCAAAACGATCTTGAATTCAATCACCTCTAACGTAGTTCACCTCACTTCATGTAAACATAAGAAATTGAATCATACTTAAAAGCTTCGAATGATCACTAGAAGAGGGATTCGAGGCGAAATGTTATCGCATTGAGAAATTGGCACAGTGAACTGAACTTAGATATCCAGAAACTCTTAAATCATGACAGACGTCCCATAAAGTCCTCTCATGGCTTTCTAAACACAATTGTATTCAACTCTTAAAGAAAACTTGCAGATGATTTTTGGTCGAAGCATTTGCAATTGACTCGTATAGCTTGATCTTTTTTTGTATCTCGAGGCAAGGTGAAACACATGTGAACCAGTGATCATGAAACCTTGACTGTTTCTTATGAAGAATTTTGGAGAAGTTTAGGCCACTTGTTGAACATAGCATGGAAATACACACACGATTCTCTGAAAGTTCCCTTGATGAATCAGTCTTCAAGAATCAACGATCTTTGTACTTCTGGATTGAGATTCAAAACCCTAATTGAGGCGTGACGCCTGATGCTCTTGATTCGAACTTGTTTCTGCACATGAAATCAAAGAAACAAAAAACACACTTCGTGCTTGGTTAGAAGTTAGTCATGCATAAGATAAAATGTTCACAACACTTGATAATCTCTACATAAGCAATACTCGAAGGTGAAGCGTTCGAAACCGACCATATTTTGTGACCTTGATGTATATAAGAAAAAATGCAAATGAAAATGGGATCTTAGGTCAAAAATTGGGGTATGACACATAGTCTAAAAGACATCCTTCTAAAGGCAAAGGTACCATAAGGATAAGTGAATGTTGTCTTATCTTAGTCTTCAGGTGCAATGGAATTTTGATTGTAGCCCGAATATCCATCCAAGAAGCAATAATACTCATTTCCAGCAAATCTATCCAACATCTGATTAATGAATGGCAAGGGTGTTGTACCCCAAAATTTGCCCTCCCATATTCTCCGAGATTTGGCAAAGTCAAGCTTCAAAATCTCTCAAGAGTTGCACAGTCCAATTGCCTCCTAACACAGTCAAAATTAGGGTTTTGGTTCTTGTAAAGAAGTTGAGGTTTTCAAGGGTCCAATCAAGTCCCATATGCCTATATACATTGTCAAGCATCCATATGTCAAGTTTTTGGACTCACAGCATCAACTTGCACAATCAAAAACCCTAATTGCTTCACAGTCAACTGTAGGGGCAAAATGGTCATTTGACAGTCAAAAGTCAAATTTTTTGGTCAACATCTTATTTTGAAGCCACAATCATCATTTGATCAATTCTTGATCATGATTCCACAAGCATGGCTCAAAAAGTCTCAAGATGCAAAAGTTTCTATTTTTGGACAGTTGAAAAGTCAACTGCAAATTGACCAAGGCATAACTTCTTCATGGTTCATCAGAAAAATACCATCCAAAGCTCATTTTGAAGAGGATGACATTTCCTACAACTCATCTTCACACTTCAAGTCCAAGAAATGCTCTCACAAAAAGTTATCAATTTCAACATTATAGGTCATTTTCAAAAGTCAACAAAAAGGCACTTTAAGTCAAAGACCATAACTTGAGATTGGTAAATCAAAATGACATGGAACCAAAGGCATTGGTTAGAGTACTTCAAGACCTTTCCAAAATGTCCAAGAACATGTTCATAGCTTCAAAATTGCGCAAGATATGCATTGGAGAATTTAGGAAAGTTTTGGGAACTTTCAAAAGTCAACTTTGCCTAAAACACTCTAAATTTGCTAATGGGCCTCAAATTCTTCCTTGAATCATTACCCAAAGCCTATGCACGACCCATTGAGCTCAAAATAATTTATTTTCTTATCTTTGATTAATTAATTGAATTTATATTTATATTAATTCATTTAATTAGATTTAATTATGAGAAAATTCAAAGATATGCTTTTTCAAATCTTTTTATGCAGAAAATATACTCCAAATATGCTAAAGATTTCGTGCATCATCCAAGGGGACAAGATCTTCCATAATTGGCAAAGTTTCATTGAAAAAAAGATTGAAATTTCATGATTGAAAATCAAATATTCAAATCATAAATTCATGGATCCATGGGCTTGTTTTTGACCTAATTTGCTTCACATACTTATGCAAGAGTGAACCCTACTCATAGATACACGAAAAAGCTGCTAAGAAGCCATAACCAATTTGCAAATTTTGGAGAGAAACTTGAAAACTGAAATCACACTTGCAGTACGATTCAAGGCTTAAGATCTTTTCCATTACATTACTGACATTGCTAGGAAGCTATTTGCATCAAGAACAGGTCCTCATACCCAAAGAAACGGTAAAATATGGTTATGGTTTGAACGAATATTTTGATAATCGAAACATGATTTCTATGCATCATTCATATGTTTTATTCATTGATTTACACTACTGACATCTCCCTGAAGCTTTTGGTATAATTGAATTGTGCTAATGTTGCCTAAATCAAAATCCACCATTGAAGAATATTAGGTTTTCAGAACATCCAAATTAGGGCTTTCCTTATATGGAAAAATTGGACTTCCAAACCTACATGGACAGAATCGTTGCAGCAAGACGAATCAAATGATACCCTCGCGCCCTTTTTATATTTCCTCCTCTTCTAATCGCTATTTTCAGGACTTTTAGTTTGTGGGGGTTTAAAACCCCCGCTACTTGTTTCATATTTTGCAGGGCAAATGAAGAAGAAGCATGCGTGGCATTACATAATTGGGGAGTTCAAATATTAGCGCATTTTTTTTAGGTTTCAGCATAACTGGCTTTCTTTGTATATTATATTTACTATCCATTATATGTATAAATGTGCATCATAGCTCAGCTGGTTGGCAATGTGTCCTGCAAGCGTTGGGACCTGGGTTCGATTCCCAGGTCCCCCCATATACTCTTCATATTTTTTCCAATGCTTTCAGGTACATCACTCACCCAATATCCCACCATGCATCCTCACGCTTAAGGCTGCCACGCGCTCATGATGATCAATCCAAGGGCCACTGAATGAATTCCAGGGTGTACCCCAGTCAACCATCATGCATACAATCAGAAAGTCAACGAGGCTTGCTTTGTCAATGGGCCTGAATTGCTGCAGTTTTACCTCCATTTGGGCCAGACACCCCCCTTTGTTTGTATTTTAAATTTTCTTTTCTTTTCTTTTCTAATTCTTTTTAATTGTTTTCAATTGTTTTTATTTTTTCACTAAAATAATTTTTCATAATAAAAAATCAGAAACCAAAAAAATGTTTTATATTTAATTATTATTAATTTCACCATTAACATATTTTTTGTAAATAAATAACTAACAATTAATTTAGTTAATTTAGGTTTTAATTTTAACACTTTTTCTTAATAAATAAAAAATATGTAGAATTAGGTCTTGACATTTTTATCTTTTTTCTTAATTAATTATTTCCATCATTATTTATTATTATTATTAGTTTTGTACATAAATATGTAAATTAATTAATTAGTAAATTAGGTTAACTTTAATATTTTTATTAATAATTAAAATAATCTAGATTTAGGGTTTCCTTTTAATTCTTTATTTCATAAATACAAAAACATAAAAACTTTCCTTTCTTTAATTAAATAACAATTAGACTTTAATTTAATTTAATTTCTCAAAAGGGTCAAAACCCTCGGACGTTCAATTTATCTTTTCGCGCATTATTTCTTATTGATTATTATGTAACTGCTTTCCGGATGTAATAGTAATTAGGTATCTTTTATTTTCCGCATTTTTATCAAAAACGGGTCTTTGTATTTTGGCGATGTATAGACCCGCGCCTTGTAATAGCGTAGCTTTTATCTTTCCGTCTTTTAATTTCCCGCACTCCTAAATTCTAAATTGCATGAAAGAATGTATGTTAATTAAAAAACAAGCATAGCTCACAGTGCCATGATCAAAGATAACTGTTAAACTGAAAACAACACACAAATAGACACACCACTTCTAGGGTACGCCTCACCTGTTGCCTTCGAAACGTGATCGTCAAGTATAGGACGTTTTAGCGGTCCTTATGTCCATGATCTAGTTGCCTCGAAACAAGTTGCCTCGGAACAGTTGCCTCAAAATATTTGCCTCGAAACGGTTGCCTCGGATTAAAAAAGGATCAAGGACATAAGGGTAGCTTCTAAGGTGTCCTACTGTTACTTCGGTGACCACACTGTCCCTACACTCGAATTGACCCGAACACCTCCAACGGTGGTGCTACCTACCTCTCAATGGTGGGATGGCACTACCTTAAGGACTTATACACAGCCTAATTCCTTAGGGTAGGTAGATGACTCATAGATACTTGCTCTCTTCTAAAAACAAATCAAAACCTTTTTACACTTACACTTTCTAAAAACTTTCAAAACAAATTTTTCAAACACTCTTGAGGACAGATACAAGAGTTATTCAGAAATCTTTCAATGAAACTTTTTCAAACCCACTCACATTTTGAAAAGCAAACATTTTGAAAACATAAGAGCAAGTATCTAAGAGCCCATGGATAACCATGGATAGAAAGGGTGCTAACACCTTCCCTTTCTATAAATCTACCTCCCGAACCGAGAAACGTTCTCATAAGGAATTTTGCTGTGCTTTTGTCCTGTCCATGTTGGAGAAAATAAAAGACGGTGGCGACTCTTGCTTCCGTGACATTTCGCAAAACCAGCGTTAAACAGTCAGTTCTAAATCCACCAATCACAGAACTGGCGACTCTGTTGGGGAATTACTTAAAGTAAGGTGTACCTTAGGATAGCTCATACTTGTGTTTTCAATTGCTGTGTTTTGTTTGCTTTATTATTGTGGGCACTGTCTTGGGAGTTCTATAGATCCTAACCCGGATCTGGGGGATACCTTCTTAGAAAGTAGCAACAAGACTGTGAGGGAACTGTGCGGGGTATACCGACACGGTTGAAGCAGTCTGCTATGTTGATGTGGCACTTTGGTGAGTACCGGTAACCCTTGAGTCAAGTCAAGGAGAGTACGGGGCCGCCGTGTGGTGTCGTGAAGCATCAACTGACCTTAGGAACCTTAATTGAACCATCTTGGCCTCTTTAGGGTAGTGAGATAACTGACTTTGGTGCAGTCCGAAGTTGGTTGATACTCGATACTACACTCAGTTGAGGGTTGTTTTCTTGGAATATTTTGATCGCCAGTTCAGTGGCTAAATCGAAACGATGAACACAGAAAGCAATCCAATGATATTGAGACCCTTAGAACCCAGTTACTTCTGATAGGACAGGTTTTGAGCCCACCAACTTCAAGAGGGTAATACCTAGACCCCATGCTGGCCTGAACTCTAAGGGCTGTCTTGTGTGACTTGTGTGCCTTACCATGTTTGCTTTTTATGGATATTTGTGGTGTGTTTTTATCATAGCATCATAACATCATACATCATCATATGCATTCACTAACCACTTCAGGGGTTCGAATCTTTATCTTTGTTCTTGTTTTGTAGGACATGGAAACTATCCGCAGAAAGACAATTCAGATCAACCTTGTAAGGGTCCCTCCTCAACTTAAGGAACTTATATCCAGGATTCCCGAGAGCTCTTCTTTCAGTGAAAGGCATGGAAGACTTATCAGTTTGGTCAACACCAACATTGAGGAAGATATGATAAAGGTCCTCTTCCAGTTCTTTGACCCTCTGCACCACTGCTTTACTTTCCTGGATTATCAACTGGTGCCTACATTGGAAGAGTTCTCTCGGCTTCTGAAGATCCCTATCCTTAGTCAACTACCCTACAACGGTATAGAAAAGGAACCCAAACTTGAAGAGATTGCTAAAGCATTACGCCTACAACCATCTGACATCAAGGGACATTGGGAAGTTAGAAGTGGTATCAAAGGGTTCTTGGCCAGGTTTCTGTTTGAGAAGGCCCAAGAATGTTGGAATTCCCTTGACCTACAAGCCTTTGAAGAAGTTGTGGCTCTCCTTGTCTATGGGTTGGTGTTGTTCCCGAATCCCGATCAGCTTATAGATATCAATGCTGTCAAGATCTTCATGTCCAGGAATCCTATACCTATGTTGCTTGGGGACATCCTTCACTCATGTTACGCTCGAACCATGAGAAAAAGAGGTGTTCTTATGTGCTGCACTCCTCTCCTGGGAAGGTGGTTTATTTCGCACCTTCCACAATCAGTTTTGAAGAATGAGTGGGGTTTGAGATGGTCACGACGATTAATGACTCTTACGCATGCTGATATACATTGGTGTTCTCGGTCCAGAGAAGACGTCACTATAATTGATCGTTGCGGAGAGTTTCCTAATGTTCCTTTACTTGGAATCAGAGGAGGTATTACTTACAACCCATGCTTGGCTTTGAGACAATTTGGTTATGCTCGGAGGGATGGCCCTCATGACATGTTAATTCCTGACATAGTTTTTGACTTCGACAACGATGCACAAGGACTTCGCCAGAGATTTATCAGAGCTTAGAGGATGCCCAGCAAGGTAGACAACAAGACACTGGGGCACAAGAACTCCATCCCGTTGGAACCTTATCTCAAGTGGGTACGAGCCCGCTCCCAGAAGTTAGTGATGCCATATCCTCATATTCTCCTTGTGATCAAAGAGCCAGTGTTGGGAGAGGGTGTCTCGTACACCATTCAACATCCTGACATGCCTACATCCTGGGAAGAAATGCAGAAGAGCTGGATCCAGCTTAAGGAAGAACGGAATTCTCTTGAGTCCAGTCTACATGCTAGTGAGAAGAAGGTCTTGGAGCTCACCCGCCTACTGCACGAGGAAAAGACTCTCAACACTTACATAGCTCCAAAGAGGATGTGCAGTGTCTTTTGGGATTGATTTATTTTTTAATTTTTGCCCATGAGGCTTTGATGTACTGAACAATTATTTTTTAATGATAACGGGTGTTCCTTTTTGTCTGCAACAAATTTGAACTTTCGAACCCTTGAATGCATTGCATAAACAGCATATCATGCATCATGTGCACAGCAGGTACTCTTTTTTACAGGTGGTTTAATCTTCTTCGCTGTTTATTTCATCTCGCCATCATGAATCCTGAATCATCTACCGAGCAATCCATCAAGGCCCTCCAGGCTCAAAACGCCCAGTTCCAAGAGCTGATCATGAGTCTAGCCCAAGGTCAGGAGGAATTGAAGGCTCTGCTGGTCAAGAAGAAGAAGAAGAGAACTGTACTATTCAACACTGGCCGGAGGTTTGGTAACACACTGCAGAATGAGGTTGATCAAGCTGGTTCTTCTGTAGGGAAAGGCAGTCCCCAGGGGGGAAGGGTTCCTAGTCCGGTGGTCTCTGACAACGAGACCGACTTCAATGAAGAGCAGTACCCTCCCGCTGAAGACAAGTACAAGCAGTTAGAGGATCGCCTGAATGCCATGGAAATTCAACAAGTGCCTGGGTTGGATTTCGGAGACCTGGGTCTATCTTCTGGTGTGGTGATCCCACACAAGTTCAAAGCACCATCTTTTGCAAAGTATGAAGGGGCGTCCTGCCCTAAACTACATCTCAGATCTTATGTGCGGAAGATCCAGCCGTATACTATGGACAAGAACTTATGGATCCATTTCTTCCAGGAGAGTCTTTCAGGGACTCATCTCGAATGGTTCTATCAGCTGGATGGAACCAAGGTTCGTAATTGGGAGGATTTGGCTACTGCTTTTTACAAGCAGTATCAGTATAATGTCGACCTCGCTCCTACACGTACCCAACTCCAGGGTATGTCGCTAGGATCGGGAGAAGGTTTTAAAGAGTACGCGCAGAAGTGGAGGGACATGGCTGGCAGGGTGCAGCCACCATTAAACGACCGTGAACTTGTGGACATGTTCTTAGGGACCCTATCCGGGCTGTTCTTCAATCATCTCATTGGCAATTCGTCTGCAGGGTTTGCAGACCTCATTCTGACTGGGGAAAGGATAGAGGCTGGTATGAAATCAGGAAAAATACAGAAAGGTGCATCCTCAAGTTCTGAGAAAAAGCCTTTCAAGAAGGAAGCCAGTGCTGTGTATGGGCCTAGAAGGCAAAACAAACCGGAACGCCGCCAAGCCGTCAACGCGGTGGTGATTGCAAAGCCTGCTGCCGCTCCTCGACAACCTAACCAACCAAGGGGTGAGAGACCCAGAAGAGAATATACTCGGCTTAGTATGACTTTGTCGCAGATCTTGCCGCAACTGCTATCGACCAACTTGGTAACCGTCAGAGAAGCCCCGAAGGTGGTAAACACAACCTCTCCGAAGTACAATCCCAACGCCCGCTGTGCTTATCACTCTGATAGCCCGGGGCATTCTACTGATGATTGTTGGGCCCTAAGAAATAAGGTTCAGGACCTCATCGATGCTAAAGAGGTTCAGTTCGAGGCGCCCGAGAAGCCTAATGTGGTGACAACTCCCATGCCCAATCATGGAGTTAATGCTATCAGTGATGGTGACGAAGTGGAGGAATCTGAGTTCAACAACTGGATCTACCCGACGACCGACGGTGGACTGAACAATTGGAGTGCAAAAGACCACATACCTGTTACTTTTGTTACTCAGTAATGAATTCCTTTGTTTTTTAAGTTTGTAATGAACAATAAATTGAAACTTTATGGCCCGGTGTCTTACCCGGGGCACCGTTGGCTTCATTTGTGAGGGCTTATTACTTGTCATTTCCATATATCATGAATAAAGACATTGGACATTTTTCGCATTTCAAATCTTGTGCTCCCTTTCTTTATTTCTTTATATATTGCAAAATAGCTATATTTACACACACTCACTTACACAGGTTTCAATCCACTCTGGATCTCACTGGTAACGACTCTGCTACTGCCAGTTATGACTTCGAAAATCCGATCAACTTAGCCGAAGACGAAGGTGAAGATGATTGCGAAGTGCCTGGTGAGCTTGCAAGACTGTTACTCCACGAAGAGAGGGCCATTCAGCCACATGAAGAGCCAGTGGAAACGGTAAATCTGGGTACTGAGACAGATAGAAAGGAAGTCAAGATTGGTGCCAATCTAGAGCTCAGCATAAAACAACGTTTGGTTCAGATGTTGCATGATTATGTGGAAATCTTTGCCTGGTCTTACGAAGACATGCCTGGGTTGGATACCGACATTGTGGTCCATCACCTGCCCACCAGAGAAGACTGCCCTCCGGTTAAGCAGAAGGTCCGCCGTATGCGTCCAGAGATGTCCGAGAAGATCAAAGCTGAGGTTATGAAGCAATTTGATGCCGGGTTTCTAGAAGTGACTTCTTACCCTCAGTAGGTTGCCAATGTGGTTCTGGTACCGAAGAAGGATGGTAAGGTCCGAATGTGTGTTGACTACAGGGATCTGAATAGGGCGAGCCTCAAGGATGACTTCCCTCTGCCTCACATTAACGTTCTGGTTGACAATACTGCTCAGCACAAGGTGTTCTCCTTCATGGATGGGTTCTCAGGTTATAATCAGATCAAGATGGCTCCTGAAGACATGGAGAAGACTACCTTTGTTACTCAGTGGGGCACCTTCTGTTACAAGGTCATGCCTTTTGGACTGAAAAATGATGGGGCAACCTACCAACGTGCCATGGTTGCTTTATTTCATGACATGATCCACCATGAGATTGAAGTGTACGTCGATGATATGATTGCAAGGTCCCAATCTGAGGAGGAACACCTTGACCATCTGCAGAAGCTGTTTGACCGTCTGAAGTTGTACAAGCTGAGGTTGAACCCAAACAAATGCACCTTTGGGGTAAGATCTGGAAAGTTGCTAGGCTTCGTCGTGAGCGACAAAGGTATTCAAGTGGACCCTGCCAAGGTTAAAGCCATACAAGAGATGCCAGTTCCCAAGACAGAGAAAGAAGTCAGAGGCTTTCTAGGACGTCTGAATTACATTGCTCGATTCATCTCGCACCTAACTGCTACCTGTGAACCAATCTTCAAGCTGCTGAAGAAAGATCAGGTAGTACGTTGGAATGATGAATGTCAGGCCGCTTTCGACAGAATCAAAGAGTATCTCCAAGAACCACCCATTCTTATGCCACCGGTTGAAGGGAGACCTCTAATACTATACTTGACAGTACTTGACAGCTCAATGGGGTGTGTGTTGGGGCAGCATGACGAGTCTGGCTGAAAAGAGCACGCCATTTATTACCTTAGCAAAAAGTTTACCGAATGTGAGACCCGATACTCACTGCTCGAGAAAACTTGCTGCGCTTTGGTATGGGCTGCTCGCCGGCTGAGGCAGTATATGCTGACACACACTACTTTGTTGATTTCAAAAATGGATCCAATAAAGTACATATTCGAAAAGCCTGCTCTGTCTGGAAGAATAGCAAGATGGCAGATGATCTTGACGGAATACGACATCCAGTACACGACTCAGAAATCAATCAAGGGAAGTGTATTGGCAGACCATTTGGCACACCAGGAAGTGGACGACTACCAGTCAATGAACTTTGAATTTCCTGACGAGAATATCATGGTAGTGACTGATTGTGAAGTACCTGGACCGGATGAAGGACCTGAGGAAGGATCCCGATGGTCTATGCACTTTGACGGAGCCTCCAACGCTTTGGGTAACGGTATTGGCGCTGTGATCATATCCCCAAAAGGCACTCATACTCCACTCACTGCCCGTCTATGTTTCAACTGCACCAACAACATGGCGGAGTATGAGGCATGCATCATGGGTCTTCAAGCTGCAATTGACCTAAGGATCAAGTTTCTGAGTGTCTTCGGAGATTCCGCTCTCGTGATCAATCAGATCAAAGGAGAGTGGGATACGAAACACCCAAACCTTATTCCTTACAAAGAGTGTGTGTTGACATTGATCCCCCATTTCACAGAGATAACTTTTGAACACTTCCCAAGAGAGGAGAATCGGTTGGCGGACGCGCTGGCTATGATGTCTTCTATGTTCAAAGTCAAATGGGATAACGAAGCTCCCTGGATCATTATCTGGAAACTGGACGAACCTGCATACTGCTGTGATCTTGAGGCTGAGATAGTAACAAAAACACCTTGGTATCATGAGGTGAAGAGGTATCTGGAAGCTCAAGAGTACCCTGAAGGTGCATCCATCAATGACAAGAAGTTTCTGAGAAGGTTCGCAGCAAAGTTCTTCCTCAGCAACAGCATTCTCTACAAGCGAAACCATGATTCAACCTTACTGCATTGTGTGGATAAGACTGAAGCAGAAAGAATCATGGCAGAACTGCATGAAGGTACCTTCGGAACGCATTCTAGTGGACATACCATGGCAAAGAAAATCCTTCGGGCAGGATATTTCTGGTCCACAATGGAAGCCGACTGTTACCGACATTCTCGGACATGTCATAAATGCCAGATTTATGCAGATAAGGTGCACGTTCCTCCAGTTCCTCTGAATGTCTTGACTTCACCTTGGCCGTTTGCAATGTGGGGCATTGATATGATCGGCGAGATTAAACCTACAGCATCTAACGGGCATCGCTTCATCCTGGTGGTGATCGATTACTTCACAAAGTGGGTTGAAGCAGCTTCCTACGCTACAGTAACCAAGAACATTGTGGCACGGTTTATTCGGCACAACCTGATCTGTCGATACGGCGTCCCGGAAAGGATCATTACGAACAATGGTACCAATCTTAATAACAAGATGATCACTGAGCTCTGCGAGCAATTCAAGATACAACACCACAACTCTTCCCCTACCGGCCGAAGATGAATGGGGTTGTAGAAGCAGCTAATAAGAATATCAAGAAGATTGTGCAGAAGATGACAGTGACCTATAAAGATTGGCACGAAATGTTACCGTTTGCTCTTCATGGGTACCGTACCTCAGCAAGGACGTCAACCGGGGCAACTCCTTTTTCCTTGGTCTACGGCATAGAGGCAGTCTTGCCGATTGAAGTTCAGATACCCTCTCTCCGGATAATGAAGGATGCAGACCTGAGTGAAGATGACTGGATCCAGACCCGACTTGATCAGCTAAACCTAATTAACGAAAAGAGAATCACTGCTATTTGTCATGGTCAAACGTACCAAAAACGGATGATCAGGGCATTTAACAAGAAAGTCAGACCACAAGAGTATCAAGTTGGGGACCTGGTAATCAAGCGCATCATCCTTCCTCAGAGTGATCCCAGGGGAAAATGGACCCCTACATACGAAGGGCCATTTGTGGTTAAACATGTGTTCTCAGGAGGAGCCATGATTCTAACCACCATGGATGGTGACGACCTTCCTCACCCCGCCAATGCAGACATAGTAAAAAGATACACCGCATGATAAAAGACCCGCTAGGTTAACATACCTAGGCAAAAATAAGGGCTTCCCGACGAACCAAAAGGGTTCGGGCAAAAATAAGGGATGAAATGGAAAAAATCTGTACACCCGGCAAGTCGAAAACCTGAAAAGGCGGCTTGGGCAAAAATGGGCATCCCGGTGGACTGAAAACCCGAAAGGGCGGTCCAGGCAAAAGTTAGGGATAAGCGTAATACTATGTCTCATTGAATCACCTTGCATCCAGAATCCGGTATCAACATCAAGTTCAGACGGCATCGATCAATCAGCTTCATCGTCAATTGAGCAGCAAAGTGATGAGACGCTCGAAGATATAAAGGCGATAGCAGAGTTGGAACCCAGTGGGATTATCTTTCTTCACATAGCTGTTTTGTTTTCTTTTTTCACAAAATTGTATAAACTCTGTTGTTCGGCGGTGTTCTCTTACTAGGACGTCGGCCTCTTGTACATAAACGCCTATTTACAGGCAAATTCAAAATCAATACAAATTCACTTTTCAGACCAATTGCTAATTGTTTTTTCCTTTTTTTCTGTTTTGTTTTGCGAAGAACGTCCAATGTTCAATTGTGATATATGCATTTGACACTAATTGCTAACTCATAAATATTTGCATGCGAAACAAATGATTAATTACAGGTAACATTAGAAACATGGGCAATAATGAGTTGTCTAAGAAATCTAATGGCTCGGTCCACCAAGGTACCAAGGTAAGTTCGGCCGAAGAATGTAACCAAGATGCCTTAATCCCCCAGAGAGTGAGCCAAGGTTCAACCATACTCCCCCCGAGCAGAGAAGGCACAATACCTCCAACAAGTCCGCAACACTCTCCCCGAGCAGAGTTAGTCTACGGTCAGCCTCAAGGAAGTTGGATTATCCCCCAGAAGATCTCAACATTCCCCAACGAAGTATACAAACATTCCCAACAAGCATCCCCGGCAGTCTTAATATAAGATTGTTCCCCGGCGGAATACAGACACTACAAGTAGAGCCACTTCCCCAGTGCAATCTCAAAAGTCTCCCCAGGAGAACTCAATCAATCTCCCCAGTAGATTCAGGAAGCTTATCCCCAGTAGATTCTGGAAGCTTACCACCTGCAGAGTACGAACTCTCTCCCCCGACTTTATTCAAAGGTTATTTCCCCACCAGGATATAACTGGGTTATCCTCAGCCAATTTCCACGGTAAGATCATCCTCGGCGAAGTCTTCCTATCCCCAGCAGAGTTCATCAAAACTTCCAACAGAGCTCAACAATGGTATCCCCAGCGGAGTTATCATCAACATCTCAGCAAAATACCTCTCTTTCCCCACAGAGTTCACTCCCCGCAGAGTAATCTGGTCGCCAAGTTTATTCCCCAACGGAGTCATCTTCTCCTACCGGTATTCTTGCAACCATTATCCCCAGCGGAAACGAAGCTCTACTCTTCACATCAGCCCAGGATTCAATCTCCCGGCAGTCGTCAAGGATCTATTTTCCTAGACAAAAATACGCTCATGAACATCGCATCTTCATACATTATAGCATGCACATACGCATCATGAACATACAATCTCATTTATTCTGAGAACATCACGCATGTCATACATCATGACATCGCATACAACTAACATTTTGTCTTTTCAGGACAAAGGTCAGTACAAAGATGATTACTATGAACTGTCGTGATTCCAGATCTGATTCTTGTATCTTGCCAGGGTGTATCTGTTGACGACTAATTCCAGACTCGATTCTTGTATCCTGCCAGGGCACGTCTGAAGAGTTTGAAGATCCGATTCTTGTATCTTGCCAGGGTGTATCTGTTGACGACTATATTCCAGACTCGATTCCTGTATCTTGCCAGGGCACGTCTGAAGAGTTTGAAGATCCGATTCCTGTATCTTGCCAGGGTGTATCTGTTGACGACTATATTCCAGACTCGATTCCTGTATCTTGCCAGGGCACGTCTGAAGAGTTTGAAGATCCGATTCATGTATCTTGCCAGGGTGTATCTGTTGACGACGAATTCCAGACTCGATTCATGTATCCTGCCAGGGCACGTCTGAAGAGTTTGAAGATCTGATTCCTGTATCTTGCTAGGGTGTATCTGTTGACGACTAATTCTAGACTCGATTCATGTATCCTGCCAGGGCACGTCTGAAGAGTTTGAAGATCCGATTCCTGTATCTTGCCAGGGTGTATCTGTTGACGACTAATTCCAGACTCGATTCTTGTATCCTGCCAGGGCACATCTGAAGAGTTTGAAGATCCGATTCATGTATCTTGCCAGGGTGTATCTGTTGACGACTATATTCCAGACTCGATTCCTGTATCCTGCCAGGGCACGTCTGAAGAGTTTGAAGATCCGATTCCTGTATCTTGCCAAGGTGTATCTGTTGATGACTAATTCCAGACTCGATTCCTGTATCCTGCCAGGGCACGTCTGAAGAGTTTGAAGATCCGATTCCTGTATCTTGCCAGGGTGTATCTGTTGACGACTAATTCCAGACTCGATTCCTGTATCCTGCCAGGGCACGTCTGAAGAGTTTGAAGATCCGATTCCTGTATCCTGCCAGGGTGTATCTATTGACGACTATTTTTTTCAGATTCGATTCTTGTATCTAGCCAGGGCACATCTGTGAGTAGCTGATTGTAGACTCGATACCTGTATCCAGCCAGGGCGCATCCACATGAAGAGTTTGAAGATAAACTCCTGTAACAGGCCAGGTAATTATTTTTCTTTCTCAGGTACGCAAGCTTCTCGCGAAGGAATCTCTTACGCAATCGACACCTAGATGGCATCTATAAGCCCATCCTCCCACTACGTCTCCAAATGGCATCTATAAGCCCATCCACATACCGACAGTCTCCAAATGGCGTCTATAAGCCCATTCCCGACAAAGTTCTGTCACACTTCCAGATGGCATCTATAAGCCCATCCTCCTATCCATCAGTCTCCAAATGGCATCTGTAAGCCCATTCCCTACATCACACTGCTGATATTCTACTATGTGAGTGCAAATTTCTGGGCACTCTAGTGTTCAATCATCTTCCACCTTCGGATTACGAAAGGCACGCCAGCCAATCTACATCCTCAGGTCTAAGAAGATTGAACAGGGGCAACTATTGTACCCCAAAATTTTCCCTCCCATATTCTCCGAGATTTGGCAAAATCAAGCTTCAAAATCTCTCAAGAGTTGCACAGTCCAATTGCCTCCTAACACAGTCAAAATTAGGGTTTTGGTTCTTGCAAAGAAGTTGAGGTTTTCAAGGGTCCAATCAAGTCCCATATTCCTATATACATTGTCAAGCATCCATATGTCAAGTTTCAGGACTCACAGCATCAACTTGCACAGTCAAAAATCCTAATTGCTTCACAGTCAACTGTAGGGGCAAAATGGTCATTTGACAGTCAAAAGTCAAAATTTTTGGTCAACATCTTATTTTGAAGCCACAATCATCATTTTATAAATTCTTGATCATGATTCCACAAGCATGGCTCAAAAAGTCTCAAGATGCAAAAGTTTCTATTTTTGGACAGTTGAAAAGTCAACTGCAAATTGACCAAGGCATAACTTCTTCATGGTTCATCAGAAAAATCCCATCCAAAGCTCATTTTTAAGAGGATGACATTTCCTACAACTCATCTTCACACTTCAAGTCCAAGAAATGCTCTCACAAAAAGTTATCAATTTCAACATTATAGGTCATTTTCAAAAGTCAACAAAAAGGCACTTTAAGTCAAAGACCATAACTTGATATTGGTAAATCAAAATGACATGGGACCAAAGGCATTGGTTAGAGTACTTCAAGACCTTTCCAAAATGTCCAAGAACATGTTCATAGCTTCAAAATTGCGCAAGATATGCATTGGAGAATTTAGGAAAGTTTTGGGAACTTTCAAAAGTCAACTTTGCCTAAAACACTCTAAATTTGCTAATGGGCCTCAAATTCTTCCTTGAATCATTACCCAAAGCCTATGCACGACCCATTGAGCTCAAAATAATTTATTTTCTTATCTTTGATTAATTAATTGAATTTATATTTATATTAATTCATTTAATTAGATTTAATTATGAGAAAATTCAAAGATATGCTTTTTCAAATCTTTTTATGCAGCAAATATACTCCAAATATGCTAAAGATTTCGTGCATCATCCAAGGGGACAAGATCTTCCATAATTGGCAAAGTTTCATTGAAAAAAAGATTGAAATTTCATGATTGAAAATCAAATATTCAAATCATAAATTCATGGATCCATGGGCTTGTTTTTGACCTAATTTGCTTCACATACTTATGCAAGAGTGAACCCTACTCATAGATACACGAAAAAGCTGCTAAGAAGCCATAACCAATTTGCAAATTTTGGAGAGAAACTTGAAAACTGAAATCACACTTGCAGTACGATTCAAGGCTTAAGATCTTTTCCATTACATTACTGACATTGCTAGGAAGCTATTTGCATCAAGAACAGGTCCTCATACCCAAAGAAACGGTAAAATATGGTTATGGTTTGAACGAATATTTTGATAATCGAAACATGATTTCTATGCATCATTCATATGTTTTATTCATTGATTTACACTACTGACATCTCCCTGAAGCTTTTGGTATAATTGAATTGTGCTAATGTTGCCTAAATCAAAATCCACCATTGAAGAATATTAGGTTTTCAGAACATCCAAATTAGGGCTTTCCTTATATGGAAAAATTGGACTTCCAAACCTACATGGACAGAATCGTTGCAGCAAGACGAATCAAATGATACCCTCGCGCCCTTTTTATATTTCCTCCTCTTCTAATCGCTATTTTCAGGACTTTTAGTTTGTGGGGGTTTAAAACCCCCGCTACTTGTTTCATATTTTGCAGGGCAAATGAAGAAGAAGCATGCGTGGCATTACATAATTGGGGAGTTCAAATATTAGCGCATTTTTTTTAGGTTTCAGCATAACTGGCTTTCTTTGTATATTATATTTACTATCCATTATATGTATAAATGTGCATCATAGCTCAGCTGGTTGGCAATGTGTCCTGCAAGCGTTGGGACCTGGGTTCGATTCCCAGGTCCCCCCATATACTCTTCATATTTTTTCCAATGCTTTCAGGTACATCACTCACCCAATATCCCACCATGCATCCTCACGCTTAAGGCTGCCACGCGCTCATGATGATCAATCCAAGGGCCACTGAATGAATTCCAGGGTGTACCCCAGTCAACCATCATGCATACAATCAGAAAGTCAACGAGGCTTGCTTTGTCAATGGGCCTGAATTGCTGCAGTTTTACCTCCATTTGGGCCAGACACCCCCCTTTGTTTGTATTTTAAATTTTCTTTTCTTTTCTTTTCTAATTCTTTTTAATTGTTTTCAATTGTTTTTATTTTTTCACTAAAATAATTTTTCATAATAAAAAATCAGAAACCAAAAAAATGTTTTATATTTAATTATTATTAATTTCACCATTAACATATTTTTTGTAAATAAATAACTAACAATTAATTTAGTTAATTTAGGTTTTAATTTTAACACTTTTTCTTAATAAATAAAAAATATGTAGAATTAGGTCTTGACATTTTTATCTTTTTTCTTAATTAATTATTTCCATCATTATTTATTATTATTATTAGTTTTGTACATAAATATGTAAATTAATTAATTAGTAAATTAGGTTAACTTTAATATTTTTATTAATAATTAAAATAATCTAGATTTAGGGTTTCTTTTTAATTCTTTATTTCATAAATACAAAAACATAAAAACTTTCCTTTCTTTAATTAAATAACAATTAGACTTTAATTTAATTTAATTTCTCAAAAGGGTCAAAACCCTCGGACGTTCAATTTATCTTTTCGCGCATTATTTCTTATTGATTATTATGTAACTGCTTTCCGGATGTAATAGTAATTAGGTATCTTTTATTTTCCGCATTTTTATCAAAAACGGGTCTTTGTATTTTGGCGATGTATAGACCCGCGCCTTGTAATAGCGTAGCTTTTATCTTTCCGTCTTTTAATTTCCCGCACTCCTAAATTCTAAATTGCATGAAAGAATGTATGTTAATTAAAAAACAAGCGTAGCTCACAGTGCCATGATCAAAGATAACTGTTAAACTGAAAACAACACACAAATATACACACCACTTCTAGGGTACGCCTCACCTGTTGCCTTCGAAACGTGATCGTCAAGTATAGGACGTTTTAGCGGTCCTTATGTCCATGATCCAGTTGCCTCGAAACAAGTTGCCTCAAAACAGTTGCCTCGAAATAGTTGCCTCGAAACGGTTGCCTCAGATTAAAAAAGGATCAAGGACATAAGGGTAGCTTCTAAGGTGTCCTACTGTTGCTTCGGTGACCATACTGTCCCTACACTCGAATTGACCCGAACACCTCCAACGGTGGTGCTACCTACCTCTCAATGGTGGGATGGCACTACCTTAAGGACTTATACACAGCCTAATTCCTTAGGGTAGGTAGATGACTCATAGATACTTGCTCTCTTCTAAAAACAAATCAAAACCTTTTTACACTTACACTTTCTAAAAACTTTCAAAACAAATTTTTCAAACACTCTTGAGGACAGATACAAGAGTTATTCAGAAATCTTTCAATGAAACTTTTTCAAACCCACTCACATTTTGAAAAGCAAACATTTTGAAAACATAAGAGCAAGTATCTAAGAGCCCATGGATAACCATGGATAGAAAGGGTGCTAACACCTTCCCTTTTTATAAATCTACCTCCCGAACCGAGAAACGTTCTCATAAGGAATTTTGCTGTGCTTTTGTCCTGTCCATGTTGGAGAAAATAAAAGACGGTGGCGAATCTTGCTTCCGCGACATTTTACGAAACCAGCGTTAAACAATCAGTTCTAAATCCACCAATCACAAAGGGGAAATGGTCATTCCTAGTGGATTTGTTTAGCCTTCTATAATCCATATAAATCATCCATCTGGTAACAGTTCTAGTAGAGATTAGCTCATCTTTTGCATTGTTGACCACTGTCATGCCTCCTTTCTTTGGCATACATTGGATAAGGCTCACCCACACACTATCTGACATATGGTAGATAATCCCAACATCTAACCACTTTCTAATTTCCTTTTTGACCACTTCCTTCATAATAGGATTCAACATTCCTTGACTTTCAATGCTATTCTTGGAATTCTCCTCTAATAAGATTCTATGCATGAAAACTGTGGGACTAATCCCCTTAATATCATAGATTTTCCAGCAATAGTTCTCTTGTGTTTCTTTAAAATGTCAAGCAGCTGACTCTTTTTCTCTTCATCTAAATTTGTAGCAACAATCACAAGCAACTTCTGCCTTGCCTTCAGATAAGTGTATTATAAGTGAGCAGACATGTGCTTAAGTTCCAACTCAGGTGGAACCTCTATTGAAGGTGAGTTGTGCTTCTATAATTCAGTGAACAACCCCAGCACCTCCAGAGGTTCTTCTTCAATACATTGTTTGCTAAAAGATCCACAAATAATTCCATCATATTGTACTTCTTCCTTTTCCAACTTTCCTAACTCTTGCTCTAACACATTTCTTTACTTGAGTATATTCTTGTGAATCATTCCTTCCTAGCTAGAGATCATGGAACATTCAACTACATCTTCCTCAGGGTACTGCAAAGTGTTGAGGATATTGAACACAACTTATTGTCCATTAACTCTCATGGTAAGTAATCCTCTTTCTACATTAATCAAGGTCCATCCCGTAGCAAGGAAATGTATTCCCAATAGAATGAGAGTCTTTTCATCAACATCAAAATCCATAATGATGAAATCAACAGGGAAGAAAAGTTTGTCAACCCTCACTAATATATCTTTTAACTTCCCTTGAGGATAGAAAATACTTCTATCCGCCAACTGTAGAGTGATAGTTGTAGTCCTGACAGCTTTTATCCCTAGCATCTTGAAGATATATAAGGTCATAATATTAATGTTAGCCCCAATATCACATAGTTTTCTTCCATTGAAAGTGTATCCAATTGTACAAGGGATGGTGAAACTTCCAGTGTCTTTCAACTTTGGATGGAGCTTGCCTTGAATTAGTGTACTACACTCTTGAGTGAGTGCAACAGTTACAAACTCTCCCAATCTCTTCCTCTTGGTGAGTACATCCTTCATGAACTTTGAATAATTTGGCAGCTGTGAATAGCTTTAATCAGAGGTATTTTGATGTGAAGCTGCTTCAAAATTTTCATGAACTTGCCAAATTGTTGTTCCTTTTTATCTTTCCCAATCCTTTGGGGAAAAGTATGTGGAGGTCTTTCTTGGATAAACTTCTTTACTCTATCAACTTCTGGCATAACTTCTTGTTGTTTTTTTGAATTTGAAGTCATGCCAACAGCCTCTTGGTCAATACACTCTTCTTGTTGTCCAGATGAGGACAGTTCCTCATTGGAATTTTCTTCATCTTCAGAACTGTCCAGGATAGGCAGTTCTCCACTTGACTCTTTGCTTTTAGGTATGGGTCCTTCACATTTTTCCCACTTCTAAGCTTGATGACCTGACATGTTTTAGAATTATTAACTCCAGATGTTATAGCTGTAGTTTCAGTAGAGTTTGGAAGTGAACTCATGTTTCTTGAACTCAAGGAAGTAGAAAATTTCCCCACTTGGTTTTCTAGATTTTTTATGTTCGCTCCTTGTGCTTGAAACTGGTTCTTAGTATCTTGAATGAAGGACTTCAAAATGTTTTCCAGCTGATTGTTACCTTGATTTGCCACAACATAGTTAGGTTCAGCAAAACCAAGTGGAAATTGTGGTGCTTAAGTTTGTTGATTTGTTTGAGGCTTAGGTTTATTTTGATTATTACTCAAAGAGAAATTGGGGTGGTTGTGTCATTCAGGATTGTATGTGTTGTTGTAAGGATTGTTGCATTTGTTGTAATTATTATTACCAACATAGTTGACAAAAACAGAATTTGCATAACATTCTTCAAATAAATGGAATCCTCCACAATACACATAGGCAATTATAGCCACGTCAGTAACCACCTTCACAGGCTTAGGCTTTGTTACACCAGGAGTCATCATATTCTTCATCATCTGGTGAATCTGAGCCACCTGAGTAGCAAGAGCTTTTGTCTCAATGACCTCATGAACTCCAACAAGTTTATTTTGAGTTGAATTAACAGTTTCTCTTGTGACTTGCCATTGGTATGTGTTGACCATAATACTCTCAATCAATCTATAACTTTCTTCATAAGACTTAGACAAAAGAGCTCCACCACTTGAGATATGAAGCATATTCTTTGAATAAGGAACCAATCCATTGTAAAAAGTCTCAAGTTGTGTAATATGGTGGCAGAACCGACTGTTATACTGGTTTTACGTTTGTATTTGCAAATGTTGCGGTAAGCAAGAGTCGCCACCGACATTTCTTTTATCCAACAAAGGAAAGGGTGAAAGGAACAGAAAAAGACCTTTTCGAGAATTTTCTGAGTTAGGGGGTAGATTATGGAAAGGGAATGTGTTAGCACCCTTTCTATCCGTAGTTTTCTATGGGCTCTTAGATGCTTAGCTCATTTTAAAAGTACCTTGTGCTTTGTGTGTTTTAAAAATGTTTTGAAATGCCTTAGTGCGGCGATTTGCTTTGCGTTAACTCTTGTATCATTCCTCAAGAGTGTTGACAAAGTAAATGTTTTTGAGTTTTTTTTTGAAATGTGTAAGTGTGAAAAGTTTGTTTTGAGCATAGCATCTAAGAACTATCTACTTATACTCGAAAAGGTTGTTCTTTTCCTCCTATCCTTTAGACAGTGTTATCCTATTATTAGTGAGTAGGTAGCCCTATCGTTGGATGTATGAGGGACATTCGAAGGGACGTATAGTCATAAAGGTAATATGTAGAGACACTTTAGAAATTTTTGTTTAGGGACTAGATCATTTACCGAAAGGCAACTGTAGGGTCATCGAGGGACTGTGATATTTTGATTTACGGGTCTTTGCTAAAGCGTCCCTGTCTCGAGGGACATGACTGTTTTATTTCCGAAGGCAACCAAAGTGGGGTACCCTAGAGGTGCATGTGTGAAATGTGTGTTATGTTCAATTATTTTAGTCTTGAGTTTAGTTTGCTAAAATTTTTATTCTAATCTTTCCATACAAGCCTAATTACTAACAGTTAATATTTTGCATAAATTTAAAGTGCGGGAATTTAAATCCTACGCTATTAAAATGCTTCGGGGATGAGGTATTTACATGTTCAAACGGGGGGAAAATAAAGAAAGTGATAAAGTCTTATTTTAATCTATTACATCCCATCAGCAGATACAAAAATATGAAAAAGAAAAAATAGAAAGGAAAAATTGAAAAAGCGCGAATTGGGAAAAATATGTCTAAAACCCTAAAAATTTCTAAGTAAACAAGAAATTTTTTTTTGGTTTTTGTTTATTTTAAGAAAATACTTAAACTAAATTAAATGATAAAAAACTAAATATACTCTTAATTAATTAAATAAAAGAAAAATGATTGTTAATTAATAAAACTAATTCTACTATTTTTGTGTTTTTATTAAGAAAACCTTGAAACATAAATTAAATCCTAAGTACTAATTCATTTTAATTTTGAGAAAAAAATGTTAAATTTAATTAATTAATTAATTTCAAAAATTAATTACTTAATAAAAAAAATAATCCTAAGTTTGATTATTATTGCTTTTTTTGATTTTTTATAATTTGTTAAAAAAAAGTGATTTTTGAAATTAATAAACAAATAAATAAAATAAATAAGAAAATAAAAATTGGGCATGGATATGCAAAAGCAAAATGGGGGTGCTGATTGAAAATTCGCTAGGCCCAAAAGTGAGGGAGCCCAAAGGTTGTTTGGATCCAATGAGACTTTTACTGATGGACTTTTCGTTGGTAAAAGCTTTAGTGACGGTTTTCCGCCGTGGCTACATCCCTGCAACATTCAAAATTGTAAAATACCAATGATAAATTCCACACAAGGGTATGGTTCGACTGGAAATTTACTTCTGAACGCAATGCTACCATTAATTTCGTCAAATTTTTCCTCTAGCTAGGGTTCCCCAATTTGGAGCTTCGGAACCCTAGCAATGGCAACTTGTTATATTATCACTTAAGCTTTGATTGAACCATCCAGAAACATTCCCATGATGATCACGAACACAAATATGCAGTCAAATCATGTTTACAATGAATGAATGAGTCAAATCAAAATTGAAAAAAGACAAGAGAAAACTGTGAGTGTAGGGACTGTTTCCTGATGCTTCAAGGCTCGAGGGTGATTGTGAAACCTTCAGTGATGTCCAGGGATGGTTGTTGAATCCTCAAAATCCTCTGAATTGCCCTGGAATTTGAAAATCGAGTTTGACTTTCTCTTGAAAATTTCAAGTTTGGAACATGGTCTCTAGGCTGTAGGTCCGTGCATTTGGCTTGCAGGGAGGTTCCTTATATAGAGGCGGTGGAGGGGACAATGTTGTATGGAAAGAATCTCCCTCATAAACATTGTTTTTAAACCATGATCATAATTTTAAAAAAATTGCCAAAAATGGAGATTTTATGCCATTTTCAAACTTGGATGAATCTGGTCACTTCTTGCACGAATTTGTGGGCTTCTAAGCAAGCCAAAACATCAGCCTAAATGCCAAAGCCCGTCTTTATTTATTTTATACAATTTACTTTGTATTTATTTGAAATAAATCAAAATAAATATGAGTAAAATACATGAAAATGGTAAGGAAATGTAAAATTGAGATTAGAGGTCCCGTACAAGGTTAGGAGGGTGTTTGAAGTCTAAAAAGTTGGGCAATTGCTTTAAAAGTTTAAGTTTGCTCAATGCACAAATCTTGAAATTTCCAAAATTTTCCCAACTTGGGCAAGCCATAATTTGAAAATTTCTGATCTCATGATGATGATCTTGAACTTTTTGGAAATACCAAGATATCTACTTCAATCCCTATTTTGATCAATTTTGCATTTGAAGACTTTATCTTGATGTAAATGGTCTAGACAAAAAGTGTCTTTTGTTGACTTTCAGAAAATGACATGTAATGTATGAGCTTGTATCTTTCAAATGGTGCATCTCTTGATCTTGATGACAAAAGAGAAGTTGTACGGAATGAGATTCACTTCAAAATGAGCTTTGGTTGGGGGAAATGGATGAAGTATGTGAAAGTTATGCCTGGTCAAAGTTCAGTTGACTTTTCCTACAGAAACCCTAATTTAGCAATTTTTGACTTTGGATAGATTAAGAGAATTTCTAGAGGAATCATGATCAACCCTTGATAAAATGATGGATGTTACTTCAAAATGTTGATGTTGACCAAAAATCTTGAAGTTTGACTGTATATAGGCCACAATTAACTTTTGACCTAGTATAGTTAATTTTCCAACACTTGAGCAATTGACTGGGCAAACTTGTAGGGCAGGGCATGAAATTTGTCATGGACAATCTTGAAGGCATTTTAGGACAATGGAAAATATTAGAGACCTTTGTAGCTCACACATATTAATGAAAAGTGAAACCCTAGTTAGAGGTTCATTGCTTAGGAGGAGAATTTGGTTGGTCAATTCTTGGTCAACCTTAAGCAATTGGGGACCTCTAGGAGCATGCCTTGAGTAAAATTGGGAGGAAAAATTTTGGGCTACAACAAGTTTGATACATATGGATATTCCATGGCAAGGACATTGTCTAAGTGACTCTTTAAATCTTTCTCAAGCATCAAACAAAGATTCATCATCTCCTTGCCTAAATGAAGTAATTTCAATTCTCATCTTTGCATTCTTGGAATGAGGAAAGTACTTACTAAGAATTTCTCAGCAAGATCATTAGATGTGGAAATGGAATTAGGCTCTTAGGAATTTAACCAACTTTTGGCTCTATCCCTTAAAGAATACGGAAACAGTCTTGACCAAAAGGCATCATCACTGACGCCAAGAATCTTGAAATTACTAGCAACATCCCAAAATTATCGTAAGTGAAAATGAGGGTCTTCATTAGGAGAACCTGAGTACTGGCCAGTGGTTTGCAGCATATGAAACATCATGGGCTTGAATTTAAATTGAGCTGTAGTGATTTCTGTTAAGATGATACCACTACTCATGGCACTTGGATCAAAAACTGCATAGTCTTTGATGTTGCATGCCCTATCATTGGCAATGCCAATAATATTGTTATCAGCCATGATAGGGATTGACTCATCTTCTTCTTCTTCTTCTTCTGCTTGCACTGTGTAATACGGTGGAAGAACTGACTGTTATACTGGTTTTGCGTTTGTGTTTGCAAATGTTACGGTAAGCAAGAGACGCCATCGAATTTTCTTTTATCCAATAAAGGAAAGGGTGAAAAGAACAGAAAAAGACCTTTCGAGAGTTTTCTGAGTAAGGGGGGTATATTATGGAAAGGGAAGGTGTTAGCACCCTTTCCATCTGTAATTTTCTACGGGCTCTTAGATGCTTAGCTCATTTTTTGAAATACCTTGTGCTTTGTTAGTTTTTGAAAAGTATTTTGAAATTCCAATAGTGAGGCAGTTTGCTTTATGATAACTCTTGTATCAGTCCTCAAGAGTGTTGATAAAGTATTTGAAAATGTTTTGAAAGAATTTTGTGTATGTGCAAAAGTTTTTTTTTTTAGCATAGCATCTAGGAACTATCTACTTTACTCTAAAGGGTTGTTATTTTCCTCCTTTCCTTTTAGACGGTGCAATCCTACTATTAGTGAGTAGGTAGCCTATCGTTGGATGTTTGAGGGACATTGGAAGGGACGTTTATAGTCACAAAGGCAACTGGGCAAGAAACCTTAGTAACTACCCTAGAGTTTTAAGATCACTTTATCGAGGCAACGTCGAGAAGGTTATCGAGGAACTTGTGATCTTTTTAAACTGGAGGGTAGCCACTAAAATCTCTCACGTTTCGAGAGTTGTGACTATTTTCCGAAGGCAACCAAAGTGGGAGTACCTTAAAGGTGCGCATGTCCAATTTTATTGTGTTTCAGTTATTTTTGTCTTTGAAGTTATATTTGCTAACATTCACTTTTAGTCTTATCATGCAATCCTATTAACACACATCTAACAGTTAATATATGTACAAGAATTTAAAGTGCGGAAATTAAATCTAACTATTACATGGCTTCGGAGAGGGGAATTATTACATGTCCAAACTTGGGGATTAAAATAGTAAATGTCCTAATTTAAACTATTACATCCTAGTAAGCAGATACAATAATATGGAAAAATAATAATACTAAAATAAAATCGCGCGCAAATTGGAAATATGTCTAAATCCTAGAAAGAAAAGTCTTTTTGTTTCTTTTTTATTTAATAAAAGAAAAAGAAAAATCTAAATCTACTTAATTTTAATTTAAATAAAATGTTTAAGTAATTAATAATTAATTAACTAAATTAATTTTAATAAAAAGACTAAAACCTAATTTTTGTGATTTTTTGATTTAATGTTGATTTAAAGAGTAAAGCCAATAAAAGAATATGAACAAAACAAAATAAAAATACAAATGGTCCTTCGATTCAGGGAAGGAGATTGTCCTTTGATCCAAGGAAGGAGGTTCTTTTTTCGATCCAGGGAAGGAGGTTGTCCTTCGACCCAGGGAGGGATGTTGTTTTTCGATCCAGGGAAAGAGATTGACCTTCGATCCAGGGAGGGATGTTGTTGAAAGCGTATGACGAATTGCCTATGGAGGGTGTTGGATCTGCAAGAAAACAAACAAAAAAAATCATTGCAAGAGGCAGGGATCGAAACCCCTGCCTCTACATACATGCAACACCTTATCCTTCTTGCCCCCTAATTTGAATCTTCTGACCTTAGTTCTAAGCTTATTTTGGCTCGAAACAACCTAAACTCAGATTCGAAGGAAAATTCAGGTCATGCCCTTCGATGGCATGATCTTATTACTGCATGTTATCTTACATGTGGTATGTTCATATAAACAACATTAGTAGTGCAAATATGCAAACAATATGTATTTAAATGGCCTGGAAATACAGTTTTGATTTTGTAAATCCTTACCAACCAGAGATGCTTCGATCTGTGAACCTGGGCGTGGAATTCCTAGTGTAAGGGACTGGGAGACTTCCTAGGAGTTTGCAAAGCTGGTTTGGTATTTAGGCAACTTATGAGGTTTTTGAGCTTTTTCCTGAGGAAATTTCTTATGTGTGTGCAATACGTGTCCGTGTTTGGGCAGTGCGTGTGTAGGCAATCTGTTTTAATGGGAAATGAATCTGTCTGAGTGGAGGCAAAATGTTTCTTTTTTTCCGTCCTTTGCAATGTGTCCTTATCTCTGTATTTATAGGGGATGATGGTGAATGGAAATGGTAAGAGACAACCATTAATCGGGCTTTGAAGGCATAATTGAAAGCCTTAAAAAGGTTACCATCTTTGATGATTTCCTACCCTTTTGGGTTTTGGATGAACCTGGACAAGTTATGGTTGGCGCCTTACACGAATTCGAATTGCTCAGAGCTTTCATCATTAGAGCTTCTTCGATTAAGTCAACATCTGCATCAATTTGAATTGCTCGGAGCTTTCCTCATCAGAGCATTGTTCTCTTCGATGGCTCTGAATTCCAATTCGAATTGTTCAGAGCTTTCCTTATCAGAGCGTCTTCAATTTAGCCACCATCTGCATTGGCTCTTTCTTTCGACCAGCTCCCAAGCATTGTTCTTCGATTGGTCCTGAATTCCAATTCGAATGGATCTAGGCCTCATCATTGTAGCTTCTTAGATTGATCCACTATCTACCTTAGTTGCTTGATCTGAAACTAATCAATCATCCCAATCAAACACTTCCTTCTGGCTTACTGAAGCTTCTTTTATTATTTCCTTTGAACTAGACTCATCAAAAGACAAAATAAAACTCATTTCCAACAATTGTGTGTCCTTCGAATGAACCAATTGTATGTCCTTAGAAGGAACCATTTGTGTGTCCTTCGAATGGACCAATTGTATGTCCTTCGAAGGCACCACTTGTATGTTTCTTCGAATGGACCACATGCACCACTTGTGCGTTCTTCAAATAGGCCAAATGCATGTCCTTTGAAGGAACCACTTTTGAGTTCCTTCGAATAGCCCACATGCACCCCTTGTGTGTTCTTAGAATGGGCCACCAATGTGTGTTCATAATGTAGAAACTGTGTGTTGAAGGTTTCAGAGGTGGAATCGAAGCAAGCCATTTAAAAGGGAGCCATTTCCTAGTCGAAGCTAGCACAAAGGAAGCCAATGCCTTATGGATTCTAGCATGAGGGGGGATATTGCTTTGTGGATCAAAGAAGGCACAAAGGAGGCCATTGCCTAGTGAATCGAATCAGGCACGAAGGAAGTATTTGCCTAGTGAATCAAAGTCAAGCACAGGGGAAGTCTTTGCCTTGTGAATCAAAAGCAGGCCTGAAGGATGTATTTTCCTAGTGAATCGAAGGCAAGTTGAGAGGAAGTCTTTTCTTTGGGGATCAAAAGCAAGTCCAGAGGAAGTATTTTCCTTGTGGATCGAAAGCAAGTCCAGAGGAAGACTTTTCCTTGTAGATCGAAAGAAAGTCCAGAGGAAGTCTTTTCCTTGTGGATTGAAAGCAAGTCCAGAGGAAGTCTTTTCCTTGTGGATCGAAAGCAAGTTGAAAGAGTCCAAGGTCCAATTGAAGCTTGGGAAATTGAAGCAAGCTTGCTTTTTCTTTGATTTGATGCCTGAAGGCCCAATGTGATCCATGGAAACTATATGGGGCATCAAAAATCCAATTGTATTTGTGAAAACTTAGACTTTTGAAAATCCTTGTAAGAAAACGTCTTGAGAAAAGTGAGGGCATATTTTAGGGTACAATAGCTTCCCCTGTTCAATCTTCTTAAACCTGAAGATTTAGATTGGCTTGTTTTCCTTTCGTGATCTGAAGGTGGAAGATGATTGAACACTAGAGCACCCAGAAATTTGCACTCGATGATGTGATGGTTGATTGTGTAGGGAATGGACTTAAATATTCCATTTGGAGAAGATAACTAAGAGTTGTCGGAGATGGGATTAAAGATGCCATCTAAAGTAGATGCTGAATTCATAAGAGGTCTCTTTGTGGGGATTCTTGTTCATGTTTTCTGAGGAGGACTCTGCTGGGGAATGTTGATTTTTGTTGTTCTCCTGTTTGAGAAAAACTCTATGGGGAACAGAGTCTAGGAGGTTCAGTTGTCCATGGCTCTACTGAGGAGTTATGAAAGTTTAATGTTTTCTGGTTAAAATTCAGGCTTCACAACAACTTGCTGGGGAGAATGAGATTAACTGCTGCTTGGAAATGTATTAGAAGGAGCCTGTGTAGGGCTGCTTCAGGATGAGTCCATGTTAAACTTCATCTGGAGATATATGAGAAGGATCCTGTATAGGGTTACTTCGGGATGAGTCAGTGTTAGACTGCATATGAAAATATATGAGAAGCAACCCGTGTAAGATTGCTTCAGGATGAGCCCGTGTAAAGCTGCATCTGGAGAGAAGAAGCCCGTGTAAGATTGCTTCATTTGGTCGTGTAGATAGTCACCTCGTCTTGTTTCGGGAATTGATCTACAATTAGCTGTTCACAGATAGTTGTCCTGTCTTGTTTCAGGTATTAATCCAGAACTTGTTTTTGTCGGTCGTTGAGATAGTTGTCCTGTCTGGTTTCAGGTATTAATCTCTGACCTAAGAGAAAGGGAGATAGTTTCCCCGTCTTGTTTCAGGATTTAATCTTCAATTTGCTTGTGTAGATAGTTTTCATGTCTGGTTCCATGTATTAATCTACAATCAGTCGTCCATAGATAGTTGTCCTGTCTTATTTCAGGTATTAATTTGGAACTTGTTTTTACCGGTCGTCGAGATAGTTGTCCTGTCTGGTTTCAGGTATTAATCTATGACCATAGAGAAAGGAAGATAGTTTCCCCGTCTTGTTTCTGAAGCTAATCTTTAATCTGCTTGTCTAGATAGTTTTCCTGTCTGGTTTCAGGTATTAATCTATAATCAGTCGTCCAAAGATAGGTGTCCTGTCTTATTTCAGGTATTAATCTGGAACTTTTGAAAATTGTTGACGATATTCATCTGTTGATCTTTCCTGAAAAGGTAAAGAATTAGTTGCATGCAATATCATGATGCATGAAGTGCAAATGATGCTCTCAAAATAAATGAGATTGTGATATATGTATTCATGTTGCATATGCTATGACGCTTGTAAAATGGTGTATAAATGCAATGTATGAGCATGTCAGTCGTTCTATTGCTGTATTGTTGAACTAGGGAAAATAAATCCATGGTTGTTGTTAGGGATGAAGAGTGTAAGTATTCAAATTTTGTTGAAGTTGAAATGCTGGGAGATGGATTTCCGTTGTTAGAGAAATAAACTCTATTGAGGAAGGGAAACTCCATGAATTGCTTGGGGATTTTTATGAAATCCTGCTGGGGAATCCTAAAAAGCTTGTGAACTAGGTTAGGGAATCCTTTAAGATATCGGGGAAGTGATTGGAGATTCTTGCTCTGCCGGGGGTATAAGAACACCTGACATCATTAGGTTGTATGCTGAGGATATGGCAGTGAATTTATAGCAGGGTGCCCCTGCCTCTGTACCTACTAGAGAAAGTATCTGTGGGGATTTTATGGATGGCCTTTGGATATTGTCCTGTTTCTTAAAGCCATTAGTAATTGTCTTTCTGTTTTTTATGGGTGTATTCGTAAACAGTAATCACATTCAAATGCATATTCTCAAAAATAATCATTGTACGTTTTCGCAAACAAAACAAGAAAATAAAAAACAAATAGTTTTGCACTTTCAAAGAGATAGTTTTGTATTAATTTGAATAAGTTTTTTGTACAAGGAGATGGGCATCCTAGTAAGAGAATATCGTCGTAAGAATGGAAACTATACAAAGATAATATACAAAGAAAAAACAACTATGTGAAACGATCCAATTGGGTTCCCATTCTGCTATTGCATTTATGTTTTTGAACGTCTCATCTCTTTGCTGCTTGTCCAAAGCTGACTGGATTAAATAGTACCATTTGAGCTTGATAGTTGATACTGAAAATTGGTTGTAAGGTGATCCGATGGGACATAGTTATACGCTTTAAATCCTAACTTTTTCCTGGACCGCTCTTTCGGGTTTTCAGTCCACCGTGATACCCTTTTTTTCCCAAGCCGCCTTTTCAGGTTTACGACTTGCCGGGTGTACATATTTTTCCATGTGTACATCCCTAATTTTTGCTTGAACCCTTTTGGTTCGCCGGGATGCCCTTATTTTTTCCTAGGCCAGTCAACCTAGCGGGTCTTTGTTCATGCATAGTATCTTTTAACTATGTCCGCGTTTACAGGGTGCGGAAGGTCGTCACCGTCTATAATGTTTAAGATCATGGCTCCACCAGAAAATATGTTCTTGATCACAAATGGCCCTTCGTATGTGGGAGTCCATTTTCCCCTGGGATCACCTTGCAGCAGTATGATGCGCTTGATTACTAGGTCACTAGCCTGATATACCTGACGTCTGACCTTCTTGTTAAAATCCTTAATCATATGTTTTTGATACATCTGACCATGGCAGACAGTCGCGAGCCTTTACTCATCAATCAGGTTTAATTGATCAAGTCGAGTCTGAACCCAATTGTTTTCATTCAAACTTGCATCCTTCATGATTCTCAAGGAAGGGATCTAGACTTCGATGGGTAGGACAACTTCCATACCGTATACATAAGAGAAAGGAGTTTCCCATGTTGATGTGCACATTGTGGTACGGTAACCATGAAGAGAAAATGGAAACATCTCATGTTAGTCTTTATATGTCACCGTCATCTTCTGTATGATCTTTTTGATATTTTTATTAGCAACTTCTACAGCACCATTCATCTTCATCCGGTAAGGAGAAGAGTTATGATGTTGGATCTTGAATTGTGTGTAGAGCTAGGTGATCATAGTATTATTGAGATTGTTACCATTATTCGTGATGATTCTTTCTGGAATACCATACCGATAAATAAGGTTATGTCTGATGAATCGGGCCACAACGTTCTTGGTAACAGAAGAAAATAAGGTTGCCTCAACCCACTTTGTGAAATAATCAATGGCGACGAGGATGAAGCGGTGCCCATTATAAGTTGTAGGTCTAATCTCCCCAATCATATTGATGCCCCACATTGCGAATAGACAGGGAGAAATCAAGACGTTTAGAGGAACCAGAGGCACATGTACTTTATCAGCATAGATTTGGCACTTGTGACAAGTTCGTGAATGCTGATATCAGTCTGCTTCTGTAGTGGACCAATAGTATCCTGCCCGTAGGATCTTTTTATCCATTGTGTGCCCACTAGAATGGGTGCCAAAATTACCTTCGTGCAAATCTGCCATAATCTTCTTTACTTCATTATTATCTACACACCGAAGCAAAGTAGAATCATGGTTGCACTTATAAAGGATTTTGTTACTGAGGAAAAACTTGGCAGAGAACCTTCTTAGGAACTTCTTATTATTGACCGAAGCTCCCTCAGGATACTCTTCATCTTTGAGATATATTTTGACTTCATGGAACCAAGGTTTGTCCACTACTTCTTCAGTATCAATCTCATGATTGTATGCTGGTTTGTCCATTCTCTCAATAGTGATATGAGGAGCTCCATTATCCCACCTGACCTTGAACATGGATGACATAATATCTAGCATGTTCGCTAGTTGATTTTCCTCTCGTGGAAAATTCTCAAAAGTAACTTCTTCAAAGTGTGGAATCAGTGTCAACACATGTTCTCTGTAAGGGATGAGATTAGGATGCTTCATGTTCCATTCTCCTTTGATTTGACTGACTACTAAGGACGAGTCTCCAAATACACTCGAGAATTTTATCCTCAAGTCGATAGCATCTTTGAGACCCATAATGCATGCTTCATATTCATCCATATTGTTGGTACAATTGAAACATAGTCTGGCAGTGAAAGGAGTATGACAGCCCTCGGGAGATATGATCACAAAATCTATTCCATTGCCGAGTGCGTTGGAAGCTCCATCAAAAACCATAGTCCACCAAGATCCTTTTTCAGGTCCTTCATCCAGTCCAGGTTCTTCACAATCAGTTACTAACATGATGTTCTCATCCCGGAACTCAAAATTCATGGATTGGTAGTCATCCAAAACCTGATGAGCCAAATGATCAACTAATACACTTCCCTTAATTGCTTTCTGCGTTGTGTATTGAATATCATATTCGGTCAGGATCATTTGCCATCTTGCTATTCTTCCGGAGATAGCGGGCTTCTCTAAGATGTATTTGATAGGATCCATTTTAGAGATCAACAAGGTAGTGTGAGTAAACATATACCGTCTTAGCCGGCGAGTAGTCCATGCCAAAGTGCAACAAGTTTTTTTGAGCAGTGAGTATCTTGTTTCACAGTCAGTAAATTTTTTGCTAAGGTCGTATATTGCATGCTCTTTTTTACCAGACTCGTCATTCTGCCCCAGCACACACCCCATTGAGTTCTCTAATACTGTTAAGTACATGATCAAAGGTCTTCCTTCAACCGAAGACATCAAAATTGGAGGCTCTTGAAGATATTCCTTGATTTTGTCAAAGGCAATCTGGAAATCGTCATTCCACTTCACTGCTTGATCTTTCTTCAGTAATTTGAAGATTGGTTCACAAGTAGCGGTTAGATGGGAAATGAATCTGGCAATGTAGTTTAGATTTAACAAGAATCCCTTAACCTCCTTATCAGTGTGAGGAGTTGACATTTCTTATATATCTTTAACCTTTGCAGGGTCTACTTCAATACCTTTTTCGTTGATAACAAAGCCTAAGAGCTTACTAGATCTTACCCCAAAAGTGTACTTATTCGGGTTCAGTCTCAGTTTGTACTTTTTCAGTCTTTCAAACAGCTTCTGCAGGTGATCAAGGTGCTCCTCTTCAGTCTGAGACCTAGATATCATATCATCGACATATACCTCTATCTCGTGATGGATCATATCATGAAACAAAGCTACCATGGCGCGCTGATAGGTTGCCCCAGTGTTCTTTAACCCAAATGGCATAACTTTGTAACAGAAAGTGCCCCACTGCATGACGAAGGTTATTTTCTCCATGTCCTCAGGTTCCATTTTGATCTGATTGTACTTGGAGAAACCATCAATGAAGGATAATACCTTATGTTGTACGGTGTTGTTGACCAGAACATCAATATGGGGAAGCGGGAAGTCATCCTTGGGGCTTGACCTATTCAGGTATTTGTAATCCACACACATGCGTACTTTATCGTCCTTCTTAGGTACCAGAACAACATTAGCAACCCATTATGGATAAGAAGTAACAACTAAGAAACCGATGTTGAACTATTTCATGACTTCGGCTTTGATCTTTTCTGACATCTCTGGCCGCATACGATGAACCTTCTGTTTCACTGGAGGGAAGTCCTCGTTTGTCGGTAGACAATGAACCACAATATCAGTGTCAAGTCTCGACATGTCTTCGTATGACCAGGAAAAGATCTCAACATAGTCATGTAACATCAGTATTAACCACTCCTTGACACTATGCTCCAGATCGGCACCTATCTTGACTTCCTTCTTATCCTTTTCAGTACCCAAGTTTACTGTATCAACCGGCTCTTCATGAGGTTGTATTGCCATTTCCTCCTATTATAACAGTCTGGCAAGTTCTCCTGGTACTTCACAATCTTTCTCACCTTCGTCCCCGGCTTGGTAGATCGTGTTTTCAAAGTCATAATTGGCAATAGAAGAACCGTTACCAATGGGATTCAGAGTGGATGTGGATCTGCAGTTTGATATGTGGGTGTGTGTAAGAAAGCATAGCTATTTTTGATAAAGTAAAAGTAGAAAATAAAAACAAAGAGCATAAAAATTTGCATGAAAAGTGTCCAATAATTTATTAATGGCATATGAAAATGAAATAATAACTCTCACAAATAGACCATTGTGCCTCAGGTAAGACACAAGGCTTTAGAGTTTCAATTTTTCAAATATTACATATCCCAAAAAACATAAAAGACAATTACTCTTGAGTAAAAGTAATAGGAACAAAATCCTTGGCCTCCCAATTGTTGAGTCCACTGCTGATAGTTGGGAAGATCCACTTGTCCATGTCGCAGTCGATATCACTGTCTTCTAGAGCATTGACTCCATGGTTGTTGATGCATAGCGGTGATCCCCCGATGCGATCACGACGGACAGCTCTTTGGGCCCCTGAAGTAAAACCCAAACCAAACTTGTCAGATTTGTAGGGAATATCCGGAAGTTGGCCCCAAATGGTACACCCAACTTCTTCAACTACTGCTTTGGTATCCTTTAGAGAAGCCATCTTCAATGGAGGTCTGGTAATCTTCGGGACATTGGTGGCAGTCTTGGTCGCAGCAACTGTCTGTGGAACCTCCTCAAAGTTCTGACAGGGGGTCTCAATGAACTCGCTGTCCATTTCCATATACCTGAAAGAGTTCAGGAGGCTCACCATGTATTCTTCCTCGCCATGGATTGTAATAATCTTTCTGTTGACCGGGTACTTCAACATTTGATGTAGAGTAGAAGTAACATCACTGGCTTCATGGATCCAAGGGAGATCCAATAAGTAGGAGTAAGATGTGGGGATGTACATCACGTAGAAAGTGGAGTCAAAAGTCTGAGTACCAACTTTGATAGGGATATCCACCTCCCCTTGCACCACTCTCTTGGAATCATCGAAGACCCTCACCACAATATTACTGGGCTTCAGTGTGAGTCCTTCACAATCCAACCTGTCCAATGCATTCTTGGGTAAGACATTCAATGATGAACATGTATCCACCAGAACATAAGATAAGGTAGTGCCCCTGCATTCAATGGAGACATGCAGGACATCATTATACTTTCTTCCCTTGGATGTCAAATCTGCATCAGAGAAACCAAGTCCATTATCAGCTGTCAAACTAGCAACATAGTTCTCGAATTGATCAACGGAGGTCTCTTGAGGCACATGGGTATACTTCAGGAATTTTACCAAAGCCTTAGCATGGGCTTCAGAGTATAACAGTAAGGCCAGCATTGAGATTTTTGAAGGGGTCTGCCCCAACTGCTCCACAACATTGTAGTCACTTTTCTTTATTATCTTCAGTATCTCTTTCATTTCTTTTTTAGAGGCCTCAGGAATGACTTCTTTGTGCGCCTTAGCCCGGACAGGCTCAACCAGTACCTCTTTGCCCCTAGTCTCAGCTTGCTCAGTAACATGGATAGCAACAGGGATAATAGTTAGAGTAATAACAGGAGTAGCAACAGTCTTCGGAGAGATTTCAGGAGATAAAACTCTTCCGCTTCTCATAATTTTACTGGTCCTAACGATGTTGTCGATGTCAAGATCAGTATCTTTAGCAGTTTTATCTTTAACAACCAATAGGTCTTGCCTGACGCCATGGTAGTAGACATCAGCCCCATAATTCCAAGGAAAAACTTTATCAGAGGAATATGGTATCGGCCCAGGAAGGGTGATAATCAAGGGAGCAAACTTAGGAACAGATGTAATCCTGACGGACCTTTTGGTGGAGACCCTGGGAGGATTGTCGGAAATGGTGATTATTGATACATCTTCACACAAAATTTTTGCAGGGGGAACTTTCTCAAACGAGATTTATTTTTTAATCATCAGGTGTTGGACACCCATCTTTAACAACAAATAACCATCTGGTAGAGACATACATACATGGAAACCATCACCACATCCCAAAAATAAACCGGCTCGAAACAATGGCATTGACACCCTGGCCATGTTTGGACATTGGTGCAGTTATTACATTAGGTGTCTTTGCAGGGTCAAACTTAATCTCCTTTACCTTGATAAGATCATGCACCTTATTTTTCAGAGCCCAACAATCGTTTATATCATGCCCCGAACTTTCGGAATGGTAGGCACATCAAGCGTTTGGGTTGTAGTGGGGAGATGCAGTATTGGGATTCTTAGGAGCTTCCTTTAGAGTCACCAGATTGGACTTTAACAGGTGTAGAAAAACTTGGGATAAGGTTATGTTGATCTGGGTAAACTGTCTTTTGGGCGCATCCGACCTGCGTTGATTGTCTCGTTGTTGATTTGATGCAGGATTGGAGATCATAACAGCCCCTACCGTCGGACGACGTTCAGTTTTGATTTGATTTCTCTGGCCACAAACAGCACTGACCTCCTTCTTTCCAGTGAAGGGTTTCTTCATTGTACTAGAGGATGTATCCCTCTGAATCTTACCACTCTTGATACCAGTTTCTACCCGCTCACCAGTCAAGATCAACTCAGTAAACCCAACTGAAGAGCTTCCAATCAAATGTTTGAAGAATGGACCAGATAACGTGCCCAAGAACATGTCTACTAGCTCTCTATCAGACAAAGGAGGCTGGACTCTTCCCGTAAGATCCCTCCACTTCTGGGCATAATCTTTGAAACCTTCGTCGGAACCCATAGACATACTTTGTAATTATGTACGAGTTGGAGCAAGGTCAGCATTATATTAGTACTGTTGTAAAAAGAAGCAGCCAGATCTTCCCAATTACGAACGTTGGTTCCCTCCAGCTGATAGAACCATTCCAACTACGTCCTTGACATACTTTCCTGGAAGAAATATACCCACAGATTCCTATCAGTAGTGTGGGGTTGAATCTTCCTGACATATGACCTTAAGTGCAACTTAGGACATGAGGCACCGTCATACTTAGCAAATATGGGGACTTTGAACTTATGTGGGATGGCCACCCCTGAGACCAGTCCTAGCTCTTCAAAATCCAGCCCAGGTACCCTCTGAATCTCCATAGCATTGAGACGATCCTCCAGCTGTTTGTATTTATCACCAGCAGGAGGATACTGTTCCTCAGAGTAGTCAGCCTCTTCCTCATCGGTCCATGGGTTGTTGTTTTCTTTTGTTGGCTTATCTTCTTGATTATCCCCCTCATTTGACGGGGTTGCAAAATCTAGAGCTCGCTTATCCGGTCCTCTGAACCTTCTTCCCAAATTCAATACACCAGCTGGTTTCTTTGCCTTCTTGGTCTTCTCCTTGATGATAAGAGCTTTCAGATCTTCTTGTCCCTTAGCCAGAGCTAGGAACATTTGTTGAAATTGAGCATTTTGAGCTTGAAGGTCCTTTACTGTTTGTTTAAGAGCCTTTTTTTTGCTGAAATAAACAGCGAAAAGAATAAGAAACCTGTCTTGAAATACCTGCTTATGTAATGACATGCATGATATTCTTATGCAATGTTCTCAAGGACTTTTAAGATTTTAAATTTGCTTAGACAAAGAGAGAACAAACATTAATTGAATTCATAAGTTTAAATGGTTACAACGATGCCTCTTAGGCTTACAATGGAAGAAACAAAGATAAAACTCATAAATCAAATAGGACCCAGGCTTCCCATGAGCGCATGCTCTTTGGTGCAATGTAGGAATTCAGACTCTGTTCTTCATAGATTTGTCTTGTAAGCTCCAAAACCTTTTTCTCGCTTGCGTAGAACTGGGTTTCAAAGGTGTTTCATTCTTCTTTGAGTTGAATCCAAGATCTTTGCAACTCCTCAAGAGTAGTCTGCATGTCAGGATGGAGAATAGTATGAGGTACATCTGTCTCGACAATAGGTTCCATGATGATAGGTAGGATGGCGGGTTAAGGCACCATGAGATTTTGAACGCATGCTCGCACCCACTTAAGATAAGGCTCCAAAGGGATGGAGTTCTTATGCCCCAATATCTTTCTATCCACTCTGTTCACCATGCCCCAAGCTCGAATGAACCTTTGATGGTACCCTTGGACATCATTCTCATAGTAAAATGCAATTCCTTGAACCAGTGCATCATGAGGACCATCCCTCCTAGCATACCCAAATTGTCGCAACGCCAAACAAGGGTTATGAGTGATTCCTCCCCTAATGCCTAGGATATGGACATTAGGGAATTCCCTACAGTGATCAATGATGGTAACGTCTTTCACAGATCGAGGGCACCAGTGAATATCTGAATGCGTGAGGGACATCAACCTATTAGACTATCTCACGCCTTGCTCATTATTCAACACATATCGAGCTAGGTGCGAAATAAACCACCTAGCTAACAGAGGAGTGCAACACATAAAGGTTCCTCTTCTCTTTATGGTGCGAGTGTGAAAAAAGTGTAGAATGTCTCCAAGTAAAGTAGGCACTGGGTTACGAGACATGAAAACTTTGACCGCATTCACGTCTATGAGTTGGTCCGGATTAGGGAACAGTATCATCCCATAGATGAGAAGGGCCAATGCCTCTTCAAAGGCTTGTAAGTCCAAAGTATCCCAAAAATGGTGAGCTTTATCAAATATTGGCTATAAACCCTTTGACACCGCTTCTTGTTTCCCAATTTGTCACAACGTCGGACCGTTGTAAATACAGGGTGTTGTACCCCAAAATTTGCCCTCCCATTTTTCATGCAAGATACTATCCTAGGGTTTCTCGTATACTCAATTTGACTCAAAGGTTGATCAGACATATTCTCTTCCTAGGTGGTAAATCAACAATTAGGGTTTGGTATTTCTCAGAGAAAATTGAGTCTTCAAGGTTTCAAATGGTCTTCATAGGTCTTCCTATCTCTTCAAGGATATTTATGCTAGTTTTCAAACTTTACATTGCAAGTTTGCTCAGTCGTTGGCTCAGATAACTGAAAACAATTACATTGACCCAAAAATTGACCTTTTGCGAGAGCAAGTTCAAATGATTGTAACTTCTTCATTATTCGACATTTTTGAACGGTTCTTTTTTGTATGATTCTCCATGATGTCACCTCCATTTTCTCTTCACGAATCAAGAGTTGATCACGTGTAGAAGATCGCCAAATTTCGAATACGTTAGAAGTCGCATCATGGACTTTGACCTAATTGTAAGTAATTGTCATCTGATTTCTAAGAATTGTGATTTCCTCAAATTACAAGATCTTGAGACGATTATTTCTGCGTATGGTCATAAGTGATGTCGCTCACGAGTTTATCTTTAAAGATCGAAAGAAAATTGTGTTTGGAATAATTCAAAAGTTATCGAATCATCGCAAGTCATTTATTTGATTTCGAATGTTCTAAACCACAGTTTGCTGAAGTTTGTTAAAATTCTACAAGATTGATGAATATTCTTAAGACATGATTTGTTTTGACAATGAAGTTCCATTTTAATCGAGCATGGCATGCGAGTTCATTTTGAATACAAATTCTGATTTGGACATGATGTGAAGATTAAGACTTTCATTTTAAATGACCATGGTTTTGGATTCGAGTTAACTAAGTGGAATTGAATTTTTAAACATTTATTTTGTTTAGAAATTTGATGTGAGTACAAGGCGCATATTTTGTTTGATCATTTTTGTGATTGCTTGAAGTTCAAGTTACCAAACCAAGGTGTTTTATTCAAAGCATTCGATTGGGAATTTCAAAGTTAATTAAAATTTAAGATTGGTACAATAAATTTCATCACACCAAATTTATTCAAGGCTTTGTGTTCATTACATTACAAGTAAGGTGAAATTACAAATTTTGTTTTGATTACAAATGAAATAAATTACAAAATTTGTTTTGTTTACAAAGAGAGAAATTTTATTTTATTTCTTCAAAGTCTTCATTGCTTAATCTTCAAGAAATCCATCCAATCTTCACTTGCCATCCACGCCTCATGTTCATGAAACAAAGAAGAAAAGAAAGTTAGCAAGCATTTCAAACAAAGTGATATGTAAAGAAAAGGAATTTCATCATTAGGGTTTGTATTTAGGAATCAGATTTTAAGGTTTGTTTTTATCATAATCCCTCTTGTATTATTTTGCAAATCACAAGTTTGGACCTTGGTTCACAAAAAGAAAAGGAAATTTGCAATCATAACCTAAAGCCCAAGGCTGTCCTACAAACAATAAAGCAGGCTGCATAGAAAACTGCAACAACAATAAAGCAAGCTACACTACAAGCTGCAACAACAACACTGCAAGTTGTAACAACAACACTGTAAACTGCAACAACAACACTGCAAGCTGCAACAACAACAAAGTCGGCAGCAAACAAAATAGAAACACAGCAGAACAGGCAGCAGTAGGCTACAATGATGCAGCACAAGCTGCCAAACAAAGCTTGTACAAAATCTAAAAGCAACAAATTACCAAAGTTCAGAAAAAGAGGGTTTTGTTTTCTAAGGCCTCAAATAATTTCAGTTTTATCATAGGCCAAGTCTCTATTGCAAATCTCAAAAGATTTGGTTCACAATAGACAAAAAGTGCAAACAGAATTTCAAGTCCAACACAAGTTCAAGCCCAACAGATTTCAGCCCAACATGATTTAACAATTAAAAGCCTCATACAATTTCCTGTTTAATCATTGGCCTAGGAATTTGCCATTTGCAAATCACAAGTACAAGCTTGGTTCGCAAACAGGACAAACTAGAATTTCAAAAGAGTCAATCTTTTGCAAAACACCAAGTTGGTTCACAAGAGATAAAGAAGAAATCAAGAGAAATCAGATTTACCATCATTTCAAGCAAACAAAAAAAGCCACATACAAAACATACATCATTGGCTAAAAGAAAATCACGTTTCCAAGTTTACTGCAAAATCAAACTTTTGTTCACAGTAAAGAAAAAGGCAATCCAGTTCAAAGTACAGCCATCCAACAAGTAACCAGTATGATAAATCTGCAAGCCAAGGCCAAAAGTGAACCAGCAAAAGTACAGAAACTTGTACAAAATCTAACAGCAGTACATCAAAGTACAAAATCCAGGCAAATACAGCCTCAAAGTACAAAATCAGCAAGCCAACATCCATCATGAAAAAAGATAAATTCAGCAAGTACAACCAGCAATACCAAAGCAACAAACAAAGTCACCAAATTAGTAAAAGCACCAAGTACAAAGTTGAGCCATCAAATCCATTTCAAAGCCACAAAATCAGTAGAAAGATATCACAGAAAAAAAAGGAGCAAAGGCAAGCCATAATATAAGAAGCAGAGCCACGATTCACAGAAGGGAGTGATTTTTCACCACAAAAAAGATACAAACAGAAACATAGATCGTAGCAAACAACATTAAACCCTCTTCATTATTTTGCCGGCCAAAGCGAATATACAAACACAAAAACAGAATCACATGCAAACGGCCAAACCCTAAATATTCTTCTTCATCATTTTCTCAATTAACCAACCCTTTATAAACGAAAAAGAGGAAAGTTAGAAAGATCTCACCCAAATAATGACAGATCCTCACAATCAGAGCCGATAGAGTTCCGCTTCCCCTTTCGCGATCTACCCGATTTTGTGCAATATGTGTAAAAATGAACCACGAATTTAGATAGAGGAGAGAAAGGAGAAGCGAATAATATAAAAAAATTCATGATTGAAGCTACGCCGCCGTGGGTGATTTCTGACGAAGACTCTGGCCGGCTCCTGGACAGAGAGAGTGGAGAGAGAATAAAGGGAAGAAACAATTGTTTCTCTATCTGACTTTTTCAAAATAAACATTTCAATTATGTTTTGTTTTTTCTTTTAATTATTTTTTGTGTGTTTTGTTTTTTTTGTTCCAGTACCAAATGGGCCTCAGCCAAACAACAACTTCCAAGCCCATCCCTCTCTTCCTGGCGCACTCCCCATTCCTGCCCACCCCCTACTAATAGACAATCAACAAGGCCAAGGCCCAAACCTCCTGCCCACTCGCACACCCCCATGTTTATGTTTATACCACCTTTTGCTTCACCAAGGCCAAAAACAATATGTTTTTTTACTACGAAACCAGTTCAAATTATTTTACACCCTCTCCTAATTTTATTTTATAATTCTACTTTCTTATTTTATTACTATTAATATTATTATTATTTTTTAACAACTAAAAATACCAAAAGAACATTCTATGTTTATTATTTAAAATTTGGTAAATTTTATTTTATTTTATTTCAAAAAATAAAAGATTTAAAAACATTTTCTTAAACAAATTTCTTTTCTTATCTAGTTTAATTTAGACTTAGTCTTTTTTAATTAATTTAGAAATTAAGATTTTAATTAACATTTTTCTCATTCATTTTAGCTTGACTAATTAGTTTAAAAATATTTTCACAAAAACCCTAAATTTGTTTCTTTAATCAAATTAATTTTTTCTTAATTAACTTAAGTTTAATTTTCTTAGTTTAATTAATTTTTTTCTTTTAGTTAAATAGGTCAAAACCATTTCTTCATAACAAAAATATTTTAGTTCCTTTTCATATTATTTTATTCTTTGTACATTATATCTACATTTCTTGTACATTTATTCAATTCAATATGGTTGTAATAGTAACTTAAGTTTAAATTACTTGTCATTCCCCATTTGTAAATTTGTATCCCCCATCCCCAATTGATGTAATAGCATAGTAATTTTAATTTCCGCAATTTATCACTTTATATACAAATGCTAGTAATTAGGGTTTTGTATGGAAAGACTAAAACCAACAAATAGCAAATCCTAATCAAAGACAAATCAAGCATGAAAATAAATCCACTTGCACACAAACACCCTAGCGTAAATCCACTTGGTTGCCTTACAAAAATGGCCATATTATGCATGTGAGGTATCAAAGGTCTTTCCTGTGCTTTTTCACCTTTCCTTTTGGATAGAAGAAAATTCGGTGGCGACTCTTGCTAACCGCAACATTTATAATCAAACGCAAAACACCCAAGTAGTTCTCCCACCGTATCACAGAACTGGCGACTCTACTGGGGAGAATTCTAAAAGTGGGGTTACCTTAGGGTTAGATCATATTTACTTTCTTTCATTGTTTGACTTGTATGCTTTACTTTTTGGTTCTTTGTTTGGGTTTGAATCCTCTACCCAGATTTGGGATACCTTATAGGTAAGTAGCAATACATTGTGGAAACTGTGCGGGGTATACTGACATGGTCTAAGCAATAGCTACGTTAGTGCGTCATATTTGTGGGTACCGGTAGCCCTTGAGTAGTCAAGGAGAATACGGGGCCACTGAGTGATGTCATGAAGCACTAATGAACTTTTAGAACCTTTACTTGACCAACTTGGCCTTTAGGACGTAGTGAGATGACCGACTTTGGTGCAGTCCGAAGTTGGTAGATACTCGATATTACACTCATTGAGGTTTGGTTTTTTTGGGATATTTCGATCGCCATTAAAGATGCTTGCGCTGAAACAATGCCCAAGGAAACAAACCAGTGATTTTGAGCTCCTTAGAACCCGGTTACTATTACTAGGACAGGTTTGAGCCAACTAAACTTCAAGAGGGTACTTACCTATGAGACTTCATGCAAGCCTAAACCTAAGTACTTATCTGCTTTGTGTGTATATGGTTATCTATATATAAACTTGCTTACTTTGCATACTTGTACATAACATCATGACATCATACCATAACATAATTAATAACATTGAACCATAGCATTTCAAGGATCTAAAGGGTTTTTGATGCAGGATCACGTTGAAACAGACGTCTATCAAGGGGCAAGAGGATTTATTTTCCTCTAACCAAGCACCATCAAAGATCAAGTATAACAACTTGAGCCAAAGGCTATGACTCACTCGACATGGTGAGCTTAATTCTCGTGGAAGGACATCCACTGATACAAAGTTCTCCAATCAAAGCTGTAATTGACTACTAACATTTACCCTGCGAGATCCTTGAAAACATTTCCATGTCATATACGTCATTGCATAACAGTTAGTCTCCAATACCGGTCTCTCATGTTCTCGATGTTTATTTTAGCAATGGCTCTCCAACAAGATAACGGAGATCTTCAAACTCTAGAGGCTTAGTTCAGGGAAATGTTCCTTAACCTATCCAAGGGAAAGAAGACGCTCCTCGTTGGGAATCTGACCAAGAAACATCCTGATAACAACAAGGATGACTAGGTTGACCAGCTGCAGGTTGAGATGGAAGCAATGAGAATCCAAATGCTGGGGCAGATGGCTCTTATCCAAAGCCTAGCCTAGGGACAATAAGAGCTGAGGACGATTGTCAATAAGCTCCATCAAGACGGATGCAACTGTATGAAACAAATAATCTAGGTTGGGGATCAAGTCATTGGTCAACCTCCGAGAAGACAAGAGGTCAGATCTTCTCAAATTGCTACTACCTCACGGGTCCAACAACAACCTCGCCAACAACAACAGGGTAATTGGCATAAGCAGAATACATCTGAAAGACGCTTCACCGAAGTCAATATGTCATTAGCTCAAGCACTGCAATACATGTTGAAGGCCAAGCTGATTACACTAAAGGACCCTCCTCAGAATCCCAACACAGCCTCTATAGGGTACAACCCTAATGCGAGGTGTGCTTATCATTTCGACAGTCCTGGACATGATACGAACGATTGTTGGATGTTGAAGTACAAGATTCAAAACTTGATCGACGAAGGAGCGTTGGAGTTCACACAAGTCGGACAATTGGAGATTTTTCTATCACCTCTCAAAGGCTCACCACCTAAAGTGACAAGTTCGAACAAATAGGCTTCTGTTCATTTGAATTTTAATTTGTAATCTCTTTTGTTGTTTAAACAATTATCTATTAATGTCAAATTTTGTTTCATTAATGCATTGCATATGTTTGTCTTGAATTCATCCATTCGTTTTCACTATATTTAAACTATGTTTTATACTCTTTTTATGACATTCAACTCTTGCTAAAAGTTACAAGCCTTTAGAGGGAGGATGAAGAAAACAATGCCATAAATCTCATACAGTATGCTTTTGAACAGACTTTGCTGACGATGTGCAGGCGTTCTTTCAAATCCTAAATACTGGAGTTATAAGGAAGATAATCCCTAGTCAACCCCTTCGAGCCAAAGAAGTAGAAGTTTTCCTTTTTTCACAACAAAATGAAACCTTCAATCAAAACTTGGGGTAGGGTAGTCTCTCAGTTAATTCAAATGCACGTTTAGTCGCAAACTCTCATCTCGTAAATACAACGAATGACATCAAAACATTCCTCTGGAACCAAAAGACGGTGATGGTTCCCTATCACATAGGCAGCCATTATCTCTCAAAAAAGAAGAGCCCACTAAGTCAAAACCTACAAAGGAGACTTAAGAAAAACTGGGGCATCCCGCTGACCATAATCTCAAAACAAGAACAGTCAAGCAAAAGTTAGGGATAACAAATCAAAAGAAAGAGGTCACTATAAATCCTCAACAACATGAAAAAAAATGTTGCAAAAATGACTGCCTTTCGACAAACTTAACTCGTCTGAACCATCACCAAAACGTCATTCAAGACTCAATTGGAGTTCAAACACACAATTAACTGAGTTTAGGACTGAAGAACGTCACGAAGAGCGGGTGGGTACAAATACATTTTGAGCCTTTATCCTTTGTTTCTTAAACTGTGAACAGGCCACGTTACAACCCTTCAAAAGTCCTAATTGAAGCATGGGTTAGTTCGAAAGCATACTGTTATAAAAGGTGTCCTGACTCCTGTGGGGCTTTACTCTAAATCCTGAGTTGAATTTTTCTTACAAAGTTTCTTTACTTGCTAAAACGCATTTTCAAAAAAAAATATTTCAAGACAAACATAAACTTTGCATTACTAGAATATCACTGTTTGCATATGGTTATTTGCTTAACAGCGAAGAAATTCACACAACGAATATCCAATGAACAAAAGCTCTCTCAGTGAACAAAATCACTTCAATTAGAAAGACACTTCCAATGACAAATATCTCATGATCAAGGGGCACGGCATGACCTTTTCCAACACATCTGGAGCAGTCAAGTCAAGATTCAAAGAATCTCTCAAAGAATTGTTGAATAACCAGGGGAAAATCTCCATATGTATCACTCAAGGGGAAATGTTACATTGATCAGGGGTTTGAACAAAATCCACAATAAAGAATTTAGGTACCATCAAATTACTTGTCTATACCAGTAGTACCAGATGGTGTCAGTATCATGTCTTCAGATCCTCCCATGATAGTTCTTAGAAAATTCTGAGACTTGACCAAAGATTTTGGGTACCACCAATTTTCTCGTCTGTGCCAGTAGTATCAGCTGGTGTCAGTATCAAGTCTTCATTTTCCTCCACAACAGTCTTAGAAAATATCTCTAGAAAGTTCAGGGCTACCGGAAATGTAATCAAAATCTTAAGCGTCGAGGTGCACCTGATTAACTCAGGGGGCAAATAGACTCCCACATAAAGGGTCATGTGCGACCAAGCAAACATTTTCTGGCATCACTATAACACTTGCTACTAGGGGAAATGACAAATCTCTCCAAGATCCTTCTCATAAGATGACAACTTGCCAGAGTTTCAATCTCTAAAAAACTTCTCACCAGTTGAGTCGACCTCAAGAACCTTCAAGGATTATCCCATGTGAAAAAGACACCTCTCCAACGGGCCGACCACAAAGTTTATTTCCCCAACAAACTACAGGTTCCCCAGTTTTAGTTTTCTTCTCCGACTACTACAAATCAAAGGACCACAACTCCTCTTCCCCAGTAGACTACTCTACATCAAGTTACTGTAAAGCCTGGACTCGACCAGATATTAGTTCAACTTCGACTCCCCAGTAAAGTAACGAACAAATGAGACTCATGAACTCTTTTTCCCCAAGTAAAAATCAACACTCTCCATAGGGTTTTCAACATTACTCAGCAGAGCTATCCTCAAACAACAAAATAGGAATCCTTGGTGGAAGTTATTCTAAGCAAAACATGAAGACTTACACTCCAAATCCCCAACAGCAGTCAGGGATTTATTTTCCCTTATCCAACAGTATTACAACAGCATAGCTTACATACACATACATCGCATCCATACATCATAAACATCTATGACATTAATGCATACAACATAATTTCATTAATTTGTTAGAACATCATTATACAATGCATTTCATACATCATAACATCGCATACAACTAACCTTTCAGGAAAGATCAGTCAGCAGATGGCTATCATCAACAATTTGCAAAAAGTCAGAGATTGATACCTAAAACAAGCCTGGATAATTATCTACACGGCCAGCTGAAGCAATCCTACTCGTGCTTCTTCTCATTCATATTCACTCTTTCAGATACAATACATATATGCTCCAGATACGGATGCTATCCTGATACTCATTTAGATTCAGCTTTCAGATACAGTTCAGATACGCTCAAGATACATATGCCATCCTGATACTCATTCAGATTCAGATTTCAGATACAGTTTAGATACGCTCCAGATACGCATGCCATCCTGATACTCATTCAGATTCAGCTTTCAGATACAGTTCAGATACGCTCCAGACATGGATGCCATTATGATACTCATTTAGATTCAGCTCTCAGATACAATTCAGATACGCTCCAGATACGGATGTCATCCCGATATTCATTCAGATTCAGCTTTCAGATACAATTCAGATATTCTCCAGATACGGATGCCATCCTGATTCTCATTCAGATTCAGATTTCAGATACAGTTAAAATACGCTCCAGATACGGATGCCATCCTGATACTCATTCAGATTCAGCTTTCAGATACAGTTCATATACGCTCCAGATACGGATGCCATCCTGATACTCATTCCGATTCAGCTTTCAGATACAATTCATATATGTTCTAGATATGGATGCCATTCTGATACTCGTTCCGATTCAGCTTTCAGATACAGTTCAGATACGCTCTAGATATGGATTCCATCCTGATACTCATTCAGATTCAGCTTTCAGATACAGTTCAGATACGCTTCAGATACGGATGCCATCCTGATACTCATTCATGATTCAACTTTTAGATACAGTTCAAATACACTCCAGATACTGATGCCATCCTAATACTCATTCAAAATACAGTCCAGATACGATCCAGATACGAATGTCATTCTGACTCTCATTCAGTACATATCTCAGATACAAGTTAGATACAATTTATTTATGAATATAATTTTGTTGCTCGTCCAAGACCTCTGCTGGTTTGGATAAATCTCTCAACGATTTATTCTGATTCTTTCCTAGTAGATAAATCTCTCAACGATTCATTCTGATTCTTCTCCAAATCACGGCTGGTTCAGATAAATCTCTCAATGATTATTCTGATTCTTTCTTAGTAGGTACTTTTTCTGTTTTAGGTAAATCACTCCAGAGATTTATTCTGATTCGTTCCCAATTGAAATCAGGTTCAGACTTAGTCCATTTTCTGTCAACAGTCATCCTTGGATGGAATCTACGAGCCCATCTTCGATAATTGTCTATCATTTTATCCAATGGCATCTTTAAGCCCATTCCCGATCCAATAGATCCAAGGCATTACTTCGTGCACCAGTGAGTGCAAATTTTTGGGCACTCTAGTGTTCAATCATCTTCCACTTTCAAGCTACAAACGGCAAGCATGCCAATCTCACTTTTCAAGTTTAAGAAGATTGAACAGGTGCAGTTGTTGTACCCCAAAAATTGCCCTCCCATTTTTCATGCAAGATACTATCCTAGGGTTTCTTGTATACTCAATTTGAATCAAAGGGTGATCAGACAGATTCTCTTCCTAGGTGGCAAATCAACAATTAGGTTTTGGTATTTCTCAGAGAAAATTGAGTCTTCAAGGTTTCAAATGGTCTTCATAGGTCATCCTATATCTTCAAGGATGTTTATGCCAATTTTCAAACTTTACATTGCAAGTTTGCTCAGTTGTTGGCTCAGATAACTGAAAACGATTACAATGACCCAAAAATCGACCTTTTGCGAGAGCAAGTTCAAACGATTGTAACTTCTTCATTATTCGACATTATTGAACGGTTATTTTTGTGTATTATTCTCCATGATGTCACCTCCATTTTCTCTTCACGAATCAAGAGCTGATCACGTGTATAAGATCGCCAAATTTCGAATATGTTAGAAGTCGCATCATGGACTTTGACCTAATTTTAAGTAATTGTCGTCTGATTTCTAAGAATTGTGATTTCCTCAAATTACAAGATCTTGAGACGATTATTTCTGCGTATGGTCATAAGTGATGTCCCTCACGAGTTTATCTTCAAATATTGAAAGAAAAATGTGTTTGGAAGATCTTGACCAAAGATCTTGGGTACCACCAATTTGCTCGTCTGTGCCAGTAGTATCAGATGGTGTCAGTATCAGGTCTTCATTTTCCTCTACAACAGTCTTAGAAAACATCTCTAGTAAGTTCAGGGCTACCGTAAATGTAATCAAAATCTCAAGCGTCGAGGTGCACCAGATTAAATCAGGGGGCAAACAGACTCCCACAAAAAGGGTCATGTGCGACCAAGAAAACATTTTCTGGCATCACTACAACACTTGCTACTAGGGGCAATGACAAATATCTCCAAGATCCTTCTCATAGGATGACTCCCAGCCAGAATTTCAATCTCTAAAAAACTTCTCACCAGTTGAGTCGACCTCAAGAACCCTCGAGGATTATCCCTAGTGAAGAAGACACCTCTCCAACGGACCGACCATAGGGTTTATTTCCCCAACAAACTTCAGATTCCCCAATTTGAGATTGCCTCTCCGACTACTACAAATCAAAGGACCACAACTCCTCTTCCCCAGTAGACTACTCTACAGCAAGTTACTGTAAAGCCTGGACTCGACCATATATCAGTTCAACTTCGACTCCCCAGTAAAGCAACGAACAACTGAGACTCCTGAACTCTTTTTCCCCAAGCAAAAATCAACACTCTCCACAGGGTTTTCAACATTCCTCAGCATAGCTCTCCTCAAACAACAAAACAGGAATCCTTGGTGGAAGTTATTCTAAGCAAAACATGAAGAATTACACTCCATATCCCCAGCAGCAGTCAGGGATTTATTTTCTCTAATCCAATAGTATTACAGCAGCATAGCTTACATACCCATACATCACATACATACATCATAAATATCTATGACACGAATGCATACAAAATAAATTCATTCATTTATTAGAAAATCATTGTACAACACATTTCATACATCATAACATCGCATACAACTAACCTTTCAGGAAAGATCAGTCAGCAAATGGCTATCATAAACAATTTGCAAAAAGTCAGAGATTGATACCTAAAACAAGCTAGGACAATTATCTACACGGACAGCTGAAGCAATCCTACCCGGGCTTCTTCTCATTCAGATTCACTCTTTCAGATACAGTTCAGATACGCTCTAGATATGGATGTCATCCTGATACTCATTCAGATTCATCTTTCAGATACAATTCAGATACACTCTAGATACAGATGACATCCTGATACTCATTTAGATTCAGCTTTCAGATACGCTCCAGATACGGATGCTATCCTGATACTCATTCAGATTCAGCTTTAAGATACAGTTCAGATACGCTCCAGATACTGATTCCATTATGATACTCATTCAGATTCAACTCTCAGATACAGTTCAAATACGCTCCAGATATGGATGCCATCCTGATACTCATTCAGATTCAGCTTTCAGATACAGTTTAGATACGCTCCAGATACGGATGCCATCCTGATACTAATTCAAATTTAGCTTTTAGATACAGTTTAGATACGCTTCAGATACGGATGCCATCCTGATACTCATTCAGATTCAGCTTTCAAATACATTTCAAATACATTCTAGATATGGATGACATCCTTATACTCATTCAGATTCAGCTTTCAGATACAGTTCAGATACGCTTCAGATACAGATGCCATCCTGATACTCATTCAGATTCAGCTATCAGATACAGTTCAGATACGCTCCAGATATGGATGCCATCCTGATACTCATTAAGATTCAGCTTTCAGATACAGTTCAGATACACTCCAAATACGAATGCCATCCTGATACTCATCCATGATTCAACTTTCAGATACAGTTCGGATATGCTCCAGATACGGATGCCATCCTGATACTCATTCAAAATATAGTCCAGATACGATCCAGATATGGATGTCATTCTGAATCTCATTCAGTACATATCTCAGATACGAGTCAGATACAATTCAATTATGAATATTATTATGTTGCTCGTCCAAGACCTCTGCTGGTTGGGATAAATCTCTCAATGATTTATTCTGATTCTTTCCTAGTAGATAAATCTCTCAACGATTCATTCTGATTCTTCTCCAAATCCCGGTTGGTTCAGATAAATCTCTCAACGATTATTCTGATTCTTTCTTAGTAGGTACTTTTTCTGTTTCAGGTAAATCACTCCAAAGATTTATTCTGATTCGCTCCCAGTTGAAATCAGGTTCAGACTTAGTCCATTTTCTATCAACAATCACCCTTGGATGGCATCTACCAGCCCATCTCCGACAACTGTCCCTCATTTCATCCAATGGCATCTTTAGGCCCATTCCCAATACAATAGATCCAACGCATTACTTTGTGCACCAGGGAGTGCAAATTTTTGGGCACTCTAGTGTTCAATCATCTTCCACTTTCAAGCTATAAATGGCAAGCATGCCAATCTCACTTTTCAAGTTTAAGAAGATTGAACAGGGGCAGTTGTTGTACCCCAAAATTTTCCCTCTCATTTTTCATGCAAGATATTATCCTAGGGTTTCTCGTATACTCAATTTTACTCAAAGGTGGATCAGACAGATTCTCTTCCTAGGCGGCAAATCAAAAATTAGGGTTTGGTATTTATCAGAGAAAATTGAGTCTTCAAGGTTTCAAATGGTCTTCATAGGTCTTCCTATCTCTTCAAGGATATTTATACCAGTTTTCAAACTTTACATTGCAAGTTTGCTCAGATAACTGAAAACGATTACATTGACCCAAAAATCGACCTTTTGCGAGAGCAAGTTCAAACGATTGTAACTTCTTCAATATTAGACATTTTTGAACGGTTCTTTTTGTGTATGATTCTCCAAGATGTCACCTCCATTTTATCTTCACGAATCAAGAGCTGATCACTTGTAGAAGATCATCAAATTTCGAATACGTTAGAAGTCGCATCATGGACTTTGACCTAAATTTAAGTAATTGTCGTCTGGTTTCTAAGAATTGTAACTTCCTCAAATTACAAGATCTTGAGATGATTATTTCTGCATATGGTCATAAGTGATGTCGCTCACGAGTTTATCTTCAAAGATCGAAAGAAAATTGTGTTTGGAAGACTTCAAAAGTTATCGAATCATCGCAAGTCATTTGTTTGATTTCGAATGTTCTAAACCACAATTTGCTGAAGTTTGTTAAAATTCTACAAATTGATGATTATTCTTTAGACATGATTTGTTTTGACAATGAAGTTCCATTTTAATCGAGCATGGCATACGAGTTCATTTTGAATGCAAATTCTGATTTGGACATGATGTGAAGATTAAGACTTTCATTTTAAATGACCATGGTTTTGGATTCGAATTAACCAAGTGGAATTGAATTTTTAAACATTTATTTTGTTTAGAAATTTGATGGGAGTACAAGGCGCATATTTTGTTTGATCATTTTTCTGATTGCTTGAAGTTCAAGTTACCAAACCAAAGTGTTTTATTCAAAGCATTCGATTGGGAATTTCAAAGTTCAATTAAAATTTAAGATTGGTACAATAAATTTCATCACACCAAATTTATTCAAGGCTTTGTGTTTATTACATTACAAGTAAGGTGAAATTACAAATTTTGTTTTGATTACAAATGAAATAAATTACAAAATTTGTTTTGTTTACAAAGAGAGAAATTTTATTTTATTTCTTCAAAGTATTCATTGCTTCATCTTCAAGCAATCTATCCAATCTTCACTTGCCATCCACGCCTCATGTTCATGAAACAAAGAAGAAAAGAAAGTTAGCAAGCATTTCAAACAAAGTGATATGTAAAGAAAAGGAATTTCATCATTAGGGTTTGTATTTAGGAATCAGATTTTAAGGTTTGTTTTTATCATAATCCCTCTTGTATTATTTTGCAAATCACAAGGTTGGACCTTGGTTCACGAAAAGAAAAGAAAATTTGCAATCATAACCTAAAGCCCAAAGTTATCCTACAAACAATAAAGCAGGTTGCATAGCAAACAGCAACAACAATAAAGCAGGCTACACTGCAAGCTGCAACAATAACACTGCAAGCTGTAACAACAACGCTGCAAGCTACAACAACAACAAAGCAGGCAACAAACAAAATAGCAACACAGCAGAACAGGCAGCAGTAGCTTACAATGATGCAGCACAAGCTGCCAAACAAAGCCTGTATAAAATCTAAAAGCAACAAATTACCAGAGTTCAGAAAAAGAGGGTTTTATGTTCTAAGGCCTCAAACAATCTCAGTTTTATCATATGCCAAGTCTTTATTGCAAATCTTAAAAGATTTTGTTCACAATAGACAAAAAGTGCAAACAGAATTTCAAGTCCAACACAAGTTCAAGCCCAACAGATTTTAGCCTAACATGATTTAAACAATTAAAAGCCTCATACAATTTCTTGTTTAATCATTGGCCTGGGAATTTTCCATTTGCAAATCCCAAGTACAAGCTTGGTTCGCAAACAGGATAAACTAGAATTTCAAAAGAGTCAATCTTTTGAAAAACACCAAGTTGGTTCCCAAGAGATAAAGAAGAAATCAAGAGAAATCAGATTTACCATCATTTCAAGAAAACAAAAAAAAGCCTCATACAAAACATACATCATTGGCTAAAAGAATATTATGTTCCCAAGTTTACTGCAAAATCAAACTTCTGTTCACAGTAATGAAAAAGGCAATTCAGTTTAAAGTGCATCCATCCAACAAATAACCAGTATGATAAATATGCAAGCCAAGGCCAAAAGTGAACCAGCAAAAGTACAAAAACCTGTACAAAACCTAACAGCAGTACAGTAAAGTACAAAATCCAGGCAAATACGGCCTCAAATTACAAAATCAACAAGCCAACATCCATCATGGAAAAAGAGAAATTCAGCAAGTACAACCAGCAATACCAAAGCAACAAACAAAGCCACAAAATCAGTAAAAGCACCAAGTACAAAGTTGAGCCATCAAATCCATTTCAAAGCCATAAAATCAGTAGAAAGATATCACAGAAAAAAAGGAGTAAAGGCAAGCCATAGTATAAGAAGCAGAGTCACGATTCACAGAAGGGAGGGATTTTTCACCACAAAAAAGATACAAACAGAAACACAGATTGTAGCAAACAACATCAAACCCTCTTCATTCTTTTGCCGGCCAAAGCAAATATACAAACACAAAAACAGAATCACATGCAAACGGCCAAACCTTAAATATTCTTCTTCATCATTTTCTGAAATAACCAACCCTTCAGAAACGAAAAGAGGAAAGATAGAAAGATCTCACCCAAATAATGAAAGATCCTCACATTCAAAGCCATTAGGGTTCCTCTTCCCCTTTCACGATCTACCCAGTTTTTTTCAATATCTGTAAAAATGAACCACATATTTAGATAGAGGAGAGAAAGGCAAAGCGAATAATATAAAAAATTCATGATTGAAGCTACGCCGCCGTTGTCGTCGCCGTGGGTGATTTCCAGCAAAGACTCCGGTCGGCTCCTGGACAGAGAGTGGAGAGAGAACGAAGGGAAGAAACAATTGTTTCTCTATCTGACTTTTTCAAAATAAACTTTTCAATTATGTTTGGTTTTTTCTTTTAATTATTTTTTGTGTGTTTTGTTTTTTTTTGTTCCAATATCAAATGGGCCTCAGCCAAACAACAACTTCCAAGCCCATCCATCTCTTCCTGGTGCACTACCCATTCCTGCTCACACACCCTGCTAATAGACAATCAACAAGGCCAAGGCCCAAACCTCCTGCCCACTCGCACACCCTCATGTTTATGTTTATACCACCTTTTGCTTCACCAAGGCCCAAAACAATATTTTTTTTACTACGAAACCACTTCAGATTATTTTACACCCCCTCCTGATTTTATTTTATAATTCTACTTTTATTTTATTTTTCCCTTTCTTATTTTATTATTATTAATATTATTATTATTATTTTTTACAAACTAAAAATACCAAAAGAATATTCTATGTTTATTATTAAAAATTTGGTTTATTTTATTTTATTTTCTTTCAAAAAATAAAAGATTTAAAAACATTTTCTTAAACAAATTTATTTTCTTATCTAGTTTAATTTAGACTTAGTCTTTTTTAATTAATTTAGAACTTAAGATTTTAATTAACATTTTTCTCATTCATTTTAGCTTGACTAATTAGTTTAAAAATCTTTTCACAAAAACCCTAAATTTGTTTCTTTAATCAAATTAATTTTTTCTTAATTAACTTAAGTTTAATTTTCTTAGTTTAATTTATTTATTTTCTTTTAGTTAAATAGGTCAAAACCTTTTCTTCATAACAAAAATATTTTAGTTTCTTTTCATATTATTTTATTCTTTGTACATTATATCTACATTTCTTGTACATTTATTCAATTCAATATGGTTGTAATAGTAACTTAAGTTTAAATTACTTGTCATTCCCCATTTGTAAATTTGTATCCCCCATCCCCAATTGATGTAATAGTGTAGTAATTTTAATTTCTTCAATTTATCGCTTTATATACAAATGCTAGTAATTAGGGTTTTATATGGAAAGACTAAAACCAACAAATAGCAAACCCTAATCAAAGACAAATCAAGCATGAAAATCAATCCACTTGCACACAAACACCCCTAGGGTAAATCCACTTTGTTGCCTTACAAAAATGGCCATATTATGCATGTGAGGTATCTTAGAAAAAACAAACAAAATACAAGATCATAGTCCCTCGATGACGCTATCATAGTTGCCTTTCAAAAATGATCTTAGTCCCTAAAGAAAAATGCTAAGGTATCTTACAACATTGCTAATCACAGTTATACGATGACCCACACCCTTCCTTTATACATCCAAATATAGGGTTACTTACCAAATCAGCGGTAAGATAACAATGTCAAAGGAAAAAGGAAATGAACATGAAAGACTTTTGAGTAGGTAGAATGTCCCTAGTTACTTGCTCCATTTAAAAACAAAACATCCTTGCTATTTTCAAAAACAAACACCTACACTTTCAAAACATCTTCCAAACTTGAAAACATTTTCAAAAGATCAACACTTTTGTATACATTCTTACGAACGAGAATCATTACAAAGTTTGCCTAGACAATGGCCTCTTTACTAAAATCTTTCAAAAAACCACACAAAGCACATTTTCAAACAAAAGCAAGTGATCTAGCAAGTAACTAAGAGCCCATGGAAAAAATGGATGAATAGGGTGCTAACACCTTCCCTTTTCATAATCTACCCCCCGAACTCAGGAAATAATCTCAAAGGTCTTTCCTGTGATTTTTCACCTTTCCTTTTGGATAAAAGAAAATTCGGTGGCGACTCTTGCTAACCACAACATTTGCAATCAAACTCAAAACACCTTAGTCAGTTCTCCCACCGTATCATAGAATTGGCGAATCTGCTGGGGAGAATTCTAAAATTGGGGTTACCTTAGGGTTAGATCACATTTACTTGCTTTCATTGTTTGACTTGTATGCTTTACTTTTTGGTTCTTTGTTTGGGTTTGAATCCTCTACCCGGATTTGGGATACCTTATAGGTAAGTAGCAATACGTTGTGGAAACTGTGCGGGGTATACTGACATGGTCTAAGCAATAGTTACATTAGTGCAACATATTTGTGGGTACCGGTAGCCCTTGAGTAGTCAAGGAGAATACATGGCCGTTGAGTGATGTCATGAAGCACTAATGAACTTTTAGAACCTTTACTTGACCAACTTGGACTTTAGGACTTAGTGAGATGATCGTCTTTGGTGCAGTCTGTTATACCTCAAAATTTGCCCTCTCATTTTATCAAGATTTCCCCTCACAAGACTCTTTGAATTCCAAACAGGATTAGGGTTTTGCTCTACTCAAGACATCTCCTTGCACTGATGACCTAAATTAGGGTTTGAGTTTGCACAAGGATTTTTGGACTTCCAATGCTCAAAATGACTTTCACACTTCATATTGGACTTATAAGATTACCTATACCAAGTTTCAAGCTTTGAATCAAATTTTTGTCCAGTCAATTGGACAGTTGACCTAGAAATCAGCTGTATTGGGGAAAAAAGTCAACTATGGCCAATTTACAGTCAACCCTCATAAATTTTGATCCACATCAACATTATAGGCTCCTATGAACCATTTGATCAAGTTTGGACCACAACTCCTCAAGAAATTTGATTAGATCATCAAAAGGGCAAAATGGTCATTTTTAGGGTTTTGACTGCACAAGGGCAATTTTTGATTTTTAACCTAGACAATGGCAAATTGGGCTCAAACATGGATTCAAGGACTCAATGGAATCATCTTGACCTATTCACAAGGTTCAAAGGATCTCAATTGCATTGGATTGACAGATGAATTTTTCAGTCAACTGATCGAAATTTGACTTTACACTGAAAAGTCAAACTTTAACTTTTTGGTCAAAATCAAGTGCCAATGGTCATTTTTCATCAATATGTGTCAAAACATGAAACTTGTTCATCAAGAAACCTAATTTTGCAAATTAGGGTTTAAGTTTGAAAATTTTCATAACTTAGAATTTTTCTAAGTTATGAAATTTTCTTATTTTTTCCCAACTTTGCCAAACATTTTCACCATGATGCAATTGGATTCAAATAAAACTTACAACATGAAATTTGTAGTCCTCCACAAAATCTACAACTTTGATTCACAAAGTTTTCCCAAAAGAATCTTTTATATCAAGTTATGATTTTTGGAACAAGGGTCCATAAAACTTTTAACTTAGTGAAATTTTGCCCTAGTTTAGGCAGGATTTTGACCCATCTTCATGGCCATTTTTCACATAGTTCCACTTGGAATCTCAAATTACATTTCAAAGATGGATTGTAGAGAATGTTTCAACCTTTCTAAAATGTCCAAGAACTCTCCAAGATTATTTGTAGTTATGGAGAATCGAAAGCTTGAAGTTGGCAAAAACTCACTTTTGATCCATGGCATGTTCATATTGATACAAGTTGCAAACTCTAATCAGCCTTGTTTGTGCTAGATTACAGGTCTCAAAACCCTTCCATACTCAATAATTAAATTCAAATCCATTTTTCTAAGGCTTTGTTTTAGTCATTAGAGGATTGCACACAAGATTAATCCTTAAATAGAAAAAGGCAACTTTGCCATTTTTGTCAAAAATTGCTTTATGTCAAACCACATCCCTTGAGCATTGAACCATATCTTGTACAACAAATCAAATCCACCAACTTGAGGGGCCAAGAGCATAAGGTGTAGACTGATAGATAGCCTGTACAGGCTTGTCTTGCATCATGGTTTGCTTTTTGATTCATATACAAGAAACATGTCAAAATTCACATAACTTGAACAACAGATAGAACCAACTCTTGCAAGCTTTTGAGACAAGTTTCACACATTGCATTGAACCTAAACACGATCCTTTGAGTCCTGAAACCTCCCATAGCACAAAATCACCTTCCATTGGCAAAACAGGGCAGCTTCTGCATCTTGAGTTCTATCTCACAAGTTGCTCGTGCGTTTTGCCCCAAACCTGTTCAAACACCTTCCATACAACCTATCCAAGCTATCCCAACCCTTAAACACTGACTGTAACTCCCTTTACAAGGTTTGCCATTTTTTATTTCAGCTTGTGCAGGTTGAGTTCTACAGGCTTGTTCAAGCACATTCAAGGCAAGCTAGGCATTGGGGAAGGTCAGAGGAAGTTCAAGCAAGCTCCCAAACACCTCAGGCCTCGTTGAAAAGCTTTACATTGTCAGACACGATCTCAACTGAAACAGGTTTTTATCAACTTTCTATCTCTCTATTTAGGAATCATTAGGCTTAGGTTTGTGAATAAAAAATGTAGTATTCATAGCCATGAAGCTATACATATGCTCAGTTTTCATTCAAATTAAGCGTGTTAAGAGAATTTGATCCATGAACTTCCTGAAAAAATTAGGTTAGGATTTAGGGCCAGAGAAATTCTCTCTGGTCTTTGAGAGTTAGGATGAGTTCTATACATGGTTGGATTCGTCTTGAAAAATGCTACAACTTTGATGTTTTGAGTTTTTGCATTAGAGCACGTATGCAGGATCTAGCATTTTGTACAGGGCGCGCGCATTTTTGAGACAAAGGTTGAAGATGAAGTCTGGTGGGTTGGGCTTGGTTCTGGCTCACTATTGACACCCCCTGCATTGTTGACTGCACCCCCTGGCCCATTTCTTCATATTTTTGTATTTTTCCATTTTATTTTCATTTCTTATTTTATTTTCTTATTTTTCAAACATAAAAAATATCAAAATATTTTTATAAATTTTCACATTTATTTTGTATTTTATTTTTATTTTTTCTAACATAAAAATAATTTAATTAGTATATACTTTTATTTAATGCAAACTTGAAAATAATATATATTAATATTATACCTTTATTTTTATTCTTTATTTTATTTATACTCAAAAAATATTGTTCTAAGTATATTTTTGTCTTGTATATATTTTATTTTATTTTTATTGTACATGACTAATATATATATATATATATATATATATATATATATATATATATATATATATATATATATATATATATATATATATATATATATATATATATATATATATATATATATATATATATATATATATATATATATATATATATATATATATATATATATATATATATATATATATATATATATATATATATATATATATATAAACATAAAAATATTGTACCTTTATTTTTTATCATTTATACTTAAATAATATTTTTTCTAAATATATTTTATTTTTGCATATACATTATTTTATTTTATTGTACATAGAAAATATATAATATATATTTACTTTCTTAAAAGAAAATTAGGGTTTTGCCCTTAATAAAAAAATAATAATAATATTTTTTTTAATTATTATATTTTTACACATATAAAAATAAACAAAATATCTTTTGCATATTCATAATATTTTGCATATTTATTTAATTTGTTTATTTAAATCTTGTTCATTTATTATTGGTACCAATTATTTAATTTGGATGTAATAGTAATATTAGGGTTTTATTTCTTGGAAATATCCCCCATTCAAAAATTGTGCCCCCCTTCCCATATCAAATGTTGTAATAGTGTAGATTTATTTTACGCATTTATGCTTTCAATTATGCCATGTTAGAGATTAGGGTTTGTATGCAAAAAATCCAAAATCAAACAAATAGCTTGACTAATACAAAGACAAAAAGCATGAAAATTGACAACACAATGCACACTTGCACCCCTAGGGTTTCATCCACTTGTTGCCTTTAAAAAAGGCCATGTTATGCATGTTGAGTACTTCGGCAAAACAAAAACAAAACAAAAGATCATAGTCCCTCGATGACGCTATCTTGGTTGCCTATACAAAATGATCTAGTCCCTCAAAAATTTGCTAAAGATACTTAGCACAATTGCTATCATGGTCAATACGATGACCCGCGCCTGTCCCGTTTAACATCTAAATACAAGGTTGTTTACCAAATGCAATGGTAAAACAACATTGTCAAAAGGGTTAAAAATGTGTAGGAAATACCTTTGAGTAAAATAGGGTAGACAACTCTTAGTTACTTGATCAAAACTTGCAAGAACATCCTTGCTATTTTCAAAAAAACAAACTTTCAAAACATTGAAACATCATTTCAAAAGACAAAAAACACCTTTGTATACATTCAAACAAGAATCATTACAAAGGTTGCCACAACGATGGCCTCTTTTCAAAACATCTTTCAAAACCACACACAAAGCACCATTTCAAACAATTGAAAAGCAAAAGCAAGTGATCTAAACAAGTAACTAAGAGCCCATGGATAACCATGGATGAAAAGGGTGCATGCACCTTCCCTTTTCATAATCTACCCCCCGAACCCAAGAAAACATCTCAAAGGTCTTTCCTGTGCTTTTTGACCTTTCGTTTGGATAAAATAAAAAGTCGGTGGTGACTCTTGCTAAACCAAAACATTTGCTAACACAAACGCAAAATCCCAAGTCAGTTCTCCCACTGTATCACAGAACTGGCGACTCTGCTGGGGAATATCTAAAGTGGAGTAACCTTAGGGTTTAGATCACCTTTTACATGCTTATCTTGTTTGCTTTGATTGCTTTACATTTGGTTCTCTTGTTTGGGTTTGAATCTTCTACCTGGATTTGGGAAACATTCATAGGTAAATAGCAATATGTTGTGGAAACTGTGCGGGGTATACTGACATGGTTGAAGCAATAGCTATATTAGTGCGACATATTTGTGGGTACCGGTAGCCTTTGAGTCAATCAAATAGAATACAGGGCCGCTGAGTGATGTCATAAAGCACTAATGGACTTTTAGAACCTTTACTTGACCATTTTGGCCTTATTAGGGGTAGTGAGATGACCGGCTTTGGTGCAGTCCGAAGTTGGTAGATACTCGATACTACACTCATTGAGGGTTTTTTTCTTGGAATATTTCGGTCGCCAGTTAAGTTGCTAAACTGAAACAATGAACATAGAAAATAATCCAGTGATATTGAGCTCCTTAGAACCCGATTACTATTTATAGGACAGGTTGAGCCAACTAACGTCAAGAGGGTACTTACCTATGAAACCCCATGTAAGCCTGAAACTAGGAACTTGTGTGACTTGCTTGTACATATACTTGTGCATACATCATAAACATCATAAAGCATCATTTGCATCCACTAACCATTTCAAGGGTTTGGATCTTCATCTTTGTTCCTGTTTTGTAGGTCATGGAATCACTCTGCAGAAAAACAATGTAGGTCAACCTTGTGAGAATCCCTCCTCAACTCAAGGAGCTTGCTTCCAAGATTCCAGAGAATTCTCCCTTCAATGAAAGACATGGTAGACTTCTCAACTTGGTCAACTCCAACATTAAAAAAGACATGGTGAAAGTGCTCTTCCAATTCTTTGACCCCCTACATCATTGCTTTACATTTCCTGATTACCAACTAGTGCCTACTTTGGAGGAATTTTCTCAACTCCTGAGGATTCCTATTCTCCATCAACTACCCTACAACGGTATGGAAAGTGAACCAAAGCCTGAAGATGTTGCTCAAGCCTTGCACTTGCAACCATCTGATATCAAAGGTCATTGGGAAACCAGAAGTGGTGTCAAGGGTTTCTTGGCAAAGTTTCTATTTGAGAAGGCACAAGACTGCTGGAATTCTCTAGATCTGCAAGCTTTTGAGGAGATTGTAGCACTTCTCATCTATGGGTTGGTCTTGTTCCCAAACCCTGATCAGCTTATAGATGTGAATGCTGTCAAGATTTTCATATCTCGGAATCCTGTGCCTATATTGCTTGGGGATATCCTCCACTCATTTCACACACGAACAATGAGCAAAAGAGGTGTTCTCGTGTGTTGTACTCCTCTTCTAGCAAGGTGGTTTATTTCTCATCTTCCCCAGTCAGTCTTGAAGAATGAACAAGGCTTGAGGTGGTCACAACGATTGATGACTCTTACACATTCTGATGTTCATTGGTGTTCTCAGTCCAGAGAAAATGTCATCATCATTGATCGTTGTGGGGAATTCCCTAATGTCCCACTACTTGGCATTAGGGGAGGAATTACCTACAACCCCTGTTTAACTCTGAGACAATTTGGGTATGCCTGGAGGGATGGCCCACATGACATGCTGATTCCAGACTTAGTTTTTGACTTTGACAACGATGCTCAAGGACTTCGACAAAGGTTTATCCGAGCTTGGAGGATGCCCAACAAAGTGCACAGTAAGACCCTGGGACACAAGAATTCCATCCCCCTTGAGCCTTACCTCAAGTGGGTACGAACCCGCGCCCAGAGTCTTATGATGCCTTACCCTAACATTCTGCCTATGATCAAAGAGCCTGTTATGGAAGGAGAGGTTCCATACACCCTCCTACATCCTGACATGCCAACATCATTGGAAGAATTGCAAAAGAGTTGGATACAGCTCAAGGAATAACAGAATACTTTTGAAGCCAGCTTCTACGCCACTGAGAAGAAGGTTTTGGAACTTACTCGTCGACTTCATGAAGAGCAGAATCTCAACACCTACATAGCACCAAAGAGGATGCGCAACATCTTTTTACATTAGAATTTTGTAATATTTTGCCCATGGGGCATTTATGTACTAACAAATTTCTTCTTATTAATATGACGTGTGTTCTTTTTGTTTACAACAACTTTGAATTTCTGAATCCTTGAATGCGTTACATGAATACATATCATTCATCATATGCATGAACAGGTCTTCACACCAGGTTTCCTTATCTCTCTGCTGTTTATTTCAGCAAGATGGATATAGAGCAGACGGTCAAAGATCTGCAAGCACAGAATTCGCAGTTCCAACAACTCCTCATGACCTTGGCAAAGGGTCAAGAGGACCTTAAAGCACTGTTATAGAAGGAAAAGGAAAAAGAAAAGGAGAAAAAGAAAAAGAAAAGAATTGGTGTGGCCACTATGGGAAGAAGATTTGAGAATCAAGCTAGAAGAGTCCTGGATTTCCCCTCGACGTCTAATGAAGGGGTTGGTAAAGGGAAAGGAGCTGCAGTACCTTCCAAGTCTGAGACTGAAGAGGAAGAAGAAGAAGTGGATGAAGATTACTCTGAGCAGCAGTACCCTCCTGCGGACGATAAGTATAAGAATCTGGAAGATCGGCTGGCAGCCATGGAGGTACAAAGAGTATCTGGGTTGGATTTCGAAGAACTAGGGTTGGTTGTTGGGATTGTCATTCCCTCTAAATTCAAGGTGCCTACCTTTTCTAAATACGACGGTTTGTCCTGTCCGAAGATGCATCTGCGGTCTTACGTCAGAAAGATCCAACCTCACTCTTCTGATAAGGATTTGTGGGTCCCCTTTTTTCAAGATAGTTTGTCGGGTACACAATTGGACTGGTTCTACCAGCTTGAGAGGACTGACGTACATAACTGGGAGGATTTGGTTGCTGCTTTCTACCGACAATACCAATATAATGCATATTTAGCACCTAATCGTACTCAATTACAGAGTATGGGTATGGTCTCTAATGAAGGCTTTAAGGAGTATGCCCAGAAGTGGCGGGATTTGGCTGGAAGGGTGCAGCCACCATTGTCTGAAAGGGAGCTGGTTTATATGTTTTTGGGGACCCTGTCAAGTCCATTCTTTAATCACTTGATCGGGAGCTCATTTGTAGGGTTCACCGAATTAATTCTGACAGGTGAAAGGGTCGAAGCTGGCATTAAGAGCGGTAAAATTCAGAAGGATGTATCTGCTTCCGCCGCTATCAAGAAGACCTTCCCAGCCAAGAAAGAAGCTTCTGCTGTTTACACCCAGAGAAATCAAGGAAGAATGGAGCGCCAACCAGCGGTGGGGGTTGTGATGATTCAGAACTCCTCAGTTGATCAACCTCGAAGAAGTCAACCCAGAGCTAACCAAACCAGGGTGGAAATTCCACAATGGCAATTCACTCGGATCAATATGACACCTGCTCAAGTTCTCCCTCATCTGTTGAAGTTAAACCTTACCAGCTTGAAAGAAGCGCCAAAGAATTTGAATACCTCTTCTCCCTACTATCATTCAAATGCAAAGTGTGCCTATCATTCGGACAGTGTGGGGCATGTGTTGTACCCCAAAATTTGCCCTCCCATATTCTTCAAAGTTTTCACAAGCATCACCTCAAATGGCTCAAGTCTAATCAAGGGCTACACAGCCAACCATCCTCCTAAGCCAGTCAAACTAGGGTTTTGGTTCTTGCAAGGAAATTGAAGTTTTCAAGGGCTCAATCAAGTCCCATATGCTCATAAACATTATCAAGCATCCATATGCCAAGTTTCAAGACTCACAGGATCAAATTGCACAGTCAAAAATCCTAATTGCTTCACAGTCAACTGCAGGGGCAAAATGGTCATTTGACAGTCAAAAGTCCAAATTTTTGGTCAACATCTTATTTTGAAGCCACAAACATCATTTGATCAATTCTTGATCATGATTCTCAAAGTATGGCTCAAAAAGACTCAAGATGCAAAAGTTTCTATTTTTGGACAGCTGAAAAAGTCAACTGCAAATTGACCAGGGCATAACTTCCACATGGTTTATCAGAAAAATTCCATCCAAAGCTCATTTTGAATAGAATGACATTTCCTACAACTCATATTCACACTTCAAGTCCAAGAAATGCTCTCACAAAAAGTTATCAATCTCAACATTATAGGTCATTTTCAAAAGTCAACAAAAAGGCACTTTAAGTCAAAGACCATAACTTGCGATTGTTAATCAAAATGACATGGGACCAAAGGCATTGGTTAGAGGACTTCAAGACCTTTCCAAAATGTCCAAGAACATGATCAAAGCTTAAAAATTGAGCAAGATATGCCTTGTGGAAGTTGGGAAATTTTTGGGAATTTTGAAAAGTCAACTTTGCTTCAAATGCCTCAAAATTGCTAATGGGCCTCAATTTCTTCCATGAATCATTAGCCAAAAGCTATGCACGACCCATTAAGCTAAAATGGAGTTATTTTATTATTTTTAATTAATTAATTGAATTTGTAATCCTATTAATGCATTTAATTAAAATTAAATATAAGAAAAATACTAAATAATGATTTCAAATCTTTTTGGTGCAGCAAATCCTTCCATCATGACCTAAATATTTCGTGCACATCCTAAAAGGAAAGAATCTTCCATGATTTGGCATAATTAGCATGAAAAAGATTGAAAAAAGATCATGGAAAATCAAATATTCAAAGTCATCAATGCATGGATTATGGGCTTGTTTTTCTTAACCTAATCATGCTCAGATACATATAGAACAAAAACCTAATGCATTAGAACAGAGAAGCTGCGCCCAAACACAAGAACAAAACTTGCATTTTTCACAAAAAAAACTTGAAACTGAAAACCTAGCTAGAGCTCGTTTCAAAGCCTAAAAGCTATTCCAAAACACTCCTGACATTACCAGGAAGCTTTTCCAATCAAAACCACGCCTCCATACTCAAGGAATTGGTAGATTGAAGTCTCACTTTTCATAAAATCATTCATAATCGTGTTTTAAATTTCATGCATCATTTGTGATTTTTAATTGTTGATTTATACTAACATGAGCATTCTGAAGCTATTGGTGTTATTTGATTGACTAAGAACGCCTGTATCCAAAGTTGCCATGAACGTGGGTTAGGGTTTCAGAAACTTCAATTTGGGGTTTTGCATATATGGAAAAATCAGGCCATGAAACTGGTACCAATGGACTCGTGACATTCTAACGAAGCTAAACCACACATCGCGCCCAATTTATACTGCTCTATATCCTAATCGTTATTTTTGCAGGTTTGGGTTAGTGGGGGTTTAAAACCCCCGCTATCTGTTTCTAGTTACAGGAAAAAGATGAAGATGATGCATGCGTGGCTGAACGTGGTTGGGTAGTTTGAAGTTTGGCGCGGTTTTTTTTATTATTCAGCATAATAGTTTCTTCTTACATATATTATTCACGTTCCATTTAACTAACAAACATACGCGTTGGTTGAGTTGGTGGATGCGTTGGCTTGCAGGTATTGGGACCTGGGTTCGATTCCCAGGTCCCCAATATTCTCCATAATTTTTATTGTAACGTGTTCAGGTGCAATCTCTCATCTAAAGTCCACCATACACGTCCACGCTGGTGCCTGCCAAGTGTCCAGGAACTCCAATCTAAGGGCCAGAATGGGAGGATTACCATGGACGCTAGTCAACCACTCTGCACGTGATCACTGGAAAGTCAAAAAGGGCCAGATTTCTTGGGCCAAATTTCTCAAATACACCTCTCAATTGGGTCAGACACCCCATGGTTTGCATATTCTCATTTTTATTTTAATTCTCATTTTTATTCTTTTATTTTGCTTTATTGTTTTATTTAGTCCACAAAATTAATTTTTACAAATATAAAATCCAGAAAAAATCATAAAAATAAAAAAATATGTTTATTTAATTTTTAATTCCTTAATAGTTTTTGTAAATAAATTCTAATAATCAATTTAGTTTAATTTTAGGTTTTCAATTTTAATGTTTTCTTAAATAAACTAAAATACATAGAAATTAGGTTTTTTAACTGTTTTTTTCATTTTTTTTCAATAAATAATTTCTTTCTATCATTATTATTATTAATTATTAATTAATTTTGTAAATACCCATGTAATTAAATAATTAGTATAAATTAGGTTAAAATTTTAATCTTTTTCTTTAATAATTAAAAAACATTTAGAATTAGGGTTTCTTTCAATTTTGACTTTCTTTATTTCATTAAATACCAAAAAACCATAAAAAACAATTTCTTTTCTTATTAAATCGTTAATCAACTTTTAATTTCAATTTAATCTTTAAAGGGTCCAACGCCCTCGCACATTCGATTCTATTTCCTTTTCGCGCGTTTATTCTTATGTTTCTTTTTTAATATTATGTAATTGCCCAAAGCCTTGTAATAGTAATTAGGAAATTTATACTTTCTGCATTTTATTAAAAAAACGGGTCTTTGTTAATTTGGCGATGTATAGACCCGCGCCTTGTAATAGCGTAGGACCTTTATTTTCCGCACTTTAATTTCCGCACCCTTCAAAAACTGTTAAACTTGGCATGAAAGAATGAATGGCCCAAATAAAATCAAAGCGTAGCTCACCAAATGCATGACAAGATAAAACATAACTGAAAACAATGCACAAATTCACACACCACTCTTAGGGTACGCCTCACTGTAGCCTTGCCCCTCGAAACGTGGTCGTCGAGTATAGGACGTTTTAGTAAGTCCTTATGTCCATGAACATGGCATAAGGGTAGCTTCTAAGGTATCCTACTATTGCTCTGGTGACCACACTGTTGCCTTGCCCCTCGAAACGTGGTCGTCGAGTATAGGACATTTTAGTAAGTCCTTATGTCCATGAACATGGCATAAGGGTAGCTTCTAATGTGTCCTACTGTTGCTCCGGTGACCACACTGTCCCTTACCCTCGAATTGACCCGAACACCTCCAACGGTGGTGCTACCTACCTCTCAATGGTGGGATGGCACTACCTTAAGGACATTTACACAGCCTAATTCCTTAGGGTAGGTAGATGACTCATAGATACTTGCTCTAATTCAAAACAAATCAAAAACTTCTTTTCACACCGACACTTTTCAAAAAGCTTTCAAAAACAATTTTTCAAACACTCTTGAGGACTGATACAAGAGTCGATCTGAAACTTTAAACGAAACTTTTTCAAACTCACTCACAATTGAAAAGCAAACATTTTGAAAACACAATGAGCAAGTATCTAAGAGCCCATGGATAACCATGGATAGAAAGGGTGCTAACACCTTCCCTTTCTATAAATCTACCTCCCGAACCGAGAAACTATCTCATAAGGAATTTTGTTGTGCTTTTGTCCTGTCCATGTTGGAGAAAATAAAAGACGGTGGCGACTCTTGCTTCCGCGACATTTCGCGAACCAGCGTTAAATAGTCAGTTCCAGATCCACCGATCACAGAACTGGCGACTCTGCTGGGGATCTTTTAAAGTGAGGTGTACCTTAGGACTAAGATCACTTGTGTTTTCATTTGTCTGAATTGTTTGCTTTATTATTGTGGGACTGTCTCGGGAGTTCTATAGATCCTAACCCGGATCTGGGGGATACCTTCTTAGAAAGTAGCAACAAGACTGTGAGGGAACTGTGTGGGGTATACCGACATGGTTGAAGCAGTCTGCTACGTTGATGTGGCACTTTGGTGTGTACCGGTAACCCTTGAGTTCAGTCAAGGAGAGTACGGGGCCGCCGCGTGGTGTCGTGAAGCATCAACTAACCTTAGGAATCTTAATTGAACCATCTTGGCCTCTTTAGGGTAGTGAGATAACTGACTTTGGTGCAGTCCGAGGTTGGTTGATACTCGATACTACACTCAATTGAGGGTTGTTTTCTTGGAATATTTCGGTCACCAGTTCAGTGGCTAAATCGAAACGATGAACAATGAAAGCAATCCAATGATATTGGGACCCTTAGAACCCGATTACTTTGATAGGACAGGTTTGAGCCCACCAACTTCAAGAGGGTAATACCCAGACCCCATGCTGGCCTAAACTCTAAGGGCTCTTTTGTGTGACTTGTGTGCCTTCATACTTGAACTACTTGCATACTGGTTATCTGACACTTGAGTTTCTTGCAGGTTTTGTTTATAGTCCTTAATCTGGACTCATAACAGGGTTTACCTACATTATTCCACGCATAGCATAACATCATGCCATCATACCATTGCATACATCCTACATAAGGACTAATCCATTTCAAGGATCTCAAGGGTCTATGATACAGGTCATGATGAGCCAAAATGTCTAGCAAGGGGCAAAGGGGATTTATTTTCCTCTAGCCAAGGTTGTCAGGGGCTATGACCCACTGGATATGGTAAGCCTTTGACCCTTGAAGAAGGACTCTCAACAACATGAAGCTCCTTCAATCAAGCTACCGGATTCAAATTCTGACAATTTTTTCTTGTTTACCCCGCGAGATCCTTGAAAACATTGCATATATATACATACATATCATTGCATAATAGGTACCCTTTTGACAGGTCACTTACCATCTTCGTTGTTTATTTCAGCAATGGCTTCCCAACAAGATAACCAGGATCTTCAGGCTCAAGAGATTCAGTTCAGGGAGATCTTCCTAAGCCTATCCAAGGGACAAGAAGAGTTAAGGACACTCCTCATAGGGAATCTAGCCAAGCAAAACCCCGAAGATGACAAGGACGAACGACTGAAACGTCTACAAGCTGAGGTAGACACATTGAAAACCCAGGTGCTGGGGCAAAGGGCTCTCATCCAAGGTTTAGCTCGGGAGCAAGAAGAGTTGAGGACCATGATCAGTCAACTCCATCAAGACAGATACAACATGAAACAACCAGTCCAAGTCAGGGACCAAGTCATTAATCAGCCTCCAAGAAGTCAAAGGTTTGGTTTAATGAATGGGCCTCTCCGAGCTGCTACTACTTCACAGGTCCAACAACGACCTCGCCAAGAACAACGGGCTGATCAGAGCAAGCCAGACAAGCCTAAAAGGCAGTTCACCAAGCTCAACGTGTCACCGTCTCAAGCTTTACAACAATTGTTGAGGTTGAATCTGGTGACGTTAAGGGACCCTCCTAAGAATCTCAACACAACCTCCCTAAAGTACAATACTGAGGAAAGATGTGCATACCACTCTGACAGTCCAGGACATGACACCGACGACTGCTGGGCTCTGAAGAATAAGATCCAAGACCTGATTAATGAAAGAGCTGTGGATTTCACCCAGATGGGCCAGGCTGAATGCTCCTGCCATCCCTACAAGATGCACCAGTCGAAGTAACAAGCCCTGAGACTAGAAGACTTTTGTTCATTAGAATTTTTCAAGTTGTGATTTTCTTTTGATTGTTCAAACATTTATTCATGTTAAACATTGTTATTTCATTAATGCACTACACATGTCTGTTTTGAAGTAATTATTTCGTATTCGCTATTTAAAATTGCTTTCATTTTTTGTGATGTTCAATGCTCGATTAATAATTCTAAGCCTCTTGAGGGAGGATGACAAAAACGATACCGCAATCTACAATATGCTTTTGAACAGACCCCGCTGATGAGGTACAGGCATTGTTTCAATCCCTAAACACTGGAGTTATAAGGAAGATAATCCCTCGTCAACCCCTCTGAGCCAAAGAAGTAGGAGTTTTTCTTTTTGAAAATTAAAACCCTTTATCATAACCTGGGGCAGGGTAGTTCTCTCAGTTGATCCAAGTGTATAACAAATGGCACCAAAGAGGTCCTTACAAAAAAAAAAGACAGTGATGATCCTGAATAATCATAAGGATAGGCAGTCATTATATCTCAAAAATAAAAACCCATTAAGTCAAAACCTATGAAGGAGACTTACAAAACTAGGGCATCCCGCTGACTGTAATCACAAAAGAAACAGTTCAGGCAAAATTTAGGGATAGCGAAATCAAAAAGAAAGAGGTCATACAAACCCTCAACAAAAACAAAAAAAATGACTGCCTATTCAGAGTAAATCACCAATATCTGAACCATCATTGGAACGTCAGGACAAAGACTCAAACAAGGTCTAACGCACGATCAGCTGAGCTTAGGTTCGAAGAACATCACGAAGAGTGGGTGGGTACAAATAATTTGAGCCTTTATCCTTTGTTTCTTAAACCATGAACCAGGCCACACTACAACCCTTAAAAGTCCTAGCTGAAGCATGGGTTAGTTCGAAAGCATACTGTTACGAAAGGTATCCTGACTCCTTAAGGCTTGCGGTAAAATAACGAGTTGACATCGCCATTTTACAAAACTTGCTTGTTTTACTAAAAATGCATTTTCAAAAACTTCAAGACAGACATAAGCTTTGCATTTCTAGTATAACATTGCTTGCATATGACTAGTTGTTTGAACAACAGAGAAATTCGCATGACGAAAGTCTAATGAACAAGAGTATCTCCAATCAAGGAGCATGGCCTGATCATTGTCCATCATCTGGGGCAATCGAGTCAAGATTCAAGGAATCTCTCAAGATGCCAAACAGCCAGGGGCAAACCTCCGCCTGAGCCACTTGGGGCATTGGACATGAATTCCCAGCAACAAATCTTGCATGACCAAACATCTTCTGGTAGCGTGGCAACACAATAACAGGGGCACCTCCCTACATCCTGAGAGCATGGACATAGTCGGAAAAAATACTACGCGTAATCAAAGACCCGCTAGGTTGACACACCTAGGCAAAAATAAGGGCTTCCCGGAGAACCAAAAGGGTTCGGGCAAAAATAAGGGATGAAATGAAAAAAATCTGTACACCCGGCAAGTCGAAAACCTGAAAAGGCGGCTTGGGAAAAAATGGGTATCCCGGTGGACTGAAAACCCGCAAGGGCGGTCCAGGCAAAAGTTAGGGATTAAAGCGTACGACTATGTCCCGGCATCTCGTCACCTGTCTACCAGAAGATTTGTCAATCACCTCCATAAGGTATCTTCTTCTCTCACATCAGAAACAGGGGCAATGATGAGTTGTCTAAGCAATCTAGTTTCTCTGCCATCAAGGTACCAAGACAAGGTTCAGCCATACCCCCCCCCCCCCCCCTGCAGAGCACGAACGCGTCTCCCGGCTTTATTCAAAGGTTATTTCCCCACCAGGATATAACTGGGTTATCCTCAGCCAATAACCAGGGAAAGATCGTCCCCGACGAAGTCTTCCTATCCCCCAGCGTAGTTCATCATATTCTTCAACAAAACTCAACAATGGTATCCCCAATGGAGTTCTCATTCATCTCAGCGAAGCACCTCTCCTCCCACAGAGTATTGTTCCCCAGCAAGATCGCTAGAGTAGTTACTCCCCGCAGAGTAATCTCTTCATCAAGTTTATTCCCCAACAGAGTCATCTTCTCCTACCGGTATTCTTGCAACCATCACTCCCTAGTGGAAAAAACAAAGCACTATTCTTCAACATCAGCCCAGGATGTGACTTCCCGGCACCCGTCAAGGATATATTTTCCTAGACGAAAATACATTCAAAAACATCACATACATCATGATACATGCATAAACGCATCATATCTTACAATCTCATTTATGTTGAGAACATCATTGCTTGATCCATGGCATGCATTACATACGACTGACTTTTACATTTCAGGAAAGATCCAGTTAAGTTCTCATCTTTTCCAAGACCTTGCCTGGTCTAGTTAAATCGACTCCTAAAGATTTTTCTGATGTCGATCCAGTCAAAGGCCTTCACTGGTCCAGTTAAATCGATCCTAAAGATTTTCCTGATGAAGACCCAGTTGAAGATTCCAAGACCTTGCCTGGTTCAGTTAAATTGACTCCTAAAGATTTTTCTGATGCCGGCCCAGTCAAAGGCCTTCTCTGGTCCAGTTAAATCGATTCCTAAAGATTTTCCTGATGAAGACCCAGTTGAAGATTCCAAGACCTTGCCTGGTTCAGTTAAATCGACTCCTAAAGATTTTTCTGATGCCGATCCAGTCAAAGGCCTTCTCTGGTCCAGTTAAATCGATTCCTAAAGATTTTCCTGATGAAGACCCAGTTGAAGATTCCAAGACCTTGCCTGGTTCAGTTAAATCGACTCCTAAAGATTTTTCTGATGCCGATCCAGTCAAAGGCCTTCTCTGGTCCAGTTAAATCGATTCCTAAAGATTTTCCTGATGAAGACCCAGTTGAAGATTCCAAGACCTTGCCTGGTTCAGTTAAATCGACTCCTAAAGATTTTTCTGATGCCGATCCAGTCAAAGGCCTTCTCTGGTCCAGTTAAATCGATTCCTAAAGATTTTCCTGATGAGGACCCAGTTGAAGATTCAAAGACCTTGCCTGGTTCAGTTAAATCGACTCCTAAAGATTTTTCTGATGCCGATCCAGTCAAAGGCCTTCTCTGGTCCAGTTAAATCGATTCCTAAAGATTTTCCTAATGAGGACCCAGTTGAAGATTCAAAGACCTCTCTGATACAACTCTTCGTTATAGACACTCGTCGTTATAGACACTCGTCGTTATAGACACTCGTCGTTATAGACACTCGTCGTTATAGACACTCGTCGTTATAGACACTCGTCGTTATAGACACTCGTCGTTATAGACACTCGTCGTTATAGACACTCGTCGTTATAGACACTTGTCGTTATAGACACTCTTCGTTATAGACACTCGTCGTTATAGACACTCGTCATCATATACACTCGTCGTTATAGACACCCGTCGATAAAGACCACCCGTCCATGGAAATAACCTGTCAGTAGAGACAACTCACCAACCTTTCTGAATTCCAGACTCGATTCCTGTATCCTGCCAGGGCACGTCTGAAGAGTTTAAAGATTCGATTCCTGTATCCAGCCAGGGCACATCTACATAAGGAGTTTTTAAGGTCAACTCATGTAACAGTCCAGGTAATTATCTTTCTTTTTCAGGTACGCAAGTTCTCGCTAAGGAATCTCTTGCGCGATCGACAACTTCCGGATGGCATCTATAAGCTCATCCACATACCAACAATCCCTAGATGGCATCTATAAGCCCATCCTCCTATCCATCACCTCTCAACATGGCCTCTGTAAGCCCATTCCCTACATCACACTGCTGACATTCTACTATGTGAGTGCAAATTTCTGGGCACTCTAGTGTTCAATCATCTTCCACCTTCAGATTACGAAAGGCACGCAAGCCAATCTACATCCTCAGGTCTAAGAAGATTGAACAGGGGCAACTGTTGTACCCCAAAATTTTCCCTCCCATATTCTTCAAAGTTTTCACAAGCATCACCTCAAATGGCTCAAGTCTACTCAAGGGCTACACAGCCAACCATCCTCCTAAGCCAGTCAAACTAGGGTTTTGGTTCTTGCAAGGAAATTGAAGTTTTCAAGGGCTCAATCAAGTCCCATATACTCATTGTTGTACCCCAAAATCTGCCCTCCCATATGCTTCAAAATTTGCCAAGTCAAAGGTTCAAAAATTCCCCAAGGGTTGCACAGTTCAAGGGCCTCCTAACAGTCAAAAATTAGGGTTTTGGTTCCGACAAAGAAATTAAAGTTTCCAAGGGTCCAATCAAGTCCCACATGCCTACAAATATGGTCAAGCATCCTCATACCAAGTTTCAAGACTTACAGCACAAAATTGCACAGTCAAAAACCCTAATTGCACTACAGTCAACTGTAGGGGCAAAATGGTCATTTGATAGTCAAAAGTCCAAATTTTTGGTCAACATCTAATTTTGAAGCCACAAACATCATTTGATCAATGCTTGATCATGATTCTCAAAGTTTGGCTCAAAAAGGTCTCAAGATGCAAAAGTTTCCATATTTGGACAGTTGAAAAAGTCAACTGTAACTTGACCAAGGCATAACTTTCACATGGATTATCAGAAAAATTCCATCCAAAGCTCATTTTGAAGATAAAGACATTTCCTACAACTCCTCTTCACACTTCAAGTCCAAGAAATGCACTCACAAAAAGTTATCAATTTCAACATTATAGGTCATTTTCAAAAGTCAACAAAAAGGGACTTTAAGTCAAAGGCCATAACTTGAGATTGTTATATCAAAATGACATGGGACCAAAGACATTGGTTATAGGACTCAAAGACCTTTCCAAAATGTCCAAGAACATGAGCAAAGCTTAAAAATTGAGCAAGTTATGCCTTGTGGAAGTTGGGAAATTGTTGGATATTTTAAAAAGTCAACATTGCTTCAAAAGTCTTAAAAATGCTAATGGGCCTCTTTTTCTTCCAAAATCCATCATCCAAAGCATGTGCACGACCATTTGGCCCAAAGGGAAGTTTTTTATCATTTTTATTTATTTATTTGGATTTTTAATTATTAATAATTCATTTAATTAAAATAAATATGTGAAAAATACCAAAGCAAGTCAATCAAATCTTTTTATGCATGGGATAACTTCAATATTTCGTGCATGATCAGATTTGGAAAAAATCTTGGTAATTGGACATGATTTGAAGCAAATTTGCATGAAAAAAGATTGGAAAATATATGACATAAAAATCAAATATCTCTTCATCAATTCATTGATTCTTTTGATCCAATTTCTAACCCTAATCATTCACACATATATACTAATGCCAACCCTAATGTTCATGACCACAAAGCTGCGCCAGAAAAGCATAACAAAGTTTGAGTTTTTGCCTAAAATTTCAAATACTGAAAACTAGGTTACAGCACGATTCAGAGGCCAAGATTAATCTCAATAGCTTGCAAAAGTGTTACTGAAGCTAACTGGATAGTTTTCCATATCCCTAACATCCATAATTGGTATAGGGAACTCAAACTGTTTTCAATTTTATGCATAATCGTGTTTTACTATTCAAGCATTTCCATTGCATTTTTTTTTATGGATTCATACTAATTGGATGATTCTGAAGCTAACCCTATAATTTGATTGAGTTTTTATGAACTGTACGTGATTTCACCATTAAATCCAGCTAGGGTTCTTCAAGTTTCAATTTGGGAACTTTCACATACTGTAAAATTGAGACTCCTTAATGCCATGGTTGAAATCAGCATGCTTGGACGATTCTAAAGCAATCCTCGCGCCTAATTTATGTAATACCATGGCCTATTCGCTATTATGGAGAACTGCATATTTTGGGGGGGGTTTAAAACCCCCGTTAACCTCTTTTATATTTCAGAAAAAAATCATTAAGGAAGAAGATGATGAAGTGTAAGGCAGCAATTGGTTGATTTGAAAATTCGCGCTAAAAAAGTCCACTAACGCACGTTTTGATTGATATTATTTGTTGATTACATTATAAACAAAGCGCGCGTTTGGTTCCACTGGCAAGGCATTTGATTGGTAATCCCTGGGACCTGGGTTCGAATCCCAGGTCCCCCACCCCTTTCCATATTATTTTTCTAAACGCGTTTCTGTGCAGTTTCACTATAAGGGTGCATCATACATCCACAATATCAAGCCTTCCACGTGCTTACCAAGATCAATCCAAGGAGCATGATCTGAAGAACATAATGGACATGAGTCAACGCATATGCATGCTACCCTGGGAAGTCAACCAGGCCAAAGGTCAATGGGCCAAAGATGCTGGACTTTACCTCCAATATTGGGGACAGACCCCTCATGGTTTGCCTTTCTCATTCTTTTCTCCTATTTTTCTATTTTTGTTTTAATTAGTTTTTTAATTTAATTCTTTAAACCAATTTATTTTTCATAAAAATATAAAAAAAACAATAGAAAAATCAGAAAAGGCAAAATTCAAAATATATTTTATTTAATTAATATTTTTGTAAGTAAACCTCACTAATTAATTAGATTTAAACTTAGGGTTAATTTTAATATCTTTTCTTAATAAATTAAAAATTGGTAGAATTAGGGTTTTTAAATATTTTTATCCTTTTTTCTTTTCTTTCACAATAATTAATTATTAAATATTATTTTTGTAATTACATTACCATGTAAATAATTAGATTAATCTTAGGTTTAATTTTAACATGTTTTCTTAATAAATTAAAAAACAACTAGAATTAGGGTTAATATTTTAATTTCATTTAATTCACATAAAAAACCATAAATCCAAAAAAATCTCAAAATAATTTCTTTTTTTTCATTTAATTTATTTAATTTAATAATTTAATTTAATTTCATTAAAAAGGGTCCAACGCCCTCACTTCCAATTTTAATTCCAATTCGCGCATTTTATTTATTTCCTTCTTTTAAATATTAATGTAATTCTCCCAAAGCCGTGTAAATATTTATCTTGCGCGCTTTACTTCTTTATTTTCTGTCAAATCGGGTCCTGGATTAAATTTGGCGATGTGGACCCGCGCCTTTGTAATAGTTTAGGAACCTTTACATTTTCCACAACTTTTTAACTGTTAATAATGGCATGCAAGAATGAATGACAAAAATAAAAACAAACGCATAGATCACCTGACATGAACAAGATAAATATAAATGAACATGACACACAAAATCACACACCACCCCTAGGGTACGCCTCACTGTTGCCTTGCCTCGAAAGGTGATCGTCGAGTAGAGGATGTCTTAGTAAGTCCTCATGATCCGGGAACTTGGCATGAGGGTAGCTTCTAAGGTGTCTTCCTATTGCTCCGGTGATCACCATGTCCCGAACCTCGAATTGACCCGAACACCTCCAACGGTGGTGCTACCTACCTCTCAATGGTGGGATGGCACTACTTTAAAGGACATTTACACAGACGAATTCCTTAGGGTAGGTAGACGACTCTTGATACTTGCTCTGAATTTCAAAACAAATCAAAAAATATTTTTCACACCGACACCTTTTCAAAAAGCTTTCGAAAGCAATTTTTCAAACACTCTTGAGGACTGATACAAGAGTCGAACTGAAATTTTCAAAGAAACTTTTTTTAAAACCCACAGTTGAAAAGCAAACAAACCATTTTTGAAAACACAAATGAGCAAGTATCTAAGAGCCCATGGATAACCATGGATAGAAAGGGTGCTAACACCTTCCCTTTCTATAATCTACCTCCCGAACCGAGAGCAATCTCTTTAAGGAATTTTTCTGTGCTTTTGTCCTTTCCACTTGGAGAAAATAAAAGACGGTGGCGACTCTTGCTTCCGCGACATTTCGCGAACCAGCGTTAAACAGTCAGTTCCAGATCCACCGATCACAGAACTGGCGACTCTGCTGGGGAATTTACTTAAAGTGAGGTGTACCTTAGGGTTAGTTCATAACTGTGTTTTCAATTGTATTTCTTTGCTTGCTTTAAATTGTGGGACTGTCTTGGGAGTTCTATAGATCCTAACCCGGATCTGGGGATACCTTCTTAGAAAGTAGCAACAAGGCTGTGAGGGAACTGTGCGGGGTATACCGACATGGTTGAAACAGTCTGCTACGTTGATGTGGCACTTTGGTGTGTACCGGTAACCCTTGAGTTCAGTCAAGGAGAGTACGGGGCCTCTGCGTGGTGTCATGAAGCATCAACAGACCTTAGGAACCTTAATTGAACTATCTTGGCCTCTTTAGGGTAGTGAGATAACCGACTTTGGTGCAGTCCGAGGTTGGTTGATACTCGATACTACACTCAATTCAGGGTTGCTTTCCTGGAATATTTCGGTTGCCAGTTCAGTGGCTAAATCGAAACGATGAACAATGAAAGCAATCCCGTGATATTGGGACCCTTAGAACCCGGTTACTTCTAATAGGACAGGTTGAGCCCACCAACTTCAAGAGGGTACTACCCAGACCCCATGTTGGCCTTAAACCCTAAGGGCCTGTCTTGTGTGCCTTGTGTGCCTTACATGTTTGTCTTTGTAAATATCTGTGGTGTGTTTAATCATAGCATCATGACATCATCCAGCATCATGTGCATTGACTAACCATTTCAGGGGTTCGGATCTTCATCTTTGTTCTTATTTTGTAGGACATGGAAACTGTTCACAGAAAGACAATTCAAATCAGCCTTGTAAGGGTCCCTCCTCAACTTAAGGAGCTTATATCCATGATTCCCGAGAACTCTTCATTCAGTGAAAGACATGGAAGGCTCATCAGCTTAGTCAACACCAACATTGAGGAAGATATGATAAAGGTCCTGTTACAATTCTTTGACCCTCTGCATCACTGTTTCACCTTCTTGGATTATCAGCTGGTACCTACATTGGAGGAGTTCTCCCGGCTCCTGAAGATCCCTATCCTTGATCAACTACCCTACAACGGTACGGAAAAGGAACCCAAGCTTGAAGAGATTGCTAAAGCCTTGCACCTACAGTCATCTGACCTCAAGGGACATTGGGAAGTTAGAAGTGGTGTCAAAGGGTTCTTAGCCAGGTTTCTGTTTGAAAAGGCCCATGAATGTTGGAATTCCCTTGATTTACAAGCTTTTGAAGAAGTTGTGGCCCTCCTTGTCTATGGTTTGGTGTTGTTTCCTAACCCAGATCAGCTTATAGACATCAGTGCTGTCCAGATCTTCATGTCCATGAATCATATACCTACGTTGCTGGGGGACATCCTTCACTCATGTTACACTCGAACCATGACAAAAAGAGGTGTCCTTATGTGTTGCACTCCTCTCCTGGGAAGGTGGTTTATTTCGCACCTTCCGCAACCAGTTTTGAAGAACGAGCGGGGTTTGAGATGGTCACAACGGTTGATGACTCTTACGCATGTAGATATACATTGGTGCCCTCGGACCAGAGAGGATGTCACTATCATTGATCGTTGCGGGGAGTACCCTAATGTTCCTTTACTTGGAATCAGAGGAGGTATCACTTATAACCCATGCCTGGCTTGGAGACAGTTTGGTTATGCTCGGAGGGATGGCCCTCATGACACGTTAATTCCTGACATAGTTTTTGACTTCGACAACGATGCACAAGGACTTCGCCAGAGATTTATCAGAGCCTGGAGGATGCCAAGTAGGATAGATAGTAAGACACTGGGGCACAGGAATTCCATCCCGTTGGAACCTTATCTCAAGTGGGTACGGGCCCGCTCCCAGAAGTTAGTAGTGCCTTATCCTCATATGCTCCCTGTGATCAAAGAGCCAGTCTTGGAAGGAGAAGTGTCCTACATCATTCAGCATCCTGATATGCCTACATCCTGGGAAGAGATGCAGAAGAGTTGGATCCAGCTTAAGGAAGAACGAAATTCTCTTGAGACCAGTCTACATTCCAGTGAGAAGAAGGTCTTGGAGCTCACCCGCCTATTGCATGAGGAGAGGAATCTCAACACCTACATAGCTCCAAAGAGGATGCGTAGTGTCTTTTGGGATTGATTTGCTTTGTAATTTGTGCCCACGAGGCTTTGATGTACTGAACAATTATTTCCTTAATGATAACGTGTGTTCTTTTTTGTCTACAATAAATTTGAACTTTCGAACCCTTGAATGCATTGCATAAACACATATCATTCATCATGCGCATAGCAGGTTTTCTTCTTTTCAGGTTGCTTACCGTTCTTCACTGTTTATTTCAGCATCATGAATCCTGACTCATCATCAACTGAGATGTCCATCAAGGCTCTTCAGGCGCAGAATGCGCAATTTCAGGAACTAATGATGGGTTTGGCTCAAGGCCAAGAAGAGCTAAAGGCTCTGCTCCTGAAGAAGGAAAAGAAGAAGAAGAGAAGAACTGTTCTTTTCAACTCGGGCCGAAGGTTTGGCAATACTCTGCAGAATGAAGAGGCTGGTTCTTCTATAGGCAAGGGTACCCCTCAAGGGGAAAAAGGTCCAAGTCCGGTAGTCTCCGACAACGAGACTGATTTTGATGAGGAACAATATCCTCCTGCAGAAGACAGATACAAGCAGCTGGAGGACAGATTGAACGCTATGGAGATCCAACAGGTGCCTGGGCTGGATTTTGGAGACTTGGGTTTGTCTACTGGTGTGATCATTCCTCATAAGTTCAAAGCACCGTCCTTTACCAAGTATGATGGGGCATCCTGTCCCAAGCTACACCTCAGGTCTTATGTGCGGAAGATTCAACCGTACTTAGTGGACAAGAACTTATGGATCCACTTCTTCCAGGAGAGTCTTTCAGGGACTCATCTCGAATGGTTCTATCAGCTGGATGGGACCAAGGTTCGTAACTGGGAGGAGTTGGCTACTGCTTTCTATAAGCAGTATCAATATAATGCCGACCTTGCCCCTACACGTACCCAACTCCAGGGTATGTCGTTAGGTTCAAGTGAAGGTTTTAAAGAGTACGCACAGAAGTGGAGAGATCTGGCCGGCAGAGTGCAGCCTCCGTTGACTGATCGGGAGTTGGTAGACATGTTCTTGGGGACCCTATCTGGGCCGTTTTTCAACCATCTTATCGGTAACTCATCTGCAGGGTTTACTGATCTTATTCTGACTGGAGAGAGAATTGAGGTTGGGTTGAAGTCTGGTAAGATTCCGAAGGGTGCATCTACAAGTTCAGAGAAGAAACCCTTCAAGAAGGAGGCTAGTGCTGTATATGGCTCTAGAAGACAAGAGAAACCTGAGCGCCGCCAATCTGTCAACGCGGTGATGATTGCCAAGCCTGTTGCCGCTCCTCGGCAAACCAATCCTCCAAGGGCTGAAAGACCTAGAAGAGAATTCACCCGTTTGAGTATGACCCTATCGCAGATCTTGCCGCAGTTGCTGTCCACCAACCTAGTAACTGTCAGAGAGGCCCCCAAGGTTGTAAACACTGCCTCTCCAAAATACAACCCAAATGCCCGTTGTGCTTATCACTCCGATAGCCCGGGGCATTCCACTGATGACTGTTGGGCCTTAAGGAATAAGGTGCAAGACCTTATTGATGCAAAAGAGATACAGTTTGAAGCGCCTGAGAGGCCGAATGTGGTGACTGCTCCTATGCCTCAGCATGGAGTAAATGCTGTTGATGAAGATGTATATGCCGTTTCTGTGGATGATGTGGCTACTCCCTTAATGACTGTCAAGAGGAACCTACTGCTGGCTGGTTTATTTCCGGGTTGCAGTGAGGGTTGCCTGTTCTGTGCTGTTTCCCTATCTGGTTGTCCTTTGCTGAAGTTGGGCATCCAAAGCCTAATGGATAGCAAGGAGATTCTGTTTAAGAAGTCCGCTGTTCAGTTGGTTCCGGTAGAAGAAGTTGATGTTGTTACAATCTTCAATAATCCAATCAGGGCTCTCCCAAGGAAGCCTGTTCAAATCATGACTGTCGCACCTGTTGTTATTACTGTTCCGGGGCCTCTCCCCTACGAATCTGATAAGGCTATCCCCTGGCACTATGGGGCAGACGTATATGTGAATGGAATCAAGCAAGAATTTAACACTGGCACCAGTATCAGCAATATCACTGGTCTAGCAAAGGTTACCCGCAGTGGCAGGCTCTTCTCGCCTGACATTGCACCGCCAGCTATTCGAAGACCCCTTACTATAACGCCTGCAAGTATACCCGCTCCTGTTTCTGATCAAGTTGTTTCCCCTGCTGCCGAGTCATCCAATGCTCAGGACAAAGGAATTGAAGACGAGCCTGCCCGGATGGAGGCACCAATACCTATAACTGCTGAAGCCTCCCAACAAGAAATGGAGGAAATCCTAAAGATAATCAAGAAGAGCGACTTCAATGTTGTGGAACAGCTGGGGCATACGCCCTCCAAGATCTCCATGCTCTCCTTGCTCCTGTGCTCAGAGGCCCATGCTAAGGCCTTAATATCATTTCTCAAGACGGCCCATGTGCCCCAGGAGACATCTGCAGTCCAGTTCACTGATTGCGTAGCAAATCTGACAGCGGACAATGGTTTGGGTTTTTCGGATGCTGACCTTACTGCAAAAGGAAGGGACCACAATGATGCCCTGCATGTCTCTATTGAATGCAGGGGCACTACTCTAGCGCACGTGTTGGTGGACACTGGCTCTTCCCTAAATGTGCTACCCAAGAAAGCCTTAGACCGTTTGGATTGTGAAGGCCTAGAATTAAAACCTAGCAATATCATCGTCAGAGCCTTTGACGGTTCCAAGAGGATGGTTCATGGAGAGGTTGACATTCCTATTCGTGTGGGCTCTCAGGTGTTTGACTCTACTTTTTATGTGATGGATATCCGTCCATCGTATTCTTGTCTACTGGGTCGACCTTGGATCCACAAAGCTGGGGCAGTGACTTCTACCTTGCACCAGAAGCTAAAATACCCTGTCAGAGGGAAGATCGTCACTGTGCAGGGAGAGGAGGAATATATGGTGAGCCATTTGAATTCCTTCAGGTACATTGAGATGGACGGGGAGTTTATTGAAACCCCCTTTCAGCATTTCGAAGAGGTACTTCCAATTTCAGCAGCAGCAGAAACAGCAGTCGAAGAGGATGTTCCTTTGAAGATGGCTTCCCTGAAGGATGCCCGGGCTGTGGTTCAGAAAGGTGAATGTACTAACTGGGGCAGGCTTCCTGACTTTACATAGAAAACTGACAATTTTGGGCTGGGTTTTACTGCAGAGGGACATAAAGCTATGCGGAAGGCAAAGACCAGAAGACCTCCTGTGCTCATTACCAATCCAGGAGTGAATGCTGTTGGGGAGGATAATGAAGTGGATGAAGCAGAATTCAATAGCTGGATCTACCCGACGACTGAAGGCGGATTGACCAATTGGATTGCCAAAGACCATACTCCAGTTACTTTTGTTACGCAGTAATAAACTTCTTTGTTTTATTATTTGTAATAAACAATAAATTGAACTCTATGGCCCGGTGTCTTACCCGGGGCACCGTTGGCTTCATTTGTGAGGGCATATAAATTGTCATTTCATATATCATGAATAAAAATCTTGGACGTTTTTTCGCATTTCAAATCTTATGCTCCTTTTCTGTCTTTCTTTCCTTTATATATTTCAAAAACAGCTGTATTTACACACACTCACTCATACAGGTTTCAATCCACTCTGGATCTCACTGGTAACGACTCTGCTACTGCCAGTTATGACTTCGAAAATCCGATCAACTTAGCCGAAGACGAAGGTGAAGATGATTGCGAAGTGCCTGGCGAGCTTGCAAGACTGTTACTCCAGGAAGAGAGGGCAATTCAACCACATGAAGAGCCAGTGGAAATAATAAACTTGGGTACTGAGGCAGACAGGAAAGAGGTAAAGATTGGTGCCAACCTAGAGCTCAGCGTGAAGCAACGGTTGACTCAGATGCTACATGATTATATGGAGATCTTTGCCTGGTCCTACGAAGACATGCCCGGGTTGGATACTGATATTGTGGTCCATCATTTACCTACCAAGGAAGACTGCCCTCCGGTTAAGCAAAAGGTCCGCCGTATGCGTCCAGAGATGTCTGAAAAGATCAAAGCCGAGGTTATGAAGCAGTTTGATGCTGGGTTCCTTGCAGTGACTTCTTACCCTCAGTGGGTTGCTAATGTAGTGCCGGTACCAAAGAAGGACGGTAAGGTCAGAATGTGTGTCGATTACAGGGATCTGAACAGGGCCAGCCCCAAGGATAACTTCCCCCTACCTCACATTGATGTCCTTGTTGACAATACAGCTCAGCATAAGGTGTTCTCTTTCATGGATGGTTTCTCAGGTTACAATCAGATCAAGATGGCACCTGAAGACATGGAAAAAACTACCTTTGTTACTCAGTGGGGCACCTTCTGCTACAAGGTCATGCCATTCGGATTGAAAAATGTTGGGGCAACCTACCAACATGCCATGGTTGCTTTATTCCATGATATGATCCATCATGAAATAGAGGTGTATGTTGACGACATGATCGCAAGGTCCCAGACTGAGGAAGAGCACCTAGATCATCTGCAGAAGTTGTTTGACCGGTTGAAACTGTACAAGCTGAGGTTGAACCCGAACAAGTGCACCTTCGGGGTAAGATCTGGAAAGTTGCTAGGCTTCGTTGTAAGTGATAAGGGTATTCAAGTGGACCCTGCAAAGGTTAAAGCTATTCAAGAGATGCCAGTTCCTAAGACGGAGAAAGAGGTCAGAGGCTTTTTAGGACGCCTGAATTACATTGCTCGATTCATCTCGCGCCTAACTGCTACCTGTGAGCCAATCTTCAAGCTGCTGAAGAAAGATCAAGTAGTACGTTGGAATGATGAATGTCAGGCTGCTTTTGACAGAATCAATGAGTATCTCCAAGAACCACCCATCTTTATGCCACCGGTTGAAGGGAGACCTCTGATACTATACTTGACAGTACTCGACAACTCAATGGGGTGTGTGCTGGGGCAGCATGACGAGTCTGGCCGAAAAGAGCATGCCATTTATTACCTTAGCAAAAAGTTTACCGACTGTGAGACCCGATACTCACTGCTTGAGAAAACTTGTTGCGCTTTGGTATGGGCTGCTCGCCGGCTGAGACAGTATATGCTGACTCATACCACCTTGTTGATCTCAAAGATGGATCCTGTAAAGTACATATTTGAAAAGCCTGCTCTGTCTGGGAGAATAGCAAGATGGCAGATGATCTTGACAGAATACGACATTCAATACACGACTCAGAAAGCCATCAAGGGAAGTGTATTGGCAGACCACTTGGCACATCAAGCAGTAGACGACTATCAGTCAATGAACTTCGAGTTTCCAGACGAGAGCATCATGATTGTGACTGATTGTGAAGTACCTGGACCGGATGAAGGACCTGAGGAAGGATCCCGATGGTCTATGCACTTTGACGGAGCCTCCAATGCTTTGGGTAACGGTATCGGCGCTATGATCATATCTCCTCAAGGCACTCATACTCCACTCACTGCCCGGCTATGTTTCAACTGTACCAACAACATGGCGGAGTATGAGGCATGCATCATGGGTCTCCAAGCTGCGATCGACTTAAGGATCAAGTTTCTGAGTGTCTTCGGAGATTCCTATCTTGTGATCAATCAGATCAAAGGAGAGTGGGATACGAAACATCCGAATCTTATTCCTTACAGAGAATGTGTGTTAACTTTGATCCCCCACTTCACGAAGATAACCTTTGAACACTTTTCGAGAGAAGAGAATCAGTTGGCGGACGCGTTAGCTACAATGTCTTCTATGTTCAAGGTCAAATGGGATAATGAGGCTCCCCAGATCATCATCTGGAAACTGGACGAACCGGCATACTGTTGTGATCTCGAGACTGAATTGGTGACTGAGAAGCCTTGGTACCATGAGGTGAAGAGATACTTGGAAGCTCAGGAATACCCTGAAGATGCATCTGTCAACGATAAGAAGTTTCTAAGAAGGTTCGCAGCAAAGTTCTTCCTTAGCAACGACATCTTGTATAAGCGAAACCATGATTCGACCTTACTGCGTTGCGTGGACAAGACTGAAGCAGAAAGGATCATGGAAGAGCTGCATGAAGGGACCTTCGGAACACATTCTAGTGGACACACTATGGCTAAAAAGATCCTTCGGGTAGGGTATTACTGGTCCACAATGGAAGCTGACTGTTACCAGCACTCTCGGACATGCCATAAATGCCAGATTTATGCAGACAAAGTGCATGTTCCTCCAGTTCCTCTGAATGTTCTGACTGCGCCTTGGCCGTTTGCAATGTGGGGCATAGATATGATCGGTGAGATTAAACCTACGGAATCTAACGGGCATCGCTTCATCCTGGTAGCAATTGATTACTTTACGAAGTGGGTTGAAGCAGTATCTTACGCTACGGTAACCAAGACTGTTGTGGCACGGTTCATTCGGCACAACCTGATCTGTCGATACAGCGTCCCAGAAAGAATTATTATAGATAGCGGTACCAATCTCAATAACAAGATGATCACTGAGCTCTGCGAGCAGTTCAAGATACAGCACCACAACTCTTCTCCTTACATACCGAAGATGAATGGGGCTGTAGAAGCAGCAAATAAAAATATCAAGAAAATTGTGCAGAAGATGACAGTGACTTATAAAGATTGGCACGAGATGTTATCGTTCGCTCTACATGGGTACCGTACTTCAGCCAGGACGTCAACCGGGGCAACTCCTTTCTCCTTAGTCTACGGTATGGAGGCAGTCTTACCGATCGAAGTGCAAATACCCTCTCTCCGGATAATGAAGGATGCAAATCTGAACGAAGATGATTGGATCCAGACACGACTTGATCAGCTAAACCTTATTGATGAAAAGAGACTTGCTGCTATCTGCCACGGTCAGACGTATCAGAAACGGATGATCAGGGCATTTAACAAAAAGGTCAGACCATAAGAGTATCAAGTTGGGGATCTGGTAATCAAGCGAATCATCCTTCCTCAGAGTGATCCAAGGGGCAAATGGACCCCTACGTACGAAGGGCCATTTGTGGTTAAACATGTGTTCTCAGGAGGAACCATGATTTTAACCAACATGGATGGTGACGACCTTCCTCACCCCACCAATGCAGACATAGTAAAAAGATACTACGCATGAAAAAAGACCCGCTAGGCTGACATGCCTAGGCAAAAATTAGGGCTCCCGGCGAACCAAAAGGGTTCGGGCAAAATGAAGGGATGAAATGAAAAAATCTGTACACCCGGCAAGTCGAAAACCTGAAAAGGCGGCTTGGGCAAAAATGGGTATCCCGGTGGACTGAAAACCCGAAAGGGCGGTCCAGGCAAAAGTTAGGGATAAAGCGTAATACTATGTCTCATTGGATCACTTTACATCCAGAATCCGGTATCTACATCAAGTTCAGACGGCATCGATCAGTCAACTTCATCTTCAACCAAGGTCATCAAGTGATGAGACGCTCGGAGATATAAAGGCAATAGCAGAGTTGAAACCCAGTGGGATCATTCATTTCACACAGCTGTTTTATTTTCTCTTGTACAAAATTTGTATAAACTCTTTTGTTCGGCGGCGTTCTCTTACTAGGACGTCAGCCTCTTGTACATAAACGCCTATTTTTCAGGCAATTCAAAATCAATACAAATATATCTTTCAGTTAAAATTGCCAAATGTTTTTCCTTTTCTGTTTTGTTTTGCGAAGAACGTCCAAGGTTCAATTTGTGATATATGCATTGACAATAATTTGCTAACTTATGAATATTTGCATACGAAACAAAGGATTAATTACAGGTAACATTAGAAACAGGGGCAATAAAGAGTTGTCTAAACAATCTAATTGTTCTGTCCTCCAAGGTATCAAGGTAGGTTCAGCTGAAGAACGTAACCAGATATCTTAATTCCCCAGAGAGTGAGCCAGCAAGTCAGTACACTCTCTCAAGCAAAGTTATCAAACCTTAAAGAAGTTGGGTATCCTCCCGCAGAGCTCAACATTTCCCAGCAATATACATGTATTCCTAACAAGCATCCCCGGCAGTCTTGGTCTAAAGATTGTTCCCCGGCGGTACATCAAACATTCAATGGAGTCACTTCCCCGATACAGCTCAAACTTCCCCAGGAGAGTCCAATCTAGTTCCCCAGGAAAGTTGGAATTTATCTCCCCAAGCAGTAAGCTGATCCCCAGTAGATTCTGGAAGCTTACCCTTGCAGAGCACGAACGCGTCTCCCGACTTTATTCAAAGAGTTATTTCCCTACCAGGATATAAATGGGTTATCCTCAGCCAAAAGCAACGGAAAGAGCGTCCTCGACGAAGTCTTCTTATCCCCAGCAAAGTCTATCAACACTTCCAACACAACAATGGTATCCCCAGCAAGTTATTATCAACAACTCAGCAAAGTATCTCTCTCCCCACAGAGTATTGCTTCCCAGCAAGATCGTTAGAGTACCTCTCTCCCCGCAGAGTAATCCATTCGCCAAGTTTATTCCCCAACAGAGTTATCTTCTCCTACCGGTATTCTTGCAACTATCATCCCCAGTGGAGACAAATATTCTACTCTTCAACATTAGCCCAGGAGTGACTTCCCGGCACCCGTCAAGGATTTATCTTCCTAAAGACGAAAACATACATTCATAAACATCGCATTTTCATACATTATAGTATGCATATAGGCATTACACCTTACAAATCTCATTTATGTTGAGAACATCATTGCTCGATCCATATCATACATTGAGTATAACTGACCTTTACCTTTCAGGAAGAATTCAGTTAAGTTCCCAGCTATATTCAAGACCTTGACCGGTTCAGTTAAGTCGACCCTAAGACTTTTTCTGTTTTCTTATCCAGTCCAAGGCCTTCTCTGGTTCAGTCAGATCGACCCTAAGAGCTCCCTGTTTCTTATCCAGTTGAAGGCATTTCAAGACCTTGACCGGTTCAATTAAGTCGACCCTAAGATTTTTCTGTTTCTTATCCCGTCCAAGGCCTTCTCTGGTTCAGTCAGATCGACCCTAAGATCTCCCTGTTTCTTATCCAGTTGAAGATTTCAAGACCTAGACCGGTTCAGTTAAGTCGACCCTAAGACTTTTCTGTTTCTTATCCAGTCCAAGGCCTTCTCTAGTCCAGCTAAATCGACCCCTAACATATTTTTCTGATAAAGACTCAGTAGAAGATATCCAAGATTCTCTCAATGATACTGTTGAGGTTGTAGTTGCCTGTGGTTCTCTCCCCGTTACTGCGGAGGTAGTAATTGCCCCAAGATTCTCTCAGCGTTACTGTTGAAGTAGAAGTTATTCAAGATTCTCTCAATGATACTGTTGAGGTTGTAGTCGCCTGTGGTTCTCTCCCCGTTACTGCGGAGGTAGTAATCGCCCCAAGATTCTCTCAGCGTTACTGTTGAAGTAGAAGTTATCCAAGATTCTCTCAATGATACTGTTGAGGTTGTAGTCGCCTGTGGTTCTCTCCCCGTTACTGCGGAGGTAGTAATCGCCCAAGATTCTCTCAATGATTACTGTTGAGGTTGAAGTCGCCCAAGATTTTCTCAATGATTACTGTTGAGGTTGAAGTCGTCCCAGATTCTCTCAATGATTACTGTTGAGGTTGAAGTCGCCCGAGATTCTCTCAATAATTACTGTTGAGGTTGAAGTCGTCCCCAGATTCTCTCAGTGTTCCTGTTGAGGTAGCAATCATCCGAGGTTCTATCACCGTTCCTATTGAGGTAGTAACCATCCCTGGTTCATTCATCACCGTTTGAAGCTCCAGACCCAGCTCCTGTAACCAGTCAGGACACATCTATACAAAGAATCTGAAGACCAGCTCCTGTAACAGGTCAGGTACTCATTTTTCTTTTGCAGGTACGCAAGTTCTCGCTAAGGAATCTCTTACGCGATCGACATCCAGATGGCATCTATAAGCCCATCCACCATCCATCATCTCTCAAGTATGGCATCTATAAGCCCATCATCCTATCCATCAATCTCCAAATGGCATCTATAAGCCCATTCCCACCATCATACCACTATGTGAGCGCAAATTTCTGGGCACTCTAGTGTTCAATCATCTTCCACCTTCGGATTACGAAAGGCACGTCGGCCAATCTGCATCCTCAGGTCTAAGAAGATTGAACAGGGGCAACTGTTGTACCCCAAAATCTGCCCTCCCATATGCTTCAAAATTTGCCAAGTCAAAGGTTCAAAAATTCCCCAAGGGTTGCACAGTTCAAGGGCCTCCTAACAGTCAAAAATTAGGGTTTTGGTTCCGACAAAGAAATTGAAGTTTCCAAGGGTCCAATCAAGTCCCACATGCCTACAAATATGGTCAAGCATCCTCATACCAAGTTTCAAGACTTACAGCACAAAATTGCACAGTCAAAAACCCTAATTGCACTACAGTCAACTGTAGGGGCAAAATAGTCATTTGATAGTCAAAAGTCCAAATTTTTGGTCAACATCTCATTTTGAAGCAACAAACATCATTTTATCAATGCTTGATCATGATTCTCAAAGTTTGGCTCAAAAAGGTCTCAAGATGCAAAAGTTTCCATATTTGGACAGTTGAAAAAGTCAATTGTAACTTGACCAAGGCATAACTTTCACATGGATTATCAGAAAAATTCCATCCAAAGCTCATTTTGAAGATAAAGACATTTCCTATAACTCCTCTTCACACTTCAAGTCCAAGGAATGCACTCACAAAAAGTTATCAATTTCAACATTATAGGTCATTTTCAAAAGTCAACAAAAAGGGACTTTAAGTCAAAGGCCATAACTTGAGATTGGTAAATCAAAATGACATGGGACCAAAGACATTGGTTAGAGGACTCAAAGACCTTTCCAAAATGTCCAAGAACATGAGCAAAGCTTAAAAATTGAGCAAGTTATGCCTTGTGGAAGTTGGGAAAGTTTTGAATATTTTAAAAAGTCAACATTGCTTCAAAAGTCTTAAAAATTCTAATGGGCCTCTTTTTCTTCCAAAATCCATCATCCAAAGCATGTGCACGACCATTTGGCCCAAAGGGAAGTTTTTTATCATTTTTATTTATTTATTTGGATTTTTAATTATTAATAATTCATTTAATTAAAATAAATATGTGAAAAATACCAAAGCAAGTCAATCAAATCTTTTTATGCATGGGATAACTTCAATATTTCGTGCATGATCAGATTTGGAAAAAATCTTGGTAATTGGACATGATTTGAAGCAAATTTGCATGAAAAAAGATTGGAAAATATATGCCATAAAAATCAAATATCTCTTCATCAATTCATTGATTCTTTTGATCCAATTTCTAACCCTAATCATTCACACATATATACTAATGCCAACCCTAATGTTCATGACCACAAAGCTGCGCCAGAAAAGCATAACAAAGTTTGAGTTTTTGCCTAAAATTTCAAATACTGAAAACTAGGTTACAGCACGATTCAGAGGCCAAGATTAATCTCAATAGCTTGCAAAAGTGTTACTGAAGCTAACTGGATAGTTTTCCATATCCCTAACATCCATAATTGGTATAGGGAACTCAAACTGTTTTCAATTTTATGCATAATCGTGTTTTACTATTCAAGCATTTCCATTGCATTTTTTTATGGATTCATACTAATTAGATGATTCTGAAGCTAACCCTATAATTTGATTGAGTTTTTATGAACTGTACGTGATTTCACCATTAAAGCCAGCTAGGGTTCTTCAAGTTTCAATTTGGGAACTTTCACATACTGTAAAATTGAGACTCCTTAATGCCATGGTTGAAATCAGCATGCTTGGACGATTCTAAAGCAATCCTCGCGCCTAATTTATGTAATACCATGGCCTATTCGCTATTATGGAGAACTGCATATTTTGGGGGGGTTTAAAACCCCAGTTAACCTCTTTTATATTTCAGAAAAAAATCATTAAGGAAGAAGATGATGAAGTGTAAGGCAGCAATTGGTTGATTTGAAAATTCGCGCTAAAAAAGTCCACTAACGCACGTTTTGATTGATATTATTTGTTGGTTACATTATAAACAAAGCGCGCGTTTGGTTCCACTGGCAAGGCATTTGATTGGTAATCCCTGGGACCTGGGTTCGAATCCCAGGTCCCCCACCCCTTTCCATATTATTTTTCTAAACACGTTTCTGTGCAGTTTCACTATAAGGGTGCATCATACATCCACAATATCAAGCCTTCCACGTGCTTACCAAGATCAATCCAAGGAGCATGATCTGAAGAACATAATGGACATGAGTCAACGCATATGCATGCTACCCTGGGAAGTCAACCAGGCCAAAGGTCAATGGGCCAAAGATGCTGGACTTTACCTCCAATATTGGGGACAGACCCCCCATGGTTTGCCTTTCTCATTCTTTTCTCCTATTTTTCTATTTTTGTTTTAATTAGTTTTTTAATTTAATTCTTTAAACCAATTTATTTTTCATGAAAATATAAAAAAACAATAGAAAAATCAGAAAAGGCAAAATTCAAAATATATTTTATTTAATTAATATTTTTGTAAGTAAACCTCACTAATTAATTAGATTTAAACTTAGGGTTAATTTTAATATCTTTTCTTAATAAATTAAAAATTGGTAGAATTAGGGTTTTTAAATATTTTTATCCTTTTTTCTTTTCTTTCACAATAATTAATTATTAAATATTATTTTTGTAATTACATTACCATGTAAATAATTAGATTAATCTTAGGTTTAATTTTAACATGTTTTCTTAATAAATTAAAAAACAACTAGAATTAGGGTTAATATTTTAATTTCATTTAATTCACATAAAAAACCATAAATCCAAAAAAATCTCAAAATAATTTCTTTTTTTTCATTTTAATTTAATTAATTTAATAATTTAATTTAATTTCATTAAAAAGGGTCCAACGCCCTCGCTTCCAATTTTAATTCCAATTCGCGCATTTTATTTATTTCCTTCTTTTAAATATTAATGTAATTCTCCCAAAGCCGTGTAAATATTTATCTTGCGCACTTTACTTCTTTATTTTCTGTAAAATCGGGTCCTGGATTAAATTTGGCGATGTGGACCCGCGCCTTTGTAATAGTTTAGGAACCTTTATATTTTCCGCAACTTTTTAACTGTTAATAATGGCATGCAAGAATGAATGACAAAAATAAAAACAAACGCATAGATCACCTGACATGAACAAGATAAATATAAATGAACATGACACACAAAATCACACACCACCCCTAGGGTACGCCTCACTGTTGCCTTGCCTCGAAAGGTGATCGTCGAGTAGAGGATGTCTTAGTAAGTCCTCATGATCCGGGAACCTGGCATGAGGGTAGCTTCTAAGGTGTCTTCCTATTGCTCCGGTGATCACCATGTCCCGAACCTCGAATTGACCCGAACACCTCCAACGGTGGTGCTACCTACCTCTCAATGGTGGGATGGCACTACTTTAAAGGACATTTACACAGACGAATTCCTTAGGGTAGGTAGACGACTCTTGATACTTGCTCTGAATTTCAAAACAAATCAAAAAATACTTTTCACACCGAAACCTTTTCAAAAAGCTTTCGAAAGCAATTTTTCAAACACTCTTGAGGACTGATACAAGAGTCGAACTGAAATTTTCAAAGAAACTTTTTTTAAAACCCACAGTTGAAAAGCAAACAAACCATTTTTGAAAACACAAATGAGCAAGTATCTAAGAGCCCATGGATAACCATGGATAGAAAGGGTGCTAACACCTTCCCTTTCTATAATCTACCTCCCGAACCGAGAGCAATCTCTTTAAGGAATTTTTCTGTGCTTTTGTCCTTTCCACTTGGAGAAAATAAAAGACGGTGGCGACTCTTGCTTCCGCGACATTTCGCGAACCAGCGTTAAACAGTCAGTTCCAGATCCACCGATCACACTCATAAACATTATCAAGCATCCATATGCCAAGTTTCAAGACTCACAGGATCAAATTGCACAGTCAAAAATCCTAATTGCTTCACAGTCAACTGCAGGGGCAAAATGGTCATTTGACAGTCAAAAGTCCAAATTTTTGGTCAACATCTTATTTTGAAGCCACAAACATCATTTGATCAATTCTTGATCATGATTCTCAAAGTATGGCTCAAAAAGACTCAAGATGCAAAAGTTTCTATTTTTGGACAGTTGAAAAAGTCAACTGCAAATTGACCAGGGCATAACTTCCACATGGTTTATCAGAAAAATTCCATCCAAAGCTCATTTTGAAGAGAATGACATTTCCTACAACTCATCTTCACACTTCAAGTCCAAGAAATGCTCTCACAAAAAGTTATCAATCTCAACATTATAGGTCATTTTCAAAAGTCAACAAAAAGGCACTTTAAGTCAAAGACCATAACTTGAGATTGTTAATCAAAATGACATGGGACCAAAGGCATTGGTTAGAGGACTTCAAGACCTTTCCAAAATGTCCAAGAACATGATCAAAGCTTAAAAATTGAGCAAGATATGCCTTGTGGAAGTTGGGAAATTTTTGGGAATTTTGAAAAGTCAACTTTGCTTCAAATGCCTCAAAATTGCTAATGGGCCTCAATTTCTTCCATGAATCATTACCCAAAAGCTATGCAAGACCCATTAAGCTAAAAGAGAGTTATTTTCTTATTTTTAATTAATTAATTGAATTTTTAATCCTATTAATTCATTTAATTAAAATTAAATATAAGAAAAATACTAAATAATTATTTCAAATCTTTTTGGTGCAGCAAATCCTTCCATCATGACCTAAATATTTCGTGCACATCCTAAAAGGAAATAATCTTTCATGATTTGGCATAATTAGCATGAAAAAGATTGAAAAAAGATCATGGAAAATCAAATATTCAAAGTCATCAATGCATGGATTATGGGCTTGTTTTTCTTAACCTAATCATGCTCAGATACATATAGAACAAAAACCTAATGCATTAGAACAGAGAAGCTGCGCCCAAACACAAGAACAAAACTTGCATTTTTCACAAAAAAAAACTTGAAACTGAAAACCTAGCTAGAGCTCGTTTAAAAGCCTAAAAGTTATTCCAAAACACTCCTGACATTACCAGGAAGCTTTTCCAATCAAAACCACGCCTCCATACTCAAGGAATTGGTAGATTGAAGTCTCACTTTTCATAAAATCATTCATAATCGTATTTTAAATTTCATGCATCATTTGTGATTTTTAATTGTTGATTTATACTAACATGGGCATTCTGAAGCTATTGGTGTTATTTGATTGAACTAAGAACGCCTGTATCCAAAGTTGCCATGAACGTGGGTTAGGGTTTCAGAAACTTCAATTTGGGGTTTTGCATATATGGAAAAATCAGGCCATGAAACTGGTACCAATGGACTCGTGACATTCTAACGAAGTTAAACCACACATCGCACCCAATTTATACTGCTCTATATCCTAATCGCTATTTTTGCAGGTTTGGGTTAGTGGGGGTTTAAAACCCCCGCTATCTGTTCCTAGTTACAGGAAAAAGATGAAGATGATGCATGCGTGGCTGAACGTGGTTGGGTAGTTTGAAGTTTGGCGCGTTTTTTTTTTATTATTCAGCATAATAGTTTCTTCTTACATATATTTTTCACGTTCCATTTAACTAACAAACATACGCGTTGGTTGAGTTGGTGGATGCGTTGGCTTGCAGGTATTGGGACCTGGGTTCGATTCCCAGGTCCCCCATATTCTCCATAATTTTTATTGTAACGTGTTCAGGTGCAATCTCTCATCTAAAGTCCACCATACACGTCCACGCTGGTGCCTGTCAAGTGTCCAGGAACTCCAATCTAAGGGCCAGAATGGGAGGATTACCATGGACGCTAGTCAACCACTCTGCACATGATCACTGGAAAGTCAAAAAGGGCCAAATTTCTTGGGCCAAATTTCTCAAATACACCTCTCAATTGGGTCAGACACCCCATGGTTTGCATATTCTCATTTTTATTTTAATTCTCATTTTTATTCTTTTATTTTGCTTTATTGTTTTATTTAGTCCACAAAATTAATTTTTACAAATATAAAATCCAGAAAAAATCATAAAAATAAAAAAATATGTTTATTTAATTTTTAATTCCTTAATAGTTTTTGTAAATAAATTCTAATAATCAATTTAGTTTAATTTTAGGTTTTCAATTTTAATGTTTTCTTAAATAAACTAAAATACATAGAAATTAGGTTTTTTAACTGTTTTTTTCATTTTTTTTCAATAAATAATTTCTTTCTATCATTATTATTATTAATTATTAATTAATTTTGTAAATACCCATGTAATTAAATAATTAGTATAAATTAGGTTAAAATTTTAATCTTTTTCTTTAATAATTAAAAAACATTTAGAATTAGGGTTTCTTTCAATTTTGACTTTCTTTATTTCATTAAATACCAAAAAACCATAAAAAACAATTTCTTTTCTTATTAAACCGTTAATCAACTTTTAATTTCAATTTAATCTTTAAAGGGTCCAACGCCCTCGCACATTCGATTCTATTTCCTTTTCGCGCGTTTATTCTTATGTTTCTTTTTTAATATTATGTAATTGCCCAAAGCCTTGTAATAGTAATTAGGAAATTTATACTTTCTGCATTTTATTAAAAAAACGGGTCTTTGTTAATTTGGCGATGTATAGACCCGCGCCTTGTAATAGCGTAGGACCTTTATTTTCCGCACTTTAATTTCCGCACCCTTCAAAAATTGTTAAACTTGGCATGAAAGAATGAATGGCCCAAATAAAATCAAAGCGTAGCTCACCAAATGCATGACAAGATAAAACATAACTGAAAACAATGCACAAATTCACACACCACTCTTAGGGTACGCCTCACTGTAGCCTTGCCCCTCGAAACGTGGTCGTCGAGTATAGGACGTTTTAGTAAGTCCTTATGTCCATGAACATGGCATAAGGGTAGCTTCTAAGGTATCCTACTATTGCTCTGGTGACCACACTGTTGCCTTGCCCCTCGAAACGTGGTCGTCGAGTATAGGATGTTTTAGTAAGTCCTTATGTCCATGAACATGGCATAAGGTAGCTTCTAAGGTGTCCTATTGTTGCTCCGGTGACCACACTGTCCCTAACCCTCGAATTGACTCGAACACCTCCAACGGTGGTGCTACCTACCTCTCAATGGTGGGATGGCACTACCTTAAGGACATTTACACAGCCTAATTCCTTAGGGTAGGTAGATGACTCATAGATACTTGCTCTAATTCAAAACAAATCAAAAACTTCTTTTCACACCGACACTTTTCAAAAAGCTTTCAAAAACAATTTTTCAAACACTCTTGAGGACTGATACAAGAGTCGATCTGAAACTTTAAACGAAACTTTTTCAAACTCACTCACAATTGAAAAGCAAACATTTTGAAAACACAATGAGCAAGTATCTAAGAGCCCATGGATAACCATGGATAGAAAGGGTGCTAACACCTTCCCTTTCTATAAATCTACCTCCCGAACCGAGAAACTATCTCATAAGGAATTTTGCTGTGCTTTTGTCCTGTCCATGTTGGAGAAAATAAAAGACGGTGGTGACTCTTGCTTCCGCGACATTTCGCGAACCAGCGTTAAACAGTCAGTTCCAGATCCACCGATCACAGCATGACACTAATAATTGTTGGGCTCTTAAAAACTAGATCCAAGATTTAATAGATGCCAAGGAGGTGGAGTTTGATGCCCCCGAAAAACCTAATGTGATATCCGCTCCTATGCCAAAACATGGTCATAATGTCCATGATGTTGTAGAAGATCTTCATGTTATTGTTGTTGATGACTTAATGACTCTGTTGCCAATGATCAAGATGAATCTGTTGAAAGTCGGGATTTTCCCGGGCTGTGAAAAAGATTGTTACCTTTGTTCAACCTTGCAATTCGAATGTCCGCTATTGAAGTCAGGCATCCAACGCCTGATGGATACTCAAGAAATCCTCTTCAAGAAAACTCTTGTTACTCCTATTACTCCAATCAATGATGTTGCTATAATTACCATTTCCGACAATCTTTCCAAGGTCTCCAAAAGACCTGTTAAGATTACACCCGATCCAAAGTTTGTACCGCTGAAGATTACTATGTTGGGGCCTATCCCATACAAGTCCAGTAAGACAATAATGTGGAATTATGGAGGAGAGATCTTCTACCACGGTGTTAAGTAGATTGAATCAGTTGAAGAAAGTTCCAATAAAGAAACTCCTGACATAGGAAATATTGCGGGGACAAGTAAGATCACTCATAGCGGAAGAATCTTCTCTACAGAGATTGCTCCTCCAAGAGCAATCTTCAGACCCTCAAGTGCTCCTGTGCCAGTCAAGATATCTGTGCAAAGTCCAATGATTGAAGAAATTGTTGCTCCCTAAGCTATACCCTCTGCTGTTACTGTTGATAAAGGTAAGGGGATCCAAGAAGCGCCTGCCAGGACGAGGGCTCATACTTTGGTTATTCCCGAGACCACCCAAAAAGAAATGGAGGAGATTTTAAAGATAATTAAGAAGAGCGACTATGTTGTCGTAGAGCAGCTGGGGCAAACCCCTTTAAAAATCTCTATGCTGGCTCTATTGCTCTGCTCTGAGGCTCATGCCAAAGCCTTAATCAAATTCCTGAAGATGGCGCACGTGCCTCAAGAAACTTCTGCGGATCAGTTTCAAGAGTGTGTAGCCAGCCTTACAGCCGACAATGGTCTTGGTTTCTCTGATGCCGATCTTACGTCTAAGGGAAGAAAGCATAATGATGCGCTACATGTCTCAGTAGAGTGCAGAGGTACCACTCTTGCTCACGTTATGGTTGATACCGGGTCGTCTTTAAATGTCCTACCGAAGAAAGCATTGGACAGATTGGACAGTGAGGGTTTGACCTTAAGGCCCAGTTGTTGTACCCCAAATTTTGACCTAAGATACCATCTCCCATCTGCATCATTACATTGCGAGTGTTTTGACCTATCTTTATCAATTTTCAAAGCAGTTTTTAAATTCATAACTTTTTCAAGTCGAGAGCTGTTTATTTTTTGAACGCTAAATTTATTAATCGATCAATGCTAAAACAATGTTTATTTAATTATTTATTATTCTGAATTTAAATAATTGGAACTTATTTTTCAGTTATTATATAAATTAAAGAATTATAAACAGTAAAGTAAATATTTGAAAAGAAGGTTATTAATTGATCAAACAATGTTTATTTAATTATTTATTATTCTAAGTTTAAATAATTGAAATTTTATTTTCAGTTATTATAATTTAGAAGAATTATAAATAATGAAGTAAATAATTGAAGAGAAGTTAATTGATCAATGATAGTTATTTAATTATTTATCATTCTAAATTTAAATAATTGGAATTGATTTTCAGTTATTATATAATTTAAAGAATTATAAATGATAAAATAAATAATTGCAAAGAAGAAAAGAATTAATTGATAAAATATTGGAGTTTTATTCATTTTATTCTAATTGTTACAATTGTTGTTTAAATACCGTATTTATTTACAACGTATTTACAATGATAATTTTTACAATGTTTAAAATGAAATAAAAGCTATCCTAATTTTTTCTAAGTTCTAAATCTTCATCTTCTATCCAATGCTTCTTTGATGATCATTTGATTTTACCTGCAAAAATTAAAAGAAAAGTCAAAAATGAATATAATTAAAAGAAGAAAATTAATTTAGCGTTCATCATTAAAAGCAAATGGCTGGAATCAGTTTTTACCCTCTTTGCAAATCACGGGATTTCTCCCGGTTCACAAAAAGGGATGAATTTTATTGACAAATATGAATGCACAAGTTAAAAATATGCACAAATTCACTTTTGTCAAAATTGCACAAATTCATTTTTTGTCAAAACTGCATAATTCAAAATCCACTGCATAGTTCAAAACCATATGCACAAATTCAATTTTTTGTCAAAACTGCATATTTCAAAATCAACATCATATGCATAGTTCAACAACATATGCAATTTTCAAAGCCAAGTCCAACGTAAACTATCCAGCATGTGGGAAGAAGTCAAAATACAAAGGCTCCCATGCTGTACAATGCAGTTGACAAAGAGAAACATGTGCAGTTTAAAACCAAATATGCAAGCAATATATTTCTTAATTACATCATTTTCCAGCTTTGCTTTTTCAGAACTTAAAAGTACATACATCATTTTAATGTCAAACTGTACTAAGGAGAGAGAAGAGAGAAAAGAGTGTGGGTTTTACAGGTTTTGGCCTTAGGCAGAAAAGGAATAGAAAACAAAAACAGCAGTAACACAGTAAAGAGAAGGAAGCATAGAAAAAGAATATGGACAAACTGAATAAAACAGTATTAGAGTGCAGAAGTATCAGAGAAGAGTAGTAAAAAATACTCAAAACCTGAATCATCCAAGGCCAAGCGAACAAACTGTTATAACACAAGAAAACTCTCCAAAGAAATTCAGAGTTCATAACCTGTTGAAGGCCTTAAACCAAAACTGAGTTCTAATAACTCAAACTGCAACATAAACAAAAACATACATACAACCTGCATTCAAGACAGCCTTAACCATGTCAAGCCTATCTATTTCAAAGCCAAAGCCATAGTAACATAAACCAATATGGCCTAAAAACCATAGAACCAGTTCAACCTGTTTCCATCAACCTGCATAAACCAGTAAAACCTTATGGCCTAAAACCATAAAACCTGTTCAACCTGTTAAACCAGAAAACCAGTATACCCTGTTAAACCATGAAAGCCATGACCAACAGAAAACTCATCAAAAGGCCAAACCTGTAGAAACAAAAACCAGGCCAAACCTGAAGCAAACCCAGCCAAAAACACCATCAAACCTTAAACTACTATCAATCCATACAAAAACCATTAACCATCAATAATCTTTTTCTAGCCTCAACCAAACAAAAAGGAAATGTTCAAGGCGACACAAAAGCCTCATGGTTATTCCATCACAGGCCAATAGAAAAAGCAACAGAATCACAGCGAAGAAGAAGAGAGGAAAAGTATTCAAGCATCCAAGCATTCAAAGGAAACAAAATTCTCAGAACCCAAAAGGTTCATCCTTGAAAACACATCATCAACAAATATGAAAAGGCAACTCAGAAGCATACAATGAGGCAATAGAAGAAGAAGAGATATCACATAAGGTTCTCAGGGCCAAGTCATCATTAAACCATAAATCAAAGGGGCAAAGAAACAAAATACCAGGATCAAAGCCCAGCATCACGCGCCATCCCCTCGCCTTGGCCTCCTACGCACACCCCCAACCTTCCTTCCTCCGTCTCCAAAGGTAACGTTTTCTCCCTCCCTTTCTTTTGTATACCTCAAATAACCATTAATAGTTTGAAGTCAGAATCAAAGATCATAACATGCAGTAACCAAAAACCCTAGCGAAATAAAAGATGAAAATTGTTACCGTGAATCTGTCGCCCTGGTATTCTCGTTGGAGGGAAGAGGAGGTTGAGGACGCCGGTGGCCATTGGGCAAGGGAGAACTCAGGAGAAGGTGGGAGAATGCACGAAGAAGACGAATCAAGAATGCGTGAATGAAGAGCAGCGACGTTGTAACCTTAACCCCTTTGCTAACCCTAATTCAACTAAACCAAAACATATGCTTAACCCTAACAAATCATAAAATGTGTGGACTTAACCCTTTTCTACACCTAAGCCCAACGAATCTCCTTAAGCACACCCCCCATTTCTGTTTATTTTGATTTGGCCCCTTAAAATCCTTTAGCCCATGCTTGGTTCACTTATCTACCCCCTCTAATTTTTGATACCCCTCTTTCACTTATTTTCTTTTAGTTTTTTTTAGAACTTTATTAATTTAGTTTTATTAGTAAAGTTAATCAAATAAGAGATGTAATTTAATTAAAACAATTTTAAATAATTTAACCATTTTTATTAAGTTTAACTTTAAGATTAATTTAGTAGTTTTAGTATTCCCTTTTTATTAGGTTAATTAATAACTTTTAAGTTTTAACTTAGTTTAGAGTTATTTAATAATTTTAAAGTAGTACTTTATATTAATATTAAAAAACATATAAAAACAAAAATATATAAAAATAGAAACTTAAAAAATAAAAATAAAACATTTTATTTTCTTTAATTAATTCCCTCGCTTTAATTAATATTAAACAAAAATACAAAAAATGCATGTTCACATCTTTTAGTTTATTTAATCATTGTTGTGGTTATATATCATTTAGCTATTTAAATCATTATCTATCTGATTTTCAGTTTGATTTATTTCATCTTTATTTGATTATTCCGTTTACGTCTAAATCCAAGAGAAAACGATTAAATTTGTTGACTTCATGTCCTCAAATCCAGTCATGCGAATATCTTCATTTCATTAAAACTTAGGATAATTTTTCCCCAAATATTCAATCTTTTCAAAACTTATACCTTTTAAGCCAAAACTTCGACATTAGGTCGTCGTACCTTCAAAAACCCGTTTGTACCCCTTTTCGGCCAAAACAATTTATTTTTAATCAAACAAACATTTTAATAAACAGATATTTCAAAAGCTTCCTATAGAATACTATAGATACATTGGGTGCTAATACCTTCCCATTGTATAACCAACCCTCGAACCATAGACCTCTTTTCAAAAACGCCTTGTATTTTTATTACTTTTAGAAGGTATTATTTTACATTGCATACTTTAGGGTTTTATTTCGCTCTTTCCCCTTTTCCCTTGGAAATAATAAAGCGCGGTGGCGACTCTTGCTTTTGTGAGATGAATTAATCAATAATTCGATCTCCGATTTACCCCGCTACATTTTTTATCGCTACACCAGTAATATAATTGTTAGAGTCTTTGATGGTTCTAAGCAGATGGTTCACAGAGAAGTGGACATCCCAATTAAAGTGGGTACGGAAATTTTCAACTCTACTTTTTATGTGATGGACATCCTTCCTTCGTATTCATGCTTGTTGGGAAGGCCATGGATCCATATCGATGGGGCTGTCACTTCTTCTCTACACCAGATGCTCAAATACCCAGTTCAGGGTAAAATCATAACAGTTCATGGTGAGGAGGAGTATATGATAAGCCACCTTAACTCTTTCCGCTACATGGAGTTAGATGGTGAATTCATAGAAACACCTTTCCAACACTTTGAAGAGGTTTCTCCTGAAGTTGCAGTAGCCAAGACAATGACTGTTGTGCCCATCATTACCAAACCTATGTCCCGGATGTCATCCCTTAAAGATGCGGAGGCTGTAATCAAGGAGGGAGGAAGCACAGTATGGGGTCAACTGCCAGATTTTCCTTACAAGACAGATAAGTTCGGTTTGGGTTTCACTGCTGCTAGTCAGAAAGCTGTGCGTCGCTCCCGGGCTGGAGGACCGCCATTGAAAATCACTCATCATGGAGTTCATGCTTTAGAGGATGATGAAGAAGGAAGCAATTTTGAAGACTGGATCTTTCCAACCATTGAAGGAGGACTGAACAACTGGGAGGCGAAAGACTTCGTTCCCATTACTTTCATCAATCAGTAATTTATCTTTTGAACATTTCCTGTTGGTCTGTAATAATTTTAAAATAATTCGTACACTTTTTGCCTTATGCCTTACCCGGGGCATATAGGTCCATTTGTAAGGGTTTTGATTCTTCATTTTCATATGCCATTTTTAATGAATCATGGACGTTTTCATATATAAACTTTTGTGTTCATTTTCTTTCTTTTTACATTTTATTTTGTTTAAAGGTGGATATCCCTTACACACACCCACACTCACAAAATGCAGGTACCCATCCACTCCGGATTCCATGGGTAACAATTCTGCTATGGCCTTCAGTGACTCTGAAGATCTGGTCAATCACGCCGAATACGAAGGTGATGAAGACTGTGAAGTGCCTGGAGAGTTGGCTAGACTTTTGCAATAGGAAGAAAGGGCTATTATTCCCCATGAAGAGTTGTTAGAGACTATCAATTTGGGAACAGAGGAAGACAGAAAAGAGGTTAAAGTGGGTGCCAACCTAGAGCCAAGTGTCAAAGAGCGCTTAGTTCAGCTGTTAAATGAATATGTTGAGATCTTCGCCTGGTCCTATGAAGACATGCCGGGACTAGATACAGATATTGTGGTTCACTGTCTCCCTACAAGAGAAGACTGTCCACCAATCAAACAGAAAGTCCACCGAATGAGGCCCGATATGTCTGAAAAGATCAAAGCTGAAGTGATGAAGCAGTTCAATGCTGGCTTTCTTGCTGTTACTTCATATCCATAATTGGTTGCTAACATTGTGCCCGTGCCTAAGAAGGAAGACAAAGTCAGAATATGCGTTGACTACAAAGACTTAAATAGGGCTAGCCCTAAAGATGACTTCCCACTACCGCACATTGACATCTTGGTTGACAATACAGCTCAACACAAGGTATTCTCTTTCATGGACGGATTTTCAGGGCACAATCAGATCAAAATGGCCCCCGAAGACATGGAGAAGACTACTTTTGTTACGCAGTGGGGTACCTTCTGCTATAAAGTGATTCCATTCGGACTGAAGAATGTCGAGGAAACCTATCAGCGAGCCATGGTAGCTTTGTTTCATGACATGATACATCATGAGATTGAAGTCTACGTAGATGCCATGATAGCCTGTTCATAGACAGAAGAGGAGTACCTCAACCATCTGCAAAAGCTGTTTGTCTGGTTAAAGGAATACAAACTCAGGCTGAACCCTAGCAAGTGCACTTTCAGAGTCATGTCCGGTAAACTCTTGGGATTCATCGTCAGCAACAAAGGCATTGAAGTTGATCCTGCCAAGGTCAAAGCTATACAAGAAATGCTTGCCCCTCGCACTGAGAAAGAGGTCATAGGTTTCTTGGGACGCCTAAACTACATTGCAAGATTCATTTCTCACCTAACATCTACCTGTGAGCCAATCTTCAAGCTATTAAAGAAAGATCAAGTGGTTGAATGGAATGATGACTGTTAAGTTGCTTCCGATAAAATCAAGGAGTATTTGCTGGAACCTCCTATCTTGATGCCACCCATCGAAGGAAGGCCTTTAATCATGTATATGACTGTCTTAGATAATTCAATGAGGTGCGTACTGGGCCAACATGACGAGTCTGGCCGAAAAGAGCATGCCATTTATTACCTTAGCAAAAAGTTTACCGACTGTGAGACTCGCTACTCACTGCTCGAGAAAACTTGTTGCGCTTTGGTATGGGCTGCTCGTTGGCTAAGGCAGTATATGTTGACACATACCACTCTGTTGATTTCTAAAATGGATTCGATCAAGTACATCTTCGAGAAGCCTGCTCTATCCGGAAGAATCGCTAGATGGCAGATGATCCTCACCGAATATGATATACAGTACACGACCCAAAAAGCTATAAAGGGGAGTGTGCTAGTCGATCATCTGGCTCATCAAGCTGTCGAAGATTACCAATCCATGAGGTTTGACTTTCCCGACGAGGATATCATCACTTTGAGCAACATTGAAGAAAACAGACCGTATGACGGACCTGAACAATGATCCCGATGGACTCTGTACTTTGATGGCGCCTCCAACGCACTTAGGAACGGTATCGGCACGATACTTATCTCTCCAGAAGGTTTCCATACACCTTTCACTGCTAGACTCTGCTTCAGCTGCACCAACAACATGGCCGAGTATGAAGCTTGTATCTTTGGTCTCAAGGCCGCTATTGACTTGGGAATCAAATCTTTGATTGTATTTGGGGACTTAGCTTTGGTTATCACTCAAATTAAAGGAGAGTGGGATACTAAACATCCAAACCTCATCCCTTACAAATAACATGTCTTTCCATTGTTAACACATTTCGAGCAGATCACCTTCGAGCACTTCCCGCGAGAAGAGAATCAGCTAGCAGATGTGTTAGCTACAATGTCCTCCATGTTTAAACTTAAATGGGATAATGAGGCACCTCAAATCACCATCGAACGGATGGAGGAACCTGCACATTGTCACGATATTAATACCGAAGAATTAGTGGACCGACCTTGGTTTCATGACGTCAAAAGGTATCTCGAAGCACAAGAATACCCTGAAGGAGCTTCAGTCAACGACAAAAAGTTCTTAAGGAGGTTTGCGGCCAAGTTCTTTCTGAGCAATAGTATCTTATACAAGTGCAATCTTGATTGTGTTCTACTCCATTGTGTGGACAAAGTTGAAGCTAAGCAGATCATGGATGAACTACATAATGGCACATTTGGCACCCACTCAAGCGGTCATACGATGGCTAAGAAGATTCTACGGGCAGGCTACTACTGGTCTACCATGGAAGCTGATTGTCATCAATATTCTCGTACTTGTCGCAAATGCCAAATCTATACTGACAAGATACATATTCCTCTGGTTCCTCTCAATGTCCTAACAGCTCCTTGGCCATTCGCGATGTGGGGAATCGACATGATTGGAGAGATCAAGCCTACAACATCCAATGGACACTGTTTCATCCTGGTGGCCATTGATTACTTTACCAAGTGGGTCGAAGCAGCGTCCTTCGCATCCGTTACAAAGAATGTGGTTGCCCGCTTCATCAGGCAGAACCTCATATGCCGGTATGGTATCCCGACTGGATCATCACTGACAACGGTAAAAATTTGAACAATACTATGATCACCACTCTGTGCGAGCAGTTCAAGATTCAACATCATAATTCATCTCCCTATCGGCCTAAGATGAATGGTGTTGTCGAAGCTGCGAATAAAAATATCAAGAAGATCATTCAAAAGATGACAATCACCTACAAGGACCGGCATGACATGTTATTGTTTGCTCTGCATGGGTATCGTACCACAGCACGCATTTCAACTAGGGCAACGCCTTTTTCTTTGTTATACGGCATGGAAGCTGTTTTACCTATCGAGGTTCAGATTCCCTCCTTGAGAATCATGAAGGATGCTGGTTTGAGTGAAGACGATTGGATTCAGACCTGGCTTGATCAACTTAACTTGATTGACGAAAAGCGACTTACTGTTGTTTACCATGGTCAGGCCTATCAAAAACGTATGATCAAGGCCTTCAACAAGAAAGTCAAGAGACAAGTATATCAAGTCGGGGACCTTGTAATCAAGCGGATCATCTTGCCGCTAACTGATCCCAGGGGCAAATGGACTCCTACTTACGAAGGACCATTTATGATCAAAAACATCTTTTCTGGTGGGGCAATAATTCTGACCACCATGGACGGTGACGACTTGCCGCACCCTGCGAATGCAGACATAGTCAAAAGATACTACGCATAACCGACCCGACAAGTTGAAAACCCGAAAGGGCGACTTGGGAAAAAATGGGCATCCCGGTGAATCGAAAACCCGAAAGGGCGGTTCAGGCAAAAATTAGGGATAAATAAAAAAAATCTGTACACCCGGCAAGTTGAAAACCCGAAAGGGTGACTTGGGTAAAAAAGGGTTTCCCGGTGGATCGAAAACCCGAAAGGGAGGTCCAAGCAAAAGTTAGGGAACTAAAGCGTATGACTATGTCTCGTCGGATCACTTTAAGGACAATCTCTTCACGGACAAGCTCCGAGCTTCTGATCAATCCAATCTTCTGCGGACGAAGCAACGAATGGACAAGATACTCAGAGTTGCGAAGGGTATAGCAGAATGGGAACCCCATGGAATTGTTACACATAGCCATCTTTCTTTGTATAAATTTTTTCTTATTTTTTATGACAACATTCTATTACTAGGATGTATGTCTCCTTTGTACAAAATACTTACGCAAAGTTAATACAAAGATACTTCAAAGTGCAGAAAATTATTTGCCTTCCCTTTCTCTTTTATACTTGTGTTTTATTTGAAAACGTCCAATGATTTATTAAATGAGCATATGCATTTGAATATAATCACTGCTTACAAATGAAACGAAATGAGAAAGGATAATTACTGATAGGTAGAAAGTATAGGAAAACGTCTTTAGGCCATTCCAGAAGAAATCCCCTACAGTACATCATCCAGATCTTCAACAGAGTTAAAGCTTTGAAATACATATCCCCATCAGAATTAAGTTTCTAAACTCCCGATCCCCAGTGGAGCCAGAAAACTTTAAACTACAAATCCCCAGTGAAGATGAAACCTTCTTCCCCAACGGAGTCCAAAACTTCAACTCTTAAACCCCGGTGGAAGACCATCCAGTTTCCTCCAATTCCCCAGTGGATTGGCATACAACCCAAGCTCTTGAAAACTCTTCAAACAGAATAAACATTCTCCCCACAGAGTTATTTCCCAGCAGATCGAAGATTCTCGGTCTCATTTCTCCAGTTGAATCCTCCCAGGTCTTAACTCCCCAGTAGAGATCGTCAGAGTTTTCCTTATTCCCCAGGAAAGTCATGAAGGATTCTCACATCCCCATAAAAGTTGTCAAAGTTCCTGTTAATCCCCACAAGTCACCAAGGATTTTCAATCTCCAACAGCATTCAAGGATTTATTTTCCCCGGTAGCAGTCGAAGATTTCATTAGCTCTAGTTATCAAGAATATATTTTCCTCAGCAAGGCAGCTAATCAGCTTACATGCGCATACATTACATTCATATGCCATAAACATTGATAAGGCAAATTTTATTGCATCATACATATCATGCAACATAAATTTGTGTTTTACCTAACATTTTACCCTTTTCAGGATAAGATTAAAAGCTACCTCTAACAAATATTCAAATATTTCAGATACAGTACGGATACGCTCCAAGACATGGAAGTCATTTTGTTACTCGTTCAGATCTCTTATTCAGATACAGTATGGATACACCCCAGACACGGAGGTCATTCTATTACTCATTCAGAATTCATCAATCAGATACAGGCTAGATACGCTCTAGACACAAAAGCCATTCTATCTCTCATTCAGATTCAACTACCAACTTCAGGTTCAGATACACTCCAGACACAGAAGTCATTCTGTCACTTGTCAGATCCCAGTTACAGTATGGATACACTCCAGACACGGAAGTCATTCTGCTACTCATACAAGATCTCAACTTCATATATAGTCCAGATACGCTCCAGACACGGTTTCCATTCTGTCACTCATTCAGAATTTATCCCCAGCCTATAGATGCTCCATACACGGATGTTATTCTGTCGCCCATCCAGAATTCAGATACAATACAGATACACTCCAAATACGGCAGTCATTCTGATATCCATTCAATAATCGAATGCAGTTATAGCTCGGATACGCTCCAGATACGGACGTCGTTCCTTTGCTCATACAGATCCAATCTCTATATACAACTCAGATACGTTCCAAATACGGATACCATTCTGATGTTCATTCTCCTGATATTCAACAAACACTTTAGATGGAATCTCTAATCCCATCTCCAGCAATATTCTATCATCTCCAAATGGCATCTTTAAGCCCATTCCCTCAACCTACATTTTGACGAGTGCAAATTTACGGGAACTCTAGTGTCCAATCATCTTTTACCTTCGAGTCACGAAAGGCAAACTCGCCAATCTAACTCTTTAGGTTCAAGAAGATTGAATAGGGGAAGTTGTTGTACCCCAAAATTTGCCCTCTCATTTTATCAATATTTCCCCTCACAAGACTCTTTGAATTCTAGACAGGATTAGGGTTTTGCTCTACTCAAGACATCTCCTTGCACTGATGACCTAAATTAGGGTTTGAGTTTGCACAAGTATTTTTGGACTTCCAATGCTCAAAATGACTTTCATACTTCATATTGGACTTATAATATTTCCTCTACCAAGTTTCAAGCTTTGAATCAAATTTTTGCCCAGTCAATTGGACAGTTGACCTAGAAATCAGCTGTATTGGGGAAAAAAGTCAACTATAGCCAATTTACAATCAAACCTCATAAATTTTGATCCACATCAACATTATAGGCTCCTATGAACCATTTGATCAAGTTTGGACCACAACTCCTCAAGAAATTTGATCAGATCATCAAAAGGGCAAAATGGTCATTTTTAGGGTTTTGACTGCACAGGGGCAATTTCTGATTTTTAACCTAGCCAATGGAAAATTGGGCTTAAACATGGATTCAAGGACTCAATGGAATCATCTTGACCTATTCACAAGGTTCAAAGGATCTCAATTGCATTGGATTGACAGATGAATTTTTTAGTCAACGGATCAAAATTTGATTGTACACTGAAAAGTCAAACTTTGACTTTTTGGTCAAAATCAAGTGCCAAGGGTCATTTTTCATCAAGATGTGTCAAAACATGAAACTTGTTCATCAAGAAACCTAATTTTGCAAATTAGGGTTTAAGTTTGAAAATTTTCATAACTTAGAATTTTTCTAAGTTATGAAATTTTCTTATTTTTTCCCAACTTTGCCCAACATTTTCACCATGATGCAATTGGATTCAAACAAAACTTTTAACATGAAAGTTGTAGTCCTCCACAAAATCTAAAACTTTGATTTACAAAGTTTTCCCAAAAGAAGCTTGTATCTCAAGTTATGATTTTTGGAACAAGGGTCCATGAAACTTTTAACTTAGTGAAATTTTGCCCTAGTTTAGGCAGGATTTTGACCCATCTTTATGGCCATTTTTCAAATAGTTCCACTTGGAATCTCAAATTACATTTCAAAGATGGATTATAGAGCATGTTGCAAGCTTTCTAAAATGTCCAAGAATTCTCCAAAATCATTTGTGGTTAGGGAGAATCGAAAGCTTGAAGTTGGCAAAAACTCACTTTTGATCCATGGCATGTTCATATTGATACAAGTTGCAAAATCTAATCAGCCTTGTTTGTGCTAGATTACATGTCTCAAAACCCTTCCATACTCAATAATTAAATGCAAATCCATTGGTTTAAGGCTTTGTTTTTGTCATTAGAGGATTGCACACAAGATTAATCCTTAAATAGAAAAAGGTAACTTTGCCATTTTTGTCAAAAATTGCTTTATGTCAAACCACATCCCTTGAGCATTGAACCATATCTTGTACAGAAAATAAAATCCACCAACTTGAGGGGCCAAGATAATAAGGTGCAGACTGATAGATAGCCTGTACATGCTTGTCTTGCATCATGGTTTTCTTTTTGCTTCATATACAAGAAACATGTCAAAATTCATATAACTTGAACAACAGATAGAACCAACTCTTGCAAGCTTTTGAGACAAGTTTCACACATTGCATTGAACCTAAAACACGAGCCTTTGAGTCCTGAAACCTCCCATAGCACAAAATCACATTCCATTGGCAAAACAGGGCAGCTTCTGCATCTTGAGTTCTATCTCAGAAGTTGCTCGTGCGTTTTTCCCCAAACTTGTTTAAACACCTTCCATACAACCTATCCAAGCTATCCCAACCCTTAAACATTGACTGTAACTCCCTTTACAAGGTTTGCCATTTTTTATTTCAGCTTGTGCAGGTTGAGTTCTGCAGGCTTGTTCAAGCACATTCAAGGAAAGCTAGGCATTAGGGAAGGTCAGAGGAAGTTCAACAAGCTCCCAAACACCTTAGGCCTCATTGAAAAGCTCTACATTGTCAGACACGATCTCAATTGAAACAGGTTTTTATCAACTTCCTATCTCTCTATTTAGGAATCATTAGGCTTAGGTTTGTGAATAAAAAATGTAGTATTCATAGCCATGAAGCTGTACATATGCTCAGTTTTCATTTAAATTAAGCGTGTTAAGAGAATTTGATCCATGAACTTCCTGAAAAAATTAGGTTACAATTTTGGGCCAGAGAAATTCTCTTTGGTCTTTGAGAGTTAGGATGAGTTCTATACATGGTTGGATTCGTCTTGAAAAATGCTACAACTTTGATGTTTTGAGTTTTTGCATTAGAGCACGTATGCAGGATCTAGCATTTTGTACAGGGCGCGCGCATTTTTGAGACAAAGGTTGAAGATGAAGTCTGGTGGGCTGGGCTTGGTTCTGGCTCACTATTGACACCCCCTGCATTGCTGACTGCACCCCCCTGACCCATTTCTTCATATTTTTGTATTTTTTCATTTTATTTTCATTTCTGATTTTATTTTCTTATTTTTCAAACATAAAAAATATCAAAATATTTTTATAAATTTTCACATTTATTTTGTATTTTATTTTTATTTTTTCTAACATAAAAATAATTTAATTAGTATATACTTTTATTTAATGCAAACTTGAAAATAATATATATTAATATTATACCTTTATTTTTATTATTTATTTTATTTATACTCAAAAAATATTGTTCTAAGTATATTTTTGTCTTGTATATATTTTATTTTATTTTTATTGTACATGACTAATGTAATTTATATATATATATATATATATATATATATATATATATATATATATATATATATATATATATATATATATATATATATATATATATATATATATATATATATATATATATATATATATATATATATATATATATATATATATATATATATATATATATATATATATATATATATATATATATATATATATATATATATATATATACTTTTATTTTATTTAATGAAAACTTGAGAATAAAAACATAAAAATATTGTACCTTTATTTTTTATTATTTATACTTAAATAATATTTTTTCTAAATATATTTTATTTTATTGTACATAGAAAATATATAATATATATTTACTTTCTTAAAAGAAAATTAGGGTTTTGCCCTTAATAAAAAAATAATAATAATCTTTTTTTTCATTATTATATTTTTACATATATAAAAATAAACAAAATATCTTTTGCATATTCATAATATTTTGCATATTTATTTAATTTGTTTATTTAAATCTTGTTTATTTATTATCGGTACCAATTATTCAATTTGGATGTAATAGTAATATTAGGGTTTTATTTCTTGCAAATATCCCCCATTCAAAAATTGTGTCCCCCTTCCCATATCAAATATTGTAATAGTGTAGATTTATTTTACGCATTTATGCTTTCAATTATGTCATGTTAGAGATTAGGGTTTGTATGCAAAAAAATCCAAAATCAAACTAATAGCTTGACTAATACAAAGACAAAAAGCATGAAAATTGACAACACAATGCACACTTACACCCCTAGGGTTTCATCCACCTGTTGCCTTTAAAAAAGGCCATGTTATGCATGTTGAGTACTTCGGCAAAACAAAAACAAAACAAAAGATCATAGTCCCTCGATGACGTTATCTTGGTTGCCTATACAAAATGATCTAGTCCCTCAAAATTTTGCTAAAGATACTTAGCACAATTGCTATCATGGTCAATACGATGACCCGCGCATGTCCCGTTTAACATCTAAATACAAGGTTGTTTACCAAATGCAATGGTAAAACAACATTGTCAATAGGGTTAAAAATGTGTAGGAAATAACTTTGAGTAAAATAGGGTAGACAACTCTTAGTTACTTGATCAAAACTTGCAAGAACATCCTTGCTATTTTCAAAAAAACAAACTTTCAAAATATTGAAACATCATTTCAAAAGACAAAAAACACCTTTGTATACATTCAAACAAGAATCATTACAAAGGTTGCCACAACGATGGCCTCTTTTCAAAACATCTTTCAAAACCACACACAAAGCACCATTTCAAACAATTGAAAAGCAAAAGCAAGTGATCTAAACAAGTAACTAAGAGCCCATGGATAACCATGGATGAAAAGGGTGCTTGCACCTTCCCTTTTCATAATCTACCCCCCGAACCCAAGAAAACATCTCAAAGGTCTTTCCTGTGCTTTTTGACCTTTCCTTTGGATAAAATAAAAAGTCGGTGGCGACTCTTGCTAAACCGAAACATTTGCAAACACAAACGCAAAATCCCAAGTCAGTTCTCCTACCGTATCACACAGTCCGAAGTTGGTAGATACTCGATACTACACTCATTGAGGTTTGTTTTTTTTGGGATATTTCGTTCGTTGTTAAAGAGGCTTGCGTTGAAACAATGCCCAAGGAAACAAACCAGTGATTTTGAGCTCCTTAGAACCCGGTTACTATTACTAGGACAGGTTTGAGCCAACTAAACTTCAAGAGGGTACTTACCTATGAGACTCCATGCAAGCCTAAACCTAAGGACTTGTCTACTTTGCGTGTATATGATTATCTGTATATAAACTTGCTTACTTTGCTTATTTGTACATAACATCATGACATCATATACCATAGCATTTTCAATAACATTGAACCGTAGCATTTCAAGGATCTCAAATGTTTTTTATGCAGGGTCACGTTGAACCAGACGTCTATCCAGGCAAGAGGATTTATTTTCCTCTAACCAAGCACCATCAAAGATCAAGTACAACAACTTGAGCCAATGGCTATGACCCACTCTACATGGTGAGCTTAATTCTCGTGGAAGGATATCCACTGATACAAAGTTCTCCAATCAAAGTTGTAATTGACTACTAACATTTACCCCGCGAGATCCTTGAAAACATTTGCATGTCATATACGTCATTGCATAACAGTTAGTCTCCAGTACCGGTCTCTCATGTTCTCGCTGTTTATTCCAGCAATGGCTCTCCAACAAGACGACTAAGATCTTCAAACTCAAGAGGCTCACTTTAGGGAAATGTTCCTTAACCTATCCAAGGGGAAAGGAGACACTCCTCGTTGGGAATATGACCAAGAAACATCCTGATAACAACAAGGATGACCAGGTTGAACAATTGCAAGTTGAGATAGAAGCAATGAGAATCCAAATGTTGGGGCAGATGGCTCTTATCCAAAGCCTAGCCCGGGGACAAGAAGAGCTGAGGACCGTTGTCAACAAGCTCCATAAAGACGGATGCAACCGTATGAAACAAATAGTCGAGGTTGGGGACCAAGTCATTGGTCAACCTCCGAGAAGACAAGAGGTCATATCTTCTCAAATTGCTACTACCTCACGGGTCCAACAACAAACTCGCCAACAATAACAGGGTAATCGACATAAGCAGAATACATCTGAAAGACGCTTCACCGAAGTCAATATGTCCTTAGCTCAAGCATTGTTACGTTGATCAGGGGTTTGAACAAAATTCACTATAAAGACTTTCGGTACCATCAAATTACTTATCTATACCAGTAGTATTAGATGGTGTTAGTATCATGTCTTCAGATCCTACCATGACAGTTCTTAGAAAATTCTGAGACTTGACCAAAGATCTTGGGTACCACCAATTTGCTCGTCTGTGCCAGTAGTATCAGATGGTGTCAGTATCAGGTCTTCATTCTCCTCCACAACAGTCTTAGAAAATATCTCTAGGAAGTTCAGGGCTACCGGAAATGTAATCAAAATCTCAAGCGTCGAGGTGCACTAGATTAACTCAGGGGGAAAACAGACTCCCACATAAAGGGTCATGTGCGATCAAACAAACATTTTCTGGCATCACTACAACACTTGCTACTAGGGGCAATGACAAATCTCGCCAAGATCCTTCTCATAGGATGACTCCAAGCCAGAGTTTCAATCTCTAAAAAACTTCTTACCAGGTGAGTCGACCTCAAGAACCCTCGAGGATTATCCCTAGTGAAGAAGACGCCTCTCCAACGGACCGGCCACAGGGTTTATTTCCCCAACAAACTTCAGGTTCCCCAGTTTGAGTTTGCCTCTCCGACTACTACAAATCAAAGGACCACAACTCCTCTTCCCCAGTAGACTACTCTACAACAAGTTACTGTAATGCCTGGACTCGACCAGATATCAGTTTAACTTCGACTCCCCAGTAAAGCAATGAACAACTGAGACTCCTGAACTCTTTTTCCCCAAGCAAAAATCAACACTCTCCACAGGGTTTTCAATATTCCTCAGCAGAGCTCTCCTCAAACAACAAAACAGGAATCCTTGGTGGAAGTTATTCTAAATAATACATGAAGACTTACACTCCATATCCCAGCAGCAGTCAGAGATTTATTTTTCTCTAATCCAACAGTATTACAGCAGCATAGCTTACATACCCATACATCACATCCATACATCATAAACATCTATGACACGAATGCATACAACATAGATTCATTCGTTTGTTAGAACATTATTGTACAACGCATTTCATACATCATAACATCGCATACAACTAACCTTTCAGGAAAGATCAGTCAGCAGATGGATATCATCAACAATTTGCAAAAAGTCAGAGATTGATACCTAAAACAAGAGAGGACAATTATTTACACGGCCAGCTGAAGCAATCCTACCCGGGCTTCTTCTCATTCAGATTCACTCTTTCAGATACAGTTCAGATACTCTCCAGATACGGATGCCATCCTGATACTCATTCAGATTCAGCTTTCAGATACAGTTCAGATACGCTCCAGATACGGATGCCATCCTGATACTCATTTAGATTCAACTTTCAGATACAGTTCAGATACGCTCCAGATACGGATGCCATCCTGATACTCATTCAGATTTAGCTTTCAGATACAGTTCAGATACGCTCCAGACACGGATTCCATTCTGATACTCATTCAGATTTAGCTCTAAGATACAGTTCATATACACTCCAGATATGGATGCCATCCTGATACTCATTCAGATCCAGCTTTTAGATACATTTCAGATATGCTCCAGATACGGATGCCATCCTGATACTCATTCAAATTCAGCTTTCAGATGCAGTTCAGATATGCTCCAGATACGGATGCCATCCTGACACTCATTCAGATTCAGCTTTCAAATACAGTTCATATACACTCCAGATACGGATGCCATCCTGATACTCATTCAGATTCAGCTTTCAGATACAGTTCATATACACTCCATATACGGATGCCATCCTGATACTCATTCAGATTCAGCTTTCAGATACAGTTCAGATATGCTCCAAATATGGATGCCACCCTGATACTCATTCAGATTCAGCTTTCAGATACAGTTTAGATACGCTCTAGATACAGATGCCATCCTGATACTCATTCATGATTCAACTTTCAGATACAGTTTGGATACGCTCCAAATACGGATGCCATCCTGATACTCATTCAAAATACAGTCCAGATACGATCCAGATACAGATGTCATTCTGATTCTCATTCAGTACATATCTCAGATACGAGTCAGATATAATTCATTTATGAATATTATTCTGTTGCTCGTCCAAGACCTCTACTGGTTTGGATAAATCTCTCAATGATTTATTCTGATTTTTTCCTAATAGATAAATCTCTCAACGATTCATTCTGATTCTTCTCCAAATCCCGGCTGGTTCAGATAAATCTCTCAATGATTATTCTGATTCTTTCTTAGTAGGTACTTTTTATGTTTCAGGTAAATCATTACAAATATATATTCTGATTCGTTCCCAGTTGAAATCTGGTTCATACTTAGTCCATTTTCTGTCAACAGTCACCCTTGGATGGCATCTACCAGCCCATCCCCGACAATTGTCCCTTATTTCATTCAATGGCATCTTTAAGCCCATTCCCGATACAATAGATCCAAGGCATTACTTTGTGCACCAGCGAGTGCAAATTTTTGGGCACTCTAGTGTTCAATCATCTTCCACTTTAAAGCTACAAACGGAAAGCATGCCAATCTCACTTTTCAAGTTTAAGAAGATTGAACAGGGGCAGCTGTTGTACCCCAAAATTTTCCCTCCCATTTTTCATGCAAGAAACTATCCTAGGGTTTCTCGTATACTCAATTTGACTCAAAGGTTGATCAGACAAATTCTCTTCCTAGGCGGTAAATGAACAATTAGGGTTTGGTATTTCTCAGATAAAATTCAGTCTTCAAGGTTTCAAATGGTCTTCATAGGTCTTCCTATCTGTTCAAGGATATTTATGCCAGTTTTCAAACTTTACATTGCAAGTTTGCTCAGTCGTTGGCTCAGTTAACTAAAAACGATTACATTGACCCAAAAATCGACCTTTTGCGAGAGCAAGTTCAAACGATTGTAACTTCTTCATTATTAGACATTTTTAACGGTTATTTTTGCGTATGATTCCTCGTGATGTCACCTCCATTTTCTCTTCACGAATCAAGAGCTGATCACGTGTATAAGATCACCAAATTTTGAATACGTTAGAAGTCGCATCGTGGACTTTGACCTAATTTTAAGTAAATGTCATCAGATTTCTAAGAATTGTGATTTCCTCAAATTACAAGATCTTGATACGATTATTTCTGCATATGGTCATAAGTGATGTCGCTCACGAGTTTATCTTCAAAGATCGAAAGAAAATTATGTTTGGAATACTTAGAAAGTTATTGAATCATCGCAATTCATTTGTTTGATTTCGAATGTTCTAAACCACAGTTTTCTGAAGTTTGTTAAAATTCTACAAGATTGATGAATATTCTTGATACATGATTTTTTTTGACAATGAAGTTCCATTTTAATCGAGCATCGCATGCGAGTTCATTTTGAATGCAAATTCTGATTTTGACATGATGTGAAGATTAAGACTTTCATTTTAAATGGCCATGGTTTTGGATTCGAGTTAACCAAGTGGAATTGAATTTTTAAACATTTATTTTGTTTAGAAATTTGATGGGAGTACAAGGCGCATATTTTGTTTGATCATTTTTGTGATTGCTTGAAGTTCAAGTTACCAAACCAAGGTGTTTTATTCAAAGCATTTGATTGGGAATTTCAAAGTTCAATTAAAATTTAAGATTGGTACAATAAATTTCATCACACCAAATATATTCAAGGCTTTGTGTTCATTACATTACAAGTAAGGTGAAATTACAAATTTTGTTTTGATTACAAATGAAATAAATTACAAAATTTGTTTTGTTTACAAAGAGATAAATTTTATTTTTATTTCTTCAAAGTCTGCATTGCTTCATCTTTAAGCAATCCACCCAATATTCGCTTGCCATCCATGCCTCATGTTCATGAAACAAAGAAGAAAAGAAAGTTAACAAGCATTTCAAACAAAGTGATATGTAAAGAAAAGGAATTTCATCATTAGGGTTTGTATTTAGGAATCATATTTTAAGGTTTGTTTTTATCATAATCCCTCTTGTATTATTTTGCAAATCACAAGGTTGGACCTTGGTTCACGAAAAGAAAAGGAAATTTGCAATCATAACCTAAAGCCCAAGGCTGTCATACAAATAACAAAGCAGACTGCATAGCAAACTGTAACAACAATAAAGCAGGCTACACTGCAAGCTGCAATAACAACACTACAAGTTGCAACAACAACACTGCAATCTGCAACAACAACACTGCAAGCTGCAACAACAAAAAAGCAGGCAGCAAACAAAATAGCAACACAGCAGAACAGGCAGCAGTAAGCTGCAATGATGCAGCACAAGCTGCCAAACAAAGCATGTACAAAATCTAAAAGCAATAAAGTACCAGAGTTCAGAAAAAGAGGGTTTTGTGTTCTAAGGCCTCAAACAATTTCAGTTTTATCATATGCCAAGTCTCTATTTCAAATCTCAAAAGATTTGGTTCATGTTGTACCCCAAAATTTTCCCTCTCATTTTATCAATATTTTCCCTCACAAGACTCTTTGGACTCCAGACAGAATTAGGGTTTGCTCTACCCAAGACAACTCCTTGCACTGTTGACCTGAAATTAGGGTTTGAGTTTGTACAAGGATTTTTGGACTTCCAATACTCAAAGTTACTTTCATACTTCATGTTTGACTTATAAGATTGCTCATACCAAGTTTAAAGCCTTGAATCAAATTTTTGCCCAGTCAATTGGACAGTTGACCTAGAAATCAGTTGTATTGGGGAAAAAGTCAACTGTGGCCAATTTACAGTCAAACCTCGTGATTTTTGATCCACATCAATATTATAGGCTCATATGAACCATTTGATCAAGTTTGGACCACAACTCCTCAAGAAATTTGATCAGATCATCAAAAGGGCAAAATGGTCATTTTTAGGGTTTTGACTACACAAGGGCAATTTCTGATTTTTCACCTAGCCAATGGCAAATTGGGTTCAAGCATGGATTCAAGGACTCAATGGAATCATATTTACCTATTCACAAGGTTCAAAAGATCTCAATTGCATTGGATTGACAGATGAATTTTCCAGTCAACTGATCAAAAATCAATTGTACACTGAAAAGTCAAACTTTGACTTTTTGGTCAAAATCAAGTGCCAAGGGTCATTTTTCATCAAGATGTGTCAAAACATGAAACGTGTTCATCAAGAAACCTAATTTTTCAAATTAGTGTTTTAAAATGAAAATTTTCATAACTTAGAATTTTTCTAAGTTATGAAATTTTCTCTTTTTTTCCCAACTTTGCCCAACATTTTCACCATGATGCAATTGGATTCAAACAAAACTTCCAACATGAAAGTTGTAGTCCCCCCCAAAATCTACAACTTTTATTCACAAAGTTTTCCCAAAGGATTCTTGGATATCAAGTTATGATTTTTGGAATAAGGGTCCATGAAACTTTTAACTTAATGAAATTTTGCCCTAATTTAGGCAGGATTTTGACCTATCTTCATGGTACTTTTTCACATAGTTCCACTTGGAATATCAAAATGCATTTCAAATATGGATTGTAGGGCATGTTACAAGATTTCCAAAATGTCCAAGAACTCTCCAAAATCATTTGTGGTTAGGGAGAATCGAAGGTTTGAATTTGGCAAAAAGTCATTTTGATCCATGGCATTTTTCACTATGCTACAAGTTGCAATTTCTGTCCAGCTTCATTTGTAGTTACTTACAGGTCTCTAAACCCTTCCACACTCAAAAATTGAATGCAAACTCAATGGTTTAAGGCATTATTCTGATCAATGGAAGTTTACACAAGGGTTTAATCCATTTTTGGAAAAAAGTGAACATTGCCATTTTCATAAAGTTGGCTTTATGTCAAGTTGTTCCTCTTGAGCCTTGAACCTTTTATTTTACAGAAAACAAACTCCATAAACTCAGGGCAAAGGACAACCACTTTGTGCAGCTAGGAAGGAGGCCTATACAGGCTCGTTGCTTGATCACTTCACACTTTTCTTAAAAGCCAAGTCAACTTGCAAAAAGAAGAGAACTCTGGTATCTGATAAAACCAACTCTTGTAACCATTCCAAACAAGTTTTGCATATTGCCTTGAGTAAGAAGCACGAGCTATCCACTTCCCAAGCCTTCCAAAACACCAAAACACCTTCTTCTTACAAAACAGGGTAGCTTCTGCATTTTTGTTTCCAAATCACAAACCACTCGTGCGTTTTGCCCCAAACCTTTTCCAACACACTCCATATAACCCACCTAAGTTATCCCAACCATTGGCCAGTGACTGTAACTCCATTTACAAGCTTCACCATTTTTAAATTTTGCTTGTGTAGGTTGACTTCTACAGGCTTATTCAAGCAAACTCAAAGCCAACTAAGCGTTGGGGAAGGTCAAAGGAAGTTCAAGCAAGCTCCCAAGCATCTCAGGCCTCATTGAAAACCTCCACATTTCCATACTCGAGTTCAACTGAAGCAGATATTTTCCAACTTCCTATCTCTCTATTTAGGAATCATTAGGCTTAGGTTTGTGAATAAAAATGTAGTACTCGTTGCCCTTAAGCTGTACATATGCATAGATTTCATTTAAGTTAACTGTATTGAGAGAATTTGATTGATGAACTTTATGAAAAAGTTAGGTTAGAAATTAGGGCCAGAGAAATTCTCTCTGGTCTTTGAGAGTTAGATAAAGTTTTTTACATGGTTCGAATCGTGTGATTATGCTCTATCACTTTCATGTTACAAGTTTTTGTTTTTAAGCACTGAAACAGGAGATACGAAGTTGTACACAGGGCGCACGTTTTTTGATTCAAAGGTTGAAGACGGAGGCAAGTCTGGGTTGGGCCTGGCTTGTTCATGCTTTTTGCACCCCTAGCCTTACTGTTTACACCCCCCTTGGCCCATTTAATTTACTTTTTGCATATTTTTGTATTTCTATTTTATTTTCTGATTTTATTTTATTTTTCTAAACATAAAAAATTCCAAAAACATTTTCATAAATTTTCACATTTTATTTTATTATTTTTATTATTTTTTAGACATAGAAATAATTATTAAATAGTATATACTTCTATTTTCTTTAACAAAAACTTGTAAATACTATAAAAACTATTTTATTTTTATTTTTATTATTTATATACTTAAATAATATTTTCTCACATTATTTTTATTTTTTGACATTTGTATATATTTTATTTATTTTATTGTACATAAATAAATAATACAAAATACATAATATATATATATATATATATATATATATATATATATATATATATATATATATATATATATATATATATATATATATATATATATATATATATATATATATATATATATATATATATATATATATATATATATATATATATATATATATATATATATATATATATATATATATATATATATATATATATATATATATATATATATATATATATATATATATATATATTTTCTTAAAAACAAATTAGGGTTTCCACCCTTAATAAAAATAATCTTTTATTTTGTTATTTTTAATGCATTAAATTTTTTTTTTTTACATATATAAAAATAATACAAAAACATTTTTGCATATTTATTTAATTGTCCATTTAAATATTGTCAATTTATTATTTGAAAAAGAATTCAATTTGGTTGTAATAATCTTAGGGTTTTAATTTCTTGCAAATAATCCCCCATTCAAAATTGTATCCCCCTCCCCATATCAATGTTGTAATAGCTTAGATTACTTTTACACATTTATTGCTTTCAAATATGTCATGATAGAGATTAGGGTTTGTATGCAATATCCAAAATCAAAACAAATAGCTAGACCTAATACAAGACATAAAAGCATGTAAATTGACAACACAATGCACACATGCACCCCTAGGGTTTCATCCACTTGTTGCCTTAAAAATGGTCATGGTATGTATGTTGAACATCTTGGAAAAACAAAAATAAAACAAAAGATCATAGTCCCTCGATGACGCTATCTTGGTTGCCTATACAAAATGATCTAGTCCCTCAAACAAAAAACTTGCTAAGATATTTAGCACTATTGCTATCATGGTCAATACGATGACCCGCGCCTGTCCCGTTTAACATCCAAACACAAGTTTGTTTACCAAATGCAATGGTAAAACAACAATGTGGAAGGGTTAAAAATGTGTAGGAAAGATCTTTGAGTAGATAGGGTAGACAACTCTTAGTTACTTGATCAATTTGTAAACCATCCTTGCTATTTTCAAACACACACACAATTTCAAAACAATTTCTCAACAAACTTTCAAACATTGAACCATTTTTCAAAAGACAAACACCTTTGTATACATTCAAACAAGAATCATTACAAAGGTTTCCTAAACAAAGGCCTCTTTTCAAAATACTTTCAAAACCAGACACACAAAAGCACCATTTCAAACAATTGAAAAGCAAAAGCAAGTGATCTAAAACAAGTAACTAAGAGCCCATGGAAAACCATGGATGAAAAGGGTGCTAGCACCTTCCCTTTTCATAATCTACCCCCCGAACCCAAGAAAACATCTCAAAGGTCTTTCCTGTTCTTTTTTACCTTTCCTTTGGATAAAAAAAAGTCGGTGGCGACTCTTGCTAAACCGAAACATTTGTGAATACAAACGCAAAATCTCAAGTCAGTTCTCCCACCGTATCACAGAACTGGCGACTCTGCTGGGGAATTCTATAAAAAGTGGGGTTACCTTATGGTTTTAAATCACCTTTACATGCTTATTTTGCTTGACTTGATTGCTTTACATTTGGTTCTATTGTTTGGGTTTGAATCCTCTACCCGGATTTGGGATACATTCATAGGTAAATAGCAATACGTTATGGAAACTGTGCGGGGTATACCGACATGGTCGAAGCAATAGCTATATTAGTGTGGCATATTTGTGGGTACCGGTAGCCTTTGAGTTAATCAAAGAGAATACGGGGCTGCTGAGTGATGTCATGAAGCACTAATGGAATTTTAGAACCTTTACTTGACCAACTTGGCCTTTTTAGGGGTAGTGAGATGATCGGCTTCGGTGCAGTCCGAAGTTGGTAGATACTCGATACTACACTCATTGAGGGTTGTTTTCTTGAAATATTTCGATCGCCAGTTAAGTGGATAAACTGAAACAATGAACATAGAAAATAATCCAGTGATATTGAGCTCCTTAGAACCCGATTACTATTTATAGGACAGGTTTGAGCCAACTAAACTTTAAGAGGGTACTTACCTATGAAACCCCATGCAAGCCTGAAACTAGGATCTTGTGTGATTTGCTTGTACATATACTTGTGCATAAACATCACGAGCATCATAAAGCATCATGTGCATCCACTAACCATTTAAAGGGTTTGGATCTTCATCTTTGTTCCTGTTTTGTAGGTAATGGATTCACTCTGCAGGAAAACAATTCAAGTCAACCTTGTGAGAATCCCTCTTCAACTCAAGGAGCTTGCTTCCAAGATTCCAGAGAATTCTCCCTTCACTGAAAGACATGGTAGACTTCTCAACTTGGTCAACTCCAACATTGAAGAAGACATGGTGAAAGTTCTCTTCCAGTTCTTTGACCCCCTACACCACTGTTTCACATTTCCTGATTATCAACTAGTGCCTACTTTGGAGGAATTTTCTCAACTCCTGAGGATTTCTATTCTCCATCAACTACCCTACAACGGTATGGAAAGAGATCCAAAGCCTGAAGATGTTTCTCAAGCCCTACACTTGCAACCATCTGATGTCAAAGGTCATTGGGAAACCAGAAGTGGTGTCAAGGGTTTCTTGGCAAAGTTTCTGTTTGAGAAGGCACAAGACTGCTGGAATTCTCTAGATCTACAAGCTTTTGAGGAGATTGTAGCACTTCTCATCTATGGGTTGGTCTTGTTCCCAAACCTTGACCAGCTTATAGATGTGAATGCTGTCAAGATTTTCATATCTCGGAATCCTGTGCCTACATTGCTTGAGGACATCCTACACTCATTTCACACACGAACAATGAGGAAAAGAGGTGTTCTCATGTGTTGTACTCCTCTTCTAGCAAGGTGGTTTATTTCTCACCTTCCCCAGTCAGTATTGAAGAATGAGCAAGGCTTGAGGTGGTCACAACGATTGATGACTCTTACACATTCAGATGTTCATTGGTGTTCTCGGTCTAGAGAAAATGTTATCATTATTGATCGTTGTGGGGAATTCCCTAATGTCCCTCTACTAGGCATTAGGGGAGGCATTACCTACAACCCTTGCTTGGCTCTGATACAGTTTGGGTATGCCCGAAGGGATGGACCTCATGACATGCTGATTCCAGACTTGGTTTTTGACTTCGACAACGACGCTCAAGGACTTAGACAAAGGTTTATCCGAGCTTAAAGGATGCCCAACAAGGTGGACAGTAAGACCTTGGGACACAAGAATTCCATCCCCCTTGAGCCTTACCTCAAGTGGGTACGAACCCACGCCCAAAGTCTTATGATGCCTTACCCCTACATTCTGCCTGTGATCAAAGAGCCTGTTTTGGAAGGAGAGGTTCCATACACCCTCCTACATCCTGACATGCTAACATCACTTGAAGATTTGCAAAGGAGTTGGATACAGATCAAGGGAGAATGCGATACTTTTGAAGCCCAATTCTACGCCAGTGAGAAGAAGGTTTTGGAACTTACTCGCCAACTTCACGAAGAGCAGAATCTCAACACCTACATAGCACCAAAGAGGATGCACAACGTCTTTTTACATTAGAATTTTGTTTTATTTTGCCCATGGGGCATTTATGTACTAACAAATTCTTCTTATTAATATGACGTGTGTTCTTTTTGTTTGCAACAAATTTGAATTTCTGAATCCTTGAATGCATTACATGAATACATCTCATTCATCATATGCATAAACAGGTCTTCACACCAGGTTTCCTTATCTCTCTGCTATTTATTTCAGCCAGATGGATATAGAGCAGACGGTTAAAGACTTACAAGCGTAGAATTCACAGTTCCAGCAACTACTCATGACCTTGGCTAAGGGTCAGGAAGATCTCAAAACCTTGCTGGAGAAGGAAAAGGAGAAAAAGAAAAAGAAAAGAGTTGGTGTGTCTACTTTGGATAGAAGATTTGAAGGTCAAACTAGAAGGGTCCTTGATTTCCCCTCATCATCTGAGGAAGGGGCAGGAAAGGGAGCTGCAGTGCAACCTGAGTCTGAGGAAGAGGAAGAAGAAGAGGATGAAGATTATTTTGAGCAACAGTACCCACCTACAGATGACAAGTATAAGAATCTAGTATAAGAATCTGGAAGAGCGTCTGGCAGCCATGGAGGTACAGAGGGTGCCTGGGCTGGACTTTGAAGACCTAAGGCTGGTTTCTGGGATTGTCATTCCCCCTAAGTTCAAGGTGCCTATATTTTCTAAGTACGATGGTCTGTCTTGTCCAAAGATGCATCTGCGATCTTACGTCAGAAAAATCCAACCGCATTCTTCTGATAAGGATCTGTGGGTCCATTTCTTCCAAGACAGTCTTTCGGGGACGTAGTTGGATTGGTTTTACCAGCTAGAGAGATCTGATGTGCATAATTGGGAGGATTTGGTTGCCTCCTTCTACAGACAATATCAATATAATGCGGATTTAGCACCAACCCGTACTCAATTACAGAGTATGGGCATGGTATCAAATGAAGGTTTCAAAGAGTATTCCCAGAAATGGAGAGACTTGGCTGGAAGGGTGCAACCACCATTGTCTGAGAAGGAGCTTGTTGATATGTTCTTGGGTACACTGTCATGTCCATTTTTCAATCACCTGATTGGAAGTTCGTCTGCGGGGTTCACCGAGTTAATTCTGACTGGTGAAAGGGTTGAAGCAGGAATTAAGAGCGGAAAAATTCAAAAGGATGCATCTACTTCCGCTGCCATCAAAAAGACCTTTCCAGCTAAGAAAGAGGTATCATCTATCTACTCTCAGGGAAGTCAAGGAAGAGTTAAGCGCCGGCCAGCGGTGGGGGCTGTAATGATTCAGAAGTCTGCAGCTGATCAGCCTCGAAACAGTCAACCCAGAACCAACCAAGCAAGGGTGGAAAGGCCTGCACGACAATTCACCTGGATCAATATGACGCCTGCTCAGGTTCTCCCTCATCTGTTGAAGTTAAACCTTGTAAGTTTGAAAGAGGCACCGAAGAATCCGAATACATCTTCTCCTTACTACCATGCTAATGCCAAGTGTGCTTATCATTCTGACAGCCTGGGGCATGACACCAACAATTGTTGGGCCCTCAAAAATAAAATCTAGGACTTGATAGATGATAAAGAGGTGGAATTCGATGCCCCTGAAAAGCCTAACGTGATCTCTGCTCAAATGCCAAAACATGGTCATAATGTCCATGTTGTTGAAGAGGATCTTTATGTTTCTACTGTTGATGATTTGATGACTCTGTTACCAATGATCAAGATGAATCTGTTGAAAGCCGGGATTTTCCCGGGCTGTGAAGAAGATTGCTTTATTTATTCCTCCTTACCAACCGACTGTCCGTTGTTGAAATTAGGCATCCAACGCCTAATGGATAATCAAGAGATCCTTTTTGAGAAGACTCCTGTTACTCCGTGTGATCGGTGGATCTGGAGCTGACTGTTTAATGCTGGTTCGCAAAATGTCGCGGAAGCAAGAGTCGCCACCGTCTTTTATTTTCTCCAAATGGAAAGGACAAAAGCACAGAAAAATTCCTTAAAGAGATTGCTCTCGGTTTGGGAGGTAGGTTATAGAAAGGGAAGGTGTTAGCACCCTTTCTATCCATGGTTATCCATGGGCTCTTAGATACTTGCTCATTTGTGTTTTCGAAATGGTTTGTTTGCTTTTCAACTGTGGGTTTTAAAAAGTTTCTTTGAAAATTTCAGTTCGACTCTTGTATCAGTCCTCAAGAGTGTTTGAAAAGTTGCTTTCGAAAGCTTTTTGAAAAGTGTCGGTGTGAAAAGTATTTTTGAATTTTGTTTTGCAATTTAGAGCAAGTATCAAGAGTCGTCTACCTACCCTAAGGAATTCGTCTGTGTAAATGTCCTTTAAAGTAATGCCATCCCACCATTGAGAGGTAGGTAGCACCACCGTTGGAGGTGTTCGGGTCAATTCGAGGTTCGGGACGTGGTGATCACCAGAGCAATGGGAAGACACCTTAGAAGCTACCCTCATGCCAGGTTCCCGGATCATGAGGACTTACTAAGACATCCTCTACTCGACGATCACCTTTCGAGGCAAGGCAACAGTGAGGCGTACCCTAGGGGTGGTGTGTGATTTGTGTGTCAGATTCATTTATTTTTGTCTTTTGTCATACCATGGGTGATCTACGCGTTTGTTTTTATTTTTTGTCCATTCATTCTTGCATGCATTTTATTAACAGTTAAAAAAGAATTGCGGGAAATAAGAATTCTAAGCTATTACAAAAGGCGCGGGTCCACATCGCCAAAATTTCCAGGACCCGATTTGACAGAAAAAATAAAGAAATAAAGTAAAGGTGCGAGAGATTAAAATTACACGGCTTTGGGAGAGGTACATGAATAATTAAAAGAAAAAGAAATAAATACGCGAATTAAATTAAAATTAGAAACGAGGGCGTTGGACCCTTTTTAATGAAATTAAATTATTAGCAAATTAATTAAATTAAAGAAAAAGAAATTATTTTTTTGTTTTTTTGTATTTATGAGAATTTAATGAGATTAATTGAAATTAAAATGCTAACCCTAATTCTAATTGTTTTTTAGTTTATTAAGAAAGTATTAACGTTAAACCTAAATTAACCTAATTATTTATATGCAATTTTAATTTATAAAAATAATAGGAAACATTTAATTATTATGAAAGAAAAGAAAAAAGAGGATGAAAATTATTACAAACCCTAATTCTACCAATTTTAAATTTATTAGAAAAAATATTAAGATTTCAACCTAAATTAAAACTAATAATCAATTGATGTTATTTATTTACAAAAATATTAATTAAATAAATATATTTAATTTTGTCCTTTCTGATTTTTTTGTGTTTTTTTATATTATTGTGAAAATAATTATTATAAAGAATTAGAAGCAATTAATTAAAATAAAGAAAAGAAAAAAAAATATAAAAAGAGTAAAAGAAACAAACTCTAGGGGGTGTTGTCCTCAAGTGGAGGGTTTGTGGTAGTGATTCAGGCCCATTTATCCTTGGCCTTGTGGACTTTTTCAGGACGCGTGTATCCCCATTGACTAGGGTCTATGGTGTTCGTCCAATCAGCGCCTTTGGATTGATCCTGGTGTATGCGTGGCAATCTGGATGGTGAGTTGTATGATGCGCCCTTAGCGTTGAACCTGCATGGGATAACAATTAAAGGAAAAATAATATGAAAGGGGTGAGGACCTAGGGCTCGAACCCAGGTCCTGTTGGTTATCCATATGTACGCCTGACCAGCTGCTCCACTTGGCTTCTTTGTACATTAAATAACAATCAATTATTATAAAATAAAACCAAGCGTTAATGATTTTTTAGCGCGAAATTTTGAACGTTCCAATCAATGCTGGCCACGTACCCTTCTTCTTCCTTGGCCTGTTTATTTCCTGAAAATAGAAAGTGGTTAGCGGGGGTTTTGAACCCCCCCAAAACATGCCATATCTGAAAATAACGATTAGGCCGTCCGGCCATATAAATTGGGCGCGAGGTTCGTGTTCTCTTCGTCCAAGCACGCTGAATCCAGTTATGGTACTGTGAGGTCCTAATTTTACAGCGTTTAAAAACGCCCAATTCAAAGCTTGCAAAACCCTAGAATATAACAATGGCAGATTTGTATATGGCACATAAAAACTCAATCAAATAATGTGGTTAGCTTTAGAATTAAGCAATGAATATAAATCAAATGTTAAAAATTACTGAAAGCGTATGATTCATGATGCAAGAACATGGAAATTTTTCTGTACAGGGTGAGATCGTTCTCACGTTTCTGGGTATGAAAGCTTGTGGTTTTGATCCAAATTCCTTCCCTGAAGCCTCAGCAAGCCAATGGAATAAGTATCGTGGCTTGAATCACCTTGTATCCCTGTTTTCAGTTTTCAATTTTCAAGCAAAAAACTCAAGTATGGTTTTCTATGTATGGCGCAGCTTCCAGTCCCAAGGCACGAGGGTTTGCTTTGTACTTATGTATGGAAGGATTAGGTCAAAGAATTTGATCAAAAAATCCATCAATTGAAGGATTCAATATTTGATTTTTATGCCATGATTTTCCAAATCTTTTCCATGCTATTTTGGCTTCAATCACATCCAATCACCTTTGATTCTTTCCTAACCTGATTTGCACGAAATATTGAGTAGATATCATGCATAAAAAGATTGAAAAACCTAGGTTTAGTTTTTTTTATATATTTTAATTAATTAAGTGAATTTCTAGCATTTAAAAATTCAAATAAATAAAATAAAAATGATAAAAACTTCCCTTTGGTCCAAATGGTCGTGCACATGTCTTGGATGATGAATTGTGGAAGAAAAAGAGGCCCATTAGCAATTTTAGGTCATTTGAAGCAATGTTGACTTTTCAAAATATCCAAAAATTTCCCAACTTCCACAAGGCATAACTTGCTCAATTTTTAAGATTTGCTCATGTTCTTGGACATTTTGGAAATTTCTTTGAGTCCTCTAACCGATGTCTTTGGTACCATGTCATTTTGATTTACCAATCTCAAGTTATGGCCTTTGACTTAAAGTCCCTTTTTGTTGACTTTTGAAAATGACCTATAATGTTGAAATTGATAACTTTTTGTGAGAGCATTTCTTGGACTTAAAATATGAAGAGGAGTTGTAGGAAATGTCTTTCTCTTCAAAATGAGCTTTGTATGGGATTTTTCTGATAATCCATGTGAAAGTTATGCCCTGGTCAATTTACAGTTGACTTTTTCAACTATCCAAATATGGAAACTTTTGCATCTTGATGATTTTTGAGCCAAGCTTTGAGAATCATGATCAAGCATTGATAAAATGATGTTTGTGGCTTCAAAATGAGATGTTGACCAAAAATTTGGACTTTTGACTGTCAAATGACCATTTTGCCCCTATAGTTGACTGTAGTGCAATTAGGGTTTTTGACTGTGCAATTTTGTGCTGTAAGTCTTGAAACTTTGTATGAGGATGCTTGACCATGTTTATAGGCATGTGAGACTTGATTTGACCCTTGGAAACTTCATTTACTTTGTCATAACCAAAACGCTTATTTTGACTGTTTATGAGGCCCTTGAACTGTGCAACCCTTGGGGAGATTTTGAAGCATTCACTTGGCAAATCCTTGAAGAATATGGGAGGGCAAATTTTGGGGTACAACAGTTGCCCCTGTTCAATCTTCTTAGACCTGAGGATGCAGATTGGCTGACGTGCCTTTCGTAATCCGAGGGTGGAAGATGATTGAACACTAGAGTGCCCAGAAATTTGTGCTCACATAGTAGCAGTGTGATGGTGAATGGGCTTATAGATGCCATTTGGAGATTGATGGATAGGGTGATGGGCTTATAGATGCCATCTGTATGTCAATCGCATAAGAGATTCCTTAGCGAGAACTTGCATACCTGCAAAAGAAAAAAAATGATTACCTGACCCGTTACAGGAGCTGGTCTTCAAATTCTTTGTATAGATGTGTCCTGACTGGTTACAGGAGCTGAATCTGGAGCTTCAAACGGTGATGAATGAACCAGGGGTGGTTACTACCTCAACAGGAACGGTGAGAGAACCTTGGATGACTTTAACCTCAACAGCAATCATTGAGCGAAATCTGGGATTACCACCTCCGCAGTATCGGGGAGAGAACCATAGGCGATTACCACCTTAACAGCAAACATTGAGAGAACCTTGGATAACTTCAACTTCAACAGCAATCGTTGAGTGAAATCTGGGATTACCACCTCCGCAGTATCGGGGAGAGAACCATAGGCGATTACCACCTCAACAGCAAACATTGAGAGAACCTTGGATAATTTCAACTTCAACAGCAATCATTGAGCGAAATCTGGGATTACCACCTCCGCAGTATCGGGGAGAGAACCATAGGCGATTACCACCTCAACAGCAAACATTGAGAGAACCTTGGATAATTTCAACTTCAACAGCAATCATTGAGCGAAATCTGGGATTACCACCTCCGCAGTATCGGGGAGAGAACCATAGGCGATTACCACCTCAACAGCAAACATTGAGAGAATCTTGGGTAACTTCTACTGAGCCTTTATCAGGAAAATCTGTTTGGGGTCGATTTAGCTGGACTAGAGAAGGCCTTGGACTGGATAAGAAACAGAAAAATCTGAACCGGTCTAGGTCTTGAAATCTTCAACTGGAATAAGTGTCAGAACGTCGCCATGCCTGGGTCACATCCGAGCTATATCTAGAAGGGGATCTGGAAGGAGTATCAGAACGTTGCCATATCTGGTCACATCTGAACTATATCTAGAAGGAAATCTGGAAGCAGTATCAGAATGTTGCCATATCTGGTTCACATCTGAACTATATCTAGAAGGAAATCTGGAAGCAGTATCAGAACGTCGCCATATCTGGTTCACATCTGAACTATATCTAGAAGGAAATTTGGAAGCAGTATCAGAATGTTGCCATATCTGGTTCACATCTGAACTATATCTAGAAGGAAATCTGGAAGCAGTATCAGAACGTCGCCATATCTGGTTCACATCTGAACTATATCTAGAAGGAAATCTGGAAGCAGTATCAGAACGTCGCCATATATGGTTCACATCTGAACTATATCTAGAAGGAAATCTGGAAGCAGTATCAGAACGTCGCCATATCTGGTTCACATCTGAACTATATCTAGAAGGAAATCTGGAAGCAGTATCAGAACGTCGCCATATCTGGTTCACATCTGAACTATATCTAGAAGGAAATCTGGAAGAAGTATCAGAACGTTGCCATATCTGGTTCACATCTGAACTATATCTAGAAGGAAATCTGGAAGAAGTATCAGAACGTTGCCATATCTGGTTCACATCTGAACTATATCTAGAAGGAAATCTGGAAGCAGTATCAGAACGTCGCCATATCTAGTTCACATCTGAACTATATCTAGAAAGAGTTGCGATAGTTGATAGTAATCATCTTTGTATTGACCTCTTTCCTGAAAAGGCAAAACATCAATTGTATGCAAGATCATGATGCATGAACTGTATGTCCTCAAAATTAATGAGATTCGTGCAATATGATGCATATGCATGCTATAATGTATGAAGATATGATGTTTATGAACATATGTTTTCGTCTCAGGAAAATAAATCCTTGACGAGTGCCGAGAAGTCACTCCTGGGCTGCTGTTTGAAGAATAGATTTTTGCCTCCGCTGGGGATGATAGTTGCAAGAATACCGGTAGGAGAAGATAACTCTGTTGGGGAATGAACTTGGCGAATGGATTACTCTGCGGGGAGAAAAGTACTCTAGTAATCTTGCTGGGGAGCAATACTCTGTGGGAAGAGGGGTACTTTGCTGAAATGTTGATGGTAACTTCACTGGGGATACCATTGTTATGTTGGAAGTGCTAATAGACTTCGCTGGGGATAAGAAGGCTTCGTCGAGGATGATCTTTCCGTAGCTTTTGGCTGAGGATAACCTAGTTATATCCTGGTAAGGAAATAACTCTTTGAATAAAGCCGGAGGACGCGTTCGTGCTCTGCGAGGATAAGCTTCCAGAATCTATTGGGGATAAGCTTACTGCTTGGGGAGATGGATTCCAACTTTCTTGGGGAAACTGGATTGAACTCTCCTGGGGAAGTATTGAACTGTATTGGTTATGTTCTTCAACGGAACCTACCTTGATACCCTGGAGGACAGAACAATCAGATTGCTTAGACCACCCATTATTGCCCCTGTTTCTATGGGGGAGGCACCTGTGGGATGCTGATAATTGTTGAGGGTCAAACCTTCTTCAGGTAGGCAGGTGACAAGATGACAGGACATAGTCGTACGCTTTGATCCCTAACTTTTGCCTGGACTGCCCTTCCGGGTTTTCAGTCCACCGGGATACCCATTTTTGCCCAAGCCGCCTTTTCAGGTTTTTGACTTGCCGGGTGTACAGATTTTTTCTTTTCATCCCTTATTTTTGCCCGAACCCTTTTGGTTCGCCGGGAAGCCCTTATTTTTGCCTAGGTGTGTCAACCTAGCGGGTCTTTGATTGTGCGTAGTATTTTTTTTCGACTATGTCCACACTCTCAGAATGTAGGGAGTTTCCCCTGTTAGTAGTGTTTTGTCATGCCACCAGAAGGTATTTGATCAGGCAAGATTCGTTGTTGGAATGCCCCAAGTGACTCAGGCGGAGATCTGCCCCAGGCTGATAGGCTTTTTTGAGAGATTCTCCGAATCTTGACTTAACTGCCCCAGATGATGGACAATAGTCATGCCATGCCCCTTGATTGGAGATACTCTTGTTCATTAGACTTTCATTGTGCGAATTTCCCTGCTGTTCAAACAAAAAGTCATATGCAAACAAAGTTATGTTAAAAATGCAAAGCCTATGTCTGTCTTGAAGATTTTGAAAATGCATTCTTTTCATAAAACAAGTGAATGTTTGTAAAACGTGATGTCAACTCCGTATTTTATCACAAGCCTTAAGGAGTCAGGATACCTTTTGTAACAGTATGCTTTCGAACTAACCCATGCTTCAGCTAGTACTTTTAAGGGTTATAACGTGGTCTGGTTCACGGTTTAAGAAACAAAGGATAATGGCTCAAATTTTATTTGTACCCACCCACTCTTCGTGATGTTCTCCAAACCTAAACTCAGTTGATCATACGTTAGACCTTGTTTGAGTCTTTGCTCGGATTTTCCGGTGATGATTCGGATATTGATGATTTCTTGTGAATAGGCAGTCATTTTTTGTCGAGGGTTTATAAGACCTCTTTCTTTTTTTTTTGACTTTGTTATCCCTATTTTTTTTTGCCTGAACTGTTTCCCTTTTTTTTTAATTACAGTCAGCGGGATGCCCCAGTTTTGTAAGTCCCCTTTATAGGTTTTGACTTTTTGGGCTTTTCATTTATGAACCTTTTTTTTTTTTGATAATGACTGCTTGTCTTCACGATTGTTCAGAACCATCACTGTCTTTTGTTTTTTGGAAAAACTCATTTGGTGCCATTCGTTATGCATTTGGATCAACTGAGAGACTACCCTGCCCCAGGTTATGATTAAGGGTTTTAAATTTCGAAAAGAAAAACTCCTACTTCTTTGGCTCAGAAGGGTTGACGAGGGATTATCTTCCTTATAACTCCAGTGTTTAGGGATTTGAAACAATGCCTGTACTTCATCAGTGGGGTCTGTTCAAAAGCATACTGTAAAGATCGTGGTATCGTTTTTCGTCATCCTCCCTCAAGAGGCTTAGAATTATTAATCGAGAGTTGATCATCAGAAAAAATATGAAAATAATTTGCATATAGTGAATACGAATATATTGCTTCAAAACAGACATATGCGATGCATTAATGAAACAACAACGTTTAACATGAGTAAATGTTTGAACAAAAGAACATTACAACTTTGAAAAATCCTAATGAACAAAAGTCTTTTCATCTCAGGGCTTGTTACTTCGAATGGTGAGCCTTGGAGGGATGGTAGAAAAACTCAGCTTGACCATCTTGGGTGAACTCCAATGCCCCTTCATCAATCAGGTCTTGGATCTTGTTCTTCAGAGCCCAACACTCATTTGTATCATGTCCTGGACAGGCAGAGTGGTAAGCAGACCTTTTATTGGGATCATAGATAGGAGATGCTGTGTTGGGGTTCCAGGGATGAGCCCTTAATGTGATCAAATTCAATCTCAGCAGGCGTTGTAAAGCTTGAAACAACGACATGTTGAGCGGGGTGAATTGCCTTCTGGACTTGTCTGGCTGAAGCCGGTGAGGTTGATGCTGAATTTGTGACACTGGAGCCCTTTGAGGAGCTCTCCCCTTACCTCCTTGTTTCAAAGGTGGCTGAACGATGACTGGCTCTTTACCCTTAGACGCTTGCCCCAGTTGGTTACTCTGAAGCAGTTGGTTGATGAGAACACCGAGCTCTTCTTGTCTTTGAGCTAAACCTTGAATAGCAGTCCCCTGCCCCAGCATTTGGGCTTTCATTGCATCCATCTCAGCTTGCAGGTGTTTCAGCCGTTCGTCCTCAGCGCTATTCCTGACCAAAGTCTCCATGAGAAGTGTCCTTAGCTCCTCCTGCCCCTTGGATAGATTCAGGAGGATTTCCCCGAACCGAGTTTCTTAAGTAAGAAGGTCCTGGTTATCTTGTTGGGAAGCCATTGCTGAAATAAACAGCGAGAGAGGTAAGTGACTTGCAACAAGGATACCTGTTATGATGTGTATGTATGCATGCAATGTTTTCCAGGACCTCGCGGGATAAACAAGAAGACTGTTAGCATTTGAATTTGTTAGCTTGATTGGAGGAGCCCTATGTTGCTGAGAATCCTTCTTCAAGGGTCAAAAGCTCACCATTCCAGTGGGTCATAGCCCCTGACTTTAGTCATCATGTCTGGTTTTGGTTTCCAGACAACCTTGGTTAGGGGAACCTTCTTCAAGGGTCAAAGCTCACCATATCAAGTGGGTCATAGCCCCTGACTCAAGTCATCAACCTTATTTTGCTTTCCAAACAACCTTGGCTAGGGGAACCTTTTTCAGGAGTCAAAGCTCACTATATCAAGTGGGTCATAGCCTCTGACAACTTTGGCTAGAGGAAAATAAATCCTCTTTGCCCCTTGCTAGATGTTTGATTCATCATGACCTGCATCACAAGCCCTTGAGATCCTTGAAATGGGTTAGGATGTATGCAATGGTATGATGTTATGGTATGCATGGGGTAATGTGGGTAAACCCTGTTATGAGTCCCAACTAAGGACTATAAACAAACCCTGCAAGAAATTCAGTATACTTTGTTATGAGTCCCAATTAAGGACTATAAACAAAACCTGCAAGAAATTTGGTAAACTCTGTTATGAGTCCTAATTAAGGACTGCAAACCAAAACCTGCAAAGAACTTAGTCTGCAAGAAGCTCAGTACACTCTGTTATGAGCCCTAATTAAGGACTATAAACAAAACCTGCAAGAAACTCAGTACACTTTGTTATGAGTCCTAATTAAGGACCAAAACAAAACTTGCAAGAAATTTAGTAAGCCCTGTCATGGGTCTTAATTAAGGACTAAAACAAAACCTGCAGGTAGTTCATGTGTCAGATAAAGCATGCAAGTAGTCAAGTACGAAGGCACACAAGTCACACAAGAGAAGGCCCTTAGAGTTTAGGCCAGCATGGGGTCTGGGTATTACCCTCTTGAAGTTGGTGGGTTCAACATGTCCTATCAGAAGTAACCGGGTTCTAAGGGTCTCAATATCACGGGATTGCTTTCATTGTTCATCGTTTCGATTTAGCCACTGAACTGGCGACCGAAATATTCCAGGAAAGCAACCCTCAATTGAGTGTAGTATCGAGTATCAACCAACCTCGGACTGCACCAAAGTCAGTTATCTCACTACCCTAAAGAGGCCAAGATAGTTCAATTAAGGTTCCTAAGGTCTGTTGATGCTTCACGACACCACGCGGAGGCCCCGTACTCTCCTTGACTGAACTCAAGGGTTACCGGTACACACCAAAGTGCCACATCAACGTAGCAGACTGTTTCAACCATGTCGGTATACCCCGCACAGTTCCCTCACAGCCTTGTTGCTACTTTCTAAGAAGGTATCCCCAGATCCGGGTTAGGATCTATAGAACTCCCAAGACAGTCCCACAATTTAAAGCAAGCAAATCAATACAATTGAAAACACAGTTATGAACTAAACCCTAAGGTACACCTCACTTTAAATTTAATTCCCCAGCAGAGTCGCCAGTTCTGTGATCGGTGGATCTGGAACTGACTGTTTAACGCTGGTTCGCGAAATGTCGCGGAAGCAAGAGTCGCCACCGTCTTTTATTTTCTCCAAATGGAAAGGACAAAAGCACAGAAAAATTCCTTAAAGAGATTGCTCTCGGTTCGGGAGGTAGGTTATAGAAAGGGAAGGTGTTAGCACCCTTTCTATCCATGGTTATCCATGGGCTCTTAGATACTTGCTCATTTGTGTTTTCGAAATGGTTTGTTTGCTTTTCAACTGTGGGTTTTAAAAAGTTTCTTTGAAAATTTCAGTTCGACTCTTGTATCAGTCCTCAAGAGTGTTTGAAAAGTTGCTTTCGAAAGCTTTTTGAAAAGTGTCGGTGTGAAAAGTATTTTTGAATTTTGTTTTGCAATTTAGAGCAAGTATCAAGAGTCGTCTACCTACCCTAAGGAATTCGTCTGTGTAAATGTCCTTTAAAGTAATGCCATCCCACCATTGAGAGGTAGGTAGCACCACCGTTGGAGGTGTTCGGGTCAATTCGAGGTTCGGGACGTGGTGATCACCAGAGCAATGGGAAGACACCTTAGAAGCTACCCTCATGCCAGGTTCCCGGATCATGAGGACTTACTAAGACATCCTCTACTCGACGATCACCTTTCGAGGCAAGGCAACAGTGAGGCGTACCCTAGGGGTGGTGTGTGATTTGTGTGTCAGATTCATTTATTTTTGTCTTTTGTCATACCATGGGTGATCTACGCGTTTGTTTTTATTTTTTGTCCATTCATTCTTGCATGCATTTTATTAACAGTTAAAAAAGAATTGCGGGAAATAAGAATTCTAAGCTATTACAAAAGGCGCGGGTCCACATCGCCAAAATTTCCAGGACCCGATTTGACAGAAAAAATAAAGAAATAAAGTAAAGGTGCGAGAGATTAAAATTACACGGCTTTGGGAGAGGTACATGAATAATTAAAAGAAAAAGAAATAAATACGCGAATTAAATTAAAATTAGAAACGAGGGCGTTGGACCCTTTTTAATGAAATTAAATTATTAGCAAATTAATTAAATTAAAGAAAAAGAAATTATTTTTTTGTTTTTTTGTATTTATGAGAATTTAATGAGATTAATTGAAATTAAAATGCTAACCCTAATTCTAATTGTTTTTTAGTTTATTAAGAAAGTATTAACGTTAAACCTAAATTAACCTAATTATTTATATGCAATTTTAATTTATAAAAATAATAGGAAACATTTAATTATTATGAAAGAAAAGAAAAAAGAGGATGAAAATTATTACAAACCCTAATTCTACCAATTTTAAATTTATTAGAAAAAATATTAAGATTTCAACCTAAATTAAAACTAATAATCAATTGATGTTATTTATTTACAAAAATATTAATTAAATAAATATATTTAATTTTGTCCTTTCTGATTTTTTTGTGTTTTTTTATATTATTGTGAAAATAATTATTATAAAGAATTAGAAGCAATTAATTAAAATAAAGAAAAGAAAAAAAAATATAAAAAGAGTAAAAGAAACAAACTCTAGGGGGTGTTGTCCTCAAGTGGAGGGTTTGTGGTAGTGATTCAGGCCCATTTATCCTTGGCCTTGTGGACTTTTTCAGGACGCGTGTATCCCCATTGACTAGGGTCTATGGTGTTCGTCCAATCAGCGCCTTTGGATTGATCCTGGTGTATGCGTGGCAATCTGGATGGTGAGTTGTATGATGCGCCCTTAGCGTTGAACCTGCATGGGATAACAATTAAAGGAAAAATAATATGAAAGGGGTGAGGACCTAGGGCTCGAACCCAGGTCCTGTTGGTTATCCATATGTACGCCTGACCAGCTGCTCCACTTGGCTTCTTTGTACATTAAATAACAATCAATTATTATAAAATAAAACCAAGCGTTAATGATTTTTTAGCGCGAAATTTTGAACGTTCCAATCAATGCTGGCCACGTACCCTTCTTCTTCCTTGGCCTGTTTATTTCCTGAAAATAGAAAGTGGTTAGCGGGGGTTTTGAACCCCCCCAAAACATGCCATATCTGAAAATAACGATTAGGCCGTCCGGCCATATAAATTGGGCGCGAGGTTCGTGTTCTCTTCGTCCAAGCACGCTGAATCCAGTTATGGTACTGTGAGGTCCTAATTTTACAGCGTTTAAAAACGCCCAATTCAAAGCTTGCAAAACCCTAGAATATAACAATGGCAGATTTGTATATGGCACATAAAAACTCAATCAAATAATGTGGTTAGCTTTAGAATTAAGCAATGAATATAAATCAAATGTTAAAAATTACTGAAAGCGTATGATTCATGATGCAAGAACATGGAAATTTTTCTGTACAGGGTGAGATCATTCTCACGTTTCTGGGTATGAAAGCTTGTGGTTTTGATCCAAATTCCTTCCCTGAAGCCTCAGCAAGCCAATGGAATAAGTATCGTGGCTTGAATCACCTTGTATCCCTGTTTTCAGTTTTCAATTTTCAAGCAAAAAACTCAAGTATGGTTTTCTATGTATGGCGCAGCTTCCAGTCCCAAGGCACGAGGGTTTGCTTTGTACTTATGTATGGAAGGATTAGGTCAAAGAATTTGATCAAAAAATCCATCAATTGAAGGATTCAATATTTGATTTTTATGCCATGATTTTCCAAATCTTTTCCATGCTATTTTGGCTTCAATCACATCCAATCACCTTTGATTCTTTCCTAACCTGATTTGCACGAAATATTGAGTAGATATCATGCATAAAAAGATTGAAAAACCTAGGTTTAGTTTTTTTTATATATTTTAATTAATTAAGTGAATTTCTAGCATTTAAAAATTCAAATAAATAAAATAAAAATGATAAAAACTTCCCTTTGGTCCAAATGGTCGTGCACATGTCTTGGATGATGAATTGTGGAAGAAAAAGAGGCCCATTAGCAATTTTAGGTCATTTGAAGCAATGTTGACTTTTCAAAATATCCAAATATTTCCCAACTTCCACAAGGCATAACTTGCTCAATTTTTAAGATTTGCTCATGTTCTTGGACATTTTGGAAAGGTCTTTGAGTCCTCTAACCGACGTCTTTGGTCCCATGTCATTTTGATTTACCAATCTCAAGTTATGGCCTTTGACTTAAAGTCCCTTTTTGTTGACTTTTGAAAATGACCTATAATGTTGAAATTGATAACTTTTTGTGAGAGCATTTATTGGACTTGAAATATGAAGAGGAGTTGTAGGAAATGTCTTTCTCTTCAAAATGAGCTTTGGATGGGATTTTTCTGATAATCCATGTGAAAGTTATGCCCTGGTCAATTTACAGTTGACTTTTTCAACTATCCAAATATGGAAACTTTTGCATCTTGATGATTTTTGAGCCAAGCTTTGAGAATCATGATCAAGCATTGATAAAATGATGTTTGTGGCTTCAAAATGAGATGTTGACCAAAAATTTGGACTTTGGACAGCAGACAACGATTTAGGGTTCTCCGACGCTGATCTAACAATCAAAGGGAGAAAGCATAATGACGCCCTGCATGTCTCGGTGGAATACAGAGGGACTACTCTTGCACACGTTCTGGTGGACACTGGTTCATCGTTGAATGTCCTACCAAAGAAGGCATTGGATAGGCTAGATTGTGAAGGTCTAACTTTGAAGCAACATCATTGTCAGAGCCTTTGATGGTTCTAAGCGGATGGTCCACGGGGAGGTGGACATCCCGATTAAAGTGGGTACTAAAACTTTCAATTCCATATTCTATGTAATGGACATCCGTCCCTCCTACTCGTGTTTGTTGGGAAGACCCTAGATTCATCATGCTGGAGCTGTTACTTCAACTCTGCACCAGAAGCTCAAATACCTTGTTCAGGGGAAAATTGTGACAGTTCTCGGTGAGGAGGAATACATGATAAGCCATCTTAATTATTTCCGCTATGTTGAATTAGATGGTGAATTCATCGAGACCCCCTTTCAGCACTTTGAAGAGGTTTCTCCTGAAGTTGCGATAGCTAAGACAATGACTTTTGTGCCCATCATTACCAAACCTGTGTCCCGAATGTCATCCCTTAAAGATGCGAAGGTTGTGATTGAAGAAGGAGGAAGCACAGTATGGGGTCAATTGCCAGATTTTCCTTACAAGTCTGATAAATTCGGCTTGGGTTTCACTGCTTCTATTCAAAAGGCTGTGCGTCGCTCCCGGGCTGGAGGACCACCAGTGAAGATCACTCATCATGGAGTCAGTGCTTTGGAGGATGGTGAAGAGGAGAGCAACCTTGAAGATTGGATTTTCCCGACCGTTGAAGGAGGCTTGTGCAATTGGGAGGCAAAGGACTTTATTCCCATCACTTTCATCAATCAGTAATTTATCTTTCGAACATTTCTGTTGGTTTGTAATAATTCCTAAACAATTCGTACACTTTTAACCATGTGCCTTACCCGAGGTACATCGGTCCATTTGTAAAGGTTTTGATTTTTCATCTTCATATGCCATTTTTAATGAATCATGGACGTTTTCATATATAAACTTTTGTGTTCATTTTCTTTCTTTTCACATTTTTATTTGTTTAAAGGTGGTTATCCCTTACACACACCCACACTCACCAATGCAGGTATCCATCCATTCCGGATTCCATGGGTAATAATTCTGCTATGGCCTTCAGTGACTCTGAAGATCTGGTCTACCATGCCGAGTACGAAGGTGACGAAGACTGTGAAGTTCCTGGAGAATTGGCTAGACTACTACAATAGGAAGAAAGGGCTATTCTACTTCACGGGGAGTTGTTATAGACAATTAAATTGGGAACAGAGGAAGATAGAAAAGAAGTTAAAATGGGTGCCAACCTAGAGCCAAGTGTCAAAGAGCGTTTAGTTCAGTTGTTGAATGAATATGTTGAGATCTTCGCCTGGTCCTACGAAGACATGCCGGGACTGGATACAGATATTGTGGTTCACCGTCTCCCTACCAGAGAAGACTGTCCACCAATTAAACAGAAAGTCCGCCAAATGAGGCCCGATATGTCTGAAAAGATCAAAGCTAAAGTGATGAAGCAGTTCAATGCTGGCTTTCTTGTTGTTACTTCCTATCCATAATGGGTTGCTAACATTGTGCCTGTTCCTAAGAAGGATGGCAAAGTCAGAATGTGCATGGATTACAGAGACTTAAACAGGGCTAGCCCTAAAGACGATTTCCCACTACCGCATATTGACATCTTAGTTGACAATACAACATAGCACAAGGTATTTTCTTTCATGGATGGATTTTCAGGGTATAACCAGATCAAAATGGCCCCTGAAGACATGGAAAAAACTACTTTTGTTACACAGTGGGGTAAGTTCTGCTATAAAGTGATGCCATTCGGACTGAAGAATGCCGGGGCAACCTATCAACGCGCCATGGTGGCCTTGTTTCATGACATGATACATCATGAGATAGAGGTCTACATAGACGACATGATAGCTCGTTCACAAACAGAAGAAGAACACCTCGACCATCTGCAAAAGTTATTTGTCAGATTGAAAGAGTACAAGCTCAGACTGAACCCTAACAAGTGCACTTTCGGAGTCAGGTCCGGTAAACTCTTGGGATTCATCGTCAGTAACAAAGGCATCGAGGTTGATCCTGCCAAAGTCAAAGCTATACAAGAAAATCCTGCCCCTCGCACTAAGAAGGAGGTTAGAGGTTTCTTGGGACGCCTAAACTACATTGCAAGGTTCATTTCTCACCTAACATCTACTTGTGAGCCAATCTTCAAGCTGTTGAAGAAAGACCAGGTGGTTAAATGGAATGATGAATGTCAAGTTGCTTTCGATAAAATCAAGGATTATTTGCTAGAACCTCCTATCTTGATGCCACCCGTCGAAGCAAGGCCGTTAATCATGTATCTGACTGTCCTGGAGAATTCAATGGGGTGCGTATTGGGCCAACATGATGAGCCTGGCCAAAAAGAGCATGCCACTTATTACCTTAGCAAAAAATTTACTTACTGTGAGACCCGCTACTCACTGCTCGAGAAAACTTGTTGCGCTTTGGTATGGGCTGCTCGCCGGCTAAGGCAGTATATGTTGACACATACTACTTTGTTGATCTCTAAGATGGATCCAATCAAATACATCTTCGAGAAGCCTGCTTTATCTGGAAGAATCGCTAGATGGCAGATGATCCTCACCGAATATGATATATAATACACGACCCAAAAGGCTATAAAGAGGAGTGTGTTAGCCGATCATCTGGCCCATCAAGCTGTCGAAGATTACCAATCCATGAGGTTCGACTTCCCCGACGAGGATATCATGACTTTGAGCAACATTGAAGAGAACAGACCGTATGACGGACCTGAACAAGGATCCCGATGGACCTTGTACTTTGATGGTGCCTCCAACGCACTTGGCAATGATATCGGCACGGTACTTATCTCTCCAGAAGGTTGCCATACACCTTTCACTGCCAGATTCTGCTTCAGCTGCACCAACAACATGGCCGAGTATGAAGCTTGTATCTTTGGTCTCAAGCCTGCTATTGACTTGGGAATCAAATCTTTGATTGTATTTGGGGACTCAGCTTTGGTTATCATTCAAATCAAAGGAGAGTGGGATATTAAACATCCAAACTTCATCCCTTATAAAGAACATGTCCTAACATTGTTACCACATTTCGAGCAGATTACCTTCGAGCACTTCCCGCGAGAAGAGAATCAGTTGGCGGATGCTCTAGCTACAATGTCTTCCATGTTTAAACTTAAATGGGAAAATGAGGCTCCCCAAATCACTGTTGAATGGATGGATGAACCTGCACATTGTCACGAGATTAATACCGAAGAAGTAGTGGACCGATTGTGGTTTCATGACGTCAAAAGGTATCTCGAAGCACAAGAATACCCCGAAGGAGCTTCAGTCAACGACAAAAAGTTTCTGAGGAGATTCTCTGCCAAGTTTTTCTTGAGCAATGGTATCTTATACAAGCGCAATCATGATTGCATTCTGCTCCATTGTATGGACAAGGTTGAAGCTGAGCAGATCATGGCTGAACTGCACAATGGCACCTTTGGCACCCATTCTAGCAGACATACGATGGCTAAGAAGATTCTACGGGAAGGCTACTACTGGTCTACCATGGAATCTGATTGCCATCAACATTCCCGTACTTGTCACAAATGTCAAATCTATGCAGACAAGGTACACATACCTCCAGTTCCTCTCAATGTCTTAACAGCTCCTTGGCCATTCGCGATGTGGGGAATCGACATGATTGGAGAGATCAAGCCTACAGCATCCAATGGACACTATTTCATCCTGGTGGCCATTGATTACTTTACCAAGTGGGTCGAAGCAGCTTCCTTCGCCTCCGTAACAAAGAATGTGGTTTCCCGCTTCATCAAGCAGAACCTCATTTGCCGGTACGACATCCCTGACAGAATCATCACTGACAACAGTACAAACCTGAATAACACTATGATCACCGCTTTGTGTGAGCAGTTCCAGATTCAACATCACAATTCATCTCCCTATCGGCCTAAGATGAATGGTTTTGTCGAAGCTGCGAACAAAAATATCAAGAAGATCATTCAAAAGATGACAGTCACCTACAAGGACTGGCATAAGATGTTATCGTTTTCTCTGCACGGGTACCGTACCACGGCACGTACTTCAACAGGGGCAACACCATTTTCTTTGGTATACGGCATGGAAGCTGTTTTACCTATCGAGGTTCAGATTCCCTCCTTGAGAATCATGAAAGGTGCTGGTTTGAGTGAAGACGATTGGATTCAGACCCGGCTTGATCAACTGAACTTGATCGACGAGAAGCGACTTATTGTTGTTTTCCATGGTCAGTCGTATTAGAAGCGAATGATCAAGGCATTCAACAAGAAAGTCAGACGCCAGACATATCAAGTCGGGGATCTTGTAATCAAGCGGATCATCTTGCCGCAAAGTGATCCTAGGGGCAAATGGACTCCTACTTACGAAGGACCATTTGTGATCAAAAACATCTTTTCTGGTGGGGCAATGATCCTGACCACCATGGACGGCGACGACCTGTCGCACCCTGCGAACACCGACATAGTCAAAAGATACTACGCATAAACGACTTGACAAGTTGAAAACCCGAAAGGGCGATTTGGGCAAAAATGGGCATCCCGATGAATCGAAAACCCGAAAGGGCGGTTCACGCAAAAATTAGGGATAAAATAAAAAAAATTGTACACCCGGCAAGTTGAAAACCCGAAAGGGCGACTTGGGCAAAAAAGGGTTTCCCGATGGACTGAAAACCCGAAAGGGCGGTCCAGGAAAAAGTTAGGGAATTAAAGCGTATGACTATGTCTCGTCGGATCACTTTATAGACAATCTCTTCACCAGAAAAACTTCGGGCTTCTGATCAATCCAATCATCATCGGACGAAGCAATGAATGAACAAGATATTTAGAGTTACGAAGGCTATAGCAGAATGGGAACCCCATGGAATTTTTACAGATAGCCATCTTTCTTTGTATAAATTTTTCTCAATTTTTTATGACAACATTCTCTTACTAGGATGTTTGTCTCCTTTGTACAAAATACTTACACAAAGTTAATACAAAGATACTTCAAAGTGCAGAAAACTATTTGCCTTTTCTTTTTCTTTACACTTATGTTTTATTTGAAAACGCCCAATGGTTTATTAAATGAGCATATGCATTTGAATATAATCACTGTTTGCAAATAAACGAAATGTGAAAGAATAATTACTGACAGGTTGAAAGGATAGGAAAACTTCTTTAAGCCATTCCAAGCGAAACCCCCTACAGTACATCATTTGGATCCCCAGTGGAGCTAAAACTTGAAAAACATATCCCCGTCGGAATTAAATTTCAAAATCCTCGCCAGAGTTGGAACTTCAAACTCCCAATCCCCGGCGGAGCCATATTTCAAACCTCTAATACCCATCAGAGTTAAAATCCCCAGCAGAGCCAAAAACTTTGGGTCATGGATCCCCAGCAAAGATGAAACCTTCTTCCCTAGCGAAGTCGAATTTCCAACTATCAATCTACAGCGGAGACCATCCAGTTTCCCCGAATTCCCCAGCAAGTTATCTTAAAAACCTGGAAATCAACCAGATAACAGCTAACTTTTATCCTTAACAGAATGAAGATTCTCATTCTTGAAACCTCAGAAGATTGGAATACACCCAAGCTCCTGATATCCTTAACAGAATGAAGATTCTCATTCTTGAAACCCCGGAAGATTGGCATACACCCAAACTCCTGATATCCCCGTTAGAATGAAGATTCTCATTTTTTACTCCCAGAAGATTGGCATACACCCAAACTTCTGATATCTCCAACAGAATGAAGATTCTCATTCTTAAAGTGATTCCAACTCAAACTCCTGAACTTTTTCCAAACAGGAATAAGCCTTTTTCCCCAGAGTCCTGATCTCCCCAGAAGAGTAGCTACTCTCCAGCAGTATAACTATTCCCCACGGAGTTCTGAATCCCCAACAGAATGAAGATTCTCATTCTTAACTCTCCAATTTGAAGGCCCCAAGGATTTATTTTCCTTAGCAGATTAAAGATTCTCAATTTGAACTCCCCAGAGAAGTTACCAGAGTATTCATAACTCCTCGGCATGAGCTTGTCAGAATTTTTAGTCCCCTACAGATCGAAGATTCTCATTCTCACTTCTCCAATAAGCCTTTTTCCCCAGAAGATCGAAGTTTCTCATTCTTAATTCTCCGAAGAAGCCATCAGAGTTTTCCTTATTCTCCAGCAGATCAAGGTTTTCTTTTGTCTGATCCCCAGTAGAGGTCTTCAGAGTTTCCCTATTCCCCAGCCGAGTAAGGATTCCCATTGGTGTACTCCCCAGCTATAGTCATCAAAGTTCTTTGGATTCCCCAAGCAGGTTTCTCAAGCAGAATTAATGGATTCCCACATCCCCACAGAGTTTGTCAAAGTTCTTGTTAACCCCCACAAGTTACCAAGGGTTCTCTATCCCCAACAGTGGTCCAAGGATTTCTCATCTTCAGCAATCAAAGATTTTGAATCTCCAGCAGCGGTCATGGATTTATTCTCCCCGACAGCAGTCAAGGATTTTATTATCTCCCGCTATCAAGGATTTATTTTCCTCGGCTAATCAGCTTGCATGCGCATACATTACATTCATATATCATAAACATTGATAAAAACACATTTTATTGCATCATACATGTCATGCAACATAACTTTGCGTTTCAGCTAACATTTTACCCTTCACAGGATCAGATTAAAAGCTACCTTTAACAAATATTCAAAGATTTCAGATACAGTATGGATACACTCAAGACGCGGAAGTCATTCTGTTACTCATTCAGATCTCTTATTCAGATACAGTATGGATACACCCCCAGACACGGAGGTCATTCTATTACTCATTCAGACTTCAACAATCAGATACAGACTAGATACGCTCCAGACCCGGAAGCCATTCTATTTCTCATTCAGATTCAACTATCAACTTCAAGCTCAGATACACTCCAAGACATGGAAGTCATTCTGCTTCCTTTTCAGATCCCAGTTACGGTACGGATACACTCCAGACACAGAAGTCATTCTGCTACTCATACAGATCTCAACTACAGATACAGTTCAGATACGCACCAGACACGTTTGCCATTCTGTCACTCATTCAAACATTTCCCCAACCCAGAGATGCTCCATACATGGATGTCATTCTGTCGTTTATTCAGATTCCAGATTCAGATGCAATAAAGATACACTCCAAACACGGTAGTCATTCTGATATTCATTAAAGAATCAAATACAGTTACAGCTCGGATGCGCTCCAGACACGGACACCTTTCCATTGCTCATACAAATTCAATCTCCAGATACAACTCAAATACGTTCTAGATACGAATACCATTCTGATGTTCATTCTCCTGATTTTCAACAAACCTTTTGGATGGAATCTTTAATCCCATCTCCAGCAAGATTCTATCATCTCTGAATGGCATCTTTAAGCCCATTTCTCCAGCTACATCTTGACGAGTGCAAATTTAAGGGCACTCTAGTGTCCAATCCTCTTTTACCTTCGAGTCACGAAAGGCAACCTCGCCAATCTAACTCTTCAGTTTCAAGAAGATTGAACAGGGGAAGCTGTTGTACCCCAAAATTTTCCCTCTCATTTTATCAAAATTTCCCCTCACAAGACTCTTTGGACTCCAGACAGAATTAGGGTTTGCTCTACCCAAGACAACTCCTTGCATTATTGACCTGAAATTAGGGTTTGAGTTTGCACAAGGATATTTGGACTTCCAATACTCAAAGTGACTTTCATACTTCATGTTGGACTTATAAGATTGCTCATACCAAGTTTCAAGCCTTGAATCAAAATTTTGCCCAGTCAATTGGACAGTTGACCTATAAATCAACTGTATTGGGGAAAAAGTCAATTGTGGCTAATTTACAGTCAAACCTCATGATTTTTGATCCATATCAACATTATAGGCTCATATTAACCATTTTATCAAGTTTGGACCACAACTCCTCAAGAAATTCGATCAGATCATCAAAAGGGCAAAATGGTCATTTTTAGGGTTTTGACTGCACAAGGGCAATTTCTGATTTTTCATCTAGCCAATGGAAAATTGGGTTCAATCATGGATTCAAGGACTCAATGGCATCATCTTGACCTATTCACAAGGTTCAAAAGATCTCAATTGCATTGGATTGACAGATGAATTTTCCAGTCAACTGATCAAAAATCAACTATACACTAAAAAGTCAAACTTTGACTTTTTGGTCAAAATCAAGTGCCAAGGGTCATTTTTCATCAAGATGTGTCAAAATATGAAACTTGTTCATCAAGAAACCTAATTTTGCAAATTAGGGTTTTAAAATGAAAAGTTTCATAACTTAGAAATTTTCTAAGTTATGAAATTTTCTCATTTTTCCCAACTTTGCCCAACATTTTCACCATGATGCAATTGGATTCAAACAAAACTTCCAACATGAAAGTTGTAGTCCCCCACAAAATCTACAACTTTTATTCACAAAGTTTTCAAAAAGGATGCTTGGATCTCAAGTTATGGTTTTTGGAATAAGGGTCCATGAAACTTTTAACTTAATGAAATTTTGCCCTAATTTAGGCAGGATTTTGACCTATCTTCATGGCAATTTTTCACATAGTTAAACTTGGAATATAAAAATTCATTTCAAAGATGGATTGTATGGCATGTTACAAGCTTTCCAAAATGTCCAGGAACTCTCCAAAATCATTTGTGGTTATGGATAATCAAAGGTTTGAATTTGGAAAAAAGTCACTTTGATCCATGGCATTTTTCACTATGCTACAAGTTGCAATTTCTGTCCAGCTTCATTTGTACTTACTTACAGGTCTCTAAACCCTTCCACACTCAAAAATTGAATGCAAACTCAATGGTTTAAGGCATTATTCTGATCAATGGAAGTTTACACAAGGGTTTAATCCATTTTTGGCAAAAAGTGAACATTGCCATTTTCATAAAGTTGGCTTTATGTCAAGTTGTTCCTCTTGAGCCTTGAACCTTTTCTTTTACAGCAAACAAACTCCATAAACTCAGGGCAAAGGACAACCACTTTGTGCAGCTAGGAAGGAGGCATGTACAGGCTCTTTGCTTAATAACTTCACACTTTTCTTAAAAGCCAAGTGTGATCGGTGGAAATAGAACTGACTGTTTTGGAATGCTGGTTTGCGTTTGCGTTTAGCAAAATGTCGCGGTAAGCAAGAGTCGCCACCGTCTTTTATTTTCTCCAACAAGGAAAGGACAAAAGCACAGTAAAATTCCTTTTCGAGATGTTTCTCGGGTTCGGGAGGTAGATTATAGAAAGGGAAGGTGTTAGCACCCTTTCTATCTGTGGTTATCCACGGGCTCTTAGGTACTTGCTCACTATGTTTTCAAAATGTTTTGCTTTTCTTGTGTTTGTGGGTTTTGAAAACGTTTGTTTGAAAACTTCGATTTATCTCTTGTATCAGTCCTCAAGAGTGTATGAAGTGTTGTTTGAAAACTTTTTTCAGAAAAGTGTAGGTGCGAAAAGTATTTTTGTTTTGAAAGAGCAAGTACCTGAGAACCTCTACCTACTCAAAAGAAATTAAGCTGTGTAAATGTCCTTTAGACAGTACTATCCCACTATTGAGAAGTAGGTAGCACCGTCGTTGGAGTTTCGGGTCAATTCGATTATAGGGACATGTGGTCACCAAAGCAATAGTAGGACGCCTTAGCGGTAACCCTAATGTCTTAGATCGTTTCATCCGAGGCAACCGTTTCGAGGCAACTTAGATCTTTAGACAGGAGGGCGACCTCTAAAACACCCTATACTCAATGACCACGTCGAGGCAACCAAGTGAGGCGTACCCTAAGAGTGGCATGTGCGAGTATGTCAGGATTCAGTTAAGTTATCTTTGCACATGTTATGGTGAGCTACGAGTTGATTTTAATTTCAGAGATAAGTCTTGTCATTCATAGCCTAGTTAACATACATCTAGCAGTTAATAGTTGCGGAAAGTAAAGCTAAACTATTACAAGGCGTCGGGTATTTACATCGCCAAAAACAAACCCTTGAAAAAGTAAATTGCGGGAAATTAAAGGAAAACGATAAAAAGGTCCTAATTAAAGCTATTACATCCTCGGGGCAAATACATAAATATGGATCAAACATAAATAAAATAAACATACGCGCGAGAGAAAATTGAATCGGAGAAGTCCTTAGGGTTTTGACCCTTTTTTGAGAAAGAAAGAAGTTTTTATTATTTTGCATTAAATTCAATTACTTAAAACTAATTAATTAATAAAAAGAAATATTTTTTGAGTTTTTATGTTTTTAAGGAAAAAAAGAAAAAAGATGGTCAAAAGTTATTAAAACCTAATTCTATATTAATTTTAAATTATTGTGAAAATATTAAAATTAACCTAATTAACTAAATTAATTACATTAGTATTTATTTACAAAAAATAATAAATTAAGGGTGAATTTAATAAATAAATAAAAATATTATGTTTTAGTTTTCTGATTTTATTATGAAAAATTAATTGGTTTAATTAAATAATAATAATAATTAATAGTAAAATAATTAAATGAAAAAAATATAAGAAGAAAAAAGAATAACCCAGGGGGGTGTTGGCCCAAGTTAGGAGGTATCTTTGGTGATTCTGAAGCCCATTAAGCTGCAAGCCCTTTTGACTTTTGTGATCATCTACACGCTTGTTGACTAAAGTGTATGGTGGTCTCCCACTCATGGCTATTGGATCTGAGTTTAGAGACACATGGCATGCTGAGCTATGAAGCCTATGGTGGACCTCACTTTGAATCTAGCACGTGAATACCTGAAAAATAAAAGCAACAATGTTTTGGGGGACCTGGGATTCGAACCCAGGTCCCAAGGCTTCCATATCAACGCACTCACCACTCAACCAAGTTGTTTTATTTGTTATTATGATAAGTGGTGATTATTATATTAGTAAACAAACAAATATGTTGTACAACAAAACAACGTGCGCCCTTTTTTAAACTGGCCAACCAGGTACTAACACATCATCTTCTTCTTCATTTTTCCTGCAAAATATAAACAGATAGCGGGGGTTTTTAACCCCCACAAACTAGCTGCACGAATAATAGCGATTAGCACCACAATATATATAAATAGTTCGCGAAGTGTTGGGCTTGTTCGTCTTGGCCTAACGATTCCAACCATGTGCCTTAGGAGTCCTAATTTTGCCTGGTTCAAAAAGCCCCAATTTCAAAGCTTAAGAACCCTAGAAATTGATCATGGCATCTTTGGATTCAGGGGGTTATAGCTCAATTAAACCATTCCATAAGCTTGGTATGACCTCTAGCAATGCAAAACAATCACAAAAACATGTTAATTATGCATGAATTAGGCAATATGATTTTGAAATATAAGTGCAAACCGTGGTTCTGTTTTCGGTGATTTCTTGAGCTTTAGTGCGTGATTTCAATTGCAAATTGTCCCTGGGACCTCCTGCAATGTATTTGAATCAACAAATTGCCTTGAATTGGTCTGGAATACAAGAATAGGTTTTCATTTTTTCTTCAAATTTCTTGAATATGCTAGCGTCTTTTCTGAAGCCTTTTCACGTCCATTAGGTCAGGCTTAGCTTGCTTATGTATAAGAGAATGAAATTAGGTCAAAAACTTGGGTCCAATCCATGTGCATTCAAGTTTAAATCTTTGATTGGAAATCAAATCTTTTTGATTTTTCATGATTGGAAAATGTTGCCAAATTTGGAGATTTTTGTATCTTTGACTTGTGCACGAAATTGACAGCATATCTTGACCATATTTGCTTCACAAATTGATTGAAAAATCCAATCTTCTATTTTCCTACAATTTAAATTAATTAAATGAATTAATATTAATTAAAAATCCAATTAATCAATAAAAATAAGAAAATAAATTCAATTAAGCTTGATGGGTCGTGCATAGGCCATGGATGAAGTTTCAAGAAGAGATTTGAGGCCCATTAGCAAAAATAAGGTGTTTTGAGCAAAGTTGACTTTTGCAAATTCATGAAAATTTCCCAACTTCTCCAATGCACAACTTGCTCAATTTTGATCATATGACCATGTTCTTGGACATTTTGGAAAGCCCTTGAAGCCCTCTAACCAATGCCTTTGGTCCCGTGTCATTTGGATTTACCAATCTCAAGTTATGGCCTTTGACTCAAAGTGCATTTTTGTTGACTTTTGAAATTGACCTATAATGTAAAAATTGGTAACTTTTTGTGAGAGCATTTCTTGAACTTGGAGTGTGAATATGGATTGTAGGAAATTGCATCCTCTTCAAAATGAGCATTGGATGGGATTTTTTTGATGAACCATGAAAAAGTTATGCCCTGGTCAAGATACAGTTGACTTTTCTACTGTCCAAAAATAGTAACTTTTTGCATCTTGATGATTTTTTGAGCTATTCTTGTGGAATCATGATCAAGACTTTATCAAATGATGATTATGAACTCAAAATAAGATGTTGACCAAAAATTCTGACTTTTGGCTGCAAAATGACCATTTTGCCCTTGTAGTTGACTGTGGATGAAATGAGGCTTTTGACTGTGCAAATTGACACTGTGAGTCTTGAAACTTGGTATGTAGGTGCTTGAGAATGCATATAGGCCTATGAGACTTGATTGAACCATTGAAAACCTCAAATTCCTTGAAAGAACTAAAACCCTAATTTCAGCTGGCTTAGGAGGTGGTTTGACTGTACAACCCTTGAGCCATTTTAAGGATCATTCTTGACAAATCTTAAGGAATATGGGAGGGCAAATTTTGGGGTACAACAGTTGCCCCTGTTCAATCTTCTTAAACCTGAGGATGTAAATTGGCTTTCGGTCCTTTCGTGATCCGAAGGTGGAAGATGATTGAACACTAAAGTGCCCAGAAATTTGCGCTCGCATGGTGTAGTATCAGCAATGTGATGTCGGGAATGGGCTTACAGATGCCATTTGGAGAGATGATGGATAGGGGGATGGGCTTATAGATGCCATCTGGAGATTGTTGGTATGAGGATGGGCTTACAGATGCCATCTGGAAATATAATGGATAGTTTTGTCTTCGTTGACGGGTTGTCTTCATTGACGGGTTGTCTCCATTGACGGGTTTGGCGTCAAGAAAATCTTTAGGAATCGATTTAACTGGACCAGAGGAGGTTTTTTTGATAATGATGTGATGAAGGAATCTGAGACGATTGCTACTCCAAATAGACGATGAAGGAATCTGGGACGATTACTACCTCAGCATGATGATGAAGGAATCTAGGACGATTACTACCTCAGCAGGATGATGAAGGAATCTAGAACGATTACTACCTCAGCAGGATGATGAAGGAATCTTGGATGACTTCTACCTCAGCAGGATGATGAAGGAATCTAGGATGACTTCTACCTCAGCAGGATGATGAAGGAATCTTGGATGACTTCTACCTCAGCAGGATGATGAAGGAATCTTGGATGACTTCTACCTCAGCAGGATGATGAAGGAATCTAGGACGATTACTACCTCAGCAGGATGATGAAGGAATCTAGGACGATTACTACCTCAATGGGATGATGAAGGAATCTTGAACGACTTCTACCTCAACGGGATGATGAAGGAATCTTGGACGACTACTACCTCAGCAGGATGATGAAGGAATCTAGGATGACTTCTACCTCAGCAGGAATGATGAAGGAATCTTGGATGACTTCTACCTCAACGGGATGATGAAGGAATCTTGGACGACTTCTACCTCAACGGGATGATGAAGGAATCTTGGATGACTTCTACCTCAACGGGATGATGAAGAAATCTTGGACGACTTCTACCTCAACGGGATGATGAAGGAATCTTGATGACTTCTACCTCAACGGGATGATGAAGGAATCTTGGACGATTACTACCTCAGCGGGATGATGAAGGAATCTTGGATGACTTCTACCTCAACGGGATGATGAAGGAATCTTGGACGACTTCTACCTCGACAGGATGATGAAGGAATCTTGGATGACTTCTACCTCAACGGGATGATGAAGGAATCTTGGATGACTTCTACCTCTACAGGATGATGAAGGAATCTTGGACGACTGCTACTCCAAAAGGTGATGACTTTTATCTGTCGATTGATCTTTCCTGAATAGGTAAAGAGTTAGTTGTATGCAACGTCATGATGTATGAAATGCATGATGTCGTGATGTTCTCAAGAATGAGTGAGATCGTGTCGTATGCACTTTGTCATGCATGAAATTTTTATGAATGTATTTTCGTCTGGGAAAATAAATCCTTGACAAATGCCGGGGAGTTTGTTAAATCCTGGGCTGATGTTGAAGAGTAGAGTTCTTCGTTTCCGCTGGGGATGATGAACGAAGATGATTGCAAGAATAAACCGGTAGGAGAAGATGACTCTGTTGGGGGATAAACCTGGTGAAGAGATTACTCTGCGGGGAAGAAATGCTTCGCTGAGATTTTAACGATAACTCCGCTGGGGATTCCGTTGATAAGCTCTGTTAGGGATTTTGATGATGAACTCCGCTGGGGACAGAAAGAACTTCGCTGGGGATGATCTTTCAGTTGCAACTTGCTGAGGATAACCCAGTTAGACTCTTGTGGGGATAACCTTTTGAATATGGCTGGGGAGATACATTTGTACTCTGCAGGGGACAAGCTTCCAGAATCTACTGGGGAAGATGATTCAACTCTAGTCGGGGAAGCTTTTTAGACCGCGCTGGGGAAATGACTCCACTGGGGTATCTGATATTCCGCCGGGGAACATTCTTATGTTTCGTTGACGAATATTAAGACTGTCGGGGATGCTTGCTAAGGAATATCTGTATACTCCACTGTGGAATATTAAGATCTACTGAGGATACCCGACCTTTTGAGGGCTGATGGTAGACTAACTCTGCTTGGAGAAGAGTATTGCTGATTCGTCCATGGTTGCAGGTCTCAGTGGGGAGAGCTACCATTACTGTCTTACTCTGCGGGGAGTGAAGGTATCTTGGTTACATCTTTAACTGAATCTACCTTGTACCTGGAGGACAGAGCAGCTCGTACAGTTCAGACAATTCTTATTGCCCCAGTTTCTGCGGGAGAAGAAGGTACCTGTGGAGGTGCTTGATAACTGCCGATTGACAAATCTTCTTCTGGTAGGCAAGTGACGAGATGACGGGACATAGTCGTACACTTTTGATCCCTAACTTTTGCCTGGACCTCCCTTTCGGGTTTTCCGTCCATCGGGATACCCTTTTTTGCCCAAGCCGCCTTTTCAGGTTTTCGACTTGCCGGGTGTACAGATTTTTTTCATTTTCATCCCTTATTTTTGCCCGAACCCTTTTGGTTCGCCGGGAAGCCCTTATTTTTGCCTAGGCCAGTCAACCTAGCGGGTCTTTGTTCATGCGCAGTATTTTTTTGACTATGTCCACATTCTCAGAGTGCAGGGAGTTGTCACTGTCAGTAGTGTTGTATCGCCATACTACCAGAAGATGTTTGATCATGCAAGATTCGTTGCTGGAGTTCATGTCCAATGCCCCAAGTGACTCAGGCGGAGATTTTCCCCTGGCTATTTGGCTATTTGAGAGATTCCTTGAATCTTGACTTGACTGCCCCAGATGATGGACAATGATCATGTCGTGCCCCTTAGTTGGAAGTGCTTTTCCACTTGAGGTGATCCTTGAGAAGATTTTTGTTTACTAGATATTCGTCGTGCGAATTTCTCTGCTGTTCGAACAAATAGTCATATGCAAACAATATTATTTTAAGAATGCAAAGCTTATGTCTGTCTTGAAGTTTTTTTTGAAAATGCATTTTTCAATAAAACAAGTGAATTTTTGTAAAATGTGATGTCAACTCAAGATTTTATAGCGAGCCCTACAGGAGTCAGGATACCTTTGTAACAGTATGATTTCGAACTAACCCATGCTTCAGCTAGGACTTTTAAGGGTTATAACGTGGCATGGTTCACGGTTTAAGAAACAAAGGATAAAGGCTCAAATTTTATTTGTACCCACCCGTTCTTCGTGATGTTCTTCGATCCTAAACTCAGCTAATCGTGCATTGGATCTTGTTTGAGTCTTTGCTCTGATATTCCAGTGATGGTTCAGATACTGACAATTTATTTTGAATAGGCTGTCATTTCTTTTTTGTTGAGGGTTTGTAGGACCTCTTTCTTTTCGATTTTATTATCCCTGTCTTTTTGCCTGAACTGTTTCTTTTGTGATTACAGTCAGCGGGATGCCCCAGTTTTGTAAGTCTCCTTCATAGGTTTTGACTTAATGGGCTTTTTTTTTTTGAAAGATAACGACTGCCTGTCTTGACGATTATAGGGAACCATCACTGTTTTTTTTTTGGAAGGACTCCTTTGATGCCATTCATTGTGCACCTGGATCAACTGAGAAGACTACCCTTCCCCAGGTTATAATTAAGGGTTTTAATTTTTTTGTGAAAAGAAAAACTCCAACTTCTTTGGCTCAAAGGGGTTGACTAGGGATTATCTTCCTTATAACTCCACTGTTTAGGATTTGAAGCAATGCATGTACTTCATCAGCGGGGTCTGTTCAAAAGCATACTGCAAAGATCGTGGTATCATTTTTGTCATCCTCCCTCAAAAGGCTTAGAATTTTTTAATCGAGAGTTGAATCATCAAAAAGTGGAAGCAATTTTAAGCATAGTGAAAACAATTAATTCAAAACAGACATGTGTGATGCATTAATGAAATAAGAGAGTTTGACATGATAATTGTTTGAATAACAAAGAAAAATACAACTTGAAAATTCAAATGAACAAAAGACATTCTCAATGATTTGGTGTAGGATGAGTGATCAAACTTGATCTCCTTGGCATCAATCAGGTCTTGGATCTTGTTCTTCAAACTCCAACAGTCGTCGGTGTCATGTCCAGGACTGTCAGAATGGTAGGCACATCTCATACTCGGGTTATACTTTGGGGAGGCTGTGTTGGGATTCTTAGGAGGGTCCCTTAACGTCACCAGATTCAATCTCAACAGGTGTTGTAAAGCTTGAGACGGTGACACGTTGAGCTTGGTGAATTGCCTCATAGGCTTGTTTGGCTTGCTCTGATCAACCCGTTGTTCTTGGCGAGGTTGTTGTTGGACCTGTGAGGTAGCAGCGACTTGAAGAGTATTATTCATCAAACCAAACCTTTGACTTCTCTGAAGTTGATTAATGACTTGATCCTCAACCTTGACTGTTTGCTTCATACTGTTGTATTTGTCTTGATGAAGCTGGTTGATCATGGTTCTCAACTCTTCTTACTCCCGAGCTAAGCCTTGGATAAGAGCCATCTGCCCCAGCATCTGGGTTCTCATTGCGTCTACCTCAGCTTGCAGATGTTTCAGCCGTTCGTCCTTATTGTCTTCAGGAATTTTCTTGACCAAATTCCCCATGAGGAGTGTTCTCAACTCTTCCTGCCCCTTGGATAGGTTTAGGAAGATTTCCCTAAACTGAGTCTCTTGGGCATGAAGATCCTGGTTGTCTTGTTGGAGGGCCATTGCTGAAATAAACAGCGAGAACATGAGAGACCTGTAAAGGGTGACCTGTTATGAAATGATATGTATGTATGCAATGTTTTCAAGGATCTCGCGAGGTAAACAGGAAACTGTTAGAATCTGAATTTTGCAGTTTGATTGAAGGAACTTCATGTTGCTGAGAGTCCTTCTTCAAGAGTCAAAGCTCACCATGTCGAGTGGGTCATAGACCCTGACTCAAGTTATCATGTTTTGATCTCCAAACAACCTTGACTAGAGGAAAATAAATCCCCTTTGCCCCTTGCTAGACATTTGGTTCACCGTGACCTGCATCACAAACCCTTGAGATCCTTGAAATGGTTAAGGAAATGCTATGGTATGATGTTATGATGTTATGTACATGGATGCAAAAGTAAGCAAGTGTATATACAGATAGTCATATTCACACAAAGCAAACAAGTCCTTAGGTTTAGGCTTGCATGGGGTTCGTAGGTAAGTACCCTCTTGAAGTTAGTTGGCTCAAAACCTGTCCTATCAATAGTAATCGGGTTCTAAGGAGCTCAATATCATTGGATTGTTTTCTATGTTCATTGTTTTGATTTAGCCACTTAACTGGCGACCAAAATATTCCAAGAAAACAACCCTCAATGAGTGTAGTATCGAGTATCTACCAACTTCGGACTGCACCAAAGTCGGTCATCTCACTACCCCTAAAAAGGCCAGGATGGTCAAGTAAGGTTCTAAGGTCAGTTGATGCTTCACGACACCACGCGGCGGCCGCGTACTCTCCTTTACTTGACTCAAGGGTTACCGGTACTCACCAAAGTGCCACATCAACGTAGCCACTGCTTCAACCATGTCGGTATACCCCGCACAGTTCCCTCACAGTTTGTTGCTACTTCTAAAGGGTATCCCCAGATCTGGGTTAGGATCTATAAAACTCCGATACAAGCCCACAATATTAAAGCATTCAAGGCATACAATTGAAAACATAGTGATTTAATCCTAAGGTACACCTCACTTATTTAGATGATCCCCAGCAGAGTCGCCAGTTCTGTGATCGGTGGAAATAGAACTGACTGTTTTGGAATGCTGGTTCGTGTTTGTGTTTAGCAAAATGTCGCGGTAAGCAAGAGTCTCCACCGTCTTTTATTTTCTCCAACAAGGAAAGGACAAAAGCACAGCAAAATTCCTTTTCGAGATGTTTCTCGGGTTCGGGAGGTAGATTATAGAAAGGGAAGGTGTTAGCACCCTTTCTATCTGTGGTTATCCACGGGCTCTTAGGTACTTGCTCACTATGTTTTCAAAATGTTTTGCTTTTCTTATGTTTGTGGGTTTTGAAAAACTTTGTTTGAAAACTTCGATTTATCTCTTGTATCAGTCCTCAAGAGTGTATGAAGTGTTGTTTGAAAACTTTTGTCAGAAAAGTGTAGGTGCGAAAAGTATTTTTGTTTTGAAAGAGAAAGTACCTGAGAACCTCTACCTACTCAAAAGAAATTAAGTTGTGTAAATGTCCTTTAGACAGTACTATCCCACTATTGAGAAGTAGGTAGCACCGTCGTTGGAGTTTCGGGTCAATTTGATTATAGGGACATGTGGTCACCAAAGCAATAGTAGGACGCCTTAGCAGTAACCCTAATGTCTTAGATCGTTTCATCTGAGGCAACCGTTTCGAGGCAACTTTGATCTTTAGACAGGAGGGCGACCTCTAAAACACCCTATACTCAATGACCACGTCGAGGCAACCAAGTGAGGCGTACCCTAAGAGTGGCATGTGCGAGTGTGTCAGGATTCAGTTAAGTTATCTTTGCACATGTTATAGTGAGCTACGAGTTGATTTTAATTTCAGAGATAAGTCTTGTCATGCATAGCCTAGTTAACATACATCTAGCAGTTAATAGTTGCGGAAAGTAAAGCTAAACTATTACAAGGCGTCGGGTATTTACATCGCCAAAAACAAACCCTTGAAAAAGTAAATTGCGGGAAATTAAAGGAAAGCGATAAAAAGGTCCTAATTAAAGCTATTACATCCTCGGGGAAAATACATAAATATGGATCAAACATAAATAAAATAAACATACACGTGAGAGAAAATTGAATCGGAGAAGTCCTTAGGGTTTTGACCCTTTTTTGAGAAAGAAAGAAGTTTTTATTATTTTGCATTAAATTAAATTACTTAAAACTAATTAATTAATAAAAAGAAATATTTTTTGAGTTTTTATGTTTTTGAGGAAAAAAAGAAAAAAGATGGTCAAAAGTTATTAAAACCTAATTCTATATTAATTTTAAATTATTGTGAAAATATTAAAATTAACCTAATTAACTAAATTAATTACATTAGTATTTATTTACAAAAAAATAATAAATTAAGGGTGAATTTAATAAATAAATAAATAAATTATGTTTTAGTTTTCTGATTTTATTATGAAAAATTAATTGGGTTAATTAAATAATAATAATAATTAATAGTAAAATAATTAAATGAAAAAAATATAAGAAGAAAAAAGAATAACCCAGGGGGTGTTGGCCCAAGTTAGGAGGTATCTTTGGTAATTCTGAAGCCCATTAAGCCGCAAGCCCTTTTGACTTTTGTGATCATCTACACGCCTGTTGACTAAAGCGTGTGGTGGTCTCCCACTCATGGCTATTGGATCTGAGTTTGGAGACACATGGCATGCTGAGCTATGAAGCCTATGGTGGACCTCACTTTGAATCTAGCACGTGAATACCTGCAAAATAAAAGCAACAATGTTTTGGGGGACCTGGGATTCGAACCCAGGTCCCAAGGCTTCCAGATCAACGCACTCACCACTCAGCCAAGCTGTTTTATTTGTTATTATGATAAGTGGTGATTATTATAATAGTAAACAAACAAATATGCTGTACAACAAAACAACGCGCGCCCTTTTTTAAACCGGCCAACCAGGTACTAACACATCATCATCTTCTTCATTGTTCCTGCAAAAATATAAACAGATAGCGGGGGTTTTTAACCCCCACAAACTAGCTGCACGAATAATAGCGATTAGCACCACAATATATATAAATATTTCGCGAAGTGTTGGGCTTGTTCGTCTTGGCCTAACGATTCCAACCATGTGCCTTAGGAGTCCTAATTTTGCCTGGTTCAAAAAGCCCCAATTTCAAAGCTTAAGAACCCTAGAAATTGATCATGGCATCTTTGGATTCAGGGGGTTATAGCTCAATTAAACCATTCCATAAGCTTGGTATGACCTCTAGCAATGCAAAACAATCACAAAAACATGTTAATTATGCATGAATTAGGCAATACGATTTTGAAATATAAGTGCAAACCGTGGTTCTGTTTTCGGTGATTTTTTTTAGCTTTAGTGCGTGATTTCAATTGCAAATTGTCCCTGGGACCTCCTGCAATGTATTTGAATCAACAAATTGCCTTGAATTGGTCTGGAATACAAGAATAGGTTTTCACTTTTTCTTGAAATTTCTTGAATATGCTAGCGTCTTTTCTGCAGCCTTTTCACGTCCATTAGGTCAGGCTTAGCTTGCTTATGTATAAGAGAACGAAATTAGGTCAAAAACTTGGGTCCAATCCATGTGCATTCAAGTTTAAATCTTTGATTGGAAATCAAATCTTTTTGATTTTTCATGATTGGAAAATGTTGCCAAATTTGGAGATTTTTGTATCTTTGACTTGTGCACGAAATTGCCAGCATATCTTTACCATATTTGCTTCACAAATTGATTGAAAAATCCAATCTTCTATTTTCCTACAATTTAAATTAATTAAATGAATTAATATTAATTAAAAATCCAATTAATCAATAAAAATAAGAAAATAAATTCAATTAAGCTTGATGGGTCGTGCATAGGCCATGGATGAAGTTTCAAGAAGAGATTTGAGGCCCATTAGCAAAAATAAGGTGTTTTGAGCAAAGTTGACTTTTGCAAATTCATGAAAATTTCCCAACTTCTCCAATGCACAACTTGCTCAATTTTGATCATATGACCATGTTCTTGGACATTTTGGAAATCCCTTGAAGTCCTCTAACCAATGCCTTTGGTCCCATGTCATTTGTATTTACCAATCTCAAGTTATGGCCTTTGACTCAAAGTGCATTTTTGTTGACTTTTGAAATTGACCTATAATGTAAAAATTGGTAACTTTTTGTGAGAGCATTTCTTGAACTTGGAGTGTGAAGATGGATTGTAGGAAATTGCATCCTCTTCAAAACGAGCATTAGATGGGATTTTTATGATGAACCATCAAAAAGTTATGCCCTGGTCAAGATACAGTTGACTTTTCTACTGTCCAAAAATAGTAACTTTTTGCATCTTGATGATTTTTTGAGCTATTCTTGTGGAATCATGATCAAGACTTGATCAAATGATGATTATGAACTCAAAATAAGATGTTGACCAAAAATTCTGACTTTTGGCTGCAATATGACCATTTTGCCCTTGCAGTTGACTGTGGATCAAATGAGGCTTTTGACTGTGCAAATTGACACTGTGAGTCTTGAAACTTGGTATGTAGGTGCTTGAGAATGCATATAGGCCTATGAGACTTGATTGAACCATTGAAAACCTAAAATTCCTTGAAAGAACCAAAACCCTAATTTCAGCTGGCTTAGGAGGTGGTTTGACTGTACAACCCTTGAGCCATTTTAAGGATCATTCTTGACAAATCTTGAGGAATATGGGAGGGCAAATTTTGGGGTACAACACCAAGTCAACTTGAAAAAAGAAGAGAACTTTAGTATCTGATAAAACCAACTCTTGTAACCATTCCAAACAAGTTTTGCATATTTCCTTGAGTCAGAAGCACGAGTTATCCACTTACCAAGCCTTCCAAAACACCAAAACACCTTCTTCTTGCAAAATAGGGAAGCTTCTGCATTTTTGTTTCCAAATCACAAACCACTCGTGCGTTTTGCCCCAAACCTTTTCCAACATACTCCATACAACCCACCTAAGTTATCCCAACCATTGGCCAGTGACTGTAACTCCATTTACAAGCTTCACCATTTTTAAATTTTGCTTGTGCAGGTTGACTTCTACAGGCTTATTCAAGCAAACTCAAAGCCAACTAAGCGTTGGGGAAGGTCAAAGGAAGTTCAAGCAAGCTCCCAAGCATCTTAGGCCTCATTGAAAACCTCCACATTTCCATACTCGAGTTCAACTGAAGCAGGTATTTTCCAACTTCCTATCTCTCTATTTAGGAATCATTAGGCTTACTTTTGTGAATAAAAAATGTAGTACTCATTGCCCTTAAGTTGTACATATGCATAGATTTCATTTAAGTTAACTGTGTTGAGAGAATTTGATTGATGAACTTTCTGAAAAAGGTAGGTTAGAAATTAGGGCCAGAGAAATTCTCTCTGGTCTTTGAGAGTTAGATTAAGTTTTTTACATGGTTAGAATCGTGTGATTATGCTCTATCACTTTCATGTTACAGTTTTTTGTTTTTAAGCACTGAAACAGGAGATACGAATTTGTACACAGGGCGTGCATTTTTTGATTCAAAGGTTGAAGACGAAGGCAAGTCTGGACTGGGCCTGGCTTGTTCATGCTTTTTGCACCCCTAGCCTTACTGTTTATACCCCATTGGCCCATTTAATTTACTTTTGCATATTTTTGTATTTCTATTTTATTTTCTGACTTTATTTTATTTTTCTAAACATAAAAAATACCAAAAACATTTTCATAAATTTTCACATTTTATTTTATTATTTTAATTATTTTTTAGACATTGAAATAATTATTAAATAGTATATACTTTTATTTTCTTTAACAAAAACTTGTAAATACTATAAAAAATATTATATTTTTATTTTTATTATTTATATACTTAAATAATATTTTCTCACATTATTTTTATTTTTTGACATTTGTATATATTTTATTTATTTTATTGTACATAAATAAATAATACATAATATATATATATATATATATATATATATATATATATATATATATATATATATATATATATATATATATATATATATATATATATATATATATATATATATATATATATATATATATATATATATATATATATATATATATATATATATATATATATATATATATATATATATATATATATATATATATTTATATATATATTTATTTATTTATTTATTTATTTTTCTTAAAAACAAATTAGGGTTTCCACCCTTAATAAAAATAATATTTTATTTTGTTATTTTTAATGCATTAAATATTTTATTTTTACATATATAAAAATAATACAAAAACATTTTTGCATATTTATAATATATTGCATATTTATTTAATTGTCCATTTAAATATTATCAATTTATTATTTGAACAAAGAATTCAATTTGGTTGTAATAATCTTAGTGTTTTAATTTCTTGCAAATAATCCCCCATTCAAAATTGTATCCCCCTCCCTATATCAATGTTGTAATAGCTTAGATTACTTTTACGCATTTATTGCTTTCAAATATGCCATGATAGAGATTAGGGTTTGTATGCAATATCTAAAATCAAAACAAATAGCTAGACCTAACACAAGACATAAAAGCATGTAAATTGACAACACAATGCACACATGCACCCCTAGGGTTTCATCCACTTGTTGCCTTAAAAATTGCCATGGTATGTATGTTGAATATCTTGGCAAAACAAAAACAAACCAAAAGATCATAGTCCCTCGATGACGCTATCTTGGTTGCCTATACAAAATGATCTAGTCCCTCAAACAAAAAACTTGCTAAGATATTTAGCACTATTGCTATCATGGTCAATACGATGACCCGCGCCTGTCCCGTTTAACATCCAAACACAAGTTGGTTTACCAAATGCAATGGTAAAACAACAATGTGAAAGGGTTAAAAATTTATGGGAAAGATCTTTGAGTAGATAGGGTAGACAACTCTTAGTTACTTGATCAAAACTTGCAAACATCCTTGCTAATTTCAAAACACACAAATTTCAAAACATTTTCCCAAAACAAACTTTCAAACATTGAAACATTTTTCAAAAGACAATACACCTTTGTATACATTCAAACAAGAATCATTACAAAGGTTGCCACAATGATGGCTTCTTTTCGAAATACTTTCAAAAACACACACAAAAGCACCATTTCAAACAATTGAAAAGCAAAAGCAAGTGATCTAAAACAAGTAACTAAGAGCCCATGGAAAACCATGGATGAAAAGGGTGCTAGCACCTTCCCTTTTCATAATCTACCCCCTGAACCCAAGAAAACATCTCAAAGGTATTTCCTGTGTTTTTTGACCTTTCCTTTGGATAAATAAAAAGTCGGTGGCGACTCTTGCTAAACCGAAACATTTGCGAACACAAACGCAAAATCTCAAGTCAGTTCTCCCACCGCATCACATTTCACAATAGACAAAAAGTGCAAACAGAACTTCAAGTCCAACACAAGTTCAAGCCCAACAGATTTCAGCCCAACATGATTTAAACAATTAAAAGCCTCATACAATTTCTTGTTTAATCATTGGCCTGGGAATTTTCCATTTGCAAATCACAAGTACAAGCTTGGTTTGCAAACAGGACAAACTAGAATTTCAAAAGAGTCAATCTTTTGCAAAACACCAAGTTGGTTCACAAGAGATAAAGAAGAAATCAAGAGAAATCAGATTTACCATCATTTCAAGCAAACAAAAAAAGCCTCATACATAACATACATCATTGGCTAAAAGAAAATCATGTTTCTAAGTTTACTGCAAAATCAAAATTCTGTTCACAGTAAAGAAAAAGGCAATTCAGTTCAAAGTACAGCCATCCAACAAGTAACCAGTATGATAAATCTGCAAGCCAAGGCCAAAAGTGAACCAACAAAAGTACAGAAACCTGTACAAAATCTAACAGCAGTATAGTAAAGTACAAAAGCCAGGAAAATACGGCCTCAAAGTACAAAACCAGCAAGCCAACATCCATCATGAAAAAAGAGAAATTCAGCAAGTACAACCAGCAATACCAAAGCAACAAACAAAGCCACAAAATCAGTAAAAGCACCAAGTACAAAGTTGAGCCATCAAATCCATTTCAAAGCCACAAAATCAGTATAAAGATATCACAGAAAAAAATGAGCAAAGGCAAGCCATAGTATAAGAAGCAGAGCCACGATTCACAGAAGGGAGGGATTTTTCACCACAAAAAAGATACAAACAGAAACACAAATCACAGCAAACAACATCAAACCCTCTTCATTCTTTTGCCGGCCAAAGCGAATATACAAACACAAAAACAGAATCACATGCAAACGGCTAAACCCTAAATATTCTTCTTCATCATTTTCTCAAATAACCAACCCTTCAAAAACGAAAAGAGGAAAGTTAGAAATATCTCACCCAAATAATGAAAGATCCTCACAATCAGAGCCGTTAGGTTTCCTCTTCCCCTTTCGCGATCTACCCGGTTTTGTGCAATATCTGTAAAAATGAACCACAGATTTAGATAGAGGATAGAAAGGCGAAGCGAATAATATAAAAAAATTCATGATTGAAGCTACGCCGCTGTTGTCGCCGCCGTGGGTGATTTCCAGTGAAGACTCCGGTCGGCTCCTGGACAGAGAGAGTGAAGAGAGAATGAAGGGAAGAAACAATTTTTCTCTATCTGACATTTTCAAAATAAACATTTCAATTATGTTTTGTTTTTTCTTTTAATTATTTTTTGTGTGTTTTTTTTTTGTTCCAGTACCAAATAGGCCTCAGCCAAACAACAACTTCCAAGCCAATCCCTCTCTTCCTAGCGCACTCCCTATTCCTGCCCACACCCCCTACTAATAGACAATCAACAAGGCCAAGGCCCAAACCTCCTGTCCACTCGCACACCCCCATGTTTATGTTTATACCACCTTTTGCTTCACCAAGGCCCAAAACAACATTTTTTTTACTACGAAACCACTTCAAATTATTTTACATCCCCTCCTGATTTTATTTTATACTTCTACTTTTATTTTATTTTTCCCTTTCTTATTTTATTATTATTAATATTATTACTATTTTTTACCAACTAAAAATACCAAAAGAAGATTCTATGTTTATTATTTAAAATTTGGTATATTTTATTTTATTTTCTTTCAAAAAATAAAAGATTTAAAAACATTTTCTTAAACAAATTTCTTTTCTTATCTAGTTTAATTTAGACTTAGTCTTTTTTAATTAATTTAGAACTTAAGATTTTAATTAACATTTTTCTCATTCATTTTAGCTTGACTAATTAGTTTAAAAATCTTTTCACAAAAACCCTAAATTTGTTTCTTTAATCAAATTATTTTTTTCTTAATTAACTTAAGTTTAATTTTCTTAGTTTAATTTATTTATTTTCTTTTAGTTAAATAGGTCAAAACCTTTTCTTCATAACAAAAATATTTTAGTTTTTTTTCATATTATTTTATTCTTTGTACATTATATCTACATTTCTTGTACATTTATTCAATTCAATATGGTTGTAATAGTAACTTAAGTTTAAATTACTTGTCATTCCCCATTTGTAAATTTTTATCCCCCATCCCCAATTTATGTAATAGCGTAGTAATTTTAATTTCCGCAATTTATCGCTTTATATACAACTGTTAGTAATTAGGGTTTTGTATGGAAAGACTAAAACCAACAAATAGCAAACCCTAATCAAAGACAAATCAAGCATGAAAATAAATCCACTTGCACACAAACACCCCTAGGGTAAATCCACTTGGTTGCCTTACAAAAATGGTGATATTATGCATGTGAGGTATCTTAGCAAAAACAAACAAAATACAAGATCATAGTCCCTCGATGACGCTATCATAGTTGCCTTTCAAAAATGATCTTAGTCCCTAAAGAAAAAATGCTAAGGTATCTTACAACATTACTAATCATGGTTATACGATGACCCACGTCCATCCCTTATACATCCAAAGATAGGGTTACTTACCAAATCAATGATAAGATAACAATGTCAAAGGAAAAAGAAAATGAACATGAAAGACTTTTGAATAGGTAGAATGTTCTTAGTTACTTGCTCCATTTCAAAACAAAATATCCTTGCTATTTTCAAAAACAAACACCTACACTTTCAAAACACCTTCCAAACTTGAAAACATTTTCAAAAGAACGACACCTTTGTATACATTCTTACAAACGAGAATCATTACAAAGTTTGCCTAAACAATAGCCTCTTTACCAAATACTTCCAAAAAACCACACAAAGCACATTTTAAAACAAAAGCAAGTGATCTAGCAAATAACTAAGAGCCCATGGAAAACCATGGATGAAAAGGGTGCTAACACCTTCCCTTTTCATAATCTACCCCCCGAACTCAAGAAATAATCTCAAAGGTCTTTCCTATGCTTTTTCACCTTTCCTTTTGGATAAAAGAAAAGTCGGTGGCGATTCTTGCTAACCGCAACATTTGCGATCAAATGTAAAACACCCAAGTCAGTTCTCCCACCGTATCACAAAGGGCTTGAGAGACCTCCTCAGGATTTGGGTCTCTTTTCATACCGTTGAAGGGTAACTGATTGAGAATAGGCACTCCCAATAATTGAGAAAACTCTTTCATGGTAGGCACCAACTGGTAATCGGGAAATGTAAAGAAATGATTAAAGGGTCAAAGAATTGAAAGAGAACTTTCACCATGTCTTCATCAGGGCTTGAGGTGACCAAATTGAGGAGTCGACCATATCTTTTAGTGAATGGGGATTCTCAGGAACCCTTGATGCCAATTCTTTGAGTTGAGGAGGCACCCTTATGAGGTTGACTTGGATAGTATTTCTGCAAATGAGAGCCATGTCCTACAAAATAGACACAAAGATAAGTCCTAAAAGTCCTTGAAATGGTTAGTGTGATATGCCATGTTATGATGTTATGATGTTATGTACAAACAAATATATACAAGCACACAAACAAATCCTTAGGTTTAGGCTTGCATGGATCCCATAAGTAAGTATCCTCTTGAAGTTTAGTTGGCTCAACCTGTCCTATTAATAGTAATCGGGTTCTAGGGAATCTCAATATCACTGATCTTTCTTCACCGGGCATTTTTTCAGCGCAAGCCTCTTTATTGGCGACTGAAATATCCCGGAATTCAGATCTCAATGAGTGCAGTATCGAGTATCAACCAACTTCGGACTGCACCAAAGCCGACTATCTCACTACTTCCTAATGGCCAAGTTGTTCAATTAAAGGTTCTAAGATGAGTTGGTGCTTCATGACACCACACAACAGCCTTGTATTCTCCTTGACTACTCAAGGGTTACCGATACCAACAAATGTGTCACACTAACATAGTTATCATTTCAACCGTGTCGGTATATCCCGCACAGTCCCCACGATCTATTGCTACTTACCTAAAAGGTGTCCCAGATCCATGTGTAGGATCTTTACAAGTAAACCCAAACAAAACCCTTAAAAGTAAAGCAAGCAAAGCAATAAAGGAAAGAAATTTTGAAATGAACTAAACTCTAAGGTAACCCCACTTTATAAGCATCTCCCCAGCAGAGTCGCCAGTTCTGTAATACGGTGGGAGAACTGACTGTTATACTGGTTTTGCATTTGTGTTCGCAAATGTTGCGGTAAGCAAGAGTCGCCATCAAATTTTCTTTTATCCAACAAAGGAAAGGGTGAAAAGAACAGAAAAAGACCTTTCGAGAGTTTTCTGATTAGGGGGTAGATTATGGAAACGGAAGGTGTTAGCACCCTTTCCATCCGTAGTTTTCTACGGGCTCTTAGATGCTTAGCTCATTTTTTAAAATACCTTGTGCTTTGTGTGTTTTTGAAAAGTATTTTGAAATGTCAATAGAGAGGCAGTTTGCTTTATGATAACTCTTGTATCAGTCCTCAAGAGTGTTTATAAAGCATTTGAAAATGTTTTGAAAGAATTTTATGTATGTGCAAAAGTCTGTTTTTTAGCATAGCATCTAGGAACTATCTACTTTACTTGAAAGGGTCGTTCTTTTCCTCCTTTCCTTTTAGAAAGTGTTATCCTACTATTAGTGAGTTGGTAGCCCTATCGTTGGATGTTTGAGGGACATTCGAAGGGACGTTTATAATCACAAAGGCAACTGGGCAAGAAATCTTAGTAACTACCCTAGAGTTTTAAGATCACTTTATCGAGGCAACATCGAGAGGGTCATCGAGGGACTTGTGATCTTTTTAAACCGAAGGGTGGCCACTAAAATCTCTTACGTTTCGAGAGTTGTGACTATTTTCCGAAGGAAACTAAAGTGGGAGTACCTTAAAGGTGCGCATGTGCAATTGTATTGTGTTTCAGTTATTTTTGTCTTTGAAGTTAGATTTGATAACGTTCACTTTTAGTCTTATCATGCAATCCTATTAACATACATCTAACAGTTAATATCCATACAGGAATTTAAAGTGCATAAATTAAATCTAACTATTACATGGCTTCAGGGAGAGGAATTATTACATGTCCAAACTTGGGGATAAAAACAATAAATGTCCTAATTTAAACTATTACATCCCAGTAAGCAGATACAATAATATGGAAAAATAATAATAATAAAATAAAATCGCGTGCGAATTGGAAATATGTCTAAATCCTAGAAAGAAAAGTCTTTTTGTTTGTTTTTTATTTAATAAAAGAAAAAGAAAAATCTAAATCTACTTAATTTTAATTTTTTTTAAAATGTTTAAGTAATTAATAATTAATTAACGAAATTAGTTTTAATAAAAAGAATAAGACCTAATTTCTGTGATTTTTTGATTTAATGTTGATTTAAAGAGTAAATCCAATAAAAGAATATGAACAAAACAAAATAAAAATAAAAATGGTCCTTCGATTCAGGGAAGGAGATTTTCCTTCGATCCAAGGAAGGAGGTTGTTTTTCGATCCAGGGAAAGAGGTTGTCCTCCGATCCAGGGAGGGATGTTGTTTTTCGATCCAGCGAAAGAGATTGTCCTTCGATCCAGGGAGGAATGTTGTTGAAAGTGTATGATGAATTGCCTATGGAGCATGCTGGATCTGCAAGAAAACAAACAGAAAAAACCATTGCAAGAGGCAGGGATTGAAACCCCTGCCTCTGCATACACACAACACCTTATCCTTCTTTCTCCCTAATTTGAATCTTCTAACCTCAGGTCTAAGCTTATTTTGGCTCGAAACAACCTAAACTCAGAGATTCAAAGGAAAATCCAGGTCATTCCCTTCGATGACACGATCTTATTCCTGCATGTTATCTTACATGTGGTATGTTCATACAAACAACATTAGCAGTGCAAATATGCAAACAATATGTATTTAAATGGCCTGGAAATACAGTTTTGATTTTGTAAATCCTTACCAACCAGAGATGCTTAGATCTGTGAACCTGGGCGTGGAATTACTAGCGTAAGGGCCTGGGAGACTTCCTGGGAGTTTGCAAAGCTGGTTTGGTATTTAGGCAACTTATGAGGTTTTTGAGCTTTTTCCTGATGTAATTTCTTGTGTGTGTGCAATGTGCGTGTTGTTGGTGTAAGCCCTAGAGGCCAATACTTTTGGTACTTGTATCGAATTATTTATTAATAATAAAAGGCATTTCTTTATTATGTTTTCTTTCCAAAATAATAAAGTCCCTAGAATGGTTTATTTGTTTAATGAAATGTTAAGTGTGACTTAATCATGAGATCCCATTAAACATAAGACACTATTCTTAAAGTATCCGTAGTCAAGCTTTAATGTGAAGTGGGATAACATTAAAGCATTAAGATTATTATGAAGATAGATTGATGATCACATCTCATGGATCATAGATAAGGAGTTATCAAGTCTTGACATAGGTATGAATATTAGGAGTAATATTTATACTGGATTGACCCGCTATGAGAATACTACATAGAATGTTATGCAAAGTGTCATAAGTTATTCTCATGATGATAATGGTGTATACCACCCTTCGACCTGAAACCACTATGGACCCTAGATGTAGAGTCAAGTACTTTATTGCTGATCAAACGTCATCCGTAACTGGATGACTATAAAGACGGTTGATGGGTACTTCACAAAGCATGCTAAGGGACATGAGTGACCTAGATGGAATTTGCTCATCCTGCATAACAGGATAAATGTCTAAGGGCCCAATATTTAACTGGACAAGGATGACACAGCGTATGCCTTGTGTTCAATATAGACATGAGGGCAAAAGGGTAATTGTACAACACAAATATTATCACGGAAAAGGTTTGGTCAGATCACATGACATTTTCGTGACTTGGGTAACAGTGATGTGTTGCTAGATACCTCTCACTGTTTATTATATTAAATGTGTGATTTAATATAATTGCCAACGTCGCGAAAACCTACAGGGTCACACACATAAGGACAGGTTGATGAGAGATAGAATAAATAAGGAACACCGTAAGATACGGTGCACTTAAGTGTAATACGGAAAGTGGTAAGGTACCACGTGGATAAGTGATATATGGTACATCATAAGGTATGATGTCCATAATCTTAATTGGGCTTTTAGCTTATAGCCTTAATTGGGCTTTTAGCTTGTAGCCCACACGAGTGATTCTAAAAATAGATCCCTTGTGATGAAGCAATTTCACTTGATGCAATTTCGTTTTTGATTCTCTCTCTCACTCAAGGTTTCCGTTCGTGATCAGCTAGCACTGTGACTGGAAGTGATCTGTTCGTGTGGACTGAGTAGAGGCGTTGTTCTTCATCAACGCTCGTGATCACAACATCAAAGGTCTGAATCACCACAAGAGGTAAATATTTCTATCACTGACCATGCTCATTCGTAAGGATCGCTAAAGGAAATTTTAAATTCCGCTGCGCTTTTGATCGCAATTTTTCTCTCACGTGTGTGTGTTTGGGCAATGCATATGTAGGCAATATGTTTCAATTTGAAATGAATTCGTCTGAGTGGAGGCAAAATGTTTCTTTTTTTTCCGTCCTTTGTAATGTGTCCTTAGCTCTGTATTTCTAGGGGATAATGGTGGATGGAAATGGCAAGAGACATTCATTAATCAGGCTTTGAAGGCAGAATTGAAAGCCTTAAAAAGGTTGCCATCTTTGATGATTTCCTACCCTTTTGGGTTTTGGATGAACCTGGACAAGTTATGGTTGGCGCCTTTCACGAATGTGAATTACTCAGAGCTTTCATCATCAGAGCTTTCATCATCAGAGCTTCTTTGATTAAGTCAACATCTGCATCAATTTGAATTGCTCAAAGCTCTTCTTATCAGAGCATTGTTCTCTTCGATGGCTCTGAATTCCAATTCGAATTGTTCAAAGCTTTCCTTATCAGAGCGTCTTCAATTTAGCCACCATCTTCATTGGCTCTTTCTTTCGACCAGCTCCCAAGCATTGTTCTTCGATTTGTCTTGAATTCCAATTTGAATGGCTCCAGGCATCATCATTGTGGCTTCTTCGATTAAGCCACTATCTGTCTTAGTTGCTTGATCTGAAACTAATCAATTAGCCCAATCAAACACTTCCTTCTGGCATGTCGAAGCTTCTTTTGTTATTTCCTTCGAATGTAATTATGCAGGAGGCTTGGGCTTGGCAGCATGTAGGACTTTGGCCAGCAAGCATCGTGAACCAGACTTATCAAAAGACGAAACAAAACTCATTTCCAACAATTATGTATCCTTCGAATGGACCAATTGTATGTCCTTCGAAGGCACCATTTGTGTGTCCTTCAAATGGAACAATTGTATGTTCTTCGAAGGCACCACTTGTATGTTTCTTCGAATGGACCACATGCACCACTTGTGCATTCTTCGAATGGGCCAAATATATGTCCTTTGAAGGAACCACTTGTGATTTCCTTCGAATAACCCACATGCACCCCTTGTGCGTTCTTCGAATGGGCCACCAATGTGTGTTCATAATGTAGAAACTGTGTGTTGAAGGGTTCAGAGGTGGAATCGAAGCAAGCCATTTCAAAGGGAGCCATTTCCCAGTCGAAGCTAGCAGTAAGGAAGGCAATTCCTTGTAGATGCTAGCATGAGAGAGGCCATTGCTTTGTGGATCAAAGCAGGCACAAAGGAGGTCATTGCCTAGTGAATCGAATCAGGCACGAAGGAAGTATTTGCCTAGTGAATCAAAGGCAAGCACAGGGGAAGTCTTTGCCTTGTGAATCGAAAGCAGGCTTGAAGGATGTATTTGCCTAGTGAATCAAAGGAAAGTTGGGAGGAATTATTTTCTTTGTGGATCGAAAGCAAGTCCAGAGGAAGTCTTTTCCTTGTGGATCGAAAGCAAGTCCAGAGGAATTCTTTTTCTTGTGGATCGAAAGCAAGTTGAAGGAGGCCAAAGTCCAATCGAAGCTTGGAAAATTGAAGCAAGCTTGCTTTTTCTTCGATTTGATGCCCGAAGGCCAAATGTGATCCATGGAAACTATATGGGGCATCAAAAATCCAATTGTATTTGTGCAAACTTGGACTTTTGAAAATCCTTGTGAGAAATTTTTTTGAGAAAAGTGTGGGTAAATTTTGGGGTACAACACACTGGTATATCTGGGTCCTTCCAATCTACCAGATTAACAAGAGTAGGGTTTCCAAGTGGATGTTTGATAAGTTGTTGCCTTCTTAGTACCCTGAGAGTTCTTTTTGGTTCAGGATATCCACTTTAAATTGGGCGTAACGATCTGTGTATACAATAGCTAAAACATGTCGTGACACCAGATTACAACAAACGTTAAATGCTCAAATACTTAAAAACAAACAAATAATAGTGAATAATACAAAATCATAAATGTAATAAAACACTCCCCGACAACATCGCCAAAAACTTGTTGCTTGATAAATATAGGTGTCACATGCAAGTATACGTGTATGTTTGATTGCAGTAAGGGATAAAATTAAGAGTGTCGAACCCACAGGGAGTGATGTAGTTACTTATGTTGATTTTGCAAATAACTATATTTGAGTTTTAAGCATGAGCAGAGAGAAAAATAATATGTGATGTGTGAGCGTTCGGTTTTCACTTAAAACAAATCTGAACACGGTGGAGAGAGAGAGAGAGAGAGAGAGAGAGAGAGAGAGAGAGAGAGAGAGAGTGGAAACATATCAAGAGTGAATGAGTTGAGCCATGATCCATTAATATTTTATAAGTAAATATGTGTGAAGATGTGCAGTGTCGTGACATGTGAGATCAAAATGATCTTTTGGTGTATCTCTACAACATCAAAAAGTATGCAAATAAAGGGCAAGAGAACAAATCTTTAAGCCTCACTTATAACCCTAATATGTGTTTGTTTGTATTCTGAAATCCTCAATAGTTGCAGATCATTATCTCTAAGAAAGCTAGGTGAGTGGATATCTTTATCCTATTCGTTCAACCATTTTATTAAGAAAACCACTTGTTGTTAGATCTCTCACAACGACAAGTTGTCATCTACTCCTAAGTTGATCAGACAAAGAAATAGACTTATAATAGGTTAACATATAATAAAAAAGTCACTTACCCACACACCATATAACATAAAAACAACTTAATATTAACTTCACATTGCTCAACCACAAAAGTTTTAACTCATAATGAAATGAGTACAAACTACAAGCATGGTTCTCAGAAGGAACATCCTTAAACAAACAATGAAAAAGAGATATAAACCTAAGAGAGACTTGAGAACTTCTTGAGACAGATAATCTTTAAGAGGTGACTCCAGTCGCCCTAGAGCTCAGTAGTAGATACAAGATTTGATGAGAAGAAGAAATTTTCTACTCTCCATTTCCCTTACACTTAGTATCTTCTGTATTTTCTCTTAGAATTGATGAACTTTTTCTCAATATCATCAAGGTCCTATTTATTTATTTGAGTTAGGGTTTGTGTTGTATTGGATCATGGGTCTAAAATGAGGAAATCACATCAAGCCCAAGTAGAAATAAGCGCCAAACCATCAATTCTTCTGCTCGGCTAACAAGAAATCAGGTACAAGGAGACAATGGTGGGACACATGGTGTTGTCTGACAGACTGTGGTGGCAGAGGTGCAGGCGGCACTGCACAGTCTACATAGTACACAGTTGTACCTTATTCTGTCCACTAGTGCCTAGGAACCTTATCCTTTGTATTCAAATAATTTTCCCTCTTTTGCTCAGCAGAGATTCTCTCCATTTCCATCTACCTTTTACGCTTTCCTTGAAGCCAACTACACTCATTCTTGTTTTCCTTTTTCCTCTAAGCTCATCTTCTTTCTTCAGCTTGTGCTTCACGCGGTAGACTATTGCAGTCATATGCTTCAGCTCAACAATGCTAGCCTTCACACAAAAACACATTGAAACAACAAAAAAGAGCACCTATTGTGCTCCAAGCTAAACTTGCAAAAATAACTAATAATGCAATAAATTAACAATTTAAAAAGAAAATTAAAACCTAATAAAAACAAAGATTAAGGTATGTATTAACTCACAAAATGTGAGTTAACAACCATTAAAGCACGTGCTATTAGGATACACCTTAGGATAAGGTTGTGTGTGAGTTTGATGTCTCAGATAGAGTTCAAGACAATTGTGTCACTCTTTTTGAATAAGAATCCTACTTGCTATGTAAAGGTTCAAGCCGTTGACACATTTGTTTATGCACAATCTTAGAAACGTTTGACGTTACTTTTGAAACCTTTTTTGAATTCAAGTGGGGGATTGTTGGAACATTATGTCAATATTCCAATATAAGGAATGAATTTGAAAAAGTTTGTTAAATTCCACATTGTGTGTTAGTTGAAAAAACTCCTTAGTCCCACATTTCTTAGCTGAGATATTTTAGCTAGCTCACTTTATTGTAAAGAAATTCCTTGTTCCATTCCAAAATACACCAAAAACTCCTTTTATTGAGTTTTTTCTTCCCCACTCTCATAACTCTGCATCTTTCAAATTGTCGAAGCGACAACTTCTCCTCTTTTCTTTCTTCTAGTTGAATTTGTTGAGTACTTTTTTAAATTCTCTTTAGAGAACTATGTTAATTTCTCCTCGTTTGAGTTGAGAAATTAGAAGTATTAATTTTTGGTTTGATTTTGGAAAATTATTTGAATTTCTCTTGTTTTAGAAATTATTTTGATTGGTTAAATGACCATTATTGAATTCTCTTTGAAGAATTATTGAAATTTCTCTTAGTTTGAGAAATCTTTGTATCATCAGATGATGTATTTTTAGACCGATTATTTACCATGCAAGTAATAATCGTACAGTATAGAATTGTGATGTCTTATTCTGAAGGCGTCGCGGTAGTTAGATTGCTTTGCATATTTTTGGACAATACTGCAAAACATCTTGAAGAGAGCGAACAGTTCCGCGACTCATTCCGATAACTTCTTCGGTGGTTATTTTCAAAAATCCAAAATCATCAATATAGTCTTTAGAATGAGAGAATTTTTCGATATAATATAATTTTAGAGGACAGTTCAAATTCTTTTATAGATTTTTAGGATCATAATCTGTCATGTACTAACTATAGATATTATGCATAATCAGATATTGCAGCATGAAAAGCAAACAACCATAATAAAATCTATACTTTGTACTCATTACTAACTTATGATGTATTTACTTTACAATGTTCTGGTTTACAATATGATTCTTGATAATATGTAAGGAAATAATGATATTCATTTGGCTCCAATACTCCTCTTCCCATTACAACTATGGTTTGTACTCAAAACATCCCAATCACATAAAAAATCGGCAGGATTTACAATGGCATTATGCTGATTCTGATAGAAGAATTGTTGAAACCACCTTAAAACCAAAAAAAAAAACAGACAATTATTAGTTAGCAATATGGTTTTAGATTCATAGGCAAATATATGTGTAATGTTATATGTAGCACTTACTTGGACTTCACTTTGCTTTAAGTGTGTTTGGTAGCTTTCCCATCAACCTTATTATTTTGGAAATCAGAAGAACTGGTTTAACAGAAACCATTTGTCAAGTCCATGAGAAAAGCAATAGAATGAATAAAAAAGAAGCAATGCAATGTATTTTTTTTGGCCTTAAAAAATGTCAAAACCTTACATCTCATGCAGTTTTGGAAGTTTCTTAATGGATGGATGAAGTGGTCCTTCAAAGTTGTTATTCTCCAAATGCCTTTATTGAACAATGATTCAAGAAAAAAAGAGAGTAAGAGTTCAGGTAACTATATAAAATTAAGAAATCTATCAAATAAAAAACAATGAAAGATGAGGATCCATTTAGTGAGTTACATACAAAGTTTCTAACTCTTGCAATTCACTCAAATCAGGGATAGTGCCCGAGAATTTGTTCCCCGCAAGCAAACTGTAATCGAATTTATAGTTAAAGAAACAATAAATGGAATTATTTGGGATATTTGAAAAAAAATAGTATAGATTCCATACAGGTGAGAAAGAGCAGTTAAATTGCCAATATTCGGAGGAAGAGTCCCAATCAGGCCAGCGTTAGTTAAATTCCTTGACACACAAGAAACCAAAATATATGTGAATGAAATGAGTCAAATAAAACTTACTTTTTTAGTATATAGATTAAGAATATAACTAGATCATTTGCATCGACTGACTGTATAGTATAGTTGCTAGAGAGGATCTATTATACACGGGAACTTACAATGAGGTGATTCGTGCAACAAATTGATCTGAGCATGTAACTCCAGTCCATGAATTCCCTTTAGGGAGGCAAGGATCACCGTTCCAATCGCGAGGTGGAGCTTGAATGCTTTTAGCCAAATCTTCCATTGCAATTACTATATATAGACAATCATTATAGTTAAATTATTCAAATTGTAGTATAATGAAAAAAATCACAAAATAGTGCATTTGAGATTAGTATAAGTTAATTACTGTCTCTAGTTTGAGTTCGCCCGCCGAGGGGAAGAACCTGATAAACTTCTCCAGCATTGAGAATAGGTGCATAAGGTATTCCACCGGTAGGTGTCACAGTAATTTGGGTCTGTCCGGAAAGTGGCCATTGTGCAGCATAAACTGTGACACCCTTATTTGTGGCATTAAGATTTGAGTAAAAAGCGTGACCGTTAATAGAAACATCAAAGGTTCTCCAGCTAGAAGGGCTTGATTTTCGGTCGTCTTGAAAATATAGGGAAATGTAGTAGTAAGAACTTGGAAGGGACACCGGTGGCCATTCAAGTTTAAGTGTTTTTTCTTCGCTAGTGGTTATTCCTGACATGAATACTTTAGCTGGAGGGAGGTTCCAGAAGTCCGTAGATGTTACATTTGTTTGGCTTGCCACAACTGGAATCTCGTCCTTATTAAATGGTTGCCACATCCGGTTAAATTTGTCATCTGGAAAACTAAGTTCACATACATAAAACTCAATCATCAGAATTCGTATAATGTCTATCTAATTCCACGTTTCTATAACTTGAATACAAACACGAGAGATCTTAGACAACAACAATCAAGTTTTATCCCACTGAGTGGCCAGGCGGCCCTACATTTTAGACACTAAGTAAAATAAAATAAACCATAAAGAACATGTTTATGTTTATGTACCTAATGATATCTTCACTTCCAAATGAATGTCTGGAAACAGTTACAAGAGCATACTTGTGAAAATCAGTAGGATTATACAAAGAATTATCCAAACTCTTAACCTCCAAGGCAGAGATAAATGGACTTGAGCTACCAGTATGTTTATTCCTAGCCAAACACACACTCAACCTCTTCCCGTGAGACGCCTCAATCACAACCTCATAATACGAACTAAGACCTTTCGCGTAGTCTTCTGTCGTATTAACAATGCTCCATCTCGTCCCTTCAACGATTTGATCGAACACGGGTGGCTGTTTCCCTCCATCGAATTCTCCATAATAATATACCGTCTTGACAAGGTATTTGTTTCCTTTGATAACCGGAAATGAATAGCAATATTTTTTAGATAACGTGTTGGTGAAGTAACGCAACGTGGACAGTGTTGGCAACAAGTCTGGTTTGTTGATTGTGGCGACGGTTCCAACCTTTATGTAGCTTCCATCAGGAATATATTTTAGACTGTCTACCGTTACCTCATTTATGCCCCCACAGTTTATAAAATAACCTGCATATTCATGCATGCATGCAGAAACATTGAAAAAATGAAAAGTATATTAAAACAAAAGTGGCTTGCTTGATGAACACGTTAATAATGTATGAAGAAGATGAATGATTGAAAAATGTGTATATATTACCTAGAGGGTTGGAAAGGGCAGGGTGGAGAAGGAGAGGGACAGTGACAAGCCAGAGGATGAAGACGGAGGGGCTCATATTATCATAAGCCACTGCCCCACCTGAAGGCATGCGATTTGGTGGGTTTGTTGAAAAGAGAGGAGAAAGAGAAAGAGATGATGATTGTGATGGGCATTGCCTGGTCCTAGATTCAGAAGGGAGGACACGTCCAAGGCTGTCCTGAAAGATAGAAATTTAATAGCATGGTTTGACTTGGTCATAATGCATGTTTACTGTATAATTATCCATTGAGCAATCTTGGGATTGGTTATTGTTATTAATTAGATTGTAACTTGCGTCTTTGGTGATGACGCGTGTCATCCTATTTTCTATATATATATATATATATATATATATATATATATATATATATATATATATATATATATATATAAAAAAGAAAGAGAATGATATTCTGACCGTGAAAAAAAAGGAAGTGTAAAAGCTCGTCAAATTGCATTTGAGTGATCTAAGTGTTATAAAATCACACGATATCTTTTTATAAAATTATACGGTTAAATAAGACACACACTTAAATAAGTTTTTAAAATTTATTTTTCTCAAAGAAAAATTCTTAAAATGGTTTGGAGTCGTTCTAGTTGAATAAGAAACTATATGAATGTTTTTGGACAAAATTTATGCTATCCAATCGATTAACACTTATACCTAATTGATTGACTCATTAAATTTGGTCTCAAAATTTTCCCTTTTTGTGTCACCTTCTAGCTTATAAATATAGGTAATTTCTTTCACATTTTCACATTCAAAATCGTGAGTCTTCATCACTCACTCCTCAGTCCCTATCTCTCTAAAAATATTTTATTTACTCTGTCTCACTTGAATTTAGTTGTAGCTCTTTTGTTTAGTGAGTTTTTGTTGTAATTCTAGAAAGAGTAGTATTGTAAATTCACTGAGAAATATTTCTTTTTTGTTGGAACAAAATTGGTTTATACCATTTTGTTCTTGCCTTTTCCTTGCAGCGAAACAGACACAAAGAAAATTGAAAATTCCTAACAAACCCACCTAATTATTCTGTCATGATGTTGTAGTAGCTAGTGAAGAAAGAGACCCGTGCATATGTAAGGTAGCTAGATAGATCTAACGTAGGGACCGCCTTTGATTCTTTGAAGTTGGACCATGTGTTCATAACTGGTGATCTTATTATTTGACCATTGTGTGCCTTTTAGATGACAGAGAAATCATATGAACTATCGTTGAAAAGAAGTCCCTACTGGAACCAACGCCCAATTTATATAAACAACTTAGTTAATCACTTCAAATATGAGTGCTTATTGAATAAGCTGTTTCTACAACAAAGGATAAAATAAAGTCAAACTATTTCAGTTTACCGATAAGTATTTACACCGGTAGAAAAATTCAAATAAGTTAGTCGAAGCAAACAGTCAGATAACCTAGAGATTTTTCCTTTTTATTAAGTTTAGATACTTTTTTTCACCATCCACTTAAGTGGAATCCTCACTGTTTTCTTTTGTGGAATAACAATGTCACATTATGCATGGCATAATGTGACTGAAATTTCAAGAACCACAACCAGGTATTTGGTTAGCCCATTTAGAATTTAGTAGTTTCCTGACTCAAGGTCTTAGTTTTTTTATTTTGGTTTTCCTTTTTCTGGCATGTGTTTGCAACAATGCCGTTTATTGCAAAAACCTTCATATTTCTTTATGTCGGTATGAATGCCCTTGATATAGTTTGAAGAATATAGTTGAGGCTGTTGCTATCTCCAAGATTATTGGAAACCTTGAAGAAGGAAAGTGTCCCTTTCTCCTTATATAATGTAAATTTAGTGCGGCATTTTGTTCTCAAATAAGAATGCTTCTTTTTTACTGTTTTTTTTTTTGTTACAGAATTTTTGAAGACAAGGAAGAAAGTTAGCATAGGAATCATATAGAAATCCAATAAAAAATAAAGCTAAGCAATTCTTTTTCGGATCCAGACTTTTCTGTTAGTGTTTGTTCAGTTGATGGCTTTCAAGGTGGCGAAGAAGATATAATAATAATATCCACAGTGAGATCTAATGGCGATGCAAAAGTGGGTTTTCTTTCCAATAGGCAAACGGAAAACGTGGCATTGACTCGGGCTAGAACCTGTATGGAAAGAACTAGAACCTCTCCAATAGCCTCTTCTCATGCAAGGTGTCTTTCTATATTTCAATTTTTTTGGATTGTTGAGTAGAATCACTTTTGAATAGCAATTTTTTTGAATTGTTGAGTAGAATCACTTTTGAATTGCCTTCATTATACACACATACTCTATCTCTTTGGTGTCTTATAGTTTTCCAAATTAGTTACAATTCATATTACGCTGAATTGGATGCAACTCCTGGATGCACCTTGTTCTTACCAATACTACTAGAACTACAATTTGCCTGCACCTTTCTGTTTTGATCATTACTATTCATGACCTCGCCTCTTCTTACTCTTTCCTCTTCCAATTTTTTCATCTTTTCTTTCTGCCTCTTCTGCATAACAAAAACTTCAGCTGAACGTGCACCAATTGAAGACATTTTATAATTTTTATATATTTGGCTATTACTACCTCCGTCCCTAAATATAAGACTCCGTTGAATAAATAGTGAGAATTAAGAAAATTTGTTTCAGTAATAAATTTATTGGAGTTATTGGACATATGTCGGGTTGTGAATGGAATGTGGCAAACAAAGGGTGAATGGGGCAACATTGATAAGGATGAAGCTGTTGATTCTATGCTTAAATATGCTCTGATGCTGGATTCACCACTTTTGACATGGCTGATATATGTATTCCGTGCAACTTTGTTTGTTGCTCCTAGTTTCTCTTAAACTGTTTGTATTAATTACTGCATAAAAAGTTATAACTTGTGTATATTTGTTTTGTAAATGGGCCAGCTGAAGATCTATACGGGATGTTCATCAATCGAGTTCGTCACGAGTGTCTACCGCAACTTGTTCATTCATAAAGGGTGTAAATTATATCTAAAAATGGTGTAAATTATATTAAAAAGGGTGTAAAATAGGGTGTAACTAAGAACGTATTTATACCTGATTTTTATTAAAATTTGGTGTAACTAAATACGTATTTACACCCGATTTTTATTAAAATAGGGTGTAATTAAGAACGTATTTATACTCGATTTTTATTAAAATAAGGTGTAACGTAGAATGCATTTACATTTATTTTCTATTTAAAAAGGGTGTAACATAGCATGTATTTACATCAGCTTTCTATTAAAAAAATGGTGTAACATAACATATATTTACACCCATTTTTAAACGAGTGTAAATTCGTTAGACATTTCTCACTCGGTGAATATACATCTATTTTTTTATTAAATTTAAATGAGTGTAAATTTAATAAAAATGGATGTAAATTAACTTTTTTGTACTAGTGCAGAAAAGTTGTATAAGCCTTGAATTTTGCAATTGATAATTCCTTTTGTAACAGGATTTTCAAATGTGTTTGCAATTGTATTAACCATTTGATGAAGCTTTGCAATAGATCTATTGATGCCTCTCTTCAAAGACTATCTTGTGCTTGAAGTTCTCTCCAACAAATCTTTCAAGGAACTCTATAAAAGGAGTTGAAGATTTGAAAAAATAGACGACAATACGCATTGACAAGAATACGATAAGTTACTCTGTCAAAATAAAGAGCACAAACTAACTTAGAATTTCTTACCAATTCTACATTCTTAGAAGTTCTTAAGTCTTAGAGTCTTCTATGTTGTAATTTTGTGTACATCTCTGATTGTATATTATGATACGGCGGGAGAACTGACTCGGGTCGTTTTGCGTTTTGATCGCATTTGTGCGGATAGCAAGAGTCGCCACCGACTTTTTTTTTATCCAAAAAGGAAAGGTAAAAAAGCACAGGAAAGACCTTTGAGATTATTTCTCGGGTTCAGGGGATAGATAATGAAAAGGGAATGTATTAGTATCCTTTTCATCCGTAGTTATCTACGGGTTCTTAGTTACTCGCTAGATCACTTACTTTTGCTTTGACAATGTGCTTGTGGTGTGGGCTTTGAAAGTATTTTGAAAATATCTTTGTAATGGTTCTCGTTTCTATAAGAACGTGTACAAAGTTTTGTTTTGAAAAATAGTTCAAAGATGTGTTTGTGGAATGTGTTTTTGAAAATAGTTTTGAAAAGATGTTTTGCAATGGTTCTCATCTCTATAAGAACGTATACAAAATGTTTTATCTTTTTGAAAATGTTGAAAGTGTCGGTGTAAAAATGTTTTTGTCGTGAGCAAGCGAGCAACTAGGAGGGAATCTACCTACTCGAAAGGTCTTAAATGTTCTTTTCTTCCTCCTTTAGATGTTGCTATCTTACTATTGATTTGGTAAGAAGCCCCATCGTTGGATGTGAAGGGACAGGCGCGGATCAATCGTACAGTCATTGAAAGCAACTTATGAGACGTTTTAGCAATTTTTCTAAGGGACTAGATCGTTTTACCGGAGGCAACATCGAGGGTCATCGAGGGACTACGATCTTTCATCGAAGGGTCTTTGCTAAAGCGTCTCATATTCGAGGGACATGACTGTGTTTCCGAGGCAACAAGCGAGATTACCCTAGAGGTGTGCGTGTGAAATTGTGTGTTTGATTCAAGTTATTTTTTCTTTGAAATTAGGTTATCTAGCGGTTGATTTTGAATCTTGCCATGCACGCCTAATTACTATACAGTATAAGGAAAACAGTAAATTGCGGAAATGGAAATTCTACGCTATTACAGAGTTTTCGAGAATGGGGGTACAATTTTTACAAATGGGGACGAGTCGAATGCGATTAAAAGGTCCAAAATAGGCAAACAATACAACCAAATCGAATTTGAGCGATTAATTACAGTTATAACAGTCTAGGAAATAAAAATTTATTAACAAAGTACGAAACTAAAATTCTTGGCATTTTGTTTGTGAGAAAAATTTGAAAAGAAACTAAAGATCTATTCTATAATTAGCTAAAGAAATAAATCAAATGTAAACCTATTTTTGTCTTTTAGGGTTTTTGTTATTAAGAAATTAAAAAAAAAATTAAAGCTTAAGCAAAAAAATAATTAGTAAAATTATTTACAAGGTTTTTCCTAAATTAAATTAGAACTAAGAACTAAACTTAATTAAAGAAATTAATTAACAAAATATGATTTATTAAATTAATGGAAATAAGTAAATACCAAATTAAGTATTTAAAATGAAATGGAGGGGTGGTGTTAAATTAAAAAGGGGTGATGTTGTCTTTTTTTGAGTATGGGCTTTAGAGACTTAAGCCCAAGGTTCTTTTTTGTTTTAACAAAAAAGAAGAAAATGAAACAAACAAGTCAGAAAAAATGTCCCCAGGGGTCTCGAACCCGGGACTTCCTCTTCAAACACTAACGCTTTAACCATCACACCAGATGTTCATTTATTATATTAATTGCCTTTGCAAAATAATAAAGTAAAACTTAAAAAAATGGACTGGGCCAAGTAAACCAGGCCAAACCCAGTTTAGAAAGGAAATGGAAAGGGGTTTGGAGCCCTAATCAGAATGCTATTGTTGTTGTTGCTAATTGGGAAACAAAAACAAGATCAGAAAACCCTATCTCTCTTCCTAATTATCACGCTAATCTTCTTTCTCCCTCTCTCTCGATACCTCTGTTCTAATGGCTTATCAATCCTCCTCTCTGTTACCTCTCTCATCTCTAGATACCTTCATCCCCAGAGAAAAACCTAAAGCCCCAAATCAAAATGCTACAGCGATTGCAAAAGGGTAAGGGAAGGTAAGAGCGAATCAAATCGAAATTAATAATGTGTTACCTCTTTTTCAGCCTCTAAGGTATGTTCCAAATTTCTGCTTTTCCTCTTCTTCTGATTTGCGTATGATTCTTTGTGCGTTTTTGGATTTTATGAGATGATTAGGGTTTTGTTCATGAGACAGAGGGAGTATGTATGCGAATGGGTTTGTGAATGAAGAGGTTTAATTTATCATTTTTCTGAATATTGGTTGGATTGTCTATTTTCTGCTTTTTGTTGGTTTTGTTGGTTTACGATTTCCTGTTGGAGGCTAGCTATTTTGGGTTTGCTGGATGGAGAGGTGAGGTTGATGATGGTGTTCAATGGTTACTGAGGGTGAGTGAGGAAGGAAGATGATGATGAGGTCCCAACAGTTGAAAGGAACAGTTGCTATGGATTCTGTTCTTTTTTGTTTGGTTTTCTGGTTTTTGTGTGTATGTTGGCTCAGTTTGTATATTTGCTTGATATGCTGCTTGGTTGGTTTGTATATTTGTTGGTTTAGCTCTCGGTTTGTTTGTATATTTGATGGTTTGGCTCTTGGTTTGTAGTGAGGGTTTTTTGGTTTTGTATTATCTGTTGTCTTGGGGTTTTATGACAGCATAGGGGTTTTTTGTTGGGATGGAAAAAGTCAGATCCCTTTGAACATGTTTGGCTATCGTTATATAGGTGAGGTAGTAGGAAAATGGAGGAAATTTTTGATGAGTTTTGAATAACTTGGTTAATTGCTCTTTGGCCTTTTGAGTGCAGGTTGATGTTTTTCCATTTTACTGCAACTTTTGGTGCAGGCTGTAGCAGGGCTGTTTTTGTAGCCAGTTTATTTTGTGATAGCAGTTGGCTTGGAAATTTTGGGACTATTTATGGCCTAGGTGATATCTTTCCAAAACTTGTCTCTTTCCCTCTTTATCTTTCCATGAAATAAAGTAGTCTTTGCTTATTATATGTTTTTTGAAGGGTTTGCATGCTTAGGAAAATGATGATGTAATGTTTTTGATGAGCAAGTTGACTTGCTGTTTTTCCTTGTTCCAATTTGTCTTACTCATTGCTGCTTTCTCCTGTCATCTTGGCATCTTATGCTACCTTGCTTGCTATGTTTTGTTTGTTTGCCTGTTGTGTACTTTGCTACAGGTTGGGCAGCTTGATTGCCCTGCTGAATTGCAGCTTTCCTTGTTCTGGTTCCTGAGCATCCTATGCTGCCTTGTTTGACAGCAGGTTGGGGCTGTGTTACATTGCATTTTTTTATGCTGCTTGTATAGCAGCCTGCTGTTATATAACTTGCTGCAGTTTTTTTTTTGTTTGCTTTGATGATGATGCCCTGTATTCTTGTGCTGCTGTGCTACCTTGCTTGCTATGCTTGCTTTTGTTTGATAGCAAGTTAGGCAGCTTGCTTGCTGGCTTTATGGACTGCTATAGTAGCTGTTTGGGTAGCTTGCTTGCCCTGCTAGTTTTGCTTTGTTTGCTGCAAATGCAATGCAGCCCTGTTTTGTTTGGTGATTTTGCAATGCAGCCCTGTTTTTGTATATTTTCTTTTCCCCTTTTTTTGTGAACCAAAATTTGGGTTTTGAGATTTGCAAAATAGGGAGAAATGGATGGTAATTAAAACAAATAAAATTCTGATTCCAAGACGCAAACCCTAATGATGAATTTCTCTTCTTTACACATTACTTTGCTTGAATTTTTGCTAACTTTTCCTTTTCTTGTTTCATTAACGGCAAGCAAGACTTGGATGCAAACGAAGGTTGGATTGATTTCTTGAAGATGAAGATGAAGACTTGAAGAAGAAAATAAAAATTATTTTTGTAAACAAGAACTTAAGATTTTTTGTAAACAAGACAAACAAATTATAATTTCATTTGTAATGTAATAATATCAAGCATTTGAATAAAATTTGGTGTGATAGAATTTATTGTACAAAACTTGCAATCCTCAATTGAATACTTTGGATAGAAAAATATTGGTTTGGTAACTTGCATTTCAAGCAATCACAAAATGGTCAGATAAATCATGTACTTTGTATTCTTGAACAAAATAAATGTTTTAGGAGCTCAAATCTTTTTGACTAATGGAATCCACAATCATGGTTGCTTAAATGACAGCCTTAACCTTCACATCTTGTCCCAGTCAAGTTCGTATTTAAAATGAACTTGTGTGCTATGCTCGATAAAAAATGGAATTTCATTTCCAAACAGACATGCTTCGAGAATATCTGTCAATCTTTAAATAGACTGTGATTAAGAACATTCAAAGTCAACAAATGCCTTGTGACGATTTGATAATTTTACACTCTTCCAAACACAATTTTCTTTCGATTCTTTGAAGATAAACCCGTGAGCGACATCACATATGACCATGAACAGAAATAATCGTCTCAAGGTCTTGTGATTTTGAAGAAATCACAACTCTTAGAAATCAGACGACTGTTATTTGAAATTAGGTCAAAATTCATGATGCAAATTCCAACGCGTTCGAATTTTGGTGATCTTCTACGCGTAATCAGCTCTTTACTTATGAAGAGAAAATGGAGATGGCATCAAAGAGAATTATACACAAGAAAAAACCGCTCAAAAATATTGAATAATGAAGAAGTTTACAAGCACTTGAACTTTTTCTCGCAAAAGGGTTGATTTTGGGGTTGCTGTAGTTGTTTTCAGTTATCTGGACCATTATTTGAGAAAACTTGCAATACGAGGTTTGAAAACTGGCTTAAACAAACTTGAGGAGACTTGAAAACCCATGAAGACCAATTGAGACCTTGAAGACTCAATTTTCTTTGAGAAATGCAAAACCCTAATTGCTGATTTACTGCTTAGGGAGAGAATCTGTCTGATCAAATTCTGAGCCAAATTGAGTATTCGAGAAACCCTAGGATAGTATCTTGTATGAAAAATGGGAGGGCAAATTTTGGGGTACAACGGCTGCCCTTGTTCAATCTTCTTAAACTTGAAAAGTGAGATTGACATGTTCGGCGTTTGTAGCTTGAAAGTAGAAGATGATTGAACACTAGAGTGCCCAGAAATTTGCACTCGATGATGTATTGGTTGATTGTGTAGGGAATGGGCTTTAAGATGCCATTTGGAGAAATGATGAAGAGTTGTCGGAGATGGGCTTATAGATTCCATCCAAAGGTGATTTTTGACAGAAATTATAATAAGTCTGAACTTGACTTCAAACGGAAAAGAAATCAGGATAAACCTTTGGTTGATTTAAACTGGAACTAGCGGAAGTCTTGAATGTTGTTTGATTTGAAAGAATCAGAATAAATCTTGGAGTGGTTTAAACTGAACCAATAAAGGCCTTGGATTAACTTTGACTGAAAAGCATCAGAATAAATCTTGGTGTAATTTATCTGAACCAGAGAAAATTATCCGCTGGGAAGGAATCAGAATAAAACGTTGAGAGATTTAAACTGAAACGGAAAGGATCTGGAGAAGAATCAGAATAAATCGTAGAGCGATTTATCTGAACCAGCAAGAATCTGGAGAAGAATTAGAATAAATCATTGATAGATTTATCTGAACCAGAGAAGATATTCGTGGAAAAGAATCAGAATAAACTGTTGAGAGATTTAAACTGAACCAACAGGAGTCTGGAGAAGAATCAGAATAAATCGTTGAGAGATTTATCTGAACCAGAGAATACGTCTGCAAGGAAAGAATCGGGATAAACTGTTGAGAGATTTAAACTGAACCAGCAGGAGTCTGGAGAAGAATCAGAACAAATCATTAAGAGATTTATCTGAACCAGAGAATACGCCTGCGAGGAAAGAATCTGGATAAACCGTTGAGAGATTTAAACTGAACCAACAAGAGTCTGGAGAAGAATTAGAACAAATTGTCGAGATATTAGTCTAAACCAGAGAATACGTCTGCGAGGAAAGAATCAGGATAAACCGTTGAGAGATTTAAACTGAACCAACAGGAGTTTGAAGGAAGTATTTGCTATGTAGATGGTCGACCAGTCCTTTCTCGGGATTTGATCTGTAAATGACTTGTTGAAAATATTTTCCTGTCGGAAATTTGTTGATGATAATTTCCTGTCAATTGATTCTTTCCTGAAAAGGTGAAGAGTTAATTGTATGCAATGCTACGATGTATGCAATGCACGGTATGATGTTGTTTTCTCAAAATAAATGAGATTGCACTATATGTACTTGTATTTTCAATGCTATGACGTATGAATGTAATATATGGACATATTAATTGTTCTGCCACAGTGTTGCCAAAGTCGGGGAAATAAATCCCTGAGTACTGCTGAGAATGAGGAGTGTAAGTATTCGTACTTTGTTGTTGATGGATGAATTTCCAACCCCTAGAGAAATAAAACTCTGTTGTGGAAGAGAAATGTCGTGCATTTCTTGTGGATTTCGTGAAATCCTGCTGGGGAATCTTGAGAAGCCTGACGACTTTCACTGGGGAACCTTTGGAGCGGTAGTTGGAGGTTTTGCTCTGTCAGGGATGTGAGAGTGCTTGATACCACTAGGCTGCATACTAGGGATACGTTAGTGATCCTTTAATAGGATGTCTTTGTTTCCTCTCTTGCTGGGGAAAATACCTGCGGGGATTTTATAGAATAGCCTAAAGATATTATCCTGTTTCTTAAAGCCATTAGTGATTGTCTTTCTATTTTCTGTTTATTTGTAAATAGTAATCACGTTCAAATGCATATGTTCAAAAATAAATCATTGGACGTTTTTGTAAACAAAACACAGAAAGAAAGAAAAACAAATAGTTATGCACTTTCAAAAGGGATATCTTTGTATTAACTTGAATAAGTCTTTTTTGTACAACGAGACGAGCCTTCTAGTAAGAGAATGTCGTCGTAAAAAATGAAAATTGATACAAAGAAAAGATAGCTATGTGAAATAATCCCATGGGGTTCCCATTCTGCTATAGTCTTCGTGTCTCTGAGTGTCTTGTCTACTTATCGCCTCGGCGAAGCTGATTGGATTGATTAGAACCGTTTGAGATGGTTGGTCAACGCTGAAGATTGTCTGTAATATGGTCCAATGGGACATAGTCATACGCTTTAATTCCCTAACTTTTGCCTGGACCGCCCTTTCGGGTTTTCGATCCACTGGGATACCCTTTTTTGCCCAAGCCGCCCTTTCAGGTTTTCAGCTTGCCAGGTGTATAGATTTTTTGTATCTTACCCATAATTTTTCCCGAACCTTTTGGTTCGCCGGGATGCCCTAATTTTTGCCTAGGTCAGTCGACCTAGCGGGTCCTTGTTCATGCGTAGTATCTTTTAACTATGTCCATATTTACAGGGTGTGGAAGGTCGTCGCCATCCATAGTGGTCAAGATCATTGCTCCACCAGAGAATATGTTTTTGATCACAAATGGTCCTTCGTATGTAGGAGTCCATTTGCCCCTGGAATCACCTTGTGGAAATATGATGCACTTGATCACCAAGTCACCAACCCGATATACCTGATGTTTGACCTTCTTGTTAAAAGCTTTGATCATTCGTTTTTGGTACATCTGACCATGACAGATAGCTGCAAGCCTATTCTCATCAATCAAGTTCAATTGATCAAGTCGAGTTTGAACCCATTCGTCTTCATCCGCGTCCTGTATGATTCTCAGGGAAGGTATCTGGACTTCAATCGGAAGGACAACTTCTATGCTGTATACTAAGGAGAAAGGAGTTGCCCCTGTCGATGTGCGCAATGTGGTACGGTAACCGTGAAGAGAAAATGGTAACATCTCATGCCAGTCTTTGTAGGTCATTGCCATTTTTTCTATGATCTTCTTGATGTTTTTATTAGCGGTTTCTGTAACACCCTCTAAAAACCCCGAATAAATTTTCGCAATTATTAAAATCATAATTTCAGAGTACATGTATAATCGAGGATGCTACAATTCTCTTTAAATAACACAAATTCCTGTCATGCATAACGTAGTAGTAACTCATACATGTTTACACAGCGGAATACTTTAATTAATAAAATCAATGTTATAATATTTTCAAAATCATCAGGGATTAACACCTGGAAAATGTCAACATCATATTATAACAAAACATAAGGAATTAAACGAGTCTGACTAAAACAGCTCGACAAACAAACGTTCCCGGAGTTACAACTATCAGAGCATGACCCGGACAATACTAAAGCGAAAATAAACTAGAACGACAAGCCTTCGCCAAGCACCTGAACGAAGCTCCTCAATCTGAAATATTCAACAGTAAGGGTGAGCATCTCAATTATACATTTGATTATACGTTCATAACAATCAATTCAGGAAATCATAAGCATCACCCAATAATTAGCATATTTCATAGTTTACAAAAACCTTTACAATTCATATACCCATGATATATTACTTTTCATATTTGCAAATAATCATCAAACATCGTCAACCATTTAGCAATCATACGTGCATACAAACAATCAAATACAACATTGGAAAAATCATCCATTCATGTTATATTTAAGGTAATGCAACACACCCATGCATATGGTACCACTTTACCGCCCCATTAAATCTCGGGTCACGGATAACTCACCGTTCCATTATATCGCGGACACGGCTACCACCTCAACGTTCCATTAAATCGCGGACACGTATATTGGCCACCATGTTAATTCCACACAATGGGAATTAACAAATGCAACATGATATGTAAAGTATGTAACACTCAGCATACTATGAACATCAATCAACATATCATGCGACATCAACAACATCAATCATAACTAGATACGGATAGCATGTAATCACTCAGCATACTATTTAAACATCAACCATATCAAATCATGTCATAATTCATGCTCGATAACATTATCTAAAAGCATGACAATAAAATCCACAGTAACGCACAACAAAACAAAATTCAGAAAAATCAACACAGAAGAGCAACACGGGTGCCCGTGTTGTGCAACACGGCCCGTGTCTCTGAGCACGTCCAGAAAACACACATTTTCTTTTTCTCATTACAGGGGACCTAACACGGGTACCCGTGTTGTGCAACACGGCCCGTGTTGTGCAACCAGAAGCACACCATCTCCCAACACAGAAGAGCAACACGGGTGCCCATGTTGTGCAACACGGCCCGTGTTGCTGAGCGCGTACAGGATTTTCCTGAACCTGCAGCAGCTCAGAAACAGCAGCCAAACGCGGGAAAATGCCGGCTAAACGCATATTTCGGTACCTAACGACATCGATATTTCACAACTCAAAACAACACATCCATTTCATAATTACTAACAATTATTACAGTAACCTTAACAGTGATTACTCGTCCTTTTTAGGGAAGTTCTGACAACATTAAGGTTATCCCTAAACCTCTAAGGTAAATTCACGATCATGCCGTTATACTCCCAATCCACCATTTGGAACCTAAAATTCCTAATCGATTCATAAAAATTGGGAACCTAACCCTTTTCTAACAAGGTTCAATCCTAAGGGTATCGATTCCTACTAACATCTAACAATTGGGGTTTTTCCCTACGATTACCCAAATCAACCGTACATAAACCCATAAACAAAGGTAAATCGAGTAATAGCCCCCCTTACCTTATCAAATTGCAGCTTCGAACTCTTGAGCGATTGTTCGTCGTTCTTCAGAGCTCCAATCCCAAATATCTCCAAACGCTTCACTAAAATACATAACAACCAAATTCACTTATAAACATAAACACTTTCTCCAATAATCACTTATTAAAATAAGCTCTTAAAGCTACTTAATTCCTTATAATCATATAGAAAATTTCATTAGCTTTCCAACCCATCAAACTGCGCCTAAATCGGAGTTACGGTTCAAAAGTTATGGCCGAAACGATTTTTGGGAAAAACCAAGTCAGAGCAGCAACACGGGCACCCGTGTGCTGCAACACGGCCCGTGTTGTGAGGCCTGCGTGAAAACTCCACTCTTTTGAGTTTTTCTCATTCAACTACCATGGTTTTCTTTCCCATTTCAATACTCTTAATTTCCACAAGCTAGCACTTAATACACCCACAAACCATACTCCTAATCCAACTTTTCTAAACCATTCTAACAATCAACCAACAAAACCCTAAAAATCAACTATCAATTTTACCCCTAAATCCAAAATGTATCATACAAAACCTAACAATATGAGATGGAGAATCAAACCCCTTACCTGAGATTGACGGTTCTTCGATCCTCTAATCGCAATCGCCTCTTCGATGGCTTTTCCGCCGTCTTCAACCTTGCCTCTTTGCACCGTTTTCACGTAACTTCTGTTTTCTCTCCAAGAACCTTATTTTCTCTGCTGACTTATCTTTAATTAATTTTCCTCCAAATAATAATAATAATAGTATCAATATTATTCCAACAATTAATTAATCCAAATTGGCCTACTATCCACACCCCTCCAATTAACTGCATTTTAATGCTACTTGGCCCAACTCAATTAAATTACACCAATAAATAAATAATATTATTCTTAATATTATTTTTGCGATTAAACCGACAAAATCCAATAATTAAATTCTTAAATAATTTAATTAACCAATTAGTTAAATTCGGGCGTTACAACTCTCCCCCACTTAGGATATTTTCGTCCTCGAAAATCCAATCGACACAACCACTCTCAACACCAATTCTGGACATACCAAACACTCAACGTATTATGAACCAAAAACTATTGCACTCAGGCACACAACGTCGTCTTTTCGTCTTAACAATATTACATGATCAACTTAGCGACCATATCGACACCAAAACATACACAACTAATCATAACGATATACCCGATATTAGCTCATCGACACCCTCAACACCATCTTGATACATCGCTTATGAAGTAATAACATCCGCAAACTACTTATACTTGAACATACAACCATCATATTATCATCTTGACAACATTCTTAATACAAACTCACGCGCCAATTCATTCCTTAATATACGAATTCCAATTATCAACCAAATACTTACAACTTGATTACTCTCGTCATATCACTCTTATAGTGACATCCACATAACCGACCAAATCACCTTTAACACAATCTGAAATATTACCATTCCTTTCAGTAATCAACACTGACATCACAACAACGAAAACAAAATTCTCATAACATCTGCTTACGGGTCTTAATCCAAAAATTATATACAACTCTCCATAAACCAACAACCACATTAATATCCTTATTAAATCAACTGACATTTATAATAAACCAACATACTCTGGCACATCACGCTTCAGATGCGCAACTCTGATTACTTATAAAGTATCAACTCTATCAAGTTTACTCCAATTGCCACTCTTGGATGGAACATTCATATACTTCCATGAATTCTCAATTGTCATAAAACATAACTACGACTTTATCATCTTTTTTAGTAACATAATCCTCAAAAATCGTCTTAAAAACATAACCACATTACAACCACATACAGTACATGGGTCCAATTAATTCCAACAAGATGACTCATCTTCTTCCAACCAAACTCGCACTTTAATAAACAAACTTATAATTTCACTTCTTTTAAATAGCAACAAGAAACAAAAATAACAACATATTCTTCAGAATGCACTATACTAGTCGACACAACACATCTATCCATCAACTATGATTCCGTCTACTATCAACAATAGATTAAGGGTGATCAGTTCCTCAATTTGCCAATAGATAGACGAAAATCATAACGGAGCATAAACCATCGTTACCAAACTATAATAGTGTTCCTTCCGAACTTTTTCTCAAATCATTCACAACATCATAATCCAACAATTACCAATCATCATAAGATCCACCTCTGACACTTTCGCATCCTTCCATGCAGAACAACATGTCCCTCAACTCATTTCCAAACAACATTTTACGATTGAACTCGTCTCAACAACTGCAATAACAACCACCCATGTCCAAAAAGTTTATAATTCCTCAACCGACTTCAAAGTCTCTTCCTATGAGAATACTTCTACCACACTTGGAAACATTTTCATATAAAAGAAATATACTTTTATCTCCTTGCAGGTTCAAACAGAACATCAATCCAACAATCCAAACACAAGATACAGATCTCAAAATTATCCGAAAATACGAACACTAACGTCATACAACAACCTACTACAACACATCTTACGACAACATCGGAATAAAATTTCTTTATCCATACTTTACATCCTTCTTCACTCTTTCAATTTTTCAACAAGAAACACCCAACGTCCAACACAATTATTTCCTTCGATACATGCCTCCCAAGCATAAAATTATATTCTATAATGAAGGTAATTACTTGTAGATTCTTTAACTTCATGAATCGCTCAAATCCGAGTTACGAGTAAAAAGTTATCATCTTTGCAATGGGACTGGTTTATAATTCCCGCATGCAGAATTTTCCAAAATTCAGCATCAGACCCAAATATTAAAATGCATTTTTCTCCTTCTTCACGAACTTTCCGAAGACAAATCTTATATGCAAACTATATAGAATTTCGTAAGCTTTCCAAAAAGTCAATAACCGCTTTGATCGGAATCACGAGTAAAAAGTTATACCACTTTTACTAACAGCTACTCCAAAATTACAAAAATCTGAATTTGAGATTGATGAACATAAGTTCCATTTTTCTCTCTTTCTTCCAAAATTCACCCACATCCTTTCTTTTTATCCAACTACGAAAATCATCCGATATTAATCCAACTATACTAAAGACATACAATCCGACGAGTTAATCCCTTCAACGTATCATTTTCTTTGGAATAGACTTTATTCTCAATTGTCTTAAATTCACCGTCTAAAAACCTACCCGCATTTTCAACTTGACCGATACAGATTCATGAGTCCATACTCTCGCCGGTTCGCAACAACAGCGACTCAATGACCTTTGCACTCTTCCAATCAACGTCGCCTTCAACAACTTCATGATACTTGATGAAATAGTGTAAATTACAACCATCCAGAATAACTCGCACACCAAATTTTCAACACAATTCTTCGAACATAACAACATACATTGACTTTAGTGGCATGCTACCATAGGAGATTAGTCCCATTACTACACTAATAGTATCCAAAATATTCCTCAAGGTAATCAACTAAGGTTCAGTTCCACTTTCCGACCATTAGAGATCAAAACATAATTTAGCCATTTTCCACAAAACCACACAGTACGCGCCGTGAAGGCCAGCGCGCACTGCGATGACAGCAAAAATATGCAATTTGCGCCGCGACCACTAGTTGGCGCCGCGAACTGTACGAGACAGAAAGGGATTTTTGCATGACGGCATCTCTTCAACGCAGTTTAATCCAATTTCCCATACGAGTTCACTAGCATACCAAAATTCTTGAATCTATATCACCGTCGCATTCAGGAAGCATCTAACTTCAACAACATTTGCATTGTCGCCGTCAGCAACATTCTGAACCGGCACATCACAACTGAAGCGCATCCGAGAAGAAAAGCTTCTCCCCCACTTATCGCAATCTTATCCCTGCAGTCAAGTGATCCAAAACAAAGAAGTACCAACAGTGTTTTCAACACTTATTGCGTACCAAGGGTAATGACACTGACATAACAACTTGGCCGGACAGACCGACCATGCTCTGATACCACTATTGTAACACCCTCTAAAAACCCCGAATAAATTTTCGCAATTATTAAAATCATAATTTCAGAGTACATGTATAATCGAGGATGCTACAATTCTCTTTAAATAACACAAATTCCTGTCATGCATAACGTAGTAGTAACTCATACATGTTTACACAGCGGAATACTTTAATTAATAAAATCAATGTTATAATATTTTCAAAATCATCAGGGATTAACACCTGGAAAATGTCAACATCATATTATAACAAAACATAAGGAATTAAACGAGTCTGACTAAAACAGCTCGACAAACAAACGTTCCCGGAGTTACAACTATCAGAGCATGACCCGGACAATACTAAAGCGAAAATAAACTAGAACGACAAGCCTTCGCCAAGCACCTGAACGAAGCTCCTCAATCTGAAATATTCAACAGTAAGGGTGAGCATCTCAATTATACATTTGATTATACGTTCATAACAATCAATTCAGGAAATCATAAGCATCACCCAATAATTAGCATATTTCATAGTTTACAAAAACCTTTACAATTCATATACCCATGATATATTACTTTTCATATTTGCAAATAATCATCAAACATCGTCAACCATTTAGCAATCATACGTGCATACAAACAATCAAATACAACATTGGAAAAATCATCCATTCATGTTATATTTAAGGTAATGCAACACACCCATGCATGTGGTACCACTTTACCGCCCCATTAAATCTCGGGTCACGGATAACTCACCGTTCCATTATATCGCGGACACGGCTACCACCTCAACGTTCCATTAAATCGCGGACACATATATTGGCCACCATGTTAATTCCACACAATGGGAATTAACAAATGCAACATGATATGTAAAGTATGTAACACTCAGCATACTATGAACATCAATCAACATATCATGCGACATCAACAACATCAATCATAACTAGATACGGATAGCATGTAATCACTCAGCATACTATTTAAACATCAACCATATCAAATCATGTCATAATTCATGCTCGATAACATTATCTAAAAGCATGACAATAAAATCCACAGTAACGCACAACAAAACAAAATTCAGAAAAATCAACACAGAAGAGCAACACGGGTGCCCGTGTTGTGCAACACGGCCCGTGTCTCTGAGCACGTCCAGAAAACACACATTTTCTTTTTCTCATTACAGGGGACCTAACACGGGTACCCGTGTTGTGCAACACGGCCCGTGTTGTGCAACCAGAAGCACACCATCTCCCAACACAGAAGAGCAACACGGGTGCCCGTGTTGTGCAACACGGCCCGTGTTGCTGAGCGCGTACAGGATTTTCCTGAACCTGCAGCAGCTCAGAAACAGCAGCCAAACGCGGGAAAATGCCGGCTAAACGCATATTTCGGTACCTAACGACATCGATATTTCACAACTCAAAACAACACATCCATTTCATAATTACTAACAATTATTACAGTAACCTTAACAGTGATTACTCGTCCTTTTTAGGGAAGTTCTGACAACATTAAGGTTATCCCTAAACCTCTAAGGTAAATTCACGATCATGCCGTTATACTCCCAATCCACCATTTGGAACCTAAAATTCCTAATCGATTCATAAAAATTGGGAACCTAACCCTTTTCTAACAAGGTTCAATCCTAAGGGTATCGATTCCTACTAACATCTAACAATTGGGGTTTTTCCCTACGATTACCCAAATCAACCGTACATAAACCCATAAACAAAGGTAAATCGAGTAATAGCCCCCCTTACCTTATCAAATTGCAGCTTCGAACTCTTGAGCGATTGTTCGTCGTTCTTCAGAGCTCCAATCCCAAATATCTCCAAACGCTTCACTAAAATACATAACAACCAAATTCACTTATAAACATAAACACTTTCTCCAATAATCACTTATTAAAATAAGCTCTTAAAGCTACTTAATTCCTTATAATCATATAGAAAATTTCATTAGCTTTCCAACCCATCAAACTGCGCCTAAATCGGAGTTACGGTTCAAAAGTTATGGCCGAAACGATTTTTGGGAAAAACCAAGTCAGAGCAGCAACACGGGCACCCGTGTGCTGCAACACGGCCCGTGTTGTGAGGCCTGCGTGAAAACTCCACTCTTTTGAGTTTTTCTCATTCAACTACCATGGTTTTCTTTCCCATTTCAATACTCTTAATTTCCACAAGCTAGCACTTAATACACCCACAAACCATACTCCTAATCCAACTTTTCTAAACCATTCTAACAATCAACCAACAAAACCCTAAAAATCAACTATCAATTTTACCCCTAAATCCAAAATGTATCATACAAAACCTAACAATATGAGATGGAGAATCAAACCCCTTACCTGAGATTGACGGTTCTTCGATCCTCTAATCGCAATCGCCTCTTCGATGGCTTTTCCGCCGTCTTCAACCTTGCCTCTTTGCACCGTTTTCACGTAACTTCTGTTTTCTCTCCAAGAACCTTATTTTCTCTGCTGACTTATCTTTAATTAATTTTCCTCCAAATAATAATAATAATAGTATCAATATTATTCCAACAATTAATTAATCCAAATTGGCCTACTATCCACACCCCTCCAATTAACTGCATTTTAATGCTACTTGGCCCAACTCAATTAAATTACACCAATAAATAAATAATATTATTCTTAATATTATTTTTGCGATTAAACCGACAAAATCCAATAATTAAATTCTTAAATAATTTAATTAACCAATTAGTTAAATTCGGGCGTTACAGTTTCTACAGCGCCATTCATCTTTGGCCGGTAAGGGGAAGAGTTATGATGTTGTATCTTGAACTGCGCGCATAGGGCGGTAATCATAGTGTTGTTGAGATTCGTACCATTGTCTATGATGATTCTCTCTAGGATACCATACTGAAAGATGAGGTTCTGTTTGATGAACTGGGCGACAACATTCTTGGTAACGGAAGCGAAAGAGGTTGCCTCCACCTATTTTGTAAAATAGTCAATGGCCACTAAGATGAAGCGGTGTCCATTGGAGGCTGTTGGATTGATTTCCCCAATCATATCAATTCCCCATATAGCAAAGGGCCAAGGGGCCATCAAGACATTCATAGGAACTGGAGGTACATGCACTTTATCAGCATAAATCTGACACTTGTGACAGGTTCGTGAATGTTGATAGCAATCTACTTCCATGGTAGACCAATAGTACCCTGCCCGTAGGATCTTTTTATCCATCGTATGCCCACTGGGATGGGTGCCAAAAGTGCCTTCATGTAGGTCAACCATGATCTTTTCTGCCTCAACCTTGTCTATGCAACGAAGCAAAGCAGAGTCGTGGTTGCGTTTGTAGAGAATGCCATTACTGAGGAAGAACTTAGCAGAGAATCTCCTTAAGAACTTCTTATCATTGACTGAAACTCCTTTCAGATATTCTTGGGCTTCGAGATACCTCTTAACTTCATGGAACCAAGGTTGGTCCACTACTTCTTCAGTATCGATCTCATGACAGTGTTCTGGTTCATCCATTCGCTCAATGGTGATCTGGGGAGCCTCGTTACCCCACTTGAGTTTAAACATGGATGACATAGTGGCTAGCGCATCGGCTAGCTGATTTTCTTCTCGCGGGAAATGCTCAAAGGTAATCTTCTCAAAATGTGGCAGCAATGTCAAAACATGTTCTTTGTAATGGATAAGGTTAGGGTGTTTGGTGTCCCATTCCCCTTTGATTTGACTGATGACCAAAGCTGAATCTCCAAACACACTCAAAGATTTGATCCCCAAATCTATGGAAGCTCTAAGACCAAAGATGCACGCTTCATATTCTGCCATGTTGTTTGTACAATTGAAGCAAAGTCTTGCGGTAAAGGGAGTATGACACCCTTCAGGAGATACGAGTACAACACCAATACCATTGCCAAGTACGTTGGATGCCTCATCGAAAAACAGGATCCATCGGGATCCTTGTTCAGGTCTGTCATATGGTCTGATCTCTTCACAATTGTTTATCGTCATGATGTCCTCATCTGGGAATTTGAACTTCATGGATTGGTAGTCTTCCACAGCTTGGTGAGCAAGGTGATCAGCTAGTACATTTCCCTTTATTGCTTTCTGGGTAGTATATTGTATGTCATATTCCGTCAGGATCATCTGCCATATTGCTATTCTCCCAGAGAGAGCAGGCTTCTCGAAGATGTATTTTATTGGATCCATTTTAGATATCAACAAGGTAGTATGGGTCAGCATATACTATCTTAGCCGGCGAGCAGCCCATGCCAGAGCGCAACAAGTTTTCTCGAGCAGTGAATATCTTGTTTCACAGTCATAAACTTTTTTTCCAGGTAATAAATAGCATGCTCTTTTCGGCCAGACTCGTCATGCTGCCCCAACACACACCCCATTAAATTTTCCAAAACAGTTAGATACATAATCAAAGGTCTTATCTCGACTGGCGGCATTAAAATAGGAGGCTCTTGCAGGTATTCTTTGATTTTGTTAAAATTAACTTGGCATTCATCATTCCATTTGACTACTTGATCTTTCTTCAATAGTTTGAAGATTGGCTCACAAGTAGCTGTCAGGTGAGAAATGAATCTGGAAATGTAGTTTAAACGTCCCAAGAATCCTCTGACTTCCTTCTCAGTACGAGGAGAAGGCATCTCTTGTATCGCTTTCACCTTGGCATGATCTACTTCAATACCCTTGTTGCTGACGACAAAGCCTAGGAGTTTACCGGACCTTACTCCAAACGTGCATTTATTTGGGTTCAACCTCAGCTTGTACTTCTTTAGCCTCTCAAACAATTTTTGTAAATGATCAAGATGCTCTTCTTCTGTTTGAGATCTAGCTATCATGTCGTCCACATAGACCTCTATTTCGTGATGTATCATGTCGTGAAATAGAGCTACCATGGCACGTTGATAGGTTGCCCCAACATTCTTCAGTCCAAACGGCATCACCTTGTAGCAGAATGTGCCCCACTGTGTGACAAATGTTGTTTTCTCCATGTCCTCAGGCGCCATTTTGATTTGGTTGTAGCCTGAGAAACCCTCCATGAAGTAAAACACTTTATGGTGTGCCTTATTTTCAACTAGAATATCAATGTGGGGGAGTGGAAAATCATCCTTAGGGCTTTCCCTATTCAAATATATGTAGTCCATGCACATTCCTACTTTGCCGTCCTTTTTGGGGACGGGAACAACATTGGCAACCCATTGCGGATAGGAGGTGACGGCTAAGAATCTAGCATTGAACTGCTTCATGACCTCAATCTTGATCTTCTATGACATGTCTGTCCGCATGCGACGGACTTTCTGTTTTACTGGAGAGCAGTCTTCTCTTGTCGGCAGACGATGGACCACAATATCAGCGTCGATCCCTGGCATGTCTTTGTATGACCAGGCGAAAACCTCAACATAGTCATGTAGTAACTGAGTTAGGCGTTCCTTGACACTGGGTTCCAGGCTGGCACCTATCTTGATTTCTTTCTTGTCCTCCTCAATACCTAAGTTAACGATTTCAACCGGCTCTTCGTGGGGCTAAATGGTCATTTCTTCCTGTTGTAATAACCTGGCCAATTCCCCTGGTACCTCACAATCTTCCTCACCTTCGTCTTCGGCTTGGTAGATCGTATTTTCAAAGTCACAATAAGCCATAGCAGAACCGTTACCCATGGGATCCTGAGTGGATGTAGATCTGCATTTTAATATGTGAGTGTGTGTAAGAGCATAACTACCTTTGAAAGAAATAAAATGTAAGAAAAGAAAGACAAAGATCATAAAATTTGTATGCAAAAATGTCCATGATTCATTGATGACATATGAGAATGAAGTAACAACCCTCACAAATGGACCGTGTAATCTCAAGCCTTAACTCAACTTTAATTTTGATGAAAGACAAACAAGCTAGTTTGATGAAAGACAAACAAGCATTATGGCAAGAAGGAAAAGAAGTGAAATTAACTTAAAGCATCATTCACTCAAAGCTTCAAGGATCATGGCAAGCAATCAATTTGAATTGCTTACAAGAGAAGAAAGAAGAAACTTCAAAGAAGTCACTCTATGTGATCAACATCTTTCAAGAAATCATACTTCATAAAATTATACAAAGTGTCACTTATTTCCAGGATTGTTGGAATTAAGTATTAGATTACTTTTGTTCCTTGTTGTCCATTGTTGGAAACAAGAGGTGTCTTTTGAGAGAATTGTTCTCATTAGACTTATTGGAAATCCAAGAGGGTGTTCTTGGTATTTGTTAGGTTCTTTAGTTGATAAGACTAGGAAGAGTCTTGTAAAAGTTCTAACAAAATAGTAAAATCTCTTGCGTGTTTGCAAGGGGACTGGACGTACTTCCGGGGTGTGGAAGGAACCAGGATAAATCTCCGTGCCTCTTTACTTTCTGCACTTTACAGTTTTCAAATCACTAAATCAAAACCAGAAAGTATAAAATAAGTTAAAAATCGACCACCACCTAATTCACCCCCCCTCTTAGGCGTAATCTTAAACTTACAGACCGTTGTGCCTCGGGTAAGACACAAGGTTTTAAAGTTTAAATTGTTTAAATATTACAAGCCTGAAAACATTAAAAGACAATTACTCTTGAATAAAAGTAATAGGAATGAAATCTTTGGCCTCCCAATTATTGAGTACTCCATCAATGGTTGGAAAAATCCACTCGTCCATATCACAACTGCCATCACTGTCTTCTACTGCATTGACTCCCTGATTACTGATACGCAAAGGTGGTCCCCCGGCGCGAGAACATCGAACAACTCTTTGGGCCTCTGTAGTGAATCCCAAACCAAATTTGTTGGACTTGTAGGGAATATCTGGAAGTTGACCCCATATGGTACACCTGCCTTCTTCAACTACTACTCTAGCATCTTTCAAAGAGGCCATCTTCAGTGGAGGTCTAGTAACCTTCGGAACTTTGGGAGTAGACTTGGTTGCCGCAACTGTTTGTGAAACCTCCTCAAAATTCTGACACGGAGTCTCAATGAATTCACCATCCATTTCAACATACCTAGAAGAGTTCAGGTGGCTAACCATGTACTCCTCCTCCCTGTGAACTGTGACAATCTTTCCTTTGATCGGGTATTTTAGCATCTAATGTAAGGTAGAAGTGACGACACCAGCACCATGGATCCAGGGTCGACCCAATAGACAAGAGTATGAAGGGCGGATATCCATCACATAGAAAGTTGAATCAAAAGTCTGGGTTCCAACTTTTATGGGGATGTCAACTTCTCCGTGCACTGTCCTCTTAGAACCATCAAAGGCCCTCACTATGTTGTTGCTAGGCTTTAAAGTGAGTCCCTCGCAGTCCAGTCGGTCGAGAGCGTTTTTGGGAAAGACATTCAATGATGAGCCGGTATCCACCAGAACATGGGCAAGTGTGGTGCCCCTGCATTCAATGGAAACATGCAAGGCATCATTGTGCTTCCTTCCATTGGAAGTTAAATCAGCATCGAAAAAGCCCAATCAGTTATCAGCAGTTAGACTGGCCACACAATTCTCAAATTGGTCGATGGAGGTCTCTTGGGGCACGTGGGCGGTCTTGAGAAATTTTACCAAGGCTTTGGCATGGGCTTCATAACATAAAAGTAAGGACAACAATGATATCTTCGAGGGGGTATGCCCCAACTGTTCTATAATGTTGTAGTCACTTTTCTTGATTATCTTCAGTATTTCTTCTATCTCCTTTCTAGAAGCTTCAGGGATAATCTCGGGACACTCTTTCGTTTAGACAGGCTCATTCAAGACCTCTTTGCCCCTTGTCTCGGTAGCAGGGATAACATTAGGAGTATCACTAGAAGTGTTGGTAGGAGCGGCAGTGGGAATGATCACAGGAGTAGCAACGGTCTTTGGAGAAATCTCGGGTGAGAAGACTCTTCCACTTCTTGTTATCTTACTGGTCCCAGTGATATTACCGATGTCAGGATCAGTATCTCTCGCAACTTCGTCTTTGACAGCCAACTGATCTTGCTTGACGCCATAGTAATAGACGTCATCCCCATAGCTCCAGGGAACAACTTTATTTGAAGAGTATGATATTGGTTCTGGCATAGTGATGAATAGAGGTGCAGACCTTGGAACATATGTAATCCTGACGGGTCTTTTGGCGGAGACCCTGGGAGGATTGTTGGAAATGGTGATTATTGAGACATCTTGATAAGAAGTTCTGGTAAGAGGAATCTTTTCAAATAAGATTTCTTTGCTAGTCATCAGACGCTGAATGCCTATCTTCAGTAACAAACAGTTATTTGGTAGATACTTGCATAAGTGACAATTCTTATCACAGCCCGAGAACAGACCGACTTGCAACAGATTTTGTTTAATGGTCAACAGAGGAGTAGTTAAGTCATTCACGGAGGAGACAAAACGATCATCATCAATAGGGTTGACACCTTGACCATGTCTGGGCATTGGTGCCGTTATTACATTAGGCATTTCTGGGGGATCAAACTCAGTCTCTTTTGCATCGATAAGGTCTTATACCTTATTCTTCAAGGCCCAACAGTCGTTTGTATCATGCCCCGGGATTTCAGAATGATAGGCACATCGAGCGTTCGGGTTGTAGCGAGGAGAAGAAATGTTGGGGTTCTTGGGAGCTTATTTTAAAGTTACCATATTAGTCTTCAAAAGGTGTGGCAAAACATGAGACATGGTCATGTTGATCCAGGTAAATTGTCTCATGGGGGCTTCTGGCTTGCCCTGATAATTTCGCTATTGATTTGGCATAGGATTAGAAATCATAACATCCCCTACCGTCGGGCGACGTTCAATTTTGTTTTGATTCCTATGGTCATATGCAGCACTGACCTCCTTCTTTCCAACAAAGAGCTTCTTCATCATGCTCGAGGATGCATCTCTTTGAATTTTGCCACTTTTTATACCAGCTTTGACCCGCTCACCAGTCATGATTAGTTCAGTAAATCCAGCTAAGGAACTTCTGATCAGGTGGTTGACGAATGGACCTGATAAGGTGCCTAGGAACATATCTACTAATTCTATGTCAGATAGAGGGGGCTGGACTCTGCTTGCGAGATCCCTCCATTTTTGAGCATAGGTTTTGAAACCTTCACCTGCACCCATAGACATGCCTTGCAATTGCGTCCGAGTTGGAGCTAAGTCAGCATTATACTGGTATTGTTTATAAAAGGCAACAGCCAAATCTTCCCAATTGCGAATATTGGTCCCTTCCAATTGATAGAACCAATCCAACTGCGTCCCTGACAAGATCTCTTGGAAAAATGCACCCATAGATTCTTATCAGCCGTATGGGGTTGAATCTTTCTGACGTATGACCTTAAATGCAGCTTCGAGCAAGAGACACCGTCATATTTAGTGAAAGTGGGGACCTTGAATTTCTGTGGATGACAACCCCTGAGACAAGTCCTAACTCTTCAAAATCCAATCCGGGTACCTTCTGGACCTCTATAGCATTCAAACGATCCTCTAGCTCTTCGTATTTAATATCAGCAGGAGGATATTGTTCCTCAGAGCAGTCAGGTTCTTCCTCTTCTTCGGATGCTGGGTTGTTGTTCACTTCCTTGGTCCTATCTTCTTAGTTATCTCCTTCACCTGATGATATTGTAAAGTCTAAAGTTCATCTGGCTTGTCCTTTGAACCTTCTTCCCATGATCACAATACCGGGTGGTTTCTTCGCTTTCTTCTTCTTTTCTTTGGTCAGTAGAGTCTTCAACTCCTCTTGTCCTTTTGTCAGAGTCAGGAGCATTTATTGAAACTGAATGTTCTACGCCTAAAGATCTTTCACTGTCTATTCAATATCCATCTCACTGAAATAAACAGTAGAAAGATAAGGAGACATGTTGTAAGAAACCTGTATGATGTTATGATGAATGAAGATGCGATATGAAAATGATTTCAAGGAAATTAGAGATTTAAATTTGTTCAAACCAAAAAAGAACACACGTTATATTAATGAATCCAAGTTTGAGTACATCAGGCCTCTTTAGGCTTACAAAATACAACAAAAGCTCCTAAGACAAAAAGGTTGAACGCATCCTCTTTGGCGCGATGTAGGCGTTTAGATTCTACTCTTCATGAAGCTGCTTGGTGAGTTCCAGAACCTTCTTCTCACTGGCGTAAAATTGGGCTTCAAAGGTGTCTCACTCTTCCTTCAATTGAGCTTAAGCTTTCTGCAAGTCTTCGAGAGGGGTAGGCATGTCAGGATGAAAGACAATGTATGGGACGTCTCCTTCAACAACAGGCTCTATGATAACAGGGAGGATGGGAGGGTAAGGCATCACGAGACTCTGAGCACGAGCCCGTACCCACATAAGGTAAGGCTCGAGAGGGTTAGAGTTTTTGTGTCTCGAAGTTATACTGTCTACCTTGTTCACCATTCTCCAAGCTCGTGTAAACCTCTGGCAATAACCTTGGTCTTCTTTGTCGTAGTCGAACACCAGACCTTGAATGAGCATCTCATGAGGGTCGTCTCTTCGGGCATACCCAAACTGCTGAAGAGCTAAGCAGGAGTTGTAAGTGATACCCCCTCTAATACCAAGCAGAGGGACGTTAGGGAATTCCCCACAGCGGTCAATGATAGAGACATCTTCCAAGGATCTCGAACACCAACAGATGTCAGAATGGGTGAGGGACATCATCCTTTGAGACCATGTCAGTCTTTGCTCGTTCTTTAATGCTGATTGAGGTAGGTGTGAAGTGAACCACTTAGCGAGTAGGGGAATACAACACAAGAGAGTACCTCTTTTCTTCGTGGTGCGGGTATGAAGGCAATGCAAGATGTCTCCCAGTAAGGTAGGTACGGGATTGCGAGAGAGAAAGACTTTGATGGCATTAACATCTAGGAATTGGTCCGAGTTGGGGAACAGAACCAAACCATAAATGAGAAGAGCCAAGATGTCTTCAAAAGCTTGGAAATCCATGTCGTCCCAGAAGGAACGAGCCTTCTCTAATAGAAACTTGGCTAGGAAGCCTTTAACCCCGCTTCTTGTCTCCCAATTGGCTATGATGTTGGCTCTCTTCATATGCAAAGCTTCGATGATGACTTCAGGTTTTGGAATCCCCTTTATACCGGTGAACGGTATTTGATCAAGTATGGGCACCCCTAAGAGTAGAGAAAACTCTTCCAGTGTGGGTACCAACTGATAGTCCGGGAAATTGAAACAATGATGTACGGGATCAAAGAATTGGAACAGCACACACATCATCTCTTCTTGGAAACTGGATGTAGCCAAACTGAGGAGTCGACCATATTTCTTGGTAAAAGGAGAATCCCAGGGCACTCTTGAAGCTAGCTCTTGAAGTTGAGGGTGTGCTTTTACAAAGCTGATTCGGATGGTGTTTCTTCGGACGAAATTCATGACCTACAAAACAAAAACAAAGATAAATTTCTAAATCCTTGAAATGGTTAGTGAGCATGCGTATGATGCTTATGATGTTTATGATGTTATGTACAAGTAAATATATACACACAGCAAACAAGTCCCTATGTTTTAGGCTTGCATGGGGTTTTATAGGTAAGTATCCTCTTGAAGTTTATTTGGCTCAACCTGTCCTAGTAATAGTGATCGGGTTCTAAAGGATCTCAATATCACCGACCTTTCTCTTAGGCATTGTCTCAGCACAATCAATCTTTTCTTGCGGCCGAGATATCCCAAAAGTCCAGCCTCAATGAGTGTAGTATCGAGTATCAACCAATTTTCAGCTCTACACCGAAACCGATTATCTCACTACATCCTAATGGCCATGTTTGTTCAATTAGGGTTCTAAAGTCAATTAGTGCTTTATGACGCCACTCAGCGGCCCCGTATTCTCCTCGATTCACCACGAGGGACACCGGTACCCACAAATGCGTCACACTAACGTAGCCATTGCTTCAACCATATCGGTCTACGCCGTACAGTTTCCACAATCTATTGCTACTTACCTAAAAAGGTGTCCCAGATCCGGGTGGAGGATCAAAGCAAGCCCAATACAAAAGAACAAAATATAACCCATGCAAAGAAACAAGTAAAGGTGATCTAACCCTAAGGTAACCCCGCTTTTAGGTATTTTCCCCAACAGATTCGCCAGTTCTGTGATACGGCGGGAGAACTGACTCAGGTTGTTTTGCATTTTGATCGCATTTGTGCGGATAGCAAGAGTCGCCACCGACTTTTCTTTTATCCAAAAAGGAAAGGTAAAAAAGCACAGGAAAGACCTTTCGAGATTATTTCTCGGGTTCGGGGGGGGGGGGGGGGGTAGATTATGAAAAGGGAAGGTATTAGCATCCTTTTCATCCGTAGTTATATATGGGCTCTTAGTTACTCGCTAGATCACTTACTTTTGCTTTGACAATGTGCTTGTGATGTGAGCTTTGAAAGTATTTTGAAAATATCTTTGTAATGGTTCTCGTTTCTATAAGAACGCGTACAAATTTTTGTTTCGAAAAATAGTTCAAAGATGTGTTTGTGGAATGTGTTTTTGAAAATAGTTTTGAAAAGATGTTTTGCAATGGTTCTCGTCTCTATAAGAACGTATACAAAATGTTTTATCTTTTTGAAAATGTTGAAAGTGTCGGTGTAAAAATGTTTTTGTCGTGAGCAAGCGAGCAACTAGGAGCGAATCTACCTACTCGAAAGGTCTTAAATATTCTTTTCTTCCCACTTTAGATGTTGCTATCTTACCATTGATTTGGTAAGAAGCCCCATTGTTGGATGTGAAGGGACATGCGCGGGTCAATCGTACAGTCATTGAAAGCAACTTATGAGACGTTTTAGCAATTTTTCGTAACGGACTAGATTGTTTTACCGGAGGCAACATCGAGGGTCATCGAGGGACTACGATCTTTCATCGAAGGGTCTTTGCTAAAGCGTCCCATATTCGAGGGACATGACTATGTTTTCGAGGCAACAAGCGAGGTTACCCTAGAGGTATGCGTGTAAAATTGTGTGTTTGATTCAAGTTATTTTGTCTTTGAAATTAGGTTATCTAGTGATTGATTTTGAATCTTGCCGTGCACGCCTAATTACTATACAGTATAAGGAAAACAGTAAATTGCGGAAATGGAAATTCTACGCTATTACAGAGTTTTCGGGAATGGGGGTACAATTTTTACAAATGGGGATGAGTCGAATGCGATCAAAAGGTCCAAAATAGGCAAAAAATACAACCAAATTGAATTTGAACGATTAATTACAATTATAACAGTCTAGGAAATAAAAATTTATTAACAAAGTACGAAACTAAAATTCTTGGCATTTTGTTTGTGAGAAAATTTTGAAAAGAAACTAAATATCTATTCTATAATTAGCTAAATAAATAAATCAAATGTAAACCTATTTTTGTCTTTTAGGGTTTTTGTTATTAAGAAATTAAAAAAAATTAAAGCTTAAGCAAAAAAATAATTATTAAAATTATTTACAAGGTTTTTCCTAAATTAAATTAGAACTAAGAACTAAACTTAATTAACAAAACATGATTTATTAAATTAATGAAAATAAGTAAATACCAAATTAAGTATTTAAAATGAAATGGAGGGGTGATGTTAAATTAAAAAGGGGTGATGTTGTCTTTTTTTTTAGTATGGGCTTTAGAGACTTAAGCCCAAGGTTTTTTTTTGTTTTAACAAAAAAGAATAAAATGAAACAAACAAGTCAGAAAAAATGTCCCCAGGGGTCTTGAACCTGGGACTTCATCTCCAAACGCTAACGCTTTAACCATCACACCAGATGTTCATTCATTATATTAATTGCCTTTGCAAAATAGTAAAGCAAAACTTAAAAAAAATAGGTTGGGCCAAGTAAACCAGGCCCAAACCCGATTTAGAAAGGAAATGGAAAGGGGTTTGGAGCCTTAATCAGAATGCTATTGTTGTTTCTAATTGGGAAAGGAAAACAAGATCAGAAAACCCTATCTCTCTTCCTAATTATCACGCTAATCTTCTTCCTCCCTCTCTCTCGATACCTCTGTTCTAATGACTTATCAATCCTCCTCTCTATTACCTGTCTCATCTCTAGCTACCTTCATCCCCAGAGAAAACCCTAAAGCCCCAAATCAAAATTCTACAGTGATTGCAAAAGGGTAAGGGAAGTTAAGAGCGAATCAAATCAAAATTAATAATGTGTTACCTCTTTTTCAGCCTTTAAGGTAAGTTCCAAATTTCTGCTTTGCCTCTTCTTCTGATTTGCGTATAATTCTTTGTGCGTTTTTGGATTTTATGAGATGATTAGGGTTTTGTTCATGAGACAGAGGGAGTATGTATGCGAATGGGTTTGTGAATAAATAGGTTTAATTTATCATTTTTCTGAATATTGGTTGGATTGTCTATTTTCTGGTTTTTCTGCTTTTTGTTGGTTTTGTTGGTTTACGATTTCTTGTTGGAGGCTATCTATTTTGGGTTTACTGAATGGAGAGGTGAGGTTGATGATGGTGTTCAATGGTTACTAAGGGTGAGTGAGGAAGGAAGATGATGATGAGGTCCCAACAGTTGGAAAAGAACAGTTGTTATGGATTCTGCTGGCTCAGTTTGTATATTTGCTTGATATGCTGCTTGGTTGGTTTGTATATTTGCTGGTTTGGCTCTCGGTTTGTTTGTATATTTTGCTGGTTTGGCTCTTGGTTTGCAGTGAGGGTCTTTTGGTTTTGTATTATCTGTTGTCTTGGGGTTTTATGATAGCATGAGGGTTTTTTGTTGGGATGGAAAAAGTCAAATCCCTTTGAACAAGTTTGGCTACCGTTATATAGGTGAGGTAGTAGGAAAATGGAGGAAATTTTTGATGAGTTTTGAATAACTTGGTTAATTGCTCTGTGGCCTTCTGAGTGCAGGTTGATGTTTTTCCATTTTACTGCAACTTTTTGTGCAGGATGTAGCAGGGCTGTTTTTGCAGCCAGTTTGTTTTGTGATAGCAGTTGGCTTGGAAATTTTGGGACTGTTTATGGCCTAGGTGATATCTTTCCAAAACTTGTCTCTTTCCCTCTTTATCTTTCCCTGAAATAAAGCAGTCTTTGCTTATTATATGTTTTTTGAAGGGTTTGCATGCTTAGAGAAATGATGATGTAATGTTTTTGATGAGCAAGTTGACTTGCTGTTTTTCCTTGTTCCAATTTGTCTTACTCATTGCTGCTTTCTCCTGTCATCTTGGTAGCCTATGCTACCTTGCTTGCTATGTTTTGTTTGTTTGCCTGTTGTGTACTTTGTTGCAGGTTGGGCACCTTGCTTGCCCTGCTGCATTGCAGCTTGCCTTGTTCTGGTTCCTGAGCAGCCTATGCTGCCTTGTTTGACAGCAGGTTGGGGTTGTGTTGCATTGCATTTTTTTATGTTGCTTGTAGAGCAGCCTGCTGTTATATAACTTGCTGCAGTTTTTTTTGTTTGCTTTGATGCTGCTGCCCTGTATTCTTGTGTTGCTGGGCTACCTTGCGTTTTATGCTTGATTTTGTTTGACAGCAAGTTAGGCAGCTTGCTTGCTGATTTTATGGACTGCTGCAGTAGCTGTTTGGGCAGCTTGCTTGCCCTGCTAGTTTTGCTTTTTTGCTGCAAATGCAATGCATCCCTGTTTTGTTTGGTGATTTTGCAATGCAGCCCTGTTTTTGTATATTTTCTTTTTCCCTTTTTTTGTGAACCAAAATTTGGGTTTTGAGATTTGCAAAATAGGGAGAAATGGATGGTGATTAAAACAAACAAAATTATAATTCCAAGACGTAAACCCTAATGATGAATTTCTCTTCTTTACACATTACTTTGCTTAAATTTTTGCTAACTTTTCCTTTTCTTGTTTCATGAACGGCAAGCAAGACTTGGATGCAAACGAAGGTTGGATTGATTTCTTTTAGATGAAGATGAAGACTTGAAGAAGAAAATAAAAATTCTTTTTGTAAACAAGAACTTGAGATTTTTTGTAAACAAGACAAACAAATTGTAATTTCATTTGTAATGTAATAATATCAAGCATTTGAATAAAATTTGGTGTGATAGAATTTATTGTACAAAACATGCAATCCTCAATTGAATACTTTGGATAGAAAAATCTTGGTTTGGTAACTTGCATTTCAAGAAATCACAAAATGGTCAGATAAATCATGTACTTTGTATTCTTGAACAAAATAAATGTTTTAGGAGCTCAAATCTTTTTGACTAATGGAATCCACAATCATGGTTGCTTAAATGATAGCCTTAACCTTCACATCTTGTCCCAGTCAAGTTTGCATTTAAAATGAACTTGCGTGCTATGCTCGATAAAAAAATGGAATTTCATTGCCAAACAGACATGCTTCGAGAATATCTGTCAATCTTTAAATAGACTGTGATTAAGAACATTCAAAGTCAACAAATGCCTTGTGACGATTTGATAATTTTAAAGTCTTCTAAACACAATTTTCTTTCGATTCTTTGAAGATAAACCCGTGAGCAACATCACGTATGACCATGAACAAAAATAATCATCTCAAGGTCTTGTGATTTTGAAGAAATCACAACTCTTAGAAATCATACGACTGTTATTTGAAATTAGGTCAAAATTCATGATGCGACTTCCAACACATTCAAATTTTGGTGATCTTCTACGCGTAATCAGCTCTTGACTTATGAAGAGAAAATGGAGATGGCATCAAGGAGAATCATACGCAAGAAAAAACCGCTAAAAAATATCGAATAATGAAGAAGTTTACAAGCACTTGAACTTGTTCTCGCAAAAGGGTTGATTTTGGGGTTGCTGTAGTTGTTTTCAGTTATCTGGACCATTGATTGAGAAAACTTGCAATACGAGGTTTGAAAACTGGCTTAAACAAACTTGAGGAGACATGAAAACCCATGAATACCAATTGAGACCTTGAAGAATCAATTTTGTTTGAGAAATACAAAACCCTAATTGCTGATTTACTGCTTAGGGAGAGAATCTGTCTGATCAAATTCTGAGCCAAATTGAGTATTCGAGAAACCCTAGGATAGTATCTTGTATGAAAAATGGGAGGGCAACTTTTGGGGTACTACATATATCAAGTGTAATTATCACTCTATCATTATTTTTTATTTGTTAGATAGATTGTTAGAAGAATCTTGCTTGTATGCTTGAGCAGTTGGAAGTCTGCATGTGTGCTTGAGTATTTGCGAGTCTATTGCTTGTGTGCTTGAGCAATTGGAAGTCTCTTGCATGCGTGCTTGAGCCTTTGGAAGTCTTTTGCCTATGTGCTTGAGCAGTGAAGTTTCTTGTATGTGTACTTGAGCAATCAAAAGTCTCTTGCTTGTGTGCTTGAGCATTGAAGTCCCTTACTTGTGTGTTTGAGCGTTGGAAGTATTTTGCTTGTGTGCTTGAGCAACTTGTAATCTGATTTGGTTATAGTGGAAATATCTTGGAAGTATAAAGATACTGGACTACTCCTAATTTGTAGGACGAATCAAGATAATTTTCTTGTGTGTTATCTTTCTCTATTCTTCATTTTTGTTCAATATTATTTGGTTGCTATTCATCAGACTCTGAATCAGATTATGACCATTGCAATCAGAATCTGGTAACAGATCTTAAAGAGAAAAAGAAGAAAAGTCAACACAATTTAACCCCTCATCTTGCGTTTTTCTTACCTTCAGTTGGAATCAGAGCATGGTCTATGCATTAACACTTAACAGTTGTACATAAAAGATCATGAGAAAAGCCACATGGATGAATCTGATTCTGAAACCTCAGGTCTTAATTTTCGTATTATGCCCTTTGATTATAGCGCCTCTAAAAATAATCCCTACATGTCTAAACCTCCTAAATTCAGTGGAAATTATACTAAGTTTGAATGGTGGAAAAGCAAAATGTACACTCACATCACATGTCTTGATGATGAGTTATGAGACATTCTTGAAGATGGTATTGATTTTGATATTGATGGAGTAGGTATGTTGACTGATAGAAAGAGTCTCACACATGCTCAAGAAAAGATTTACAAAAACCATCATAGAGTCAGATGAATATTGGTTAATGCTCTACCTCACTCTAAGTATCTCGAGATTCTCAACAAATTTACTACCAAAACCATCTTTAAATCTCTTTGTACTTTCTATGAACAAAATCAGCAAGTGAAAAAGGCTAAGGAAAATCTTTTGGTCCAATAGTATGAATGTTCAAAATGAAGGAATATTGAGACATTGAAACCATGTTCTCAAGGTTTCAAGTTCTTGTGTCTGGACTTCATGTCTTGAACAAAAGCTACACTACAATTGATCATGTCAAGAAAATTCTTATGAGTCTTTTTGTCAGATACAAACCAAAGATAACTGCCATACAAGAAGCCTGCGATTTGAACATAATTAGTATGGAAATTTTAATTAGTAATCTCTAAAGCCATGATATAAATCTTACTGAACATGAATCAGCTAAGAATTTAAAATATCTTGCTTTGAAATATGTTGATAAATATGCTAAATCTCTCAAAGTCTGGAAATCTGAAGAAGTTGCTTCTGCAACAAATTCTGAAGATGGAACAGGTGATAAGGAGATGTCATTTCTTATCAAAAGATTTCAGTATCTAACAGAGAAGTACAAAATATTCTGACAAAAGTAGTGGCTTCAGAGGAACTAGCTTAAGAGGAAATGAGGATGATTAGAAGGGATGCTTCAACTTCAAGAAGCATGGTCACTTCATTGCCGACTGTCCAGAATTACAGAAGGATAAAGCAAAGAAAGAAAGTTATCATAAGGATAACTGTAGAAACAAGGACAAGAAGAATATCATGGTAACATGGGTTGAACTTGGAGATGAAGAATATTTTGACAAAAATGAAGAAAAGGCCAATCTAGCTCTGATGGCTTATACATCCTCTGGTGCAGAATCTGTCTCAGGTTCTGGTTCAGAATTTGAAGAGGAAGATGAGGTATTTGCTAACTTGTCTCATTTTTATTTAATTATTCTTGAAAAAGATGTTATGGGTGTTTGCCGAGTTAAACCCAGACATGTGGAAATTACGAAAAAACATTATGGTCTCTTTGAAAGATGAATCAAATTTTTATAAAAACAAAATTGTTGAATCAGAAAGAGATCATACTACTTTAATTAATGACATGTCTGACAACCATCTTAATAAGTATGAAAAGGCTTTTAAGGAGTTTATCATTTATGGCTTTAACAGGACAAAAATGGTTTCTATGATTTATAAAGTTGGGAGCAGAGGATAAGGTCTTGGCTATTCTAGAAAATATTTTGATCCTTGGTCTGGAACCTAGAGCAAACTAGAAGAACCTTCTTCTCCAATATTTGATCAGAAAGGACTTTATTCTTACTTTGTACATGTTTCTAACAAAGTAGAGGTTTTGAATCATTCATAATTAAATATTGTTGAATCAGAAGCTCTGAAGAAATCAGAACCAGAGACATCAAAGTCCAAGTTCTAAAGAAACCAGATCCAATGGTTTAAAAATTCGAGGCTCTGAGAAAACCAGAACGTAAGATAGTAGAGTCTAAGTTTCTAAGAGATACATAATCAAAGGATAAAAATCATTCAAGTCACAAAACTTTTAAACCAAAAGTCTTGAATAATTCCAAGCCTTACAACATGAAGGCAAAGGTACAAGGTGTGTGATCAAGTGCTTACCACTGCGCTAAAAGCAATTGCTTGTAGCCAAGGTGCAACTTTATTTCCATATAGTACGAGCATTTTCAGGGGCTACACCTAGTTTACTAAGCGCCCATGGGTGGGATGTTAAGCCCTTCGAATCCCTAAGGTTGACACTGGATATTTTAATCCAATAATCTCCCCTCCGGTGTCAGCCGGGGGATTCGAACTCATGACCATGCTCTGATACCACTTGTAGGATCAAGCGCTTACCACTGCATTAAAAGCAATTGCTTGTAGCCAAGGTGCAACTTTATTTCCATATAGTACGTGCTTTTCAGGGGTTGCACCTAGTTTACTAAGCGCCCATGGGTGGGATGTTAAGCCCTTCGAATCCCTAAGGTTGACGCTGGATATTTTAATCCAACACAAGGTTATAAGAGATCTTTCAGAACTAACCCCATAGGACCCATCAGACTATGGGTACTAAAATCTATTTTTTTGTGCAGAAAATATGAGAAGAAAAGCAGGAGTTATGATACCTGGACAATAGATGTTTACAATATATGACAGAAGAAAAGCATATGTTCCAAATACCAACTCTGAAAGAGGAAAGGAATATGGAATTTGGAAGGAACTAGAAAATAAGGATGATTGTTAATGGTAATACTGGAGCTAAGTTTCCATTAACTAATGTTTCATAAGTTATCCAACCTCTGAAGATCGACTAGAAAAATGAGCTCTTTGTGATTCTTATAATTTGTTTGAAATCTATGATCAAAACTGCTTTTGAAGAATGTTGCTGGAACAAAATGGTCTCTAAAACTGAGTAAATTGAGCTAAGAGAAAATAGTTAAGCGGTTTGTTAAAAAGTTGTGCAAAGGTATGTATTTTTCCTTGTGTTTTGCTTAACAATTGCTAAAACCTGATATTTTTATCAGTTAGAAGACTATCAAACTGGTAACAAGAAATGCCTCAATGATGCTATCTTTGTGGCAAAAAATAATGTCTGTTAATTAAGTATCAAGCACTTAAAAGAATTGATATTATCTTAAACTATGGTGTAAGGATAAAGTGCTTTGTTCTGAATTTTGGCTCAGAATCTGATGTTGATCAAAAGCTACTATAATCAGAAGCTCTAAAACAGTCTCTAATGAATAATAGACTCTGAAGCATATAAGTCTCTGAAACTCGGACTTTAACTAAGTGCCTCTGATAGTAATAAATGGAAAAATTGGTCAAATGCTTTCTTCTGACACTTGTCCATTTATGTGTCTCAAATCTGGAACGTTCTCTGACACGTGGTTTGTAATTGTTGAGTAAAAACCGCCAGGTAATGATGAATATGTCTTGAAACTTGTGCTTCCCACCTCCTTAGTCATTAAGTTTCATTTAAATCATATTTATCTTTACTCAAAACACTCAGTGATTAGTATTTCACACACTCTCAGACTTCATAACCTACATTTTCATTTTCCAACCTTCTTCAAAAAGCCCCTTTTTAAAAATACCCATTTAGAAACCATAACTTCATTTGCAATGGCTTCAACATCATCTTCTTATCAAGCTGTTATGGTTGTTGATACTAGGAAAAGCTTTCATGACAAACCCAGAACCATAAAGTTTAGTCTTAAAGAATTGAGGCCAGTTATTGAGCAGATTGTTGATTTTGAATCGCTAAGGGTAAATGGGTATCCGCTGCAACATTTCTTCGAATTTAAAGGGTGGATGAAGTAATTTGATATGATGAATGAACCAACCTTTCCTTACTTGGTGAAATATTTTTTGGTAAGGGTTGAGGTTTATGATGAAGATACAACTGCTATTAAAAAATCTCAGAAGATTGCTAATAATGGTGAACTCAAAGGTAAATCTAGGGCTGCAATGGGTTTGCCCGAGTTCAAAGAGGTGGAAATCAAATCTATTATAATGGGAGTTGATATGACAATCACTGTGAATCACATTTCCAAACTTCTGGGCATGGATAACATTGGTAGGTGTGCTCTGAACACAAAAGAAAACATCTCAAAATCTAGTATGATCAAGGAAACTCTTTTTCTTAGCCAAAAGGATTTTAGCAAAGTAAATATTCTGAGTAATGAGTTCAGATTTATGATTCGGTGTTTAATTCCAAGATAACGTAGTACTGATCAAATCTTTTGGGATCACAAACACTTTATATGGTTCTTAGTCAATCACAATAAAATCAACCTTCTAGCATACATCTTTAACCACTTATATGATGCCATTAGAGAGACCACCAATAATCGTAGTAAGAGTATTCCTCATGCAAGACTTCTCTCTGAATTATTTCATCAAATTGGGCTGATTGAAGCTTTGATGAAATATGGGCCTACAGAAGATCTGGAAGAATCTTATGGGAATATTGTATTTGGTGCTTTGCTGGGGAACATGAAGTTGATTCTAAATAAGGAAGTGGTGCAACCTGCACATCCTCTACGGGTTAGAAACGTCAAGAATAACTTCATTGACAATTTTCCTTATATTACTAAGGAAGACAATCCTGAAGTTATTCATGAGTTAATCAAAATGGCTTTGGATGAATGCAATTTTATTTTGACTATGAATGATATTCTTGAAGCTCCTAAAGGAAGTACGTACAGACCCAGAAGAAGAAAGAGTTTGTAAGTACTTATTTTTAAAAAAGAGGATCATATGCCACCTAAGAAGAAGATTGCTCTCCAGAAAGGTGTTCAAAAGGATGTAGAAGAAGTGGCATCCTCAACTGCCTTTATGCCTACAAAGACAAGGAGTGAAGTCACTCCTCAAAAGAAAACCTCTTTTGTTATAGCTAAGAAGAAGAAGAAAATGAGAAAGTTGGTCTTGCCATCAGAAGATAAAGAAGAAGTTGATGAACAACCTTTGGAAATGAGGTTCAGGCCCGCTGTGAAAGATTTCAAAATCTTCCTACATAAGTTATTCAAGAGGGAGCTTCTTTGATATCAGAAGCTTTGTTGAGTCAGGCTATGAAAAGGCCTTTCACGTCTAAGATCTTCCAAAAGCAAAAGGAAAGGAAATCTCTTACTTAAGTTATGCTGAAGGATGTTGAGGGAATGTCAATTGATGGAGTTTTTCTCCTATCTAAATATGTTACTTTTCATGCCATTTACAGTGCTACAGAAGAAGAACATGTTGTTCCAAAAGTTGAAAAATATTTTGACCCAATCTCTACCAATCAGAAGGAAGAGCAATTAAAAGCTAAACTGACTTTTATTGTTGGCATACAAGAAGACATGACTACCAAGCATGAAGAGATAAATGTTCATCTGGATTTACTGATGATAAGACAAGATGTTATGGGGTCTAATATCAAAGCTATCTTGGAACTTTTGAAGCTAAACACTAGGCCTTAGGATTTTTAGCAAACCCTTTATTTTGTCTTTTTCAAATGTTTTGAACATGCTCTTGTTTTGCTAAATCTGGTTTCTTTTTGGTTAATGGAATATTTTTCTTCAGTATTTTTTATGTCTTTTTTCTTTTTGTAGATGACGAAAGAGGGAGACGAAGGATAAGTGTTTAAGCATTTGAATTTGATTGATGAATTTTATTCATGCTTAAAATCTAAATATTTGATTATTGTGCTTCAATAATAAATTTAATTAACCTGGATAAGACTTAGGGGGATCTTACAAACCTCACCCTTAGGACTTTCTACCTAAGGGGATCTTACAAACCTCACCCTTAGGACTATTAGACTCAGAGGGAGCTTATAAACCTCAGAACCTAAAGTCAGAATGTTAATTAAAACAACAACCATTATTCTTAAATACTTGTGTTCGTCATCATCAAAAAGGGGGAGATTGTTGGAACAAAATTGGTTTATACCATATCCCTTAAGTTTTAATGATAACAAAGTATTTAAAGAACAATTGGGTAAACTAATGTGTGTTCAAGTTTGCAGGTACAAAGATCAATATACTGATTGAAAGTCAATTCCGAAACTGCACTAAAAATTAGAAGATAAGCTCTTAAGAGACAAATTCTGAAGATCAAACTCTGAAGAATCAAATTCCGATCAAGTCAACTTCTGATGATCAAAACCTGAAGTCTCCAGACTCTGATCAAGTCAGCTTCTGAAGAACAACTAGTCTCTAAAGAGTCAGGGTCTGAAGGATCAGAAGCTTAGACTCATACTATAAAGGACCGAAATCTGAATTCATTAAAAGCTCGAGAATCAAGGATTTTCTGACAGGTCACTATCAGAATTTGAGGTTAATTTGTCTTGTTCTAGTCACGTGAAGACTTAGCAGAAAAGTTGCAGAAGCCTGGAGTTTTACAACTGATAATTCATTTTGTAGAAAAGGAATTTTAAATGTTTTTTCAACGATATTAACCATTTGAGGAAGCTTTACAACGGATTTGTTGGTGCCTCTCTTTAAAGACTCTCTTGTGCTTGAAGTTCTCTCTACCGACTCTTTCATGGAACTCTATAAAAGGAGCTGAAGATTTGGAGAAATAGAAAATAATGCTCCTTGACAAGAAAAAGAGAAGATACTCTGTCAAAACAAAGAGCACAAGTTAACTTAGAATTTTTTACCAACTGTACATTCTTAGAAGTTCTTAAGTCTTAGAGTTTTCTGTGTTGTAATTTTGTTTACACCTCTGATTGTATATCAATTGTAATTATCGCATTATCACAATCATTTATCAGTTAGATAGATTGCTAGAAGTCTCTTTCTTGTATGATTGGAAAATTGGAAGTCTCTTGCATGCGTGCTTGAGCATTTGGAAGTCTCTTTCTTGTGTGCTTTAGCAGTGGAGTCTCTTACTTGTGTGCTTGAGAATTAAAGTTCCTTACTTGTGTGTTTGGGCATTGGAAGTCTCTTGCTTGTATGCTTGAGCAACTTGTAATCAAATTTTATTATAGTGGAAATCTCTTGGAAGTGCAAAGGGATTGGATTACTATTGATTTATAGGAGAAACCAGGTTAAATTTCTTGTGTGTTATATTTCTCTATTATTAATTTTTGTTTAATATTATTCTGCTGCTATTCACCAGACTCTGAATCAGATTCTGACCATTGCAATCAAATTTGATAACAGATCTTAAAGATAAAGAAGAAAAAGTCAACAACATTCAACCCTTTCTTATGTTTTTCTCACCTTCATTTTCTTTTGGTTGAATATTTTATTTGTAAGGGATTGTATATTTAGGTTCAAAGCTAAACCACATCTTCTAAGGAAATAAAGATTCAACAGTCTACTACCATGACTAGGTAGACAATTGTCTTTCTCGAGAAACCCTAAATGCAGGCCCACTGGCCTCTATAAATACCTCATCCCTAAAATGACAAAGGATAATTCGTTACACACAAAATACCCCATAAATACATAGATTTTCACCTCACGTGAACATGCTTTTTCCTCAACGTAAACTTCATCAAAACAGGGTTTCTCACCACCATGAACTAGCCTTAAAACCACCAAAAATTCTTAAAGCATTTGACCACCCTTACCCGCATGAGGGTATCACACATCTGTACTTTTTAGCAAATACACACACACAATGATGTAAATCCACCAAAAATGACTCAAGGTATAAAAGTTATTACACAAGATATTCAAATTACTTTTTGTGATCTTCAGTTTTTACTACACTCATCTTAAATCTTGAATTGACTTGGATGTTGGAGTGCTAACCTTGTAGTTCCACCACATGCCTCCATATCAGAGATCCACATCACAGGTTTAGGATTCCTCACCATTAACATACACCTAATTTTGGTTCCAGGACGGACCAATGATGCCGTCTACAGGAATTGACTCCTAATCACGTGAAAACTACATGATTATATCATCTTGGATCCAAAGTCGAATACCTACTAGAATCGTTGATAATCAGAGACAATTACCTCCAATATTGCACCGAAGATTCTCGATCAAACTTCCAATTTTGTACTGCCTCAAATGTTTGTCATCAATGAGATTTGTACCATAATAGCTTTCAGCATAGATCTTTTATTAGAGTACCTCCTCCATATGGTGAATAATCTCTGAGCAATAAGAAAAGATCACACAATACAGATATTCCTATATCACGACGAGATAAATGGAGTTTGAATGAAATTTAGTGATTAGCATCATGAATCACACGAAACATTATTGTGACACAAAAAGTTAGGTATTTTGATTTTATTCTACTGCATTTGATCATCACCATTGAGATCCACAACATTGTTAAATCCAACGACGTTCCGTCATTAGATCACCTCTTTCCAATGGAAAATTGATACTAAGTTAGGAAACAAAGATCGAGGTGCATGAGAATGTTTGAGAAACCAAGAAATACGAAGAATCACGAGTACAAAACTACCAAATGTTTTGACAGTCTCTATCGATGGTGAAAACACTTATGAGATACCTCGTATGTGATGGATTCCCCATGATAAATTCCAATCTGGTGCAGTCAAGAAATCAAACCTCTGGCAGTCAGATCTGAATGCATATGGTAGTGGGGATTGTTTGAGCTTCAATAATTCAATAGCACACTCTCACAAAAAAAAGATCACACCCTTGGCAAGAAAAGAGTAGGCGAGCAGAAGGTTCCCAGGCTTATGATAAACTCACCTAAAAACATTGTCCAAAATGCTTGCGCCCGACCCTCTAATCCATCTAAACGCCCTATTTTGTCAATCTACACGAATATAGTATTACGAAGAAGGAACTGTTATGGGTCGACCACATCAGTCCCAACCGACCACTCTAAAGGCACTACAATCCTTTTGGAATCTTCTCTACACACGAGAACTATACTACGTCTAATCATAGGATATATGAACTTCAGGTACATCCAACGACTCCTCGCGATCCATGCTTGAATATATATATATATATATATATATATATATATATATATATATATATATATATATATATATATATATATATATATATATATATATATATATATATATATATATATATATATATATATATATATATATATATATATATATATATATATATATATATATATATATATATATATATATATATATATATATATATATATATATATATATATATGCATAAGACGCCAATTAAAGTAACATGTTTCATACTCAATTTTAATTCACTCTTCTTTCTCACACACTGACTTGAGTATTGAAGTGCTAACCTTGTAGGTCAGACACCTCTCCACCGTGCCAGAAGCTCAGGTCCGTCATTACTTCTGATCTCACTCCATTTCTGGTTCTAGTATAGAATAGTGGCGCTGTCTGTGGAAAATGGATTTTGATTCCTACATTTTCCATGATTTCACGTTTGCTCTCTGATTTGTCAATTTGTGACCTTCTCGCGTAACCAAATAAAGAGAATTCAAAATCGAGCACAGAAATTTGATGCATTCGATTTAATCAAGCTTCATTTGAACTTTGATTCCATGTATTTCTAGATCTGTGATTCCTACATTTACAAGTAACGGTTGGATCCAAAGCTATTTATTCAAATGTTGAATGATAAGTCATCGATACTGCTGCAACTCAAGCAGCTATCCATCAACCACCTCTACCTCCTCTACAAACCACTATGAATATGGAAGCAGAGGTTCCGCTACATCTAGATTTATTCCATAATCTTTTGATGGCTGGATTTTTTCAATTGCCTCCGATTAGACCTTAAATTTCACCTTCAGTTGCGCAACCTGAAGTTTTACCTGGTTTCTAACTATTGCGAGAAAACATTGGATTGCAAGGCTAACAAGTTGTTGAAAACATGTACAACATCGTTCGGAAACAAAATTTGAAAGCAATAGAAGAAATGTTCCTTCGCCTCGAAGAAATCTTCCACAATACTCTTCCATGTGTAAACACGGTTCAAGAAGATGTATCAAGGAGGACTCAAATATGTGTCTCTGAGCTAACTGCGACGAAGAAGGATGAAGCTCTTAGGTCGAGGAATCTGAAGAATAGCATGAAGCACCAAAGTCCTCCACAAAGTCCCAAGAGAGATCGAGGCAACCACACTTCTCCCCAAATCAGGTGGAAAATTAACCATCAGAGAATTAACTGGAGCATCCTTTGTGCACCAATATTTGGAAAGAAAAATACCAAAATCCATGAAGAAACCTCCCAAGTTAGGAGAGTATAATGGTAAGGGAGATCCGAACGAGTACGTGAAACTCGTCAATGATTGGCTAAATTACTTCAATGTTGATAAAGCCTCCAAATGCAAGATGTTTGCATTAAATTTGGTCGGGCCGATCAGGCTATGGTTCAATGGCCTACTGGACAGGAGCATCGAATCATGGGTGGGTTTCCTTGAACGGTTCTCATCATACTTTACCGCTCAGAAAATGAAACCTATGATGGTAGATTCTTTTAGTGGGATCATCCAGAGGAAGAAGGGGGAGCTTTCAACTTTATATCGACTGATTTAATAAGGTTGTTGTTGAAGTTGAAGAATCTGAAAAAGGCCTTAGATGTTGGATCTTCAAAAATGGTCTCTTACATGACAATCCTTCAAGTTGAAGATAGGAATAAAAAAGGTATGAACCACCTAGGAGATATTGATCATGGCTCAGTCTTACATGATCCTAGAAGAGAATATGAACACACACTTTGATAAGCCCTTCTCTATAGACACCAACTCTAGCCACCTGGCAGGGAAGGAGTTCCACAGACAGAAGAGCAACTCTGACTGAGGTATGAAGGACTAGTACGAGAACTACATGTTGGATACGTGACTTCACACATAAGAGGGGGTGTGAATAGTGTATTTTAGAAAATTTTGAGATTAAAAAACTTTTTAGATTAAAATCAGAGTTTGAAAACATTTTAGAAAGATTTTATGATTAAACAGCGGAAAAAAATTCAGAAGGTAAAGTGCAGAAAGTAAAAGTTAAATGAAAGAGAAGAAAGCCAGAGGTTATAAAGGTTCGGTCAAAAGAAAAAGACTTAATCATCTCCCAAATAATTGTTCTTGAGAGTATCCAAAAAACTTAAGAGCTTTTAGTAGTTTTAACTCTTGAACTCCATTATACAAGAAAAATGAAGTTTATGGCTAGCATCCAACCAAACAACAAATAAGGATAGAAGCGATGATTCTTCCTTCCAAATGATTGATCAAAGCGGTTAGTCTCTTTTCCACAAGAAACTTGGAGTGGTTAGTCTTCAAGCTTTAAACTAAGATTTTGCACGAGTTGATCTTGAACTCGAGAGAGCTTTTAACATTGGGTTGAGCTCGTGATTTGAAACTTGGTTTTATACTGGGACAACCAATAAATTTTGAGATTTTAACACCAGGTTGATCTCGAACCTAAACAAGCTTTTAACATCGACTGAGCTTGAAACGTAACTTGGTTTTATATTGGGGTAACCAAGAACCTTAAAGATTTTAATACCGGGCTGATCTCGACTCTACATATAGGCTTGATCACATAATCCCCAAACCAAAGCTTTTCACTGGTTTAACTTCAAACTCAAATAAATAACTCCTAAATGGATGAATTATTCAACCAAGCTAAAAACAACCCCCTTGGTGAATTTACAAATCTACCCTTCTAGAATTACAACTTCCTCACTTACAAAACGACTTTCTCTAAAGCACTACAGGTAAATTTTAGTGAGAGAAAGTAAAAATAAGGTTTTAAGAGAGAAAATGAGAGGTGAGGAGTGAGAGCTCACGCTTTAGTATGTGAAAAAATATGGGAAGAGACCTTTGTTTATAGGCTAGAGGTTGGCAAAAAAAAGAAACGTTTTAGGGTCATAATTGATGTGTCAATCGATTGACATCATGTACCAATCGATTAATAGGCATAAAACTAATCTATTAATAAGTTCAAAAAGGTAACAAACTATATTTAGCTGTTACTATCATTAAGATGTTGTTCTAATCGATTAGGGCATATTTTTGAACTGACACAATTGATTGGCAAAGACAAAAAATTTCCCATAAATTTTCTGATAGGTCCCAACTTATCTAGCACAACTTCAAGGCGTTTCTAAAAGTATTTTATTAAGAATAATAGGCTTAGAAACTTGTTTGTGTATGTGATTATCCATATACTTTATGAGAAAGCTCAAATGCTTTTACAACGTATATTCATTCAAATGTATTTGGGCAAACTTTCACATACTTCAAGACTTTGTCACATATTTCTATCTTGTAGACACTTACTTGAAATTTACTTTAAGATGAGACTTGAGTTATATTCTTTCTAAGTGCTATCATCAGAGAGTCAACCTTATTAAACTTTGTTGATATGGTTGCATCTTTAAGCGCTTTACGCTTGACTTTAGTTGTCATAAAAGACATGTTATCATCATCAAAATCATGTTTTTCTTTAATGTAACTTCCTTAATTAGTAACCTGCAAAACAAGGTTCCACAATACACGTTGCTGAATGCGTATTGGGAGAAGATCTTCCAAGAATTTGTAACACATAGTTTTAGAAAGGAGGGACTCAACCCCCTTACCTTGTTAGAGAGGCGTATTGGACAGACAAGTCAAATTAATTCCATTTTCATAAAGATCACGACCCCAACATTGACGATTTCATCTAGCTGAAGGATTCCATTAAAGGACTGATCAAGAGAGGTCAACTGGCCGAGTACATAAAATAAGGTAAAATAGAAAGGGATTATTCATCTAAGGAAAAATCTCCCTCGAAGATTGATGAGGTAGGGACTAGCGGTGAGAACAAAAAGGGTAGCAAAGTTAACTCCTTGTACATCGCCTCCGTCACCAGAGGAGTGTGCCGGACGAACATTCCCTCTAAAGGAACCATGAAGAGAAAAAATTTCAAGATGTTGGGTGTCCATAAAAAATATGGAGGTACATCGGTGAAGATACCTGACCGATCTATTCTAGGATTCCAAGACTCTGCAAAGGTGGGAGGAATTCCTAACAAAATCTTCCCCTTGGTAATTACATCCATGATCATGCAGGTTAACGTCTCCCTAATCTTGATTGATGGTGGTAGCTCCTGCGATATAATGTATCCAGATTCATTTGAAAAGATGGGGCCTCGAAAGAGGAAGCTTATGGTTGTATAATGTCTCGAACTTGCAGAGATTCAACGGGACAACCAATCATCCATGGGGATATGTCAAGATGATGATATCAGTAGGTGAAGGAAATGACATCTGAATAGTTAATTTTCAGTTCCTCGTTGTCCCATTTAGGAGCATCTATAATTTCATTATGGGAAGGCTCTTCATAACTACCCCAGACGTTGTAGCCTCATAGGTGCATCTTAAACTTAAATACCATAACATGCAAGGGGATCCAGTCACACTCGGTGCCTGTTGTATCCCAAAATTTTCCCTCTCTTTTCTCAAGACATTTCTCACAAGACCTCTAATGGCTCAAGTTTGCACAAGTGTTGATTAGGTCAAACCACCTCCTAAACACTAATGCCTTAAATTAGGGTTTTTTTCAATGGGAAAATTAGACTTCTAATGCCTCAAATTACCTTCATGGATCATTATAGACCTCCAATAATACTCATGTCAAGTTTCAAGTCTTGAATCACAATTTTGCTCAGTTAATTGACCAGATGACTTAAAATCAATTGTATTGGGTAAAAAGTCAATCATAGTCAACCTACAGTCAAACTTCAAGATTTTTGACTAATATCAACATTTTGAAATCATATTTATCAATTGATCAAGTTTGGATCATAATTCCCCAAGAAAAATGTTCAGATCATCAAAAGAGCAAAATGGTCAAAATTAGGGTTTTTGACTAGAATGACTGATTTTTGAATTTTGATCTGACACATGACTTATTGGTTTGAAACATTATCTCAAGGATTAAATTACATTATATTTACCTAATTTCGTGTTTCAAATAATTTCTTAAGATCAAACAATTGATAGTTGAAATTTGATCAACTAATGAAAAAGTCAACTAATACACCAAAAGTCAAACTTTGACTTTTTGGTCAAATTTGAGTCTCAAAGATCAAAATTCATCAAGACATTCAAAAATATGAAGCTTTATCATCAAGGAATCAAGAAATTCAAAAGTCAATTTGAAAAGTCAAATTTTTCAAGACTTAGAAAATTTTCTAAGTGTTGTTGTACATGATAACTTCACTACTTCATGCCAATTTTTCACCAAGATGCAAGATGATTCAAAGAAAACTTTCAATATTAAAGTTTTAGATCTTGATAAAATATACAACTTTTTATTTGAGGGCTCGTGTCCAAAAAATGCTTAGATTTTGAGTTATAGGCCCATGAAGTCATGCACTTTTTCTTAAACACTTAGTGAAATTTTGACCTAGTTTAGGCAGATTTTTTGTCCCAACTTCTTGGCCATTTTCCACATAGCTCCAATTTTATTTAGAAAAAGTGGAAAACATAAAAGTTGTAGACGATGTTTCAAGATTTCCAAAATGTCCAAGAACTTGAAGAGATCATGCTTGATCTAAGAGAATTGAAGACAAGAAGTTGGACATCCATTCTTGAATTACAAGTCATTTTTGTGATGAACACTTAGCCAAATCTCATAGCTATGCTGCATAATCTTACTTTGCAGGCTTCTAACTTGTGTTTCACTCCATAATTAATTAATTACACAACATATTGAGCCATTGTCCAAGCATTTGAGCCATTATCCAAGTTGCATTTCCAGTTATGGCACAAAGGCACCATTGCCATTCTTGAAAAGTTACTTTAATCACAAAGTCAACTTGTATTGAGCTTTGTACTTGTTTCTTCTGCATAAAATTCATCTACAAAGTCAGATAAACATGTTTAAAGTTTGCTACCCCCTACAAGCCATGTACCTTGCCTTGGAATAATGCTTGTCAAGCTTGCTTCAAAAATAAGTCAAATGGCCATAACATGCGAACTCTTGTTTCTGATCCCTCCAAGCTTCCAAAACCTTGCCTATAAATTGAGCCTCCATTTACAAGCCAAGGATACGATTTTTCTATCTTGAAAAATCCCTCAAACTTCCTCAAACACATAATCACCAAAAATACCTCAAAACTTGTCATTTCTGGTTTTGAAATCCAAGCTTCAAATTCTCTCGCGCGCTTTTCATTCTAACCCTTCAAACATCATCTATACACTATATAGAAGTGATTCAAACACCTGAATAACTTTTGTAACTCCATCTTCACCATCCTCCATTTTCAAAAACAGCTCTTTGCAACTTGATTTCTCCATAACATTCCAGGCACTCTCAGCTCAAGCTAAGCATTGCATTAGCTTCCTAGAGGTTAAAGGAAGCTAAACAGATCATTACAACACCTTGAAGGTTGCTCAAACTCAAAACACGTTCTCCATCTGCAAGGTGAGTTTTATGAAATTCTAACTCTTCATGCAAGTATCATTTGACTTCCATTTTAAAAGATAAAATGTAGACATCATAGCCCTAAAACTAACCATGTCCTTAGAATTCATTTATGTTGCCTGAGTAGTGAGAATTTTGAGCCTGAACTTTCTAAAAAAATTAGGTTAAATTTGGTACCATTTAAAATCCGTGATCATCTTTGATCCATTGCTTAAGTTATTTACATATTTGAAATCATGGTGAAATTTCTAACAAGTTTGATGTTTTAATTTCTGAAATGGTTGAGAGTTGAGAAAGTTACAGAGTTATGGCTGGCGCGAGGAAGAAGATGAAGTTGACCTCATGGACTTAGTTTATTTTAAGTTTATTTTAATATGTTTTATAACCGGATGAAACAGCCACCCCAGTGGCAGGAAGCGCGCGCGTAAGGCATTTGTATAGAAGGTTCTAGGTTCGAGCCCCAACGAGACCTTTTGCATTTTCCATATTTTCCTTGTTTTCTGTTTTTTTATTTGTAGCGCGCCTACGCCTCTTTCACATTGGGCCATTCATTTTTACTCACCATCACCCCCCTGTTTCTCCATGCCACGCAGCCCATTATACTTTTTTTATTATTTTTATTTTCTGAGTACAAAAACTATTTGGGCCATAAAACAAAAAATAAACTATTTTTCTTTCTAACCCCCCGATCTTTTTAAAAAACCCCTGACTTCTAATTTATATTTTTATTTTATTTTTTTTTTCTAATCAAAAATACCAAAAAATATTTTATTAAATATTTAGACTAAATTTTATATTTCTATTTTTATTTTATTTCTTTTAAACAAAAAAAAACCTAAAAAATATGTTCTTTCTTAAATTAATTGAAATAAATTTAGATTTAAGTTTTGTTTTAATTTTCTCTTTTTAATTTAAATTAACTTAGAATTTAGGAATTTAATTAATTAATTTTTTTCCATTTAATTTAGTTTAACTAATTAGGTTAAAACTTTTTCCATCCAAAACCATAAAAAACAATTTTCTTTTCTGTTACATTATCTTTATATTCTTGTACATTTTATTTTGTATTATTCAAATTGGTTGTAATAGTAACTAGGTTTTAATTGCTTTCATCCTCATTTGTAATTTGTACCCCCATCCCCTAAAGTATTGTAATAGTGTATGACCATTAAATTCCGCAATTTATCGCTTTCCTTATTATTGCTAGTAATTAGGGTTTGTATGGCAAGACTTAAAATCAAACAAGTAGCAAACCCTAATTCAAGACAAATGCATGAAAATGATACACTTTGCACACTTGCACCTTTAGGGTTAACCCACACTTGTTACCTTAGATGAAAACAGTCATGTCCCTCGTACGTGAGATAATTTAGCAAAGAACCTCGATTACAAGATCGCAGTCTCTTGATGACCCTTCGATGTTGCCTTCGGTAAATGATCTTAGTCCCTTACAACTAATTGCTAAAGTATCCTACAATGTTGCCTTCTATGGCTGTACGATAACCCACGCCTGTCCCTTCACATCAAATGATATGGTTTCTTACTAACTAATGGTAAGATAACACTATCTAAAGGAGGAGGAAAAGAACGAAGACTATTTTAGTAGGTAGAACGTTCTTAGTTGCTTGCTCACAAACATTTCATCTTTCAAACACACCAACACTTTTCAATGAAATATTTTCAAAATTCAACACTTTGTATACATTCTTATAGAGACGAGAATCATTACAAAGTTCGCCTAAACAAAGGCACTTTTCAAAAATACTTTCAAAAACAAATCACAAGCACATTTACAAAGTATTTCAAAGTGAGTTAGCAACTAAGAGCCCGTAGATAACTACGGATGAAAAGGGTGCTAACACCTTCCCTTTTCATAACCTACCCCCCGAACTCAAGAAAAATCTCAAAAGGTCTTTCCTGTTTTTTTCACCCTTTCCTTTATTAGATAAAGGAAAAGTCGGTGGTGACTCCTTCTATTCGCAACAATTGCAATAAAACACAAAATACCCAAGTCAGTTCTCCCACCGTATTATAGTCCCAATATAAGAGGGTTTATCAAGTGCTTTAGTGAGAATAGGGAGAAGCCACGATGATGGAGATCAATGCAGCTTCCTTAACCGACTAACTCAAAAGCATGAACGCCCACCCACCGACGTGACTAAGCTATAAGAAAAAAAACTAGGGAGAGTAAGTGGCAACTATCCCGCCAGATTTATGTTTTCTTTCCTATTTGTATTAAATGTTATGTTTTATAATCACTCTCCTCGTATATATGAGAAATTATCGATTATGAATGAAATAATGCAATGATTAAATTATTTATTTCTTTGTGATTGTGGATAGTAACATCGAGTCTAGGGTACTACCGACTTGATCGAGGCTCGATGCAAAAAAATTCATGGGTGTTGTTACAGACTCTTAGCTTGTGCAACTAAATCAATCAATTCCCCATAACATAATGCATCACATGTGCGACTACAATAATCAATTCCCCACAATTAAGGGTGTTATCCCAGATGCTTAGCTGATGCGACTAGTTCATTTAATTCCCCACGAGCAATAACGACCCACCCCTTTTGGGAACTAGAAAATCCATAGGCCACAGTGTGTTGGCCATGCATCTACCCTAGACAAGTTTTCATTTAAGGGATGGAGGGAACCTGCCCTTGATTGGGAACCTGACAAAGACCTCATAAGTTTGCACAGAATCTAGAGCTTTACACTTGATCACACAGATATACCTCATACGAGTAAAAAGCATATCATTCCAAAAAAGAAAATTCTACACATATATATTATTCAATTATAAAGTATTATTCATATAGTACACATAAAAACTGGTCGATAAGGTTACTTTAGCAGGGAGACAATTTCCCCATCTTTGTGCATTTAATCCAGTCGAACCTGCTCCCTCTATATAAGTAGAGGATAATGAAAGTGCTCCACTTGCTATAAGGTATTTTCAAAAGACTATAGGCCACCTCAAGGCAGGAGGTCATTTAGTCGTCCAAGCGTTGAGTCAGTGAAGGTTCTCAAGGTGCAGAGACTCTAATCCCCTTTGAGCTATCGATAGAGATGCTTGAGCAGATGATAGATTGCCTTAAGTAGAAACCAGGGATTGGTTCTTCCTCACCACAGTCATCACCACATGAATGAATTAGTTAGTCATATAACTAGGGAGATTAAGGGGGACCAAAGCATCCCTTATCCCAGTGAGAGGCTTAGAAGTTGTTTGTATTTTTTATAGGTACATATCCCGTTAAAGCAATAGATTACAAACACTTTCTTCCAGCCAATGTTTTTTCTCAAGTTGTTGATCAGACTAAAGAGCGTCCCAATGACCACCTCCCTCGAGCGCCAAAGCACTACAAGCACGCTAGGTATACCGAGCCAAAGTTGCCAATTCTTCCTCTAGGGGAAATGCACGAAATTCTCTATAGGAGCGAGATCCCGACTCCAAAGCACTTTGCGGCCTCAAGAGAGAAATCAAAGCATCAACACGTTTAAAAGGGTCTAAAGTAGTAGAAGGTCCCACTTTAGTCCATACCGACCATATTCCCCGCCTTAAGAGCCGAAGTTGTACTTCATCCTACATCAAATCTACACACATTCATTGTCAAAGCAAATAGGCCAAGAGTTTTCAAAACTTACAAAAAATAACCTTATTAACTTCCCAGGAGCAAGCCTCCATTAACAATAGCGTACCAATAAAGGCACTTCAAGCATTTCCAGTTGGCCTCCTCTGAGGGAACTTCGCCCTAGAGGCAACGCAAATTATCAATAAAACTCATCGACTGCTTCTTCTAATAGAGATATTCTATAGTGAGGTCTTCCTCTTTATGTACGTACACCTCGTTTCCCATAAGAAAATGACTTTCATTCCATTACTTGGGGAACAACCGAGTGTGTCTACCCCCATTCTGCCTTTACCCTTAACTATAGACTGATCACCTGAAATCATATATCAATAAAAAGGGCTGATAATAAACTATCTTCGTGGAGTTTTCCTATCTTAAGAGTCTTCTCGGCCATAGGGATTTATGTAACTATTTTATGGTTTCTCACCTTGTTTATTAATTTCACAACACAAAAATGCACATCTGAAAGCGAGTCCAAGCATTTTTAGTCGCAAAGATCCCAGTACATTTGAATCGTTACCTACTACCCTCAAGGAATGGTCTTTCAGTTACCTGCCTACCTACTTTTGAGGTGTCACCCTCAAGTTAAGGTCTTAGAATATTACATACCTTCCTACTTTCAGGACACACTCATCAACGAATCAAACTAGTACCATGGCATATCACATCATCAATATATAGAGAGGAACAATGATTAGATTGTGATATATCACATCTTCAAACCAGATGAGAGGCACCATGTATCTAGCGTGGTATATCGCGTTATACCTAAACATGAGAGGCACTACTTATATATTTGCGGTATATCGCATCATGCATAAATATGAGAGGAATAACTTAGATGAATAAAATCATGGAAGCTTCATTGTGTTATAGTTCTCTATGCTAGCTTCTCGATGCAACTGATCATGTCTCAAATCGAGTTACAAAACTCAAATTATGCTATTTTCAATTATGTATTAAAATTTCTTAACACTGGTATTCAAATACCATATAAACCAAAACCTAGAAAACTAATTTTTCTCAATGGTATCCGAATACCAAATATGATATTCGAATACCACATGAACCAGAACCTAGAAAACTCATTGTTTCTCACTGGTATCCGAATGCCAAATATGGTATTCAAATACCACATGAACCAGAACCCAGAAAACTTATTTTTCCTATATATAAACCAGTCCCAAAACTCCCCTAACCCCACGTGCAACATGCAATTCATAATCAAAGCATATTAATGGCATCAAGAAAGAGACAAACATGCTAACACATCAAGATTAAACATGATATTCATCAAAACTATAGACATTTTAAAAACTCAATTTTCCCACAACATGCATAAAACTAAAGTTTTAGATTTTGAAACCTTTAATCTAAGAACCCCACCTTAGATTGAACCCGAAATTCGAGCTTGATGAAAGTTATAGTTGATATTGATAGTTCTTCAAGGCCTTTGGTGCATGCAAGGAATTTCCTCTTCTTTATTTTACTTTTCTCGTTTCACTTTCTTCTCCAAATTCCTCTCTCACAATTCAGGTTTAGTGACAAAAAGGAAGGGAAATAAAAGTCAAAATTGGTAAAAACAAGGCTTTTGGAAAGTACCAAATTTCCCTCACTTCTCACAAAAATTCAAAAATTGGCCTATTGTCCAAATTCAACTAGTCTTTAGAAGTTTGAAGAGTTAATAATAGGATGACTTAAAGAATTTTCCTCCATGACCTCTAACTTCATTGAATTTAAAAAATACCCTTTATTTTCATAAGAACTCAATACTAACTCCTAAAATTAAGTATTAAACATTTAGAAAATAATTGGGGTGTTACATTCTCACTCCCTTAAATTGAAATTCATTCACGAGAGGTGTCTCCTTCTAACGAAGTGCCTTAACCTACAAGGCCTATGATACAACTAGGTCGAGGCTAAAAGGTAAGGTCCATTGCAACTTTTGCTATATACGAGAGAATTGGTTGAAAAGGATTTGGTACAAACTTCTTGAGTTGTGATACATGGAAGACATCATGAAGGCTGGATAGAGGTAATGCTAACTAATATGCCACCTCTCCTACCCGTTTAATGATCTGATAAAGACTAATGTATCTCAGGCTCCACTTCCTAGTATTGAAGGGTACTCTAAATCCAACCCTAGGAGTAACTTTCAAGAACACGTGATCCCCTTCTCCAAACTCTAAAGTTCTCCTCCTTTTGGTCAACATAACTCTTGACGGTCTTATGCCTTTTTCATCTTTTCTCGAATTTCCTTTATATTTGACATGGTTTCTTGAATTATCAGTGGTCTAAGAATGATTCTATTCCCCATATCATCCCAACATAAAGGTGTTTGGAACTTCCTCCTGTACAAGGCTTCATATAAGGCTATCCTGATACTGGAGTGGTAATTGTGGAACCTTGTTTTGCAGGTAACATGTTGTTTTGATGATGACAACTATAAAGATCATAACAGATATTCAACATGACAAAGATGCAATATGATAAAAGAACATAACAAATGACAATTCAACATAATAAAGATGCAACCATTTAGAAAGTCAACCAACATGTTCAAGAGGTTAAAGATGCAAGACATAAGGGTTGATGGATATTGATAAAGTATCAATTGATAAAAGAATTAATAAAATTTAAGACATAGATAAAGCTTAAGACATCAACAAAATCTCAGATAAAGGCACCCAAATGGATTATATCCAAATCCTTAGGAGATCTCAAAGCAAGTGTTAACACAATGAATACATCAAACACATGCTTATGAAAACCATCCTAATTTAGTAAGTGAGTGAAACTTTTGTAAAAGAAAAAGTTCTTTATTTATATAATTAGATGGCTATAACCACACACACACACACACACACATGTTTGTAGTATTTTTAACAAAAGTATTTATATTATTGTTTTCCTCATGGATTGGTGTGATATTAATTCCGTTCTATAGTTTGAGTGTCTATAAGTGTTAAAATGATAAACAAAGTTTTAATGATTGATTTTAGTAACCAAAGATCAAGTTTCATGCACTATATAAAGATTTGGATAATAGAGAGGTTGTTGTTTAAGAATGTTTGTTTTGATAAAAAGGTTTAAAGATTATTTTTCATCAACCTATTCCACAGTTATTCGATTAACCTTGCATATAAACTAATCAATGATCAATACATTCACGTATCCTCTCAATATTTCTCATGTCTAAGAAAAATTGTGAGTGTTATCATGTTAACCTTTACATGATATCTCAACCTAACTATTAATATGATACTCTTTGAAGCTTGATACAAGTGAATACTAGTTCACAAATTTATGTCTAGAGTTTGTTTATTAGTAGATGAATATCTTAGGTCAAGCTTGGAACTTTACTTCTCAATAATGAACCAAACCATAAAAATAACAATGATACAAAGATATTCAACATGTATTAATCTTCAACCAAGTTCATATACAAAATAATTAAAATAAATACATTAAATCTAGGTTGACTACTTCTAACCTTGACACAAAAAGTGTTTAGCTACTCATTGTCATGATACCTTGATCAATGAATAAACAATGGATGATGATGAACATAAATCTTCAAGTCTTCTTGAGTCAAGATGCAAGAGTGTTCTTCTTATTCTCCTTGTTGAGATAAGAACAAAAATAAACTTTCTATGTTGTAATGTCTTGATCCAAAGAACAAAAGGTCTCTATCCAAAATCAGAATTTTTTCCCTCCCAAGACAAAAGTTGGTGGAAAGTTTCAACAAAAGGTGGAAAAAAGTAGCCAAAAGTATGGCCTAACTGCGCTCCATCGTTGGGCGACCATAAAGCATCGCCGAGCAATTTTGGCTGGATGCAACACATGACCAGTTGGGCGTGTTACAACCCTAAAAGGGCATCTTTTATTGCCCGACGACAAGAATGCTTCGTCGGGCGATCCTTCTTTCTCCAGGCACCCCAAAAGCGAAATAATACAGGATTGAAGCTTCTTTTACTTCATCATTTTCGCCGGGCGACGCCTACTTTTGTCGGGCGATCCTTTGCAGCAACTCACTCTTCCTTCTTATGCTTGGCTAGCCTAAATTCTCCATTTTTTGCATCTTTCCTGCACAAGTTTTGCTGAAACACTAACAAACAAATTAAACATTCACAACTCTATGAACAAACACAAAATGACTAAAAATAAATATTTAACCTAATAAAAAGTAAAATAAAAGGTCTTAAAGTATCAATAATTGATATGTATTTTATGCACAAATTGACACTTAACAACTCTCTCCAACTAGAATCTTTGATTGTCCTTAATTCAAAGGTAAACACTAAAATAACCTGATGAATTAAGAGGAAAAACATCAACAAGATTAATTTGAATGGTTCAAACTCACAAGATGCAGTTACAACACAAATTAAATGTTTTCAGAATCAAGGTTGATAATAAAATAAGTTCTAAACACAAATATTTAGCTATGCATAAATTAGTAACAATATGTTCATACTTGAATAAACTACTCTCCATCAACTGAATATGGCTTATGTACCTAAGACAAGGGACAAATCACACTCAATAGTAATTGTGCTAACATCCAGAATAATTCATGCATTCATCAAACAAATAAAAAAGAATATCAAGGAAACTTAGATCACAAAAGGACTTTTTTAGGTTGTAACTTGGCTAAGGTTAAAAACAAGGGATTATATATGCACGACCATTGAAACAAAAATGGGTAAAGATCATGAAGAGCATTTCACAAATTCATAGCATTCATTTTTGCTTCATCCCTCTTTCAACTTTGAATTTTAATTTCTATTTCTCACAATGCACCCTTCTCTTTTTCTCTCTTTTATTATTTTTTGATACATTTATTTATATAAATGTATTTTTTTTCTTTTTGATATAATACTTAAGGGATGCATTGTGCCACCAATTCTTTTTCTATTAACCAACTTCCCCAATTTTAAACATTTCTTTCTCACTTTTTCATAAATGCTCTTCAAAGGTTAATTTCAAAATTGGGTAAAGTGTTTATAGACAAAATATTTTTTTTAGCATGAATCATCATTGACTTTCCTTTGTCTTCCATAATTATCAACAACTACTAAGTGGTATACTTAGCAATTTGTTGGCTTCATGATAGATTCATTCCAAAAATTTATTTAAGGCTCAAAAGTGAAGGGGTGAAAAACACAAGAAGGGGGGGTTGAATTGTAAAACTGGAAACTTAAAGCAATTGACAAGATATTTTTATCCTGGTTCGTTTGATCTCAAACTACTCCAGTCCACCCGTCAAGGTGATTTCGCCTCTCTCCAACGAGGTCTTAATTCACTATATTCAACTGAATACAAATCTGCTTTAACAACTGCTAAAGCCTTCTTGATTCAAACCACAATCCGGTTTGTCAAGGCAACACGTTCTTACAAAGGTATAAAATAATGTGTGTGAATGTTTTCTACAAAACTATATCACAACTATGATGTTTACACAAATGAAGCTTAGAATACTAGGTTGCTAAACACTAATGGAGTATCAGAGTTTGTTGGTTTAGCAAAACTGGTAGATGAAGATTATTGTTCAGCTTTGTGCGTGTAGAGAGTTTTGAAGCATTAGCCATTATAATCTTCGAAGCTTTGTTTATATAGCACTTGAGAAGATGAACGTTGAAGCAAATATTCTTGATTCAATGCTAATAACAAGCTTTCCTTTTTGAGCATATCTTGTCTGGAATGAGGCCGTTGGAATTGATTAGCGTTCAATGCACAGTACCGTTGCTTCTTCAATGCACGTTCTGGCTTGGCTCATTCTGATTCTGCTTCGCTGCTGATGAACTATTGTTTCTGTATCAGAGTGTTTTACGCGCATTTCTGTTCATCAAGCTTCAGCATGTACAAGCGTTAATCATCTGATCTTGACGTTCTGATTCAGCAACTTCTGATGCTGGTGTACAAACTCATATTCTGATGCTGAATAATTGATCTTGCTTATTTTAATCAGCATATCTGCAAGTCAGAGCATAGTAATTTTAGGCAGCATATAATTCAATCATGAAGCATTTAAATACTATATCTTTTCACTTTGTTATCATCAAAACTTAAATATAGGGTACTAGATTCAAACATTGTTCTAACAATCTCCCCCTTTTTGATGATGACAAAAACTAGATATTTTAAATGAAAAAATAACGTGAAAAGGTATCAGAGCTATGTATCAGAATAAGAAGTACGGAGAAGTCAGAGTTAAGAGATACTCCCCCTGAGTTTGTTACTTCCCTTTGATATACGTGTTCTTCAGGATCAGATCTTTTTCTATCTTTGAGCATCAGATTATAGGTCTTTGACCCTGTCAGAGCTTTGCTTTTGGATCAGAGTGTTAGGTCGATCAGAACTTCATATTTGACCAGAGCAACATGAGCTTCTACATTTTGATCAGAGCTTCTAGCTTCTAGTCTTCATAGTGTTCAAGGGCTTCCTTGTGCCTGTAGACTTAAAAACAAAACAGAAAAACATTTCAAGTAATAGAGTTAGAATGTTTGAGAGTTTCTGTCTAGTTAGCCGTTATTGATTTTAAATATCATTCTTGTTCTCCCCCTTTTTGTCAGCAATCAAAAAGTGTTGGTGATGTGCTAAAACAATATAGATCAGAAAAACAAATTATATTAAAATAGTTCAGAGCAAGAGAACATTACACAAACATAGTCAAAACAGTACATCAGAAAATGAAGAAAGCATGAAAAAGTTATGCATGAAAAAGATTTAAGGTTGAGGTGGCATGCGTGAGAACAGGCTTTCCAGCATTGCTTGAATCTTTTCAGAAGTTTCATTCTGCTTCTGAACCATGGTGACAACAGTGTCAATCTTGCTGTCCTGAACATTCATTCTTGCTTCCATCTTCTGATCATTCTCTTCCATCCTCTGCTGGAGACGCAAGTCATTCAGCCTTAATTCTTCCAGAGCCTGCCTGTCCAAGGCAGCTTGAGAACTTTCAGCAGGAGGAAGCTTCTCAGAACTTTCAGCTACATCTTCTGCTGGATTTTCTTCCTGAAGGGTCTTGTCTTCTTCTGATGGTTGCACCTGTGCAGCTTGCTCTTTCTCAGACCAGGATTCACTGTCCAGAGGGAGCACAACTTCTTGAGGCAGCTGACTCTCAACTTCCTTCAGCAGCATGCTAAAGTTCTGTTGAGCCTGCTCGTAGTTGACGTCCTGCAGCTTGAGTGCTTCAGCACGTACCCATACTCTGAACTGTGACCAGAGCTGATCAGAAGCAGCTGGGTCGATCATCCCCGGACAGACTTGCTTCAAGGAAGCAATCCATTGCAGCATACCTGTTTCAAAATTCAAAATACCAGAGCCAACATCTGGTTGCTTTGGTTTGGGTATGGCAATTTTGTGTCTTAAATCAGCAAGACGTTCAAGACTTGTTAAGTCAATGAAAGTTTTGCTGGGGTTTTCAGCTGATTGGTTTTCAGAGGTGTGCTGAGGTGCTGTTTGTTTTGGAGGATGGTTATCAGAGTCAGAGGATATTTCTATTGGAGTGGTTGGAGTTTTTGGAGGTGTTGATTCCTCTGATGATGGCAACTGGGGCCTGACAATGGTGGTTCCACATGGCAACTGGATTGCCAGCGGTGAAGGTTGAGGTGAGTGGGGGTCAGAATGATGAGGAGACGGGGTTTCATAGCGGTGAAACTCTGTTTGTGGTGAGGGTGGATTATTTTCTGGTTGAGGAGGTGGAATCTCTGATTGCTCAGGGATCAGAGGTTCTTCTGTGAGAGGTTGTTGTGATTGTGGTTCTGGTTCTGGTTCTGGTTGTATTTCTGGTTCAGGTTGAGGTTCTGGTTGTGGAGGAGGAATATTTGGTGGTTCAGAGTGAGGTTGAACAGAAGTATGTTCACGCTCAATGTCAGCTAGCACTCTATCAAGTGCTGGTGTTGTTGAAACAGTTGGTTGTTTGGTAATTTTAATTCTGGTTCTTCTGAGTTGTAAGGCCTCAGAAGGGTCTTCTGGTATGGTTTCATCAATAGTAGGGATTGGGATGGATATTCTGTGAGAGGTTTGAGGAGGAGCAACAGATGTTGGAATAGTAGATGAAATTGAAATAGGGGCAGCAGATGAATTACCTCGTTTCTTTGGAGTCTGATGAGATGATCCTTCTGCTTTCCTCTTCTTTGTCTTCTTCTGAGTCACTTCAGGTTGAACTTGACTCAGATCTTTGATCTTCAGCTTTGAACCTGCATCTTCTTCCTTGTATGAATCTGGATACTTGAGAAACATATCAGGTTGGGATTCCATTTCAGAAAATCTTGGGAAATTACTCAGAGGCACTCTTCTTCTGGAGATGTCAGCAGTTGAAGAAGCTCTGGGTTCCTTCCTGATATTTTCTATCAGCTTCATCTTTTTCAAGTTCTTAGCGTTCAGCGGTTTTCCAACAGTTGGTTCCATAGTGCCCAGCACTTGAGCTTCACTCAGATAATCTATCAGCTTATTCTCTGTCAGAATATCTGATATGAGCCTCCCAAACGGTATCCAGTCCCTTTTGGTCCTTTCTTCTTCTCTAGTCTCTTTCACACTAGTCTTCAGATGGTTGAACAGGAAGTGTGCCAGATTGATCTTCACCCTCTGATCAATAAAGTAGATCAGAAATTGCTGATCCACGTTTATATAATCAGGAGAGCTTGTTGGCTTCCTGTGATTGAAACAGCCCATAACAATCTTGGCCCACACTCTGCAGTGATCCTTCAGATCCTTAATTTTGCTGCTGGGAAATCCAAGAGTGAAAATGCAGTTGGCTACCACACCTATATCAGGGCATCTATCAGCCATGTCCACACAACAGACTCCACCACCACTTTGACCGATTAACCTAGCAATGAGGTCTTCAGAAATTACTATCTTCTTTCCCATGACAGAAGAGATGACTAGATGTTTATGAATCTTGGCGTGAATCCAAAATTCCTTGACAAGCTCTGGGAAAGTTGGTCCAACCAACCTATCGAAATACCTCTCCCACTTTTGAGCCCTAATTTCCTCAGTTAGGTCAAATCCATTATCCTTCAAGCTTTCGAAATCGACGATTAACTCAGAGAGAACCTCAAGATTCTTTACCGGTGTGAGAAGAGTTCTGGTAGGCACCTAATATTGCTCAGAAGTTTCTTTCTTCTGATTCCCTGCAGAAATGCTGGAGGATGCCATTGTTCTCACACAACAAAGCTTTGAAAATGATTTGAGAGAAAAAAGTCTGAAGGAGATAAACTCAGAAATATGCAGAGATTATGAGAAAGCGTAAAGAATAAGAATGAAGAATAATGTGCTTAAATAAAGTTTTCAAAAATTATTTTGAAAAATTAAACGTTTTTAAGAGAGAGAAAAAAATAATGATTGCCATTAACAAGCGTGATTACTTTGCATTAAATGCTTGCTGATTTTGGGGGATTTGAGAAAGATACTTAAAAACGGTTACCAGACATGTGTCTCAATGCACCCAATCAGCGCTTTCCTTTCTCAGAAGCGTGCACGCGTTCAGCTTCAGAGATTTGCTGATGATTGGATGACACTTGTTTGATGTAGTGATCAGCACGTCTGTATTTGAGATTAGACTCTCAGATCTTTAGACTTGCATCTGATACAATCTGCATGTTCTATTTTTCTGAAAGAAGATTGATCAGAAGTTCACAGTAATATAATTACATTTTGAAAGATAAAAATATGGAATTAAAACATTTTCATTCTGGGCATACTTTCATGCTGAGATGTTTCAGAATGAAATTGAACCTATCTTCTGAAAGGGGTTTAGTAAAGATATCAGCCCATTGATGGTCTGTATCTATAAATTTCAAGTTTAAAATACCTTTCTGAATATAGTCCCTAATGAAATGATGTTTTATTTCTATATGCTTAGCTCTAGAATGTAAAATAGGATTCTTACTTAAGCAAATAGCAGAAGTATTATCACAAAGAATAGGAATGTTACTCTCAAAAATCTGGAAGTCTTCAAGCTGACTTTTCATCCAGAGCATTTGTGTGCTACATCCAGCTGCTGCTATGTACTCAGCTTCTGCTGTTGACAGCGCAATTGTTGATTGTCTTTTGCTGGACCACGAGATCAGATTTTCTCCCAGAAACTGGCAGCTTCCAGAAGTACTTTTACGTTCCACTCTGTCTCCAGCAAAATCAGCATCACAGTAGCCTACTAAGCTGTAATCACTAGATTTTCTATAAAACAAACCCAGATTAGTAGTACCTTTCAGATACTTGAAAATTCGCTTAACAGCTGTTAAGTGAGATTCTCTAGGATCTGATTGGAATCTAGCACAAATACATACGCTGAATAAAATATCAGGTCTTGAAGCAGTCAGATAAAGGAGAGAACCAATCATACCTCTGTAGACTTTCTGTTCTATGCTTTTGCTTACCTCTTCTCTTTCCAGAATGCACGTGGGATGCATTGGAATCTTTGATGGCTTACATTCTGAGAGGTCAAATTTCTTCAGAAGATCTCTGATGTATTTGCTCTGATGAATGTAAGTTCCCTCTGGAGTTTGATTGATCTGAATTCCTAGAAAGAATTTCAGTTCCCCCATGAGGCTCATCTCAAATTCTGCCTGCATACACTTAGCAAATTTTCTTCCAAGAGAAGGATTAGTAGAACCAAAAATAATATCATCAACATAAATTTGACATACTAAAATGTCACTCTTAACTGTTTTACAGAATAGAGTAGTGTCCACTTTCCCTCTGGTGAATTCATTTTTAAGCAGAAAGTTACTTAGCCTTTCATACCAAGCTCTGGGAGCTTGTTTCAGACCATACAGTGACTTTTTCAGTTTGAAAACATGTTCTGGATGTTTTGTATTTTCAAAACCTGGGGGTTGGTGAACATAAACTTCTTCTTCTATATAACCATTTAAGAATGCACTTTTGACATCCATCTGATACAGAGTGATGCCTCTATTAACAGCAAATGAAATTAAAAGTCTGATAGATTCTAACCTGGCGACTGGGGCAAAGGTTTCTGTATAGTCTATCCCCTCTTGCTGACTATAACCTTGTGCAACCAGTCGTGCCTTGTTTCTGACGACTTCACCTTGTTCATTAAGCTTGTTTCTGAACACCCATCTTGTTCCAATGACGTTGAATCCTTTTGGTCTGGGAACGAGATCCCATACGTCGTTTCTGGTGAATTGATTCAGCTCTTCTTGCATTGCCAGAATCCAGTCATTATCCAGAAGTGCTTCATCAATAGAAGAAGGTTCAATCAGAGACACAAGTCCCATCAGAGTTTCTTCAGAGTTTCTGAAGCTTGCTCTTGTTCTGATTGGATCTTCCTTTCTTCCTAGGATAGTCTCTTCTGGGTGATCCAAACTGCTTCTGGGTAATCTCTTCTGAGGTTGATCAGCAGCAGTTGTAGGATTTCTAGCATTGCTTCTTTCAGACGTTGAAGGAATGTCTGTGTTGAGAGCTTCTGATGACTTGTCTTCAGAACCTGCAAATTCAATTTCTATACCTACAAGATTTTCATTCTGCTTTGACTTTTCAGAGTCAAGCTTGTCATCAAAACGAACACTGATTGATTCTTCCACAATCTGTGTTTCTGTATTGTATACTCTGTACCCTCTTGAGCGTTCAGAGTATCCTAATATAATACACTTCTGTGCCTTAGAATCAAACTTGTTCAAATAATTCTTTGTATTTAACATATAGCAAGTACATCCAAATGGATGAAAATACGAAATGTTGGGCTTTCTGTTCTTCCACAATTCATATGGAGTCTTTTCCAGAATAGGTCTTATTGAGATTCTATTCTGAATGTAGCACGCTGTGTTTATTGCCTCTGCCCAGAAAGTCTTAGCAACGTTTGTCTCATTGATCATGGTTCTGGCCATTTCTTGCAATGTTCTGTTCTTTCGTTCTACAACTCCATTTTGTTGGGGAGTTCTAGGACAAGAGAAATCATGCAGAATGCCTTTGTCATTAAAGAATGACTCAAAATCTTTATTTTCAAATTCTCCACCATGATCACTTCTGACTTTAACGATTCTAAGATCTTTTTCATTCTGAACTTGGTTACAGAAGGTAACAAACACAGAGTGTGACTCGTCCTTGTGTCTTAAGAACTTTACCCATGTCCATCTGCTATAGTCATCTACGATTACTAACCCATACTTCTTGCCACTGACTGAAGCAGTTTTAACTGGTCCAAATAAGTCAATGTGCAGAAGTTCTAATGGCTTAGAGGTAGAAACAACATTTTTGGATTTAAAAGAAGGTTTTGCAAATTTGCCTTTCTGACATGCTTCACACAGAGCATCTGAATTGAACTTCAAATTTGGAAGTCCTCTGACCAGATTGAGTTTGTTAATCTGAGATATTCTTCTCATACTAACATGCCCCAATCTTCTGTGCCAGATCCACTGCTCGTTGTTAACAGACAGAAGACATTTTACGTTCTGACTCTTTAGTTCAGAAAGTTTGATTTTGTAAATGTTGTTTTTCCTCTTTCCATTAAACAGGATAGTCCCATCTTTCTGACTAACAGCTTTACATGATTTTTGATTAAAGATTATATCATAACCGTTATCACTTAATTGACTTATGGATAACAGGTTATGCATCAATCCATCAACTAGCAGAACATTATTAATAGAGGGAAGATTTCCGTTACCTACAGTTCCAGAGCCAATAATCTTTCCCCTCTGATTGCCTCCAAAGCCCACGTGGCCTCCAGGCTTAAGTTCCAGGCTTTGGAACATATGCCTTCTTCCCGTCATGTGTCGTGAGCAGCCAGAGTCCAGGTACCATGACTGGTGTTTCTGACTTGCTGCTAAAGATATCTGCAACATGTATTATTTTATCCTTAGGTACCCAGATCTTCTTGGGTCCTGATTTGTTAGTTTTACCAAAACTCTGGTTGAATTTTGGTTTCACAGAGTGCTTACTGCTAGTGTATTTGATGTCGTGTGTGTGACCATACACAAAGTGAGAATTTAGAGGAGTGGGTTTAATAATTAAATCCATGACATTCTTAGGTGTAGGAACCTTACCTTGGTATCCTATTCCTTTCCTGCCGTTTCTGCTAACTCCATAGATCATTGAAGCCATTCTGCTTCTATCTATGCTTTTAGCAAGGAACTTCTGGAAACTATGATCATACTCCTTGATGATCTCATCAGCGTTGCTGGGAGTTTCAGAAATTGGTTCATTCTGAGAGTTTTGTAAAGAGTTTTCTAATTTTGAAATTTTATCTTTCAGCTCAGAGTTTTCCAATTTGAGACTCTCAGACTTATTAGAGTCAGATTCAAGAGTCCTTTTCAGGTCTCTGAATTTAGCTCTAATCTGCTGATAACGTTCCAGAATTTCATTGAGGCTTTCAGCAAGTTCAGCCTTTGTAAAATTAACAGCGAAGTTAGGGAATACCTCTTCTGTGTCTGATTCTGAGTCTGAGTCAGAAGCTTCACTGTCATCTGGAATGTTAGCCATGAGCGCTATGTTCGCCCTTTCATCATCTGATTCTGAGTCAGCTTCAGACGAGTCAGAGTCATCCCATGTGGCCATGAGACTTTTCTTCTTCTCTCTTCCAAACTTCTTTTTGGGCTTTTCCCTCTGAAGCTTTGGGCAGTCACTCTTGTAGTGTCCTTGCTCATTGCACTCGTAGCAGATAATGTCTTTTGTGTTTGGCTTCTTGCTACCGGAGGAGCCTTCAGATCTTCTGTATCCAGAGGAAGAATCTGTCCTTCTGTATCTGGAAGAAGACTCGTTCTGATCAGATCTTCTGGGATTCCTGAACTTCCTTTGTCTTTGCTTCCACAGTTGATTTACTCTTCTGGAGAGAAGGGAAAGTTCGTCTTCTTCTGATGAGGATCCATCAGATGTTTCTTCAACTGCCTGCAAAACTTTAGATTCAGATTTTCTGTTAGATTTTAAAGCTATAGGCTTACCTTGCTTCTGAGGCTCGTCAGCTTCTAGCTCTATCTCATGACTTCTGAGGGAGCTTATAAGTTCCTCCAGAGTGATTTTGTTGAGATCCTTCGCTAGCTTCAGAGCAGTAACCATAGGCCTCCACTGCTTGGGTAAACTTCTGATTATCTTCTTGACATGGTCAGCAGTAGAGTATCCTTTGTCCAGAACTTTGAGACCAGCTACCAGAATCTGGAATCTAGAGAACATAGTTTCAATGGATTCAGATTCTTCCATTTTGAACGCCTCATACTTCTGAATGAGCGCCAGAGCTTTTGTTTCTTTGACTTGAACGTTGCCCTCATGCGTCATTCTGAGAGAATCAAAGATGTTCTTAGCTGTGTCTCTGTTGGAGATCTTCTCATACTCAGTATATGAGATGGCACTGAGGAGGATGGTTCTGGCCTTATGGTGATTCTTGAAATCACGCTTTTGTTGATCAGTCATTGATTTTCTTTCAATCTTCTGACCAGTTGCATTCACAGGGTGCGTGTATCCATCTGTCACCATATCCCACAGATCAGCATCATGTGCTAGAAAGAAGCTTTCAATTCTGTCTTTCCAGTAATCAAAGTTTTCTCCATCAAAGACTGGAGGTTTGCCGCTGAATCTGTCTCTGTCCTCATTGGTGTCATTGCTGAAATGAGAGTTGTTTCCTGCCATTGTGTTTTTCTGACGCTGGATCTTGTACTGACACGGTTAAGTGTTTTAGCTCAGAACCAGGCGCTCTGATGCCAATTGAAGGGGTGAAAAACACAAGAAGGGGGGGTTGAATTGTAAAACTGGAAACTTAAAGCAATTGACAAGATATTTTTATCCTGGTTCGTTTGATCTCAAACTACTCCAGTCCACCCGTCAAGGTGATTTCGCCTCTCTCCAACGAGGTCTTAATTCACTATATTCAACTGAATACAAATCTGCTTTAACAACTGCTAAAGCCTTCTTGATTCAAACCACAATCCGGTTTGTCAAGGCAACACGTTCTTACAAAGGTATAAAATAATGTGTGTGAATGTTTTCTACAAAACTATATCACAACTGTGATGTTTACACAAATGAAGCTTAGAATACTAGGTTTCTAAACACTAATGGAGTATCAGAGTTTGTTGGTTTAGCAAAACTGGTAGATGAAGATTATTGTTCAGCTTTGTGCGTGTAGAGAGTTTTGAAGCATTAGCCATTATAATCTTCGAAGCTTTGTTTATATAGCACTTGAGAAGATGAACGTTGAAGCAAATATTCTTGATTCAATGCTAATAACAAGCTTTCCTTTTTGAGCAGATCTTGTCTGGAATGAGGCCGTTGGAATTGATTAGCGTTCAATGCACAGTACCGTTGCTTCTTCAATGCACGTTCTGGCTTGGCTCATTCTGATTCTGCTTCGCTGCTGATGAACTATTGTTTCTGTATCAGAGTGTTTTACGCGCAGTTCTGTTCATCAAGCTTCAGCATGTACAAGCGTTGATCATCTGATCTTGACGTTCTGATTCAGCAACTTCTGATGCTGGTGTACAAACTCATATTCTGATGCTGAATAATTGATCTTGCTTATTTTAATCAGCATATCTGCAAGTCAGAGCATAGTAATTTTAGGCAGCATATAATTCAATCATGAAGCATTTAAATACTATATCTTTTCACTTTGTTATCATCAAAACTTAAATATAGGGTACTAGATTCAAACATTGTTCTAACAAAAAGGGTTCACAAGGATTCACAAACTCACAAGGTTAGATGAAGCCCTTTGGGAATGGTGATTATTCTTATAAAACAGAAACAATGCCTTGATCGCTTCTAATTTTTCAAGATATCTTCTCAACAACAAGATTTAACATGAATCGTTCGAGATAAAACAACAATTACTACAACTTTAACGATTTTGTAAACAATGGAAAGTTTCTCACATTTGTGGTTATGTACTAATGATTCAAGCATGCACACACATTTGCATAACAACACATAACTATCTCTTTGCTTAAAGCACTATTTTCATTATTATGCTAACATTCTACAAAACGGTAAAATGATATCTTATTTATGCAATGCTTTGAGATTTGTATCATCACCACCCAAATCACGAGTTCGATTGAGTTCCAAATAGTCAACTCGATCCTTGAGCACTTCTTCAACCTATGTCCTTTTTTTTAAAATAAAAAAAATGAAATACAAAATCTACTAAAACAATATCTAACCATTTTAATCAAAACAACTTTTTTTTAACAAAAGAAAATGGGTACCACTATCCAACAAAGACAAAAAAACAAACAAAATCCCAAAATACAACCACCAAACTCTAGTTGTTCACAACAAATTAAAAACACAAAAAATTGTTTCAATAATTAAAGACTAGCATATATATAAAAAACTGAAATTAAGATCCTTCATTGGTTGCCATAATCTCAAAAATACATGTCATCACCACCATCATTATCATCATTTCCTTCATCACCCTCATGCGCTCTAGCATACGCTGCCCCCTCCGAAAAGAACGGGCGTCTGTCCTCGGGCCAAGCGTAGAATGCATTGTACTCAGCTTGAGAAGGGAAAGTGACCAGCTCTTACGGGTTGGACTGATGAAGGAACAATTTTGCCATGGAATTGTGTAAGAAGCTTCCTGATCTTCTATGCGCTTCTAACATGTCCCAGGTGTAGTTACATGTTTCCTTCATTCTTGGATCCCAAGCAGAATAATCCAGACCCTCAACTCCTTCTTGAGTACCTAAAGACTCACCTACAGTTTTCTTCTTCCGTTTCATTGCCAATTTTCCCAAACAATATCGGCTAAGATAATCATCATTAATCACTTCTCGTACTTTTTCATTGATCTCTTCTGGCATTAAGATTCCCTTTTCTAAACACATGTCGGTGATAAGGCAAGGAAAATGAAGAAGTGCACGAGAATTTATCTCTTTTGTTTTTGTTCTTTCCACAAATTGCTAGATTTCTTTGGAGATAATTCCAGCCACGTCCACTTTCTTATCCTCTAAAATTAACTGAACTAGCAAAGAAACATCAATTGGAATGGATGACGTATGAATCTTAGGCTTGATGTTATGAAGAACCAAAAGAAGTACCGCCTGAGCCTCGGGTGTCATATCCTCCCGATTATACCAAAAAGTAATACCCGTTGCATTCAACTCAACACTCCTACCTTCTTGCAAAATGGTATGGGCAATAGAACCATGATCCCTCAACTTGCCCAGCTCTTTGTTGAACTCATCAACTTCATGCAAACTCATATAGAGAGGGTTTCCCAGAAAAATGTTAATGTTGTTCCTATCAAAATATAAAGCTTTCCCCTTGTCGTGGTCCAGAAGACAAATTTCTCCCCTTCAGCCGGAAGAGTGTTTGCATAAAATTCCCTCACCAAATCGTAACTGATTTTGTCGAGTGGATCAATGAGAACATTCCACTTTTTTTATAAAAAAAATTACATCAGTTTCTTGTACGGACCATGAGTATCAATGGCAAACTTTTTCTCTGAAACAAATTGCCTTCCTATCAATATGCTGAACCTATCTTCCGCATCTATGCTTACAAATCAGCGCTCATCAAAATTCCGCGATTGGCTCGAACCAATCCCGGCATTCTCCCTCACGGGTTTCAGACAAAAACCCCTTTTGAAAGCCATCTGCAAATCAAGAAACCAACACAAACAATCTTGTCAAAAATCAATTCAATAAAATTTTTCTAGAATTCATTAAAAAAAATTCAGTGTTGAGCCTGCTTCCCATCGCCGGGCGATCCTACAAAAATTTTTTAAAAAATTCTGCAGATTTTTGCATAATTTCTTGCTCACAGACCAAATTTCATAAGCTTTTCAGTCAAATCACTACGAATCCTAATTGCTAATCATTTCCACCACATGCATTATTCTAAAAATCAATACTTCACAAGTTCCTAACTTAGATGCTTGAGGTGAGGATGGAGGTATGAAATTATTTGGAAATAGGAGATGAGGAAATGATTGAATGAGGTAATGAGTGTGTGTGAGACAAAGTGAATGAGGCACAATTAGGTTATAATTTAAAACTACAAAGTGACAACCCATGGGTCAAACTTGACCCACCAAAATAGTTAAGCAAAACGCACAGCAGAATTGTGTTGTGCTCATAATTTCGGCCGACGAAAATTTTCATCGCTCGACGATTCTTTGCAGAATTGAACACTAAATTCTACTGTAGAATTTGTGCCAAAAATTTATTCTTCATCATTTTTTTAAAGGAAAACCATACATAAGTCAAAATACTTACAGTGTTGGGGTGCCTCCTAACAAGCGCTTTGTTTAACATTGTTTTAAGCTCGACAGTCTATAATGATTTCATAAATCACCAAGACGAACCACATTTGTATCACGAATTATCTCTTATCCATGGTAAATTTTCAACCTTTGGCCATTTACTGTCCAAGCTTCCTTTGAATTAGGATCCTCCAAAACAATTGCTCTGTAATATTTCACCTCTTTTATCACGAACGGACCCGACCATTTGGAGTTCAACTTTCCCGGAAAAAGTTTCAACTGCAAATTAAAAAGGAGCACCATTTGGCCAACCTTGAAGTCTTTGTTCCGAATTTTCTTATCATGATAAAATTTGGCTTTTTCTCTGTACAACTTGTTGGAGTGATATGCATCATTCCTCAATTCATCAAGGCCCTACAATTGGATTTTTCTTTTTTCTCCGGAAAAATTAGAGTCAAAGTTTAGAAATCTTATTACCCACAAAGCCTTGTGTTCATTTTATACTGGAAGGTGGCAAGTTTTTCCATACATAATTTGAAACGATGTCAAACCAATTGGAGCTTTGTAAGTGGTACGATACGCCCATAAAGCATCATCAAGCTTAAGCAACCAATCCTTTCGCGAACTTGACACTGTTTTTTCTAATATCCTATTAACCTCTCTATTTGAAACTCCGGCTTTCCCATTAGCTTGTGGATGGTACAAAGTCGCCACTTTGTGCTTTACAACATAATTTTTCAAAACTTTTTCAAGAGGTGCATTACAAAAGTGTGATCCACCATCACTTATTAAGACTCACGAAGTGCCAAAACGGGAAAAATATTTTTCTTTAGAAATTTAATGACCGTTTTACCGTCCGCCCTAGGAAAAGCAATCGCTTCAACCCATTTAGAGACATAATCCACAACAACAAGGAAAAACTCATTTGAAAATGATGGGGAAAAAGGTCCTACAAAATGTATTCCCCAATAATCGAAAACATTTATCTCCAACATATTATTCAACGGTATTTCGTCTCTTTTCCCAATTCCTCCACTCCTCTGGAATTTATCACAATTCTTAGCATGCAAGTGTGCATCTTTGAACAATGATGGCCAATAAAAGCCCGATTGAAAGAATTTTATTGCCGTACGCAAACCATTAAAATACCCTCCATATGGAGAATTGTGACAATGCCAAAGTATTCTTTTTGATTCCTCCAATGACACACATCTCCTTAACAAATTATCACTTCCAAGCCTAAAGAGGTAAGGCTCATCCCACACATAAAATTTAGCATCCGCCAAGAATTTCTGCTTTTGGTCCCAAGTTAGATCTTCTGATATCAATCTGTATACCTTGTGATTCGCAATGTCGGCAACCCATGGTTTAACTTGTACCATAAAAAGTTTTTCATCCGAAAATTCTTCTCTCACCTCTCTTTCTTGGTTAGTAACCTCTACATTGACCAAGCAGGATAAGTGATCCGCTACCAAATTCTCGGAACCTTTCTTGTCATGAATTTGAAGTTCAAATTCTTGCAATAAAAGTATCCAACGAATTAGTCTTTACTTAGAATCAGGTTTGGTAAGCAAATATCGTATCGCCGCATGGTCGGTGTAAACTACAACCTTTGGCCCAATGAGGTAAGATCTAAATTTTTCCAATGCATACACTATATCTAACAATTCTTTTTCAATTGTTGCATAGTTTATTTGTGCTTCATTAAGGACTTTGCTAGCATAGTGTATGTGTTGTACCCCAAAATTTGCCCTCCCATATTCTTCAAGAATTGCAAAGAGCATGCTTCAAAATCTCCCCAAGGGTTGCACAGTTCAAGGGCCTCCTAATAGTCAAAAATTAGGGTTTTGGTTATGACAAAGAAATTGAAGTTTTCAAGGGTCCAATCAAGTCCCACATGCCTATAAACATGGTCAAGCATCTTCATACCAAGTTTCAAGACTTACAGCATAAAATTGCACAGTCAAAAACCCTAATTGCCCTACAGTCAACTGCAGGGGCAAAATGGTCATTTGACAGTCAAAAGTTCAAATTTTTGGTCAACATCTCATTTTGAAGCCACAAACATCATTTGATCAATGCTTGATCATGATTCTCAAAGTATGGCTCAAAAAGTCTCAAGATGCAAAAGTTTCCATATTTGGACAGTTGAAAAAGTCAACTGTAACTTGACCAAGGCATAACTTCCACATGGTTTATCAGAAAAATTCCATACAAAGCTCATTTTGAAGAGAAAGACATTTCCTACAACTCCTATTCACACTTCAAGTCCAATAAATGCTCTCACAAAAAGTTATCAATTTCAACATTATAGGTCATTTTCAAAAGTCAACAAAAAGGGACTTTAAGTCAAAGACCATAACTTGAGATTGGTAAATCAAAATGACATGGGACCAAAGGCATTGGTTAGAGGACTTCAAGACCTTTCCAAAATGTCCAAGAACATGATCAAATCTTAAAAATTGAGTAAGATATGCCTTGTGGAAGTTGGGAAATTTTTGGGTATTTTGAAAAGTCAACTTTGCTTCAAATGCCTTAAAATTGCTAATGGGCCACATTTTCTTCCAAGATTCATCATCCAAAGCATATGCACGACCATTTGGCCCAAAGGGAGCTTATTCATCATTTTTATTTATTTATTTGAATTTTTAATTGTTATTAATTCATTTAATAAAATAAAATATGTGGAAAATACTAAAACAAGCTTTTCAAATCTTTTTATGCATGGAATAACTTCAAGATTTCGTGCATTATCTGGTATGGAAAGAATCAAAGTGATTTGGACATGATTGGTATCAAATATGCATGGAAAAGATTTGAAAATATATGCATGAAAATCAAATATTCATTCCATCAATGCAAGGATTTTTGGATCAAAAACTCAACCCTAATCCATCCTCATATAAGTGTGATCAAAACCTAATGCCAAGGAACCTCTAAGCTGCGCCCAAAGCTGAAGAAGAACATTGAACTTTTTTGTGAAAAATTCCAAAACTGAAAACGTGATTACAAAGGGTTTCAAGACAAAATAATTATTCCATTGCCTTCCTGAGACATCAAGGAAGCTTCCTGGATCAAAATCACTGCTTCTAACGCAAGGAAACGGTAGAACGCAGTTACCCTGTACCTGGATTTTTTCTTAATCATATTCAAATCTACACGCCATATCCATGCATTTTTATTGTTGATTTATACTAATGTGTTGATTCTAAAGCTAACCATATATTTTAATTAAGTGTTTGTGCAAAATTGGGGAATCCACCATTGAAGCTTTCTAGGTTTTCAGAAACCTTGAATTGGGGATTCTGGCATAGGGTAAAATCAGAACACGAGGCTTGCATCATTAAAATCGTGACGTTCCAAGGAGTTCAAAACACCCATCGCGCTGTTTTTATATTTTGTTAATTCCTAATCGCTATTTTTGTATGCAGTACTTAGTGGGGGTTTAAAACCCCCGCTAACTAGTTTGTTTTTTCAAGCCAAAACAAAGAACAGGTGGGGAAGACAATGCGTGTAGGCTTCTGAGTGGTCCATTCAAACTTTAGCGCGTTTTTGAGTTAATTGCCACTAGCATGTTTTATTATATATATTGTTTATTATCCACTAATGTTACAAAGAAAGCAAATGGTGCAGATGGTTGGTGCGTTGTCCTATAACCACTGGGACCTGGGTTCGATCCCCAGGTACCCCATATTATTTCCATATTTTTCTTGCTAATATCTTCCTATGCAGCGTGCCTCCTAATGATCACCATACAACCCCTGATCCAAACGTGCCACATGGCCACTGAGGGCAATCCAAAGGCCAATGTTTGAAGAGCACCATGGGCGTTAGTCAACGAGTCCACACGCGATCACCTGAAGTCCACAAGGCCTTGAGACAAATGGGCCTGATTGCTAGCCAAAGACCTCCAGTTTGGGGACAGAACCCCCCATTGGTTTGCCTTTTCATTCTTTTTTATATTTTCTATTTTATTTGTTTTAATTAGTTTTAATTTAATTCTTTAAATTAATATTTTCTTAACAATAAAAAATAATAAAAATCAGAAAGTCATAAAAAATAAAAAATATTTTATTTAAATGCTATTTTGTAAATAAAGTCTTATTAATTAATTAGTTTTTATTCTAGGATTAATTTTAACATTTTCTCAATAAACTTAAAATTTGTAGAATTAGGTTTTAATTACTTTTATCTTTTTCTTTTCTTTTTCTCATTACTAATAATTAATTATTATTTATTTTTGTAAATAAAATTGCATTAATTAATTAGGTTTAATTTTAGGTTCAATTTTAATATTTTTTCTTAATAAATAAAAATAGTTAGAATTAGGGTTAATTAATTTTTTAATTTCATTCGATTCTCTTATTAAAAATCTATAAATACAAAAACTCAAAAATCTTGTCTTTTTACTTTAATTTAATTAATTTGTTAATCATAATTTAATTTCATTAAAAAGGGTCTAACGCCCTCGCATTCGATCGCAATTCCAATTCGCGCGTTTATTTTATTTCCTCCTTTTATATAATTCTCCCAAAGCCATGTAAATTGGACGTTTTATTTCTCGCACTTTACTTTATTTTATGTCAAATCGGGTCCTGGATTTAATTTGGCAATGTGGACCCGCGTCTTTGTAATAGTTTAGGAACTTTATATTGCTCACAACTTTTTAACTGCTAATAAATTGCATGCAAGAATGAATGTTAAAATAAAAACAAAAGCGTAGATCACCCATGACATGGACAAGACAAAATATCTGAAAACGACACACAAATCACACACCACCCCTAGGGTACGCTTCACTGTTGCCTTGCCCCTCGAAAGGTGATCGTCGAGTAGAGGATGTTTTAGTAAGTCCTCATGATCCGGGAACCTGGCATGAGGGTAGCTTCTAAGGTATCTTCCTATTGCTCTGGTGATCACCATGTCCCGAACCTTCGGATTGACCCGAACACCTCCAACGGTGGTGCTACCTACCTCTCAATGGTGGGATGGCACTACTTTTATGGACATCTACACAGACGAATTCCTTAGGGTAGGTAGACGACTCTAGATACTTGCTCTAATTTCAAAACAAATTCAAAAAATACTTTTCACACCGACACCTTTTCAAAAAGCTTTCGAAAGCAACTTTTCAAACACTCTTGAGGACCGATACAAGAGTCGAGCTGAAATTTTCAAAGAAACTTTTTAAAACCCACAGTTGAAAAGCAAACTAACCATTTTTGAAAACACAAGTGAGCAAGTATCTAAGAGCCCATGGATAACCATGGATAGAAAGGGTGCTAACACCTTCCCTTTCTATAACCTACCTCCCGAACCGAGAGCAATCTCTATAAGGAATTTTTCTGTGCTTTTGTCCTTTCCATTTGGAGAAAATAAAAGACGGTGGCGACTCTTGCTTCCGCGACATTTCGCAAACCAGCGTTAAACAGTCAGTTCCAGATCCACCGATCACAGAACTGGCGACTCTGCTGGGGAAACTTATAAAGTGAGGTGTACCTTAGGGTAGTTCATAACTGTGTTTTCACTTGTATTGACTTGCTTGCTTTAAATTGTGGGTATTGTCTTGGGAGTTCTATAGATCCTAACCTGGATCTGGGGATACCTTCTTAGAAAGTAGCAACAAGGCTGTGAGGGAACTGTGCAGGGTATACCGACATGGTTGAAACAGTCTGCTACGTTGATGTGGCAGTTTGGTGTGTACCGGTAACCCTTGAGTTCAGTCAAGGAGAGTACGGGGCCTCCGCGTGGTGTCGTGAAGCATCAACAGACCTTAGGAACCTTAATTGAACTATCTTGGCCTCTTTAGGGTAGTGAGATAACTGGCTTTGGTGCAGTCCGAGGTTGGTTGATACTTGATACTACACTCAATTGAGGGTTGCTTTCCTGGAATATTTCGGTCGCCAGTTCAGTGGCTAAATCGAAACGATGAACAATGAAAGCAATCCCGTGATATTGGGACTCTTAGAACCCGGTTACTTCTAATAGGACAGGTTGAACCCACCAACTTCAAGAGGGTAATACCCAGACCCCATGCTGGCCTAAACTCTAGGGGCTTGTTTTGTGTGACTTGTGTGCCTTACATGTTTGCCTTTGTAAATATTTGTGGTGTGTTTAATCATGCATACCATAACATCATACCATTGCATACATCCTGCATAAAGACTAATCCATTTCAAGGATCTCAAGGGCTTGTGATGCAGGTCATGATGAACCAACGGTCCAGCAAGGGGCAAAGGGGATTTATTTTCCTCTAGCCAAGGTTGTCAGGGGCTATGACCCACTGGATATGGTGAGCCTTTGAACCTTTGAGGAAGGACTCTCAATAATATGCAGTTCCTTCAATCAAGCTACCGGACCCAAATTCTAACAAATTTTCTTGTTTATCCCGCGAGGTCCTTGAAAACATTACATGCATGTCATACACATCATTGCATAACAGGTATCCTTGTTGCAGGTCACTTACCTTTCTCGCTGTTTATTTCAGCAATGGCCTCCCAACAAGATAACCAAGACCTTCATGCTCAAGAGACTCGATTCGGGGAAATCCTCCTGAATCTATCCAAGGGGCAGGAAGAGCTGAGAACACTTCTCATGGGGACTTTGGTCAGGAACAGCGCTGAGGACGAACGGCTGAAACATCTGCAAGCTGAAGTGGATGCAATGAGAGCCCAGATGCTGGGGCAGGTGACTGCCATTCAAGGTATAGCTCAAAGACAAGAAGAGCTTGGAGTTCTCATCAACCAACTGCTTCAGGGTAACCAACTGGGGCAAATGTCTGAGGGTAGAGAGCCAGTCATCATTCAACCATCTTTGAGACAAGGAGATAAGGGGAGAGCTCCTCAAATGGCTCCTGTGTCACAAATTCAGCATCAACCTCACCAGCTTCAGCCAGACAATCCCAGGAGGCAATTCACCCAGCTCAACATGCCGCTGTTTCAAGCTTTACAACGCCTGTTGAGATTGAATCTGATCACATTAAGGGCTCATCCCCGGAACCCCAACACAGCATCTCCTGTCTATGATCCCAATAAAAGGTGTGCCTACCACTCTGCCAGTCCAGGACATGATACAAATGAGTGTTGGGCTCTGAAGAACAAGATCCAGGACCTGATTGATGAAGGGGCATTGGAGTTCACACAAGATGGCCAGGCTGGATTTTTCTACCATCCCTCCAAGGCTCACCATTTGAAGTGACAAGCCCTGAGACTAGAAAACTTTTGTTCATTCGAATGTTCAAGTTGTAATTTTCTTTGGTTCAAACAGTTACTCATGTTAAACGCTGTTATTTCATTAATGCATCGCATATGTCTGTTTTGAAGCAATATATTCGTATTCACTATGTGCAAATTATTTTCATATTTTTTTTGATGATCAACGCTCGATTAATAATTCTAAGCCTCTTGAGGGAGGATGACGAAAACGATACCATAATCTACAGTATGCTTTTGAACAAGACCCCGCTGATGAGGTACAGGCATTGTTTCAATCCCTAAACACTGGAGTTATAAGGAAGATAATCCCTCGTCAACCCCTCTGAGCCAAAGAAGTAGGAGTTTTTTTCTTTTCGAAATTTAAAACCCTTAATCATAACCTGGGGCAGGGTAGTCTCTCAGTTGATCCAAGTGTATAACGAATGGCACCAAAGAGGTCCTTACAAAAAAGAAAGAAGACAGTGATGATTCCGAACAATCACAAGGATAGGCAGTCATTATATCTCTCAAAATAAAAAAACCCAATAAGTCAAAAAAAAAAACTATGAAGAAGACTTACGAAACTGGGGCATCCCGCTGACTGTAATTCCAAAAAGGAAACAGTTCAGGCAAAAAAAATAGGGATAGCAAAAATAAAAATAAAAAAGAGAGAAAGAGGTCTTACAAACCCTCGACAAAAAATGACTGCCTATTCAAATAAATCATCAATATCTGAACCATCATTGGAACATCAAGACAAAGATTCAAACAAGGTCTAACGCACGATCAACTGAGTTTAGGTTTGGAGAACATCACGAAGAGCGGGTGGGTACAAATAAAATTTGAGCCTTTATCCTTTGTTTCTTAAACCGTGAACCAGGCCACGTTATAACCCTTAAAAGTCCTAGCTGAAGCATGGGTTAGTTCGAAAGCATACTGTTACAAAAGGTATCCTGACTCCTTAAGGCCTACGGTAAATACGGAGTTGACATCATGTTTTACAAACATTCACTTGTTTTATAAAAAAGAATGCATTTTCAAAATCCTCAAGACAGACATAAGCTTTGCATTTTTGATATAACATTGTTTGCATATGACTATTTGTTTGAACAACAGGGAAATTCGCACGATGAAAGCCTAGTGAACAAAGGCATTTCCAATCAAGGGGCATGGCATGATCATGGTCTATCATCCGGGGCAGTTAGGTCAAGATTCAGAGAATCTCTCAAAATGTCAAATAGCCAGGGGCAAATCTCCGCCTGAGTCACTTGGGGCATTCCAACAACGAATCTTGCCTAATCAAACATCTTCTGGTGGCATGACAAAACACTTCTAACAGGGGCAACTCCCTACATTCTGAGAGCATGAACATAGTCGAAAAAATACTACGCAAAATCAAAGACCCGCTAGGTTGACACACCTAGGCAAAAATAAGGGATGAAATAAAAATCTGTACACCCGGCAAGTCGAAAACCTGAAAAGGCGGCTTGGGCAGAAATGGGTATCCCGATGGACTGAAAACCCGAAAGGGCGGTCCAGGCAAAGTTAGGGATCAAAGCATACGACTATGTCCCGGCATCTTGTCACTTGCTTACCAGAGAAAGGTTTGTCCATCAACAGCTACCAGCACCTCACAGGTCTTCTTCTCCCACCTCGGAAACCGGGGCAATAATGAGTTGTCCAAGCAATCTAATTGTTCTGTCCTCCAAGGTACCAAGGTGAGTTCGGCTGAAGAACATAACAATATACCTTAATTCCCCAGAGAGTGAGCCAGCAAGTCAATGCATTCTCCCCAAGCAATGCTAGTACTAACCTTAAGGAAGTTGGGTATCCTCCAACAGATCCCAACATTCCCCAACAATATACAGACATTCTTAACAAGCATCCCCGGCAGTCTTGGTCCAAAGATGGTTCCCCGGCGGTATATCAAACATTCAATGGAGTCACTTCCCCAATACAGTTCAAAACTTCCCCAGGAGAGTCCAATCCAGTTTCCCCAGGAAAAGTTGGAATCCATCTCCCCAAGCAGCAAGCTTATCCCCAGTAGATTCTGGAAGCTTATCCTCGCAGAGCACGAACGCGTCTCTCGGCTTTATTCAAAGAGTTATTTCCCTACCAGGATATAACTAGGTTATCCTCAGCCAAAAGCCACGGAAAGATTGTCCTCGGCGAAGTCTTCTTATCCCCAGCGAAGTCTATTAACACTTCCAACATAACGATGGTATCCCCAGCGAAGTTATCATCAACCTCCCAGCAAGTACCTCTCTCCCCACAGAGTATTGTTCCTCAGCAAGATCGCTAGAGTAATTATTCCCCGCAGAGTAATCTCTTCGCCAAGTTTATTCCCCAACGGAGTCATCTTCTCCTACCGGTATTCTTGCAACTATCATCCCCAGCGGAAGCAAAGATCTATTCTTCAACATCAGCCCAGGAGTGACTTCCCGGCACCCGTCAAGGATTTATTTTCCTAAGACGAAAACATACATTCATAAACATCACATTTCCATACATTATAGCATGCATATATGCATCATATCTTACAAATCTCATTTGTGTTGAGAACATCATCGCTTGATTCATATCACGCATTGCATATGACTGACCTTTACCTTTCAGGAAAAGATTCAGTTAAAGTTCTCAGCTACATTTCAAGACCTGGACCGGTTCAGTTAAATCGACCCTAAGATTTTTCTGTTTCTTATCCAGTCAAAGGACTTCTCTGGTTCAGTCAGATCGACCCTAAGATCTCCCTGTTTTTTATCCAGTTGAAGATTTCAAGACCTAGTCCGGTTCAGTTAAATCGACCCTAAGATTTTCCTGTTTCTTATCCAGACAAAGGCCTTCTCTGGTTCAGTCAGATCGACCCTAAGATCTCCCTGTTTCTTATCCAGTTGAAGATTTCAAGACCTTGACCGGTTCAGTTAAATCGACCCTAAGATTTTCCTGTTTCTTATCCAGTCAAAGGCCTTCTCTGGTTCAGTCAGATCGACCCTAAGATCTCCCTGATTCTTATCCAGTTGAAGACATTCCAAGACCTAGACCGGTTCAGTTAAATCGACCCTAAGATTTTCCTGTTTCTTATCCAGTCAAAGGCCTTCTCTGGTTCAGTCAGATCGACCCTAAGATCTCCCTGTTTCTTATCCAGTTGAAGATTTCAAGACCTAGACCGGTTCAGTTAAATCGACCCTAAGATTTTTCTGTTTCTTATCCAGTCAAAGGCCTTCTCTGGTTCAGTCAGATCGACCCTAAGATCTCCCTGTTTCTTATCCAGTTGAAGATTTCAAGACCTAGACCGGTTCAGTTAAATCGACCCTAAGATTTTCCTGTTTCTTATCCAGTCAAAGGCCTTCTCTAGTCCAGTTAAATCGACCCCTAAAAGATTTTCCTAATGAGGACTCAGTAGAAGACACCCAAGATTCTCTCAGCGTTACTGTTGAGTTTGAAGTCGCCTATGATTCTCTCAGCGTTACTGTTGAGGTTGAAGTCGCCCAAGATTCTCTCAGCGTTCCTGTTGAGGTAGTAATCGTCCCCAGATTCTCTCAGCGTTACTGTTGAGGTAGTAATCGCCCCCAGATTCTCTCAGCGTTCCTGTTGAGGTAGTAATCGTCCAAGGTTCTCTCACCGTCCCGTTGAGGTAGTAACCATCCCTGGTTCATTCATCACCTTTCTGAAGCTCCAAATTCAGTTCCTGTAACCAGTCAGGGCACATCTACACAAAGAGTTTGAAGACCAGCTCTTGTAACATGTCAGGTAATCATTTTCTTTTGCAGGTACGCAAGTTCTCGCTAAGGAATCTCTTACGCGATCAACACCCAGATGGCATCTATAAGCCCATCCACCTTCCATCACCTCTTAGCATGGCATCTATAAGCCCATCATCTTATCCATCAATCTCCAAATGGCATTGATAAGCCCATTCCACCATCACACTCCTACTATGTGAGCGCAAATTTCTGGGCACTCTAGTGTTCAATCATCTTCCACCTTCGGATTACGAAAGGCACGTCAGCCAATCTGCATCCTCAGGTCTAAGAAGATTGAACAGGGGCAACTGTTGTACCCCAAAATTTGCCCTCCCATATTCTTCAAGAATTGCAAAGAGCATGCTTCAAAATCTCCCCAAGGGTTGCACAGTTCAAGGGCCTCCTAATAGTCAAAAATTAGGGTTTTGGTTCTGACAAAGAAATTGAAGTTTTCAAGGGTCCAATCAAGTCCCACATGCCTATAAACATGGTCAAGCATCTTCATACCAAGTTTCAAGACTTACAGCATAAAATTGCACAGTCAAAAACCTTAATTGCCCTACAGTCAACTGCAGGGGCAAAATGGTCATTTGACAGTCAAAAGTTCAAATTTTTGGTCAACATCTCATTTTGAAGCCACAAACATCATTTGATCAATGCATGATCATGATTCTCAAAGTATGGCTCAAAAAGTCTCAAGATGCAAAAGTTTCCATATTTGGACAGTTGAAAAAGTCAACTGTAACTTAACCAAGGCATAACTTCCACATGGTTTATCAGAAAAATTCCATCCAAAGCTCATTTTGAAGAGAAAGACATTTCCTACAACTCCTCTTCACACTTCAAGTCAAAGAAATGCTCTCACAAAAAGTTATCAATTTCAACATTATAGGTCATTTTCAAAAGTCAACAAAAAGGGACTTTAAGTCAAAGACCATAACTTGAGATTGGTAAATCAAAATTACATGGGACCAAAGGCATTGGTTAGAGGACTTCAAGACCTTTCCAAAATGTCCAAGAACATGATCAAATCTTAAAAATTGAGCAAGATATGCCTTGTAGAAGTTGGGAAATTTTTGGGTATTTTGAAAAGTCAACTTTGCTTCAAATGCCTTAAAATTGCTAATGGGCCACATTTTCTTCCAAGATTCATCATCCAAAGCATATGCACGACCATTTGGCCCAAAGGGAGCTTATTCATCATTTTTATTTATTTATTTGAATTTTTAATTGTTATTAATTCATTTAATAAAATAAAATATGTGGAAAATACTAAAACAAGCTTTTCAAATCTTTTTATGCATGGAATAACTTCAAGATTTCGTGCATTATCTGGTATGGAAAGAATCAAAGTGATTTGGAAATGATTGGTATCAAATATGCATGGAAAAGATTTGAAAATATATGCATGAAAATCAAATATTCATTCCATCAATGCAAGGATTTTTGGATCAAAAACTCAACCCTAATCCATCCTCATATAAGTGTGATCAAAACCTAATGCCAAGGAACCTCTAAGCTGCGCCCAAAGCTGAAGAAGAACATTGCACTTTTTTGTGAAAAATTCCAAAACTGAAAACGTGATTACAAAGGGTTTCAAGACAAAATAATTATTCCATTGCCTTCCTGAGACATCAAGGAAGCTTCCTGGATCAAAATCACTGCTTCTAACGCAAGGAAACGGTAGAACGCAGTTACCCTGTACCTGGATTTTTTCTTAATCATATTCAAATCTACACGCCATATCCATGCATTTTTATTGTTGATTTATACTAATGTGTTGATTCTAAAGCTAACCATATATTTTAATTAAGTGTTCGTGCAAAATTGGGGAATCCACCATTGAAGCTTTCTAGGTTTTCAGAAACCTTGAATTGGGGATTCTGGCATAGGGTAAAATCAGAACACGAGGCTTGCATCATTAAAATCGTGACGTTCCAAGGAGTTCAAAACACCCATCGCGCTGTTTTTATATTTTGTTAATTCCTAATCGCTATTTTTGTATGCAGTACTTAGTGGGGGTTTAAAACCCCCGCTAACTAGTTTGTTTTTTCAGGCCAAAACAAATAACAGGTGGGGAAGACAATGCGTGTAGGCTTCTGAGTGGTCCATTCAAACTTTAGCGCGTTTTTGAGTTAATTGCCACTAGCATGTTTTATTATATATATTGTTTATTATCCACTAATGTTACAAAGAAAGCAAATGGTGCAGATGGTTGGTGCGTTGTCCTATAACCACTGGGACCTGGGTTCGATCCCCAGGTACCCCATATTATTTCCATATTTTTCTTGCTAATATCTTCCTATGCAGCGTGCCTCCTAATGATCACCATACAACCCCTGATCCAAACGTGCCACATGGCCACTGAGGGCAATCCAAAGGCCAATGTTTGAAGAGCACCATGGGCGTTAGTCAACGAGTCCACACGCGATCACCTGAAGTCCACAAGGCCTTGAGACAAATGGGCCTGATTGCTAGCCAAAGACCTCCAGTTTGGGGACAGAACCCCCCATTGGTTTGCCTTTTCATTCTTTTTTATATTTTCTATTTTATTTGTTTTAATTAGTTTTAATTTAATTCTTTAAATTAATATTTTCTTAACAATAAAAAATAATAAAAATCAGAAAGTCATAAAAAATAAAAAATATTTTTTTTAAATGCTATTTTGTAAATAAAGTCTTATTAATTAATTAGTTTTTATTCTAGGATTAATTTTAACATTTTCTCAATAAACTTAAAATTTGTAGAATTAGGTTTTAATTACTTTTATCTTTTTCTTTTCTTTTTCTCATTACTAATAATTAATTATTATTTATTTTTGTAAATAAAATTGCATTAATTAATTAGGTTTAATTTTAGGTTCAATTTTAATATTTTTTCTTAATAAATAAAAATAGTTAGAATTAGGGTTAATTAATTTTTTAATTTCATTCGATTCTCTTATTAAAAATCCATAAATACAAAACTCAAAAATCTTGTCTTTTTACTTTAATTTAATTAATTTGTTAATCATAATTTAATTTCATTAAAAAGGGTCCAACGTCCTCGCATTCGATCCCAATTCCAATTCGCGCGTTTATTTTATTTCCTCCTTTTATGTAATTCTCCCAAAGCCATGTAAATTGGACGTTTTATTTCTCGCACTTTACTTTATTTTATGTCAAATCGGGTCCTGGATTTAATTTGGCGATGTGGACCCGCGTCTTTGTAATAGTTTAGGAACTTTATATTGCTCGCAACTTTTTAACTGCTAATAAATTGCATGCAAGAATGAATGTTAAAATAAAAACAAAAGCGTAGATCACCCATGACATGAACAAGACAAAATATCTGAAAACGACACACAAATCACACACCACCCCTAGGGTACGCTTCACTGTTGCCTTACCCCTCGAAAGGTGATCGTCGAGTAGAGGATGTTTTAGTAAGTCCTCATGATCCGGGAACCTGGCATGAGGGTAGCTTCTAAGGTATCTTCCTATTGCTCTAGTGATCACCATGTCCCGAACCTTCGGATTGACCCGAACACCTCCAACGGTGGTGCTACCTACCTCTCAATGGTGGGATGGCACTACTTTTAAGGACATCTACACAGACGAATTCCTTAGGGTAGGTAGACGACTCTAGATACTTGCTCTAATTTCAAAGCAAATTCAAAAAATACTTTTCACACCGACACCTTTTCAAAAAGCTTTCGAAAGTAACTTTTCAAACACTCTTGAGGACCGATACAAGAGTCGAACTGAAATTTTCAAAGAAACTTTTTAAAACCCACAGTTGAAAAGCAAACTAACCATTTTTGAAAACACAAGTGAGCAAGTATCTAAGAGCCCATGGATAACCATGGATAGAAAGGGTGCTAACACCTTCCCTTTCTATAACCTACCTCCCGAACCGAGAGCAATCTCTATAAGGAATTTTTCTGTGCTTTTGTCCTTTCCATTTGGAGAAAATAAAAGACGGTGGCGACTCTTGCTTCCGCGACATTTCGCAAACCAGCGTTAAACAGTCAGTTCCAGATCCACCGATCACAGTATGGCATGAAATTTTTTTCCTTTTCTTTGACCAAGAACCGCACCAATGGCATAATCGCTAGCATCACACATTAATTCAAAATCCATTTTCCAATTTGGTGCAACGATTATGGGTGCGGTTGTCAAAGTTTGTTTCAAATTGTTGAAAGCTATCGAACAAACATCATCACAAATAAAAGACTTATCTTTGTTGAGCAAGTTGCTCAAAGGTCTTGCAATTTTGGAGAAATCTTTTACAAATCTTCGATAAAAGCCCGCATGACCCAAGAAACTTAGGATTCCTTTCACATTCAATGGTGGTGGTAATTTCTCGATCACCTCCATTTTTGCTTTGTCAACCCCGAGCCCTTTGGATGAAACTTTATGACCAAGAACAATTCCCTTAGTAACCATGAAATTACATTTCTCCCAATTAAGCACCAAGTTTGATTCCACACATCTCTTCAACACGGTATCCAAGATTTTCAAACAAAGATCAAAGGATGCTCCGAAAACAGAAAAGTCGTCCATGAAAACCTCCATAGTCTTCTCAATGAGATCGGAAAATATAGCTTGCATACACCTTTGAAAAGTAGTCGGTGCATTGCGCAAACCAAAGGGCATCCTCCTATAAGAAAAAACTCCAAACGGACAAGTGAATGTCGTTTTCTCACGATCTTCCAGATTTACCAAATTTTGGTTATACCCGGAATATCCATCCAAAAAGCAATAGAACTCTTGGCCCGATAACCTTTCTAGCATTTGATCCATAAAAGGAAGAGGAAAATCACCTTTCCTAGTCGCTTGATTAAGCCTCCAGTAATCGATACATATCCTCCATCCCGTTACGGTTCTCGTCGGAATCAATTCATTTTTTCATTTCTTATCACGGTCATTCCACCCTTTTTGGAACAACATGCACCGGAATCACCCAAGTACTATCGGAAATAGGATAAATCATCCCGGCATCCAATAGTTTCACAACTTCATTTCTCACAACTTATTTCATTGTTGGATTCAATCGTCTTTGGGGTTGAGCTATGGGTATGAAATTTTCTTCCATAAAAGTCTTGTGCATACAATAAGCCGGGCTTATGCCTTTCAAATTCGTTAAAACCCAACCTATTGCACTTTGATTTTCTTTAAAAACTTGAACTAAACAATGCTCCTTCTTTTCTGATAAAGCATTACTAATGATAACCGGTTTGTTACCACCATCATCAAGAAACACATACTTCAAATGAGATGGCAACATCTTCAATTCAATTTTTGACTCTTCTTCTTTATGTTCTTTCTTCAAAATTTCAAATTCTTCGTCCCAAGATTGAATTTCTTCTAAAGCTTCAAGTTCCTTAACACATTCTTCCAACTCCTTTTCTTCATGAACATCAAGAACTTGGATAAAATTATTCAATGTTCTCTCAAGAGGTGTTAAAAGATGAACTTCAATAGAAACATCCCAAATAGCTTCTTCCATAGCATCAACTTTAAAATAAGCTCCATTTTCATTGGAATATTTCATTGCTTCAAAGAGATTAAAACTCACTTCTTCATCTTGAACTCGGACCTTCATTAGACCACCATCAATATCAATCATCATTCTTGCGGTCTTCATGAATGGCCGACCAAGAATCAAAGGTGCATCATGGTATTCCTCCATATCAATCACAAAAAAATCAACCGGGAAGAAAAATGTATCCATTTTCACTAGTAAGTCTTGTGCTACACCATAAGGGAGAGTGATGGATTTATCGGCTAGTTGAAGTGTCATCTTTGTTGACTTCATCTCAATGTTCCCCAATATTTTCACAATAGATAAAGGAATTAAATTAATGCTAGAACCCAAATCAATAAATCCTTTACCGACATAAATATCACCAATGGTAACCGGCAAAGTAACCCTTCCCGAATCACTTTCCTTTTTGGTAGAGTCCGTTGAATGATAGCACTACAACTTGCATCAACCAAGATAACATCTTGATCCGTTGATCTTCTCTTTTTTGTAAGGATATCTTCCATGAACTTTGCATATTTGAGCCTTTGCTCCATAGCTTCAGAGAATGGAATATTTATTTTCAATTGCTTAAAAATATCCATGAACCTAACATAGTGCCTATCATTATCCTTCTTGGAAGGAGCATGAGGATATGACAAATTTTGAACCGGTAAAGTAGAAACTTTCTCCTTCTTGTTTCTTCTCAACTTATCCTTTTCAACTAACTCCTTTTCAACTAACTTCTTTTCATGGTTATTTTCTACTACAATCTCCTCTTCAAACTCTTTTCTTCAACAATTTCCTCAATTTCAACTTCTTTACCATGCCCATTCCCGACTACCCTACCCGTCCTAGTTATTATTGCCTTGCAATGCTCTTTAGGATTAGATTGAGTATTTTCCAAAAATGATGAACCAACATTTTGATCGGCTAATTGCTTGGCTAGTTGCCCTACTTGAGTCTCCAAATTCTTGATAGCCGCTTCATTACTCTTTTGATTTGCCATAGATGCTTGCATGAATTGAGCAAGAGTGTCTTGTAAGTTTGAACTTCTAGCTTGAGGTTGTGAATTTTGATTTGTGGTTTGATAAGGAATTTATCTATTTTGATTGTTGACATCTTGTTTCCACCCTTGTTGATAACCTTGGTTGTTTCTTTGATGATAACCTTGGTTATTTTGATAAGTTTCCTTTTTTGGTTTCCTTGATCTTGATTTCCCATGTAATTAACTTCTTCTTCAACCGAAGGACAAAATATGGTTTAATGATCACCTTTGCATAACTCACAACTAGCAATTTGTTGACTTTGATTGCTAGGTCTTTCTTGCATTTCTCTAAGTTGTTGAGGGAGCTTTGCCATTTTATTTGTTAATTCTTCCACTTGTTGAGCGTTTGGGCTAAAAGAGCTTCATCTGATCTTGAATCACTTGCTTCCTCTCTCTTTTGAACCATACTTTGATCATGTTGGACTTGATGGTCATTCCTTGTCATTCTTTCAATAATTTCCACCGCTTCTTCCGTTGTCTTTGCCATAAATGATCCTCCCGCCGTAGCATCCAACAATAGTTTTGGTTGTGGTTGTAATCCATTTCGAAAAATATACATTTGGGTAATGGTATCAAAACCATGACTTGGACATTTTCTCAACATAGATTTGTACCTTTCCCAAGCTTCTTTTAATGACTCGGCTCCACCTTGAGAAAACACCGATATAGCCGTTTTTGCTTCCAAGAAACGTGATTGTGGGAAAAACCTTTCAAGAATTTTTTCTTCAAGTCTATTCCAATCCGTCATGAGGTTATTGGGTTGGTCAAAATACCGATCCTTAGCTTTACCGACCAACGAATATGGAAATAATCTTTTAAACATTTGTTCTTCATCTTCCTCTAGAGCTCCTATAGCACCCGTTATCTCATGGAATTTTGTGAGATGGGTGTAAAGATCTTCATGATCTAACCCCGTGAAAGGGTTATGACACAACAGTTGTAAAATTCCAGTTTTCATTTCTGAATGTCATTGGTCTGTATTCCTAGCAAACTGAGCATTCAACCTTGGAATATTTGTACAGGGACCTATTGGTGGATTTTCCACCATAACTTCTTCTATATCTTGATTAAAAGGTATAGTGGAAGTGGATGCCTCTCCTCTTTCTCTTCTTTCTTTCTCTAGCTTCCTCCTTCTTCTAGTCTTGCTATTAATTTTTCTGCAAGTCCTTTCGATTTCAGGGTCAAATAGGAGTTGATCTTCAGAAATACTTCCTCGCATAAACTAAAGTCTGAAAACACTAACAAAATAAGTGAAAAACAAAAGATATTATTAATAAAAAATAACTTAAAACACTTAAACTATTGCAATGCTTTCAATAGTCAAATGCCAATCCCTGACAACTGCGCTATTTTGTTTGTAGTATTTTTAACAAAAGTATTTATATTATCATTTTCCTCAGGGATTGGTGTGATATTAATGTTGTTCTATAGTTTGAGTGTCTATAAGTGTTTGAATTATAAACAAAGTTTTAATGCTTGCTTTTAGTAACCAAAGATCAAGTTTCATGCACTAGATAGAGATTTGGATAATAGAGAGGTTGTTGTTTGAAAATGTTTGTTTTGATAAAAAAGGTGTCAAGATTAGTTTTCATCAACCTATTCCACAGTTATTCGATTAACCTTTCATATGAACTAATCAATGATCAATACATTCACGTATCCTCTCAATATTTCTCATGTATAAGAAATATTATGAGTGCTATCATGTTAATATTTAAATGATCTCTCAACCTAACTATTAACATGATACTCTTTAAAGCTTGATACAAGTGAATACTGGCTCACAAATCTATGTATAGAGTTTGTTTATTAGTAGATGAATATCTTAGGTCAAGCTTGGAACTTTACTTCTCAATAATGAACCAAACCATAAAAATAACAATGATACAAAGATATTTAACATGTATTAATCTTCACCCAAGTTCATATACAAAATGATTAAAAGAAATAAATTAAGTCTAGGTTGACTACTTCTAACCTTGACACAAAAAGTGTTTAACTACTCATTGTCATGATACCTTGCTCAATGAATAAACAATGGATGATGATGAACATTAATCTTCAAGTCTTCTTGAGTCAAGATGCAAGAGTGTTCTTCTTCTTCTCCTTGTTGAGATAAGAACAAAAATAAACTTTCTATGTTGTAATGTCTTGATCCAAAGAACAAAAGGTTTCTATATCCAAAATCAGAATTATTTCCCCTCCCAAGATAAAAGTTGGTGGAAAGTTTCCACAAAAGGTGGCAAAAAATACCCTAAAAAATGGGCTAACTGCGCTCCATCGCCGGACGACCATAAAGCATAGCTGGGAGATTTTGGTTGGATGCCACACGTGACCAGTTGGGCGTGTTACAACCCTAAAAGAGCATCTTTTATCTCCCGACAACAAGAATGCTTCGTCAGGCGATCCTTCTTTCGTCAAGCGCCCCAAAAGCGAAATAATACAGGATTGAAGCTTCTTTTTCTTCATCATTTTCGCCGGGAGACGCCTACTTTCGTCGGGAGACGCCTACTTTCCCCAAACGCAACATGACTAAAAATAAATATTTAACCTAATCAAAAGTTAAATAAAAGGTCTCAAAGTGTCAATAATTGATATGTATTTTATGCACAAATTGACACTTAACAACACACACACACACACTTAAAACTATTTTATAACATGTTTTTGAAAATAATAAACCTTGGGAAGTATATAGAAGTTGCACAGAAATATATGAGAGCATTCAAAAAGCCAAGAATTATTTTTTGACTGGATTTAGTCGATTGAAACTTAGCGTTAATTGATTAGATTATCACTATCTTAAGGAACAAGGCTATTTGAACATGCTCAGATCATATGCAACGACTATATATCAATTCCTTCCTATTTTGGAACTTATAGCTGTTATATTTAAATGATCTAATCGACTAGCTTAATCGATTAGTAACACTCATTTTTGATTTAATGATGTTTCCTCTTTTGGATGATTTGAACCTTATAAATATAGGTCTCATTCCTCGGTTCAAAGTATCCAGAAATCAAATTGTGTATTAACACAAACACACACGATCTCTCTCTCTATCTCTAAGTTTTAATTTTCACTTTCTCTCACTAGTTGTTGTAGCCAAATGCTTTTATAAGGAAATATCTTTTGTGAGTGAGGTGTGTATGTAATTCTAGATGGGTAACAATGTGTAAGTTCTTCATGGTTGTTGTTTATGCACTTGGGATGAACACAATCCATTTTAGGGATACAAATATGTGTTTAGAAGCTAAACCCGTGAAAAACTTTGGTTGGGGATTGTATGATTAATTCCCATGTTTTATTAGGTTGAAGATCATTAATATTGATGAACTTCCCTTAAGGTTCTTAGTAAGCCTTGTTCATTTGAATGTTTAAGATTATCAATATTGATGAACTTACCATTAGGTTCATGGTTAGACCGTTTAAAACCATATCTTAGAAGACCAGTGTTGTACCCCAAAATTTTCCCTCTCATTTTACTCAGCACATGCCCATTGAGATCCTCAATTTGCTCAAGGTTGCCCAAGAGTTGACCAGACAAACTCTCTCCTAAGGTAATGTGTCTCAAATTAGGGTTTCCATTTTCATCAGGATGTGTGTGCTCCAAAGGCCTCAAGTGCTTTCCATGGTCCTAATATTATCTCAAGGTCATCCATGTCAAATCTCATACCTTGTACAAGAAGTTTGCTCAGTCAACTGCTCAAATGCTTGAGAATCGACTGTATTAGGTCAAAAGTCAACTGTGGCCCACAGACAGTCAAACCTCAAAATTTTTGGTCAACATCAACATTTTGAATTAACTTTCATCATTTGATCAAGGGTTGATCATGATACCTCAAGGAATGCTCCTAATTCATCAAAACTCAAAAGTTGCTAAATTAGGGTTTCTTAGGAAAAGTCAACCAAACTTTGACCAAACATAACTTCCTCATACTTTATTAGGAATTTTCCATCCAAGGCTCATTTTGAAGAGGATGCAATTCCCTACAATTCATCTTCATCCCTCAAGTTCAAAATATGCACTTACAAAAAGATATGAATTTCTACATTATAGGTCCTTTTGAAAGGTCAACAAAAAACACTTTTGGGTCAAAGCTTCTTACATGAACATGGAAGACCCAATTGAGATGATACCAAAAGGGTTGTTTAGGGGACATCCTAATATTTATAGAAAGTCCAAGAACACCTCTCTAGGGTTAACATTGGAAGAGATATGCCTTGTCAAAGTTGACCATTTTTGCAAAAATGCCAAAAGTCAAATGTGCTATGCATTTTTTGCCAAATGGGCCTAACTTTTTATGCATGCACCTCACTCATAACATGGTCCACGACCCAATTACTTACCCACATGTTATTTGCTTCATTATTTATTTTATTTTGATTTTTTATTATTAAAAATTCAAATTAAATCAAATAAATGAAAAATAATAGCAAAGATTTGTTTTGATCTGATTTTTTGATAGAATCCAAATCTAACTATGCTGGCATAGCAGGATCAATTCGTATCAAGGGTGATTGGAGCAAGAGTGGCATGATTTGGCCTAATTTGGAAACAAATCATACAAAAGAAGAATGATATCAAATCTTCAAAAACCTCAAAGATACATGTTGTTTTTATAACCCTAATTCATTCAAGGGTATATATGGAGCATGAACAAGCACAAAAACAAGGGCTAGCAGTCGTGGAAAGCACAAAGCAAAACTCAAAAATTTGCAAGAAAGTGAGGATTCGTTCTTGGACTTAGAGGGTGATTCAAGCCATTCTAAGACTACCAATAGACTCCTGGACATCTCCATAACGTGTCTCAATCAATTGCAAGCATTTCCACGCCCAGAATCGCAAGCTACAGACCTACGGTTTGCATCTCTAAGCTTGAGTTTGATTTCTTAATTTACGCATGATTAATCATTCTTAAACATTGCATTATGTTTATATTGTCATTTGCAACGTTTTGGTTTACTTGATTTTGCGTTTTGATTCTTATATCCAGAGTTGCCATTATTAGGGTTTCAGAGGCCGCTTTAGGGTTTCTCCATACATGTTAAATTAGCCAACGAAAAGGGTACTATGATGCTCGTGACATCAAGATAAATTGAACCATGTAATTAGAATTTATTTATCATGCGTTTTGATGATTTTTGAAGTTCACAGGTTTACAGCCATGGCAAGATGTTCGTAGGTATAAGTTTGATACCTAATACGACAGAGGAGGAAGAAGATAACAACGTGTCTGAACCCCATTGGACCATTTGAATTTCGCGCGTGTTTTCCAGCTAACCACTTTGTTTCATATATTATATTTTGTTCTTATTGTCTTAACAAATAAAAGAGATAACCCAGATGGCTAGGCGCGTTTGTGTTGAACGTGAGGACCTAGGTTCGATCCCAGGTCCCAGCAAACTTTCTTTATTTTGATTCTCCTTTGTAGATCTTGTGTCCCACTTGTCCAAACTCCTACCATGCGCTACCATCATTCAGCCAATGGATGTATCTCTGTCCAGATCTAACGCACACCATTGAAGGACCATGGTAAACCATCAGAAGAGCATCACATGGAATGCAACGCAGGGATTGGGCTGGCCAGCTCTCTGGGCCTAAGCAATTTCAACAATGCACCCCCCTGGGTTTATTCTTACAGGCCCAAATCTTCTTCTTTCATATTTTTATTTATTTATTTATTTACTAATTATTCTCTCTTTTATCAAAATAACACATAAATCATTTTTTATTATTAAATCAAAAATCACAAAGAACACCAAAAATCTTTTTTCATAAAAAATATTTTATTTTCTTGAATTAATTAATTTAATTAAATTAGGGTAATTAAATCTTATTTTTGTAATTAAAATCAATTAGAAATTAGGGTTTAATTTTGTATATAATTAATTTTTCTTCAAAAAATAACTTAAATATTTTCTCAAATTAGATTTTTTAGGTTTTCTCATCGTCCTCGCATTTAATTCGTCGCACACATTTCAATTACCTTTTATTATTATTGTAATTGCTCCGGGGTTGTAATAGACTTAATTAGGTTTTAATTCCGCGTTTTATTTTCAGTCAAAAATAATTATGTATCTGCGAAAACCATGTAATAGCTAGAACTTTAAACTTTCCGCACTTTTAATTTCCACAAATTATAAACTGCTTAGAGGTATGTTAATAGGATTGTATGGAAAGACTAACTGAAAATTAAAACAGTAGAAAAACCCTAAATGTGCAAAGACAAATTAATTGAAAAATTCACTCGCACATGTTCACTCCTAGGGTTTACTCCACTCCGGTTGCCTTCGATTAAACAGTCATGAGGTATAAGGTTTATTAGTGGTCGTCCTCTAGCCCCGAAAGATCTAAGAATGACCCATTCGGATGTTGCCTCGGAAAAGATCTTTAAGGCTTTATGATGGTTACTAAAATTCCCTAACATTGCTTTTGTGACCGTATCTGTCCCTTCAAACGTCCCTTAAAACTCCAACGACGATGCTACCTATTCCTTAATAATGGGATAGCGTTGTCTAAAGGAAAACGAACAGACTTTTTCGAGTAGGTAGATTAGTTCCTAGGTACTTGCTCAAATAAACTTTTCACACAAACACTTTTCAAAACAAGTTTCAAAACAACTTCGTCACACTCTTGAGGACTGATACAAGGGTTATCACGAAGTAAAACTTTTTCAAAACAAGCACACACACAAGAAATTTCAAAATGAGTAAGTACCTAAGAGCCCTTGGAAAACCATGGATAGAAAGGGTGCTAACACCTTCCCTTTCTATAATCTACCACCGTACTCAGAAATATCTCGAAAAAGGTTTTTTCTATTCTTTTTCCTTTTCCTGATTGGATAAAATAAAAGTAGGTGGCGACTCTTGCTTACCGCGACATTTGCGAACAAAAACCGCAAAGGAGTATTAACAGTCGGTTCTTCCACCGTATCACAGAACTGGCGACTCTACTGGGGATCAAAATAAAGTGGGGTTTACCTTAGGATCTAGGTCATTTTTAAATTTGATCGTGGAGACTGTACGGCATAGACCGATATGGTTTAAGCGATGGTTGTGTTGGTATGACACTTTGGTTGGTACTGGTATCCTTCGTGTGGAAACGAGGAGAATACGGGGCCGCCGCGTGGTGTCGTGAAGCACTAACGGACCTTAGAACCTTAGCTGAACAAACTTGGACATTACAAAGTAGTGTGATAGCCGGCCTCGGTATAGAGTTGAGGATTGGTTGATACTCGATGCTAAACTCATTGAGATCAGACTTTCGGGATATTTCGGCCGCAAGAAAAGATTGCTTGAGCTGAAACAATGCCCGATAAAGGATGATCAGTGATATTGAGAATATTTAGAACCCGGTTACTTTTCTAAGGCATGTTTGAAACCAACTAAACTTCAAGAGGGTGCTTACCTTTAACCTCATGCAAGCCTTTGAACCTAAGTTCTATTGTGTGTTTTGGCTTATATGTGATTTATCCTATTTGAACATGACCTCATGCATTATAACATAGCATCCATTCTTATTGCACTAACCATTTCAAGGATCCCGAGGGCCTGTGATGCAGGTTATGATAAATCATACGTCTAGAAAGGGGCAAGGGGATTTATTTTCCTCTAGCCAATGTCGTCAGAAGATAAAAACTCAACAACTTGAGTCAGGGGCTATGGCCCACTTGATATGGTGAGCTTGACTCTCATAGAAGGACTCTCAACGATACAAAGTTCTTCAATCAAAGCTGCAAAATTCAACTTCTGACATTTTCTTGTTTACCCCGCGAGATCCTTGAAAACATTGCATACATATATAATACATATCATTGCATAAGTAGGTGTCAAAGCATGTCTCTCATGATTCTCGCTGTTTATTTCAGCAATGGCTCTTGAAAAAACTGTGAAAGATCTTCAGACTCAGAACATGTAGTTCTAGCAAATGATTGTGGCTCTGGCCAAAGGACAAGAAGAGATGAAGGCTCTGATTATTAAGAAGAACAAGAAGACCAAGAGGACAACCGGTGTGGTAAATATGGGCAGAAGGTTCAGAGGGCCGCCAAGACGGGTTGTTGATTTAGCTTCTTCATCTAAAGAGGGAGAGAATCAGGAGGGTCAAGCCAGAGAAGAGGACCCTAGTCCTAAAGAGTCTGACAATGAAACTGATTATAATGAGGAGCAGTACCCTCCGGATGATGAAAGGTATAAGCAGTTAGAAGAGTGTCTGAGTGCTATGGAAATCCAGAAGGTTCCTGGGCTGGATTTTGAAGAGTTGGGTCTGGTCTCCGGGGTTGTCATCCCCCCAAAATTCAAGGCACCGATATTTGCTAAGTATGATGGGGTCTCTTGTCCTAAAATGCATCTTCGTTCCTATGTGAGGAAGATACAGCCTCATACTGCTAACAAAGACTTGTGGTTTCACTTCTTCCAAGACAGTCTGTCCGGAACACAACTGGATTGATTCTATCAGTTGGAAAGAGCCAATATTCGTAATTGGGAAGACCTTGCTGCTGCATTTTATAAGTAATATCAATATAATGCAGACCTCGCTCCCACCCGTACACAACTCCAAAATCTGTCTATGGGTTCGAACGAGGGTTTCAAGGATTATGCTCAGAAGTGGAGAGATTTGGCTGGAAGAGTTCAACCTCCCTTGGCTGACAGGGAGCTCGTGGATATGTTTCTAGGGACTTTGACTGGTCCATTCTTCAACCACCTGATTGGAAGTTCATCAGCGGGTTTTACTGAACTGATCTTAACAGGAGAAAGAGTGGAAGCTGGAATCCGAAGTGGAAAAACTCAGAAGGATGCCTCTTCTAGTGCTGCAAGGAAGCCGTTTGTAGGTAAAAAGGAAGTCAGTGCCGTCTATAACCAAAAGAATCAGAATCGAACCAAGCATCGTTCGGCGGTAGGGGTTGTTATGATTTCCAAACCTGCACCTGCTCAGCAAAGAAACAATCAGCCAAGAGCAGAAAGACTAACTAGATAGTTCACTCAGATTAACATGACGTTGTCTCAGGTTTTACCTCGTTTGATGAAGTCCAATCTGGTTACTCTGATGGAAGCTCCAAAGAATCCGAACACCACCTCTCCCTACTATAAACTGAATGCTCGTTGTGCTTACCATTCGGAAAGTCCAGACCATGATACCAATGACTATTGGGATTTGAAGAACAAAGTACAAGATCTGATTGATGCTAAAGAGATTGAATTCGACCTTCCAGAGACTCCCAATGTGATCACTGCTCCCCTGCCAAAACATTTCTAGGATCGAAAGCATTTTTGTTCATTTGAATTTTCAAGTTGTATCTTCTTTGTTTATTCGAACAATTATTGTCATGTCAAAACTTTGTTATTTCGTTAATGCGTTACACATGTTTGTCTTGAATTAATCTGTTTTCACTATGCTTAAACTTCTCTATACTTCCTTTTGTGATATTCAACTCTCGATTAAAAACTCTAAGCCTTGGAGGGAGGATGACGAAAATGATACCACAATCTCTACAATATGCTTTTGAACAGACCCCACTGACGATTGTTTCAAATCCTAAATAGTGGAGTTATAAGGAAGATAATCCCAAGTCAACCACTTCGAGCCAGAGAAGTAGGAGTTTTTCTTTTCGCACAAATTAAAACCCTTAATCATAACCTGGGGCAGGGTAGTTTTCTCAGTTAATTCAGAGGCGCATTCAGTCACAATATGTCGCTTCGTACACAATGAATGGCATCGAAGACGTCCTTCCAAAATAAAAGACGGTGATGGTTCCGTATAATTGTCAAGACAGACAGTCATTACCTCTTGAAATAAAAGCCCATTAAGTCAAAACCTATGAAGGAGACTTAAGAGAAAAATTGGGGCATCCCGCTGACTGTAATCACAAAAGAAATAGTTCAGGCAAAAAGAAGGGATAACGGAAAAAAAAAGAGGTTACTACAAATCCTCGACAAAAAGAAGATTACAAAAATGTATTTTCAAAACAAATGTTCAATTTTTGAATCATCACCAAGTATCAGAGCAAAGATTCCAGACTCAATCGGGATCTAAACACGCAACTAACTGAGCAAAGGACTGAAGAACATCACAAAGAGCGGGTTGGGTACAAATAAATTTGAGCCTTTATCCTTTGTTTCTTGAACCGTGAACCAGGCTACGTTATAACCCTTAAAATTTGTAGTTGAAGCATGAGTTAGTTTGAGAGCATATTGTTACAAAGGTATCCTAACTTCCGTAGGCTTTGTTACGAATCCTGAGTTGATATCACATTCTTGCAAATTTCGTTTTACTACACAAAACACATTTTCAAAAAGTTTTTTCAAGACATACATGAGTTTTGCATTCTTTAAATGACATTGTTTGCATATGACTAATTGTTTGACAGCAGAGAAATCTGCACAATGGATATTCAATGAACAAACATTCTCTCAATGGACAGAATCACCTCAGCGGGAAAGACACTTCCAATAACAGGTCTTCCATAAGCAAGGGGCATAACATGATGTCTAAACACACCTGGGTCAGTCTCTCAAAAAGTTCTAAATAACCAGGGACAGATCTCCATCTGAATCGCTTGGGGCACTACGCACGCATTCCAGTAATGAGCCACCAAGAAAACATTTTTGACAGTACTACAATATAACACTATGGACAGTGACAACTCTCTACATCCTGAAAGCGTGGACATAGTCGGAAAATACTATGCATGAAAAAAAAAGACCCACTAGGTTGACACACCTAGGCAAAAATAAGGGAATCCCGGTGAACCAAAAGGGTTCGGGAAAAAGTTAGGGATATACATAAAAAAAATCTGTACACCCGACAAGTCGAAAACCTGAAAAGGCGGCTTGGGCAAAAAGGTATCTCGGTGGACTGAAAACCCGAAAGGGTGATCCAGGCAAAAGTTAGGGATTTAAAACGTACGACTATGTCCCATCACCTATCTATCAATGGAAGACTTATACCTTGATCAGCATTCATCAAGAGCACCAGAATCGAGAAACGGTTCAGATATGATCCAGATACGAATGTCATTCTGCTACTTATTCAAGATTTTCATACGTCGAGAAATGGTTCAGATACGATCCAGATACAGATGTCATTCTGCTACTTATTCAAGATTTTCATACATCGAGAAACGGTTCAGATACGATCCAGATACAGATGTCATTCTGCTACTTATTCAAGATTTTCATACATCGAGAAACAGTTCAGATACGATCCAGATACGGATGTCATTCTGCTACTTATTCAAGATTTTTCATACATTGAGAAACAGTTCAGGTACGATCCAGAGGTGGATGTTATCCCGGTACTTATTCCAGATTTATCTTCTAGAAACAGTTCAGGTACGATCCAGAGACGGATGTCATCCTGATACTCACTCCAGATTCTCCTCTAAATATAGTTCAGATACGGTCCAGAGACGGATGTCATTCTGACACTTATCCAACACATGTTTCAAATACAGTTCAGATACGATCCAGAGACGGATGTCATTCTGACACTCATTCGACACATGTTTCAAGTACAATTCAGATACGATCCAGAGACGGATGTCATTCTGACACTCATTCAACACATGTTTCAAGTACAGTTCAGATACGATCCAGAGACGAATATCATTCTGACACTCATTAAATACATGTTCAAGTATAATCACGACATAGATCCATCCACAAAATCTCCGTATGTACTTTTTCCAGCATGGTACAAGGGGCAAAGACAGTTGGAAGCAAAGTCACTATCACATACACGCCCGTGATATTTATATTCCCCACAGAGCCGGGATAACCAAGGTCTGACCTGCGTATTCCCAAGCATGAATTCCTTCCTCAGCAGGTTCCTTCAGAAAGCTGATATCTGCATTCCCCAACTGAGTTTTATAACCATGAGCAGTTTATAAAGCCATCTCCCGAGCAGAGTTTATTTCTCTGACAGTGGAAGCTCAATCTCCAACAGAGCTCTTCTCTCCAGCAATGGAAGTTCATTAGCCAGTTGAGTTTATTTCTCCAAATCAGCAGATCTTCCAATAGAGTATCTCTCTTCCCCACAGAGTCATTCCCCCGCAGGATTATTCTCAGACAAAGTCTCCTCCGGCAGAATATTCACAAACAAGGAGCGAATTTACAGCATAGTCATCTCTGTTCACCATCCCCGACAGAAGTAGAAGGATCACAATCCTCTACCACAGTCAGGAATGCTATATTCTCCAGCAGCAGTCAGGGATTTATTTTCCCAGACTCAGACATGTCACAATAGCATTTCATGTGCATACATCATGACATGCGCGTACATATTGCATAACAACATAATCTCATTTATTTTGAGAACATCCTCACACAATGCATTTCATGCATCGCATATAATTAATCTTATACCTTTTCAGGAAAGAGGGTTATCATCAACAATTTCCAGCAGGTCCAAGATTAGTTCCTGAAACTACAGAGTAATTATCTGCGCGGCCTAATGCGGTCCTACACAGACTCATCAAAGCGACCTTACCCAGGTTCCTCCTGAAGTTCTACTCAGACTCATCACAAAGCAACCTTACCCAGGTTCCCTCTGAAGGTTTACCCAAACTCATTTCGAAGTAACCCTACGACCCATGTTCCTTCCCATAGCCCTATTATCCAGGCTCTCATTTCGAAGTAACCCTACGACCCAGGTTCCTTCTCATAGCCCTACTATCCAGGCTCTCATTTCGAAGTAACCCTACGACCTAGGTTCCTTCTCATAGCCCTACTATCCAGGCTCCCATTTCGAAGTAACCCTATGACCCAGGTTCCTTCTTATAGCCCTACTATCCAGGCTCTCATTTCAAAGTAACCCTACGACCCAGGTTCCTTCTCATAGCCCTACTATCCAGGCTCTAATTTAGAAGTAACCCTATGACTCAGGTTCCTTCTCATAACCCTACTATCCAGGCTCCCATTTTGAAGTAACCCTACGACCCATGTTCCTTCTTATAGCCCTACTATCCAGGCTTTCATTTCGAAGCAACCCTACGACCCAGGTTCCTTCTCATAGCCCTATTATCCAGGCTTTCATTTCGAAGTAACCCTACGACCCAGTTTCCTTCTCATAGCCATGCTATCCAGGCTTTCATCTCGAAGCAACCCTACTATCCAGGTTCCTTCTTTCTTATCTCCAGACAACAATTTACAACGCTGTAAGACTTAGACCCGATCAGATACGATTGATTTCACGCTTCCCCAGTAAGTTGATGTGCAACCTAGACCCTGACCAGATATACAACTTACTTACACCTCATCAGTCAGGAGTTAACTCCCTAATAGAGTAATGGAAAATCGAAGCTCCTATACTCTACTGCCCTAGACATAAGTCAACATGCCCCGACGAAGTCCTCCTCAACGGCAAATACGGGAATTCTCGCATGGGAATCTCTTATGCGACCAATATTTTCTCTGGATGGCATCTTTAAGCCCATCCCCGGTGTTGTACCCCAAAATTTGCCCTCCCATTTCTCATTGATTTCTCATCACAAAGCCCTTGGAGATCAAAATCCAGTTAGGGTTTCATCTGCTCAAGACTTCTCCTTGCACTGTTGACCCAAATTAGGGTTTGTGTTTGCACAAAGATGTTTTGACCTAAAATGCCTAATATGACTTTCTTGCTTCATATTGGACTCCCAAGTTTATCCATATCAAGTTTCAAGCCTTGATTCCAAGTTTTGCCCAGTCAATTGGGCAGTTGACCTAAAAATCAACTATATTGGAGAAAAAGTCAACTGTGGCCAATTGACAGTCAAATCTCATGAAAATGGACCCACATCAACATTATGAACTCATGTGGGCCATTTGATCAAATTTGGATCACAATTCCACAAGAAATTTGATCAGATCACCAAAAGGGCAAAATGGTCATTTTTAGGGTTTTGACTGCACAAAGGCAATTTTTGACTGTTTGACCTAGCCAATGGCAAACCAAGCTCACATATGGATTCAAGGACCCAATGGAATTATCTTGACATGCTCAACAAGTTCAAAAGATCCCAAATGCACAAGATTGACAGTTGAATTTCCCAGTCAATTGACCAATTTTGACTGTATACTGAAAAGTCAAACTTTGACTTTTTGGTCAAAATCAAGAGTCAAGATTCATTTTTCATCAAAACATGCCAAATCATGAAAATTGTTCACCAAGAAATCAAAAATTGCAAATTAGGGTTTGAAATGAGAATTTTTCATAACTTAGAATTTTTCTAAGTTATGAAAAACCCTAATTTTTTCCCAACTTTGCCCCACTTTCTCACCAAGATTCATTTGGATTCAAGAAAAAGTCAAAACATGAAAGTTGTAGCCTATTGCATAATCTACAACTTTGATTCACAAAGTTTTCCAAAAAGAAGCTTGTATCTCAAGTTACAATTTTTGGAACAAGGGTACCAAACCATTCTTAACTTAGTGAAAATTTGACCTATTTTAGGCAAGGTTTTTACCTAACTTCAAGACCATTTTCCATATACTTCCACTTGGAATTTCAATTTGCACTTCAAAGATGGATTGTATTACACATTCCAAGCTTTCCAAAATGTCCAAGAACTCATCAAACAACCTCATGACTTGAGAGAATCGAATTTTGCAATATGGCAAAAACTCACTTTTGAATTGGCCAATTTCCATGTTCATAACTTGTGCAAATTTCTCAAATCAGCATGCAACTTGATTACAGGCCTCTAAACCATTCAACACTCATAAATTTAATGCAAACTCTTTGTGCCAAGACCATGTTCTATGTGTTCAAGCATTGTATGATGGATCAATCCCAAAATAGATAAAGCACTTTAACCATTTTTGCAAAAGTAAGCTTTATGTCAAAATGAAAATCCAAGAAGTGCAGATCAAATCCCCTTGGCACAAGTTTAGGGACTAATCACACTAATCAATGCCAAGGTTTGCAGCATGTTATGGGGGCCTCTACCTGTCTAAACACCAACTTGGCTTTTGGTTGCTTAAAGTGTAAGAAATAGGGCATATCACAACACAACTTTCATCTCAGCAATAGAACCCTTAAGCAAATATTTTGTACACATTCAAGACATCCTAACTGAGCTAGCACACGACTCCAACACCCCCATTACCCTCTAGAATACAGAACCTCCCTCAAACTGCCAAAACAGAGCTCTTACTGCAGTTTGAGTGCCAACCCTCATCCCTTCCATGCTTTCTTGCTAAAAGCTCATCAAACACATTCCCTAGCATCACTTGAAGCTAATCCAAACATAAAACACGACCTGTAACTCCTCTAATCAGTTCCACCATTTTCACTTTCTTGTTTTGCAGTTGAAGGTCCATAGCTCGATTCAAGGTGTTTCAAAGCAAAGTAAGCATTGGAATAGCATCACTACACTTCAGGCAAGTTGTACAGATCATCATCTTGCCCTGAAAGCTCCCCCATTGCCAGATACAACTTCAACTGAACAGGTATCCTCTTGAACTTCTAACTCTTAATGTAGGCATTGTTAGCTCTAGGTTTGTGAATAAGAAGTGTTCTACTCATGCCCCTGAATCTGTACATGCTTTTAATTTTCATTTATTTTGCCTGAGCTATGAGAATTTAAGGTCTGAATATGGAAGAAAAGTTAGGTCAAGATTTGGGAATGTTAAAATTCTCTCTCATTTATGAGAGTTAGGATGAGTTCTTTACATATTTAGAATTGTGATTCAATGCTTAACATTTCTTATGTTGTAAGTTTGTGCAAAAGATCAAGGAATCCATATGTTTGAATTGGTGTTCAGGCGCGCGTTTTTGAACATCTTTCTGTCCCAAGGTTGAAGAAGAAGCCACGTGGGCTGGGCCTGCTTTGATATTTCTCTTCACACCCTATTTTTGCTTTCATACCCCCTGAGCCCATTTTGTTTGTTTTATTGATTTTTTGACTTTTCTCTTTTTGTTCTGATTTATTTATTTTTGCTAGTAATATTAAAAACATGAAAAATTATTTTTACACCATTTTTATATTTTTTAAGTATTTATTTGTTTATATAAACCATTTGTACATAAATAATATATATATACTATTATTTAGAAAAACTAGAAAAAATAATGCAAATATATTTTATTTCTGATTTTTATTTCATTTTTTCTTTTGAAAACATTTTGTATCAAAAAATATTTTTTTTATAAATATTAAATATTATTATTTTGCATATATAATATTTATTTAGTAAATAATAAAGATATTTATATATATTAGTATATTTAGGTAAATAATACAAAAAACATATACATTTTCTATTTTATTAATATTTGACATGAAAAATACTTTTTTATGAATATACTTCATTTTTATTTTATTTTGTACATAATTATTAATTATGGTACATATTAAATAAATAGTATCTTTTACCTAATAAATTAGGGTTTTACCCCAAACATTAAAAAGCTCCAAAAATAATACTTTTTTTTATTATTTTGTTTATTTGACATAAAAAATACTTTTTTTCCATACATATAAAAACCCTTTTTGCATCTTGCATATTTATTTTATTTCTATTTAATTTATGCAATTAATTATCTTGTAAATATTCCAAAATTGATGTAATAGCTAGGTTTAAATTCCTTGTCTAAATATCCCCCCATTTGAACATTTGTACCCCCCTTCCCATATTGTGTTGTAATAGTTTAGAACTTTATTTTTCGCACTTTAATGCTTTCTAAATATACCATGTTAGAATTAGGGTTTGTATGCAAATAAAAAGAACAAAATAGTTTGACCTAATTTCAAGATAATCAAAGCATGAAAAATGGACAACACATATCACACTTGCACCCCTAGGGTATTCCACTTGTTTCCTTCAATAATGGGCCATATTGCATGTTAGGTCTCTTTGGGAAAAACAAACAATCAAATGATCATAGTCCCTCGACGACGCTTTCAGAAAGTTGCCTAAAATGATCAAGTCCCTTTCAAGGAAAAATTGCCCAAAGATACTTAGCATCATTGCAATTATGGTCTAAACGATGACCCGCGCCCGTCCCTTTCACCTCCTAACACAAGATTGTCCACCAAATGCAATGGTGGAACAAAATTGTTAAAATGGTTAAAACATAACAAAAATCTTTGAGAACTTTAGGGTAGATAGCTCTTAAGTACTTGTCAACTTGCAAAACAAAAACACTTGCCTATTTTTCAAACCACACTTCACAAACACTTTCAAAACAAACTTTCAAAAAAAACCTTGGAACATCTTTTCAAAAAGACAAACACCTTTTGTAAAACATTCGAGTAAAGAATTATTACAAGGTTAGCCTAAACCAAGGCATCTTTTTCAAAATATTTTCAAAGCCACACACAAAGCACCATTTCAAACAATTGAAAACCAAGGCAAGTTGATCTAAGCAAGTACCTAAGAGCCCATGGATAACCATGGATAGAAAGGGTGCTAATACCTTCCCTTTCTATAATCTACTCCCCGAACCCAAGAAAAATCTCAAAGGTTTTTGCTGTGCTTTTTAAACCTTTCCTTAGGATAAAATAAAAAGTCGATGGCGACTCTTGCTCAACCGAAACATTTGCGAAAACAAACGCAAAACCATAGTCAGTTCTCCCACCGTATCACACCCGGCAACTCTCTGTCGCTTTCCAAATGGCATCTGTAAGCCCATTCCCAATACCATAGATTGACACTCACTTCATACGAGTGCAAATTTCTGGGCACTCTAGTGTTCAATCATCTTCCACCTTTAGATCACGAAAGGCAGACAAGCCAATCTACATCCTCAGGTTTAAGAAGATTGAACAGGGGCAGCTGTTGTACACCAAAATTTTCCCTCTCATTTTACTCAGCACATGCCCATTGAGATCCTCAATTTGCTCAAGGTTGCCCAAGAGTTGACCAGACAAACTCTCTCCTAAGGTAATGTGTCTCAAATTAGGGTTTCCATTTTCATCAGGATGTGTGTACTCCAAAGGCCTCAAATGCTTTTCGTGGTCCTAATATGCTCTCAAGGTCATTCATGTCAAATCTCATACCTTGCACAAGAAGTTTGCTCAGTCAACTGCTCAAATGCTTGAGAATCGACTATATTAGGTCAAAAGTCAACTGTGGCCCACACACAATCAAACCTCAGAAGTTTTGGTCAACATCAACATTTTGAAGTAACTTTCATCATTTGATCAAGGGTTGATCATGATACCTCAAGGAATGCTCCTAATTCATCAAAACTCAAAAGTTGTTAAATTAGGGTTTCTCAGGAAAAGTCAACCAAACTTTGACCAAACATAACTTCCTCGTACTTTATCAGAAATTTTCCATCCAAGGCTAATTTTGAAGATGATGCAATTCCATACAATTCATCTTCATCCCTCAAGTTCAAAATGTGCACTTACAAAAAGATATGAATTTCTACATTATAGGTCCTTTTGAAAGGTCAACAAAAAAATACTTTTGGGTCAAAGCTTCTTACATGAAAATGGAAGACCCAATTGAGATGAGACTGAAAGGGTTGTTTAGGGGACATCCTAAGATTTCTAAAAAGTCCAAGAGCACCTCTCTAGGGTTAAAATTGGAAGAGATATGCCTTGTCAAAGGTGACCATTTTTGCAAAATTGCCAAAAGTCAAATGTGCTCAAAAATGCATTTTTTTTGCCAAATGGGCCTAACTTTTTATGCTTGCACCTCACTCATTACATGGTCCACGACCTAATTACTTACCCACATGTTATTTGCTTCATTATTTATTTTATTTTGATTTTTTATTATTAAAAATTCAAATTAAATCAAATAAATGACAAATAATAGCAAAGATTTGTTTTGATCTGATTTTTTGATAGAATCCAAATCTAATTATGCTGGCATAGCAGGATCAATTCATATCAAGGGTGATTGGAGCAAGAGTGGCATGGTTTGGCCTAATTTAGAAACAAATCATACAAAAGAAGAATGAGATCAAATCTTCAAAAACCTCAAAGATACATGTTGTTTTTATAACCCGTTGTACCCCAAAATTTTTCCTCTCATTTTATGAACATTTCTCATCACAAGACTCTTGGGACTCAAGACCAAGCTAGGGTTTGCTTTGCTCAAGACATCTCCTTGCACTGTTGACCTGAAATTAGGGTTTGAGTTTGCACAAGGATTTTTTGACCTACAATGCCCAAATTTACTTTCATACTTCATGTTGGACTCATAATTTTTCCCATACCAAGTTTCAAGCCTTGAATCAAATTTTTGCCCAGTCAATTGGACAATTGACCTAGAAATCAGCTGTATTGGGGAAAAAGTCAACTGTGGCCAATTCACAGTCAAATCTCATGAATTTTGACCCACATCAACATTATGAACTCATATGAACCATTTGATCAATGTTGGATCACAATTCCACAAGAAATTTGATCAGATCACCAAAAGGGCAAAATGGTCATTTTTAGGGTTTTGACTGTACAAAGGCAATTTTTGACTGTTTGACCTAGCCAATGGCAAATTAAGCTCAACCATGGACTCAAGGACTCAATTACATTATCTTGACCCATTCAACAAGTTCAAAAGATCTCAAATGCATAGGATTGACAGATGAATTGTTCAGTCAATTGATCAAAATTTGACTGTACACTAAAAAGTCAAACTTTGACTTTTTGGTCAAAATCAAGTGCCAAGGGTCATTTTTCATCAAGATATGTCAAATTATTAAACTTGTTCATCAAGAAACCCAAAATTACAAATTAGGGTTTGAATTTGAAAATTTTCATAACTTAGAAATTTTCTAAGTTATGAAATTTTCTTATTTTTTCCTAACTTTGTCCCATATTTTCACCAAGATGCAAATGGATTCAAACAAAAATTACAACATGAAAGTTGTATTCCATCACAAAGTCTACAACTTTTATTTACAAAGTTTTCTCAAAAGAAGCTTGGATCTCAAGTTATGATTTTTGGAACAAGGGTACCTAAAACTTTTAACTTAGAGAAATTTTGCCCTAGTTTAGGCAAGATTTTGACCCATCTTCTTGGCCATTTTTGACATAGTTCCACTTGGAGTATTAAGTTGAATTTCAAAGATGGATTATAGTACATGTTGCAAGCTTTCCAAATTGTCCAAGAACTCCTCAAACACCTTTGTGGTTAGGGAGAATCGAATACTTGAAGTTGGCAAAAACTCACTTTGTAACCATGGCCAATACATGTTCATACCACTTGCAAAATCTGACCAAACTAGCTTAGTACATAATTACAGGCCTCTAAACCAATTTACACTCAAAAATTGAATGCAAATACATTGGACATTATTGTTATTCTGATCATTAGAGCTTGGCACATTGAATAATTCCATTTTGGGCATAAAGATGCCACTTCCATTTTCATAAAGGCAACTTTATGTCAAATTGCATTTTCTTGAGCCTTGGACTTTTTTCCTTGCAGCAAACAAGTTCCCTAATCTCAGGCATAGTACACCAACTTGAGCATGCTTGGAGCTAGCCTGTACAGGCCATAGCTTGGTCACTTCACATCTTTGCTTCAAAACCAAGGCATTGTACCAAAAGTCAATAACACACACATCTGATATATTGAACTCAAGCAATGTTTTCAAACAAGTTTTGCATATCCTTGTAAGCCAGAAACACGAGCCTTTCACCTCTAAAACCCCCTTGTGCACAAAAACCACATTCTCTTGCAAAACAGGGCAGGACTTGCAAATCACAAGCCAAATCACATTTCACTCGTGCGTTTTTCTCCATTCCACTTCAAACACCTTCCATTCAACTCACTCAAGCTGTCCCAAACCTCCATTGCCAACTATAACTCCATTTACAGTGTTCACCATTTCTGTTTCAAGCTTGTGCAGGTTGACTTCTGTAGAAGGATTCAGGCCATTTCAAAACAAACTAAGCATTGGGAAAGGTTCAGGGAACATCAAGCAAGCTCAAAAGAACCTCAGGCCTCACTGAAAGTTGTTGCATTGTCCAACTCGAACTCAGCTGAAACAGGTTTTTCATGAACTTCTATCTCTCTATTTAGGAACATTTAGCCTTAGGTTTGTGAATAAAAGATGTTGTACTCATTTCCCTGAAACCATACATATGCTTAGTTTTCATTTATATTAATCGTGCTAGGAGAATTTCATCCATGAACTTTCTGAAAAAACTAGGTTAGAAATTAGGGCCAGAGAAATTCTCTCTGGTCTTTGAGAGTTAGATTTAATGTTTTATATGGTTGAAATCGTTGTTTGATGCTCTACAAGTTTCATGTTTTGAGTTTTGTCAAAAAAACACTGAAACAGGAGATACATGTTTGAACTAACCACGCGCGTGTTTTTGTTGGACGAAGGTTGAAGATGAAGTAGCTGGGCTGGGCCTGGCTACTTCCTACTTTTGGCACCCCCACTTTCAGTTTCACACCCCCTGGCCCATTTTTTTGTATTTTTATTATTTTTGCATTTTTATTTCATTTCTGACTTTGATATTTTATTTTCCAATATAAAAAATACTCCAAAAATATTTTTATATTTTTTTACATTTATTTGGTATTTATTTTAATTATTTCTAACATTAAAAGGTTTAAATACTTTATATCATTTGATTAAAACTTGAAAATAATGTAAAAATACTTTTATTTTCATTTCTTATTTTTATTCACATTTGAAAATATTTTCTTGAATATATACATTTTTTGTAAATATTTTATTTTATTTTTCATACACACTTAACATATTTAATATATATATATATATATATATATATATATATATATATATATATATATATATATATATATATATATATATATATATATATATATATATATATATATATATATATATATATATATATATATATATATATATATATATATATATATATATATATATATATATATATATATATATATATATATATATATATATATATATATATATATATATATATATATATATATATATATATATATATATATATATATATATATATATATATATATATATATATATATATATATATATATATATATATATATATATATATATATATATATATATATATATATATATATATATATATATATATATATATATATATATATATATATATATACTTTTATTTTATTTAATACTTATAATAAAAAATACAAAAATATTACATTTTTATTTTTTATTATTACTTATACTAAAAAATACTTTTTAGATATATTTCATTTTTATACATATTAGTATATTTTTGGGCATAAATAATACACTATATTTATTTTCTTAAAAAAGAATTAGGGTTTACCCTAAAAATAAATAAAATTAACTTTTTATTTTATTCTTTACATTTTTTTCCATTGAAAATACTTTACATACATAAAAAACCTTTTTTTTTTGCATAAATACATTTTTATTTAACATTTATTTTATTGTGTTATTTAAATATTGTACATTTAAGTATTATTCCTTGCAAATTCAATTTGGTTGTAATAATTTAGGGTTTAATTTCTTGCAAAATAATCCCTTATTCAAATTTGTACCCCCTCCCTATATCAAAGTTGTAATAGCTTAGATTTATTTTTTACGCACTTAATGCTTTCAATTATACCATGATTAGAGAATTAGGGTTTGTATGCCAAATCAAAACCAACAATTAGTTTGACATAATCAAAGACAAAATGCATGAAAAGAACAAACACAATGCACACTTGCATCCCTAGGGTTACAATCCACTTGTTGCCTTAAAAAATGGGCCATGGTATGCATATTAAGTACTTTGGCAAAACAAAAACAAAACGAAGATCATAGTCCCTCGATGACGCTATCTGAGTTGCCTAAACAAAAATGATCAAGTCCCTCAAGAAAATTGCCAAAGATACTTGATATCATTGCTATCATGGTCTATACGATGACCCGCGCCTGTCCCGTTTAAACATCCTAACACAAGGTTGTTCACCAAATACAATGGTGAAACAACACTGTTAAAAGGGTTTAAAAACATAAGAAATATATTTGAGTAAAATAGGGTAGATAACTCTTAGTTACTTGATCAAAAGCTTGCAAAACATCCTTGCTATTTCCAAACACACTTCACAACACAATTTCAAAACCCTACTTTCAAACATTGGAAACTTTTCAAAAGACAAAAACACCTTTGTATACATTCAAACAAGAATCATTACAAAGGTTACCACAACGATAGCCTCTTTTCAAAACATCTTTCAAAACCACACACAAAGCACCATTTCAAACAATTGACGAGCACCATTTTAAACAATTGAAAAACAAAGCAAGTGATCTAAACAAGTAACTAAGAGCACCATGGATAGAAAGGGTGCTAATACCTTCCTTTTCTATAATCTACTCCCCGAACCCAAGAAAACATCTCAAAGGTCTTTCCTGTGCTTTTTGACCTTTCCTTAGGATAAAATAAAAAGTCGGTGGCGACTCTTGCTAAACCGAAACATTTGCGAACATAAACGCAAAACCTCAAGTCAGTTCTCCCACCGTATCACAGAACCCTAATTCATTCAAGGGTATATATGGAGCATAAAAAAGCACGAAAACAAGGGCTAGCAGTCGTGGAAAGCACAAAGCAAAACTCAAAAATTTGCAAGAAAGTGAGGATTCGTTCTTGGACTTAGAGGGTGATTCAAGTCATTCTAAGACTACCAATAGACTCCTAGACATCTCCAGAATGTGTCTCAATCAATTGCAAGCATTTCCATGCCCAGAATCGCAAGCTACAGACCCACGATTTGCATCTCTAAGCTTGAGTTTGATTTCTTAATTTACGCATGATTAATCATTCTTAAACATTGCATTATGTTTATATTGTCATTTGCAACGTTTTGGTTTACTTGATTTTGCGTTTTGATGCTTATATCTAGAGTTGCCATTATTAGGGTTTGAGAGGTCGTTTTAGGACTTCTCCATACAGGTTAAATTGGCCAACGAAAAGGGTACTATGATGCTCTTGACATCAAGACAAATTGAACCATGTAATTAGAATTTATTTATCATGCATTTTGGTGATTTTTGAAGTTCACAGGTTTACAGCCATGGCAAGCTGTCCGTAGGTATAAGTTTGATACCTAATACGACAGAGGAGGAAGAAGATAACAACGTGTTTGAACCCCATTGGACCATTTTAATTTCGCGCGTGTTTTCCAGCTAACCACTTTGTTTCATATATTATATTTTGTTCTTTTTGTCTTAACAAATAAAAGTGATAGCCCAGATGGCTAGGCGCGTTGGTGTTGAACGTGAGGACTTGGGTTCGATCCCAGGTTCCAGCAAACTTTCTTTATTTTGATTCTCCTTTGCAGATCTTGTGTCCCACTTATCCAAACGCCTACCATGCGCTACCATCATTCAACCAATGGATGCATCTATGTCCAGACTTAACGCACACCATTGAAGGACTATGGTAAACCATCAGAAGAGCATCACATGGAATGCATCGTAGGGATTGGGCTGGCCAGCTCTCTGGGCCTAAGCAATTTCAACAATGCACCCCCCCTGGGTTTATTCTTACAGGCCCAAATCTTCTTCTTTCATATTTTTATTTATTTATTTATTTACTAATTATTCTCTCTTTTATCAAAATAACACATAAATCATTTTTTTAATTATTAAATCAAAAATCACAAAAAACACCAAAAATCTTTTTTCATAAAAAATATTTTATTTCCTTGAATTAATTAATTTAATTTAATTAGGGCAATTAAATCTTATTTTTGTAATTAAAATCAATTAGAAATTAGGGTTTAAGTTTATATATAATTAATTTTTCTTCAAAAAATAACTTAAATATTTTCTCAAATTAGATTTTTTAGGTTTTCTAATCGTCCTCGCATTTAATTCGCCGCGCGCATTTTAATTACCTTTTATTATTATTGTAATTGCTCCGAGGTTGTAATAGACTTAATTAAGTTTTAATTCCGCATTTTATTTTCAGTCAAAAATAATTATGTATCTGCGAAAGCCATCTAATAGCTAGAACTTTAAACTTTTCGCACTTTTAATTTCCGCAAATTATAAACTGCTTAGAGGTATGTTAATAGGATTGTATGGAAAGACTAACTGAAAATTAAAACAGTAGAAAAACCCTAAATGTGCAAAGACAAATTAACTGAAAAATTCACTCGCACATGCTCACTCCTAGGATTTACTCCACTCCGGTTGCCTTTGATTAAACGATCATGAGGTATAAGGTTTATTAATGGTCGTCCTCTAGCCCCGAAAGATCTAAAAATGACCCATTCGGATGTTGCCTCAGAAAAGATCTTTAAGGCTTTAGGATGGTTACTAAAATTCCCTAACATTGCTTTTGACCGTATCTGTCCCTTCAAACGTCCCTTAAAACTCCAACGATGGTGCTACCTATTCCTTAATAATGGGATAGCGCTGTCTAAAGTAAAACGAACAGACTTTTTCGAGTAGGTAGATTAGTTTCTAGGTACTTGCTCAAATAAACTTTTCACACACTTTTCAAAACAAGTTTCAAAACAACTTCGTCACACTCTTGAGGACTGATACAAGGGTTATCACGAAGTAAATTTTTTTTAAAACAAGCACACACACAAGCAATTTCAAAATGAGCAAGTACCTAAGAGCCCATGGAAAACCATGGATAGAAAGGGTGCTAACACCTTCCCTTTCTATAATCTACCCCTGTACTCAGAAACATCTCGAAAAAGGTTTTTTATGTTCTTATTCCTTTTCCTGATTGGATAAAATAAAAGTCGGTGGCGACTCTTGCTTACCGCGACATTTGCAAACAAAAACCGCAAACCAGTATTAACAGTCGATTCTGCCACCGTATCATAACCAGCCTTTTAAAATATCAAGAGGTTAATGGTGATCTTGTTAAACCATATTGACCTAAGTTGTTTTTATGGAGAGAAGTCTAATCACTTTAATCTACATTTGAGAAGGAAGCTTGGCCACTCCAGTCTCACCATTTCCACGGAGAAGATGCAAATGATCATATCTTCTGTCTTGTATTATTATAGTTGTAGAATAACCACTATTTTCTTGTATAAGGGAGTTCGTGAGCTTCACCTACTAAAAAATCTTAACTATATAACATAAACTCTCAAGACTAGTTATTGGAGAGAGGAGTAGATCCTTTTGATTTTACCGAACCTATATAGTTCTCGGTGCCCCGTTTACTTTATTTCCACATTTTTAATATTTACTTTTCGATGCTCAAGTTTTAGAAAAATGTTTTTTCAAACTCTAATTTTAATCTCAAAGAGTTTTCAAAACCATGTTTTTCCAAACCACGCAATTCACCCCCCTCTTGTGTGTGAAGTCTCAAGTACAATAGTAACTGTTGTTGTAAGAAAACTCTATCAAGGGTAAATGATCCTTCCAACTACCTCCATTTTCCAGAATACAAAGCTTGAAACATATCATCAATGGATTGGATTGTCATTTCTGTCCGACCATCGACTTCAGGTGATAAGGTTCAACTAAGTTCCCATTGCACGGTGGGAAACTTTCTAAAACCTTGCCGGATGACATATGCCAGTCTTTCAAAGAAGACTTCATACTTGGCGAAAACACTTCAAAGAATAGTTGGCACACCCCATCTTAGGAACTATCCACTACAAGAGTGTAAGTGATGGAGCCTAGAGATGCCCATAAGTGTGAGTAACCCATATAACTAGCCTAGATCCATACTAGGATCCCATTTCCGCTCCTTTACCGAGTCTAACCATGGCTCTGATACCACTTGTTGGTCATGTGACTCCATACACAAAAGAGGGTGGGGGTGGTGAATTCTGTAGGGGTTTGAAAAATAATAGTTTAAAAACATTGTTTTCATTTTCAGAGTTTAAAAACATTTTTGATAAAAGTGATTGAATGAAAGTAGCAGAAAGATAAAATCAGTTAACTAAATTCTAGAAATTAAATAGAGAGGGGGTAAGAAGAGGACACTTGAAATTATAGAGGTTGGGTCTAAATGAAGTGACCTAAGACTTGCTCTTGAGAGTATTCAGTAATTCTTATAAGCTTTTAGTAGGTTGAGCTTATTAACCCCCTTATACAAGGAAAATGAAGTTTCAAGTTAACTTCTAAACAAACAATGAACAATAGAGGGAAACCGTTAATCTTCTTTCCAAACAAGAACTTGAAGCGGTTAGTCCCTAAGCTAAACCTAGATTTTATACGAACTTATCTCAAATAAAACATGGAGTTTTGAATTGTCTATCCTTTTAATCGAAACTAGGTTTTACATGGGGTGACTATGAACCGATTTGAGATTTTACACCATGATAATATCTAACCAAACTGGGGTTTTACACAAGCTGACCAAAAATCAATTTGAGATTTTGCCCTAGACTGATCTCGAACCAAGTGGAACGTTTACCCTAGCTGAGCTCACAAACCGAACTAGAGGCTTAATACTAAATCCCAAAACCAAGATTTTAACGAGTTTATGTTTAAACCTAAACAAACACTCCCTTAAGAGAAATTATTCAACCAAGATAAAAAATACCGCTTGATAAATTTACAATGTCATCCTTTTTCCAGAATACAAAACTCGCTTGAACATAGAGAATTTCTCGAAATGCTATGGCTAAATTAAAGTGAGAGAAAGTAGAATATTTTTAGAGAGAGAGATTAGTGAGATAGAGAACTCACATTTTTGGATGTTAAAATGTGAGAAGATATTCATCTATTTATAGACTAAAGATTAACAAAAAAAAGATCCATGGGTCAAATTAATGATCCAATTGACTCGGACCTTAGGACAATTGATTAGATGCCCCAAATAATCGTTTGCAAAAGCTCAAAACAGAAAGAATTTATAGAGAGATGTTTACCTTCATTAATACACTATCAAAATAATTTATGGAAAACGTTTGCACTAACCCAATTGATTGGGTATATGTGCTAATCGATTGGATAGTTTAAGAATTTGTCCAAAACTATTCTGACAATTCTTGGTTCATCTGGCATGGTTTCAAAACATTTTAAGGTTGTTTTCTTGAATAAATGGAGGTTTGAAAACATTTAGTATGTGTGTGATTTTTTCATATTAATTTACAAATAAACCTTTGTATTTTGACAAAATACATATCACTCGAACACGACTGGTCAAACTTTCACACTTAATCTCTTTCACACTCTAAAGCTTTAAGGCTTACCAGATAAATTAATCCTATAAACACTTGCTTGAATCTTCTTGGATATTAGGCTCGGGATATATTTAAATTGAGTTACATCATTAGCGGATAGAGATAATCAAAACCTTAGTTCATCTGCTTGATTCGGAGAAAAAAATGCTTTGGACAAAATTGTCTTGTTCATCTTTGAGCACTTGACAAAAAATGTTGCATCATCACTAGCTAGTTGTCATCTTCCAAAGTTGACATCAATGAAACTAAATTGTCATAATAAAAAGCACACCATCAAAAGAAAACCATGATAGTCATCTTTATCTTTGATAACCTCTTTTAATAACATGCATAACATGGTTCAACACAATTGACTTTCTTCTGGAGGGTAATGGTTTCCTTCTGGAATTTAGAGCACTTCTGCTCTATAATTTTGCATTTCCCTTCTAGGTATCCCCCTCCTTGGAAGAATTACCTACGGCCAAGATATCACCCTAACTAGTAGCAACTAAAGAGAAATGAGAAGTTTCCCTATAAATATGATAGGTGACCTTAGAAAGAAGCTCAATTTTGTCTGTCTCAAGAAGATTTTGGACAAAGAACAGATCCTTCGTAGACACATGGGTAACAACTTCCTCGAGAGTGCGAGGAATATGAGCAGGACGAATGGTGGAAAGTCGGAGGAAAGGAGTAACTAACGTCGAAGTGGCACCCCTGGAAAGACATATCCGTTTAGAGGAATACTCCTCCAAAGGGGAATGTTAATCCTAGTCCCAACCTCTCTTTGCTAGAGCAGTAGAAGGATGCAACTAATCTTCCACTGACAAAGTGGCAGTAATAATAGTAAGTTGGTCAACACCGGGGCATTTGGAATAGCCTCGACAATATACTAAGGTGCATGAATCGTATGGAGAGGTGTAACAACATGACCAACATGACCCAGTTTGATAACTTGAGCAGAGGAAATAGATAAAATGATTTGCAACTTACCCATTTTATATGCAAAACTATAGTGACACATGTAAAAAAACTATAGGACTCTGCCATCACCAAAGATTTCTTCCTCTATACGTGACCGACTGCACTCATAATAATGCGAGTATCAATCAATTTATTCCTTTGTAAGGAAGATAACATTTTATTAGGGCCGGACCCTTCTTCTTAACCAACTCCTTGATAGAAGGACTCCAAATCCTATCTCATCATAACCTCTTTAGTCGAGAATGAATCCAACTTGATGTTGTAGGAATGAGTTGTAGAACGGAAATTAGGCCATGGATAATGATTCACAAACATTCTCTTGTAATAATGATAGGACTTGACGATCTATAGTAGAAGGGAAAATGATCATTGGAGTAAGGGACCTCACCAACATGAAGCGCCTTAGGAAATCACCCTAATCGTTAGTGAATGGGATTCAAGGAAGGTTATAGAAAGGTTCGATAATCCATTGGTCATGTATATCATTCTGGTAGGTATGCACAATGTATAACCGATTGAAGAACAATCGTGGAAAAGGTTTCTAAGACCTATACACAACCCAAAGTTGGAACACCGTCATGAAAGCCCAGGAGCCTGGCTGAGTCTGAGAAGGGGAAACTTTCAAGTACTTCAATACGACCACATCAAATTTAGACAGAGGCAACCACATACCTATCATGATGAACAAACACTCATAAACCAAAACTTAACACCCGTCAAAGGGTTGCATATCCTTTTTTTCTGAATCCACCAGAATGACTAACTAGTCTAAAGGGCAACCGACCATAATGTTTTCCTCGTCTATATCCGCCTTAGTAATTAAAATAGAAGGGGTCCCTACTACTTCTGCACCCACCTAATTATATTTAATTGCTTCAGATGGCTCCACCAACGTCACCCTTTTCAAAGATAGATCATCAACTTTCAAATGCTTGGCAAATTTAAGCCAAGAAAACACATTTGGTCAATCCTTACACTCTAGATGTTCCTTGATATCGGCATCACTGGGGTCTCAATTGTAGGTTCTCTGAAATATATGAATGTAATCTCTAGTAAATTCTCTCAACAGCCCAGGGGCTTGCATGTCCAAGACTGATAAAGTAGGAGAAGTCAAAGCTCCTGTCGAATAAGAAGATGAGAGCATGGAAGTCGTTGTATGATCCTTCTCAACGTCATCATCAGACAAGAGGGCATCGAAAGAAGAAACCCTAAAGGAAACTCCCTCATCCTATGAGCCCGCAAAAAGCCTTTTTGAATCAGAAACATCAATTACGGTATTAACCTTAGGGCTCAAGCGATCATAAAAAAAGGGAGAAGAGTTTGAACTAAGAGATACTCTTGTTCTCGCAATAGGAGAGACATCCCTCTCAGAATCACTAGCCAAGCTAATATGACTATCACCCATTTTGATTAAAGTATAGGAAATGCTGAAGGTATTAAAAGCTTGAGGTGAGAAGGGTGGTAAGACAAAGCTGACGAAAAGCAAATGTAATAAGAAAAAGTGAAACCTTTGAGCAAGGAATTTCAACTATGCTAATAAATACAATAACACCGTCTATGAGAATTCACTCTTTATTCTTGCAAAAACTCTATGAATGAACTCTTATATTAGTTAATTTCGTTCATTTTACTCTAGCCAAACAAAAAAAACATTTAACTTTTTATTCACTTTTATTTCATACATTATTTTCTTGAGCATTGCTACCTTGACACCTTATTTTGACACTAAATACTTACATTGTAATTATACATTGAACAATATATTTTTATTAAAATAATATTATTTTTAAAAAATATTTATTTTAAAAATTTATTTTATAACACAAATATATGATTTTATCATTAACCAACTTCACAATTGTATTAACCATAAAATATATATTATTAACTAATTATTTTAGTTATAATCCATTAATCACTTTCAGTACTTCATTAACCAATAAAATACATAGTACTTCCTTTGATGCTTTTTATAAGAGATATTCCAACTTTTTAGATTTATTAAATAATTAATGTATTTGGTCTATAATACAGACCATATACATTAATTATTCAAAGGTGGAATATCTCTTATAAAAAATGATCGGAGAAAATATTAACTATATTCTGACACTAATTATAAATATATTAACAAATTTTATACTCTATTAACTAATTTTATTTTACTATTTAATATTTTGTATGTTTGAAAACTCTTTAACCAAATTATAAACTACATTAACTCCAATTTTATATAAATTATTAACCAAAATTTGAAACGCATATGTTAACTTTTTTATATCAGAATATATATTAATTAAACTTAAAACTGTATTAACTAAATTTTAATATTTAATTAACAAAACAATTTAAAAAAATAAAAAATAAATTAAAATATTAAAATAAATAATAAAAATACTATTCACATATGTGAAGATTGTATTGCGTGTAAGACTGTAAGTGTAAGTTTATGGTGTAAAAATATCTATTTTCTTTTAGTTTCTCAGGGCATACGAATATAGCATAACCTTAGGTATGAAGTAACGTTTCATGAATGATGAATCAACCACGTAAAGAACACCCAAAAAATTACAAGGAGCGTACTCACTTTTAAAAAGGTAAATTCAGAGTACACTACACTACTCAATTAATTGCTATTTTTGCCTTATTTTTTTAATACGTAGTATAAATAGTGCGTTAATTTCACGCTCATAGCAATTAGCAAAGCTGACAGCAGAGCAGGGAGCGTGTTGCCCGAGTAAATTAGCAACCGCCACGCAGGCAGTCATACTATAAAAGCCGTTAACGGATTATTCTCCCCCACACAATTCAAATCCCAAAAACAAACATAACACACCGAAAATATCAACTCCATCACGATTTGGTTTTTGATCTGATGGGTGCTTCTCAGAGCCGCGAGGGCCGTGAATTCACCGATTCCGACTCCGATTACGACGAACAAGAAGATGAATCAGTAGAAGACGAATACCAAGACGCACAATCTCACTCTCAACCCCATTCCCATTCCACTCAACTCGACGAAGTAGACGCTAAACTCAAAGCCTTAAAACTCAAATACCCTTCTTCTTCACCTTCACCTTCACCTAAAAACACCGTCAAACTTTACCTTCACATCGGCGGCAACACTCCCAACGCCAAATGGATCCTCTCCGATAAACGCACTTTCTACACCTTCGTCAAAATCGAAGAAGATAACGACAACGACGACGAAGATGAACAAAACGACGCCGCTCAAGGTCCTTGGATTCTCAAAGTCGGTTCCAAAATTAGCGCTAGGGTTTCCACTGAACTTCAATTGAAGATGTTCGGTGATCAACGTCGGGTTGATTTCGTCTCTAACGGTGTCTGGGCTCTTAAATTCCCCACCGATGAAGCTTACCGGAATTTCGTCACTGAATTTCAGGATCATACATTCGAGAATGTTTATGGTCTCGCCCCAACTGAAGAGAACAAGATCAAGGTTTACGGCAAGGAGTTTATCGGTTGGGTGAAGCCTGAAGTCGCGGATGATTCGGTTTGGGAGGATGCTTCGGAAGATGGTTTCCGGAAGAGCCCTGAACCGTATCGATCTAGAGGTGATTTGATGGAGGAGTTCGAAGAGGCTGCGAACGGAGGTATTCAAACCCTAACCCTAGGTGCTCTGGATAATAGTTTCCTCCTTAATGACACTGGCTTTCATGTTTACCGGAATTTTGATAAGGGAATTCGCAAGGGTGTTGATGTGAAATTCGAAGGTGGGAAACTCCGGGAAGAGACTCCCAACAAGGCTTTGTTGATGAGAGCGGAGACTAACATGATGCTGATGAGTCCCCTGAATAATGGAAAGCCACATGCTTCGAAGCTTCATCAGCTTGATATAGAAACCGGAAAGATTGTTACCGAGTGGAAATTCGAGAAGGATGGGGCTGATATCACAATGAGGGATATCACAAATGATACTAAAGGGTCACAACTCGACCCTTCTGAATCAACCTTCTTAGGGTTGGACGATAACCGATTGTGTCAATGGGACATGCGTGATAGAAAAGGTATTGTTCAAAATATTGCCTCGGCTAATTCTCCAGTGTTGCATTGGAATCAGGGGCATCAATTTTCAAGAGGAACTAACTTTCAGTGTTTTGCAACAACTGGAGATGGTTCAATTGTGGTGGGATCTCTTGATGGGAAGATAAGACTGTATTCGAAAACGTCTATGAGACAAGCTAAGACTGCTTTTCCGGGGCTTGGTTCGCCTATTACAAGTGTTGATGTCACTTTTGATGGAAAGTGGGTGTTGGGAACCACTGATACTTATTTGGTGTTGATTTGTACATTGTTTACTGATAAAGATGGGAAGACAAAGACTGGATTTGGTGGTCGAATGGGAAACAGGATAGGTGCACCCAGACTGTTGAAACTAACACCCCTGGATTCTCATTTGGCAGGCACTACCAATAAGTTTCATGGTGGTCACTTCTCATGGGTAAGCAATCAATCTTCTACATTACTGTTTCATTGCTTTCTATTTTGTATTGACATGTAGCACCTTCTTACATTTGCATGACATATGAATATGAATGATAGCAAAACACATTTGATACTTTCTTTCTGTTCAACACACACTGTTGTTTTGGTTAGATCCCATAATAGTCCCATTAACCTGAATTGCTCCTCTTACTGTTGAAAAAATAAGTCGAAGTGTGTTTCCATTTTTGGACAGAATCGAAGTGTGTTTCCTAAAATGCACTTTACAGAATGGAAGTGGGTTTCCTAACAAGCACATTTTTAACTTTCTTTGATCAACTACTTTGAATCTAGTTAATATTTTTACATTGCTTTGATGACATTGCTTTAATTAAAGAACTTTTCAGTTGCAAACTTCATTAAGCTGGAATTGTCAATAGTTTGTCATTGAAATTTTCATTTTAGCTTATATTTATTTAGTGGCAATTATTTCTCTTGCTATTATAGGCTTATACTTGGATTGAACTTGCGCTGTCTTATTTGGAAATAGTATGCGGGTAAACCTAGTGAGCATATGTTTTCTGTTTCTTTTGTTTGAGTTACAGTAGCAATGTTAAAAGCTTTGTACGCATTGAGGTAATGTAATAGCAATGATGAAATTATCATGGAGCTGATTTAAGGCAACAAGATGTACAAAACATAGTTTTTGGATGGTTGAGAAGTCATTGTGATTCATGATTGCTCCATCTGTGAATTGGGTTGATATTTTAATTATTAAAAAAAGTTGCGAGCATGATTTTGAGAATAAAACATGACGGCAGAAAATGTCTATTTGTGCACAGTTGAAAGAACAATCTTGCATTCTGTGTAGCATGTACATTTGTAGTGATCAGTGAGTTATAAATATGAGTAATCTTTTATGCAACTTGAGATAGAACTCCTTGTTTATTCAATTATGTATATTGCATACTTGCATGTAATGTGAATTAGAAAAATTAATTTAAACCTGCAGGATCTATTAATCAATTGTTTTTTGTCTTTCAGGTTACTGAGAACGGTAAACAAGAACGCCACCTTGTTGCAACTGTGGGCAAATTCAGTGTGATATGGGATTTTCAGCAGGTAAAGAACACTGCTCATGAATGTTACAGGAATCAAGAAGGGCTGAAAAGCTGTTACTGTTACAAGATAATATTGAAGGATGAGTCAATCATAGAATCAAGATTTATGCATGACAAATTTGCCGTTAGTGACTCCCCTGAAGCTCCATTGGTGGTAGCAACTCCTATGAAAGTTAGCTCCATCAGTATGTCTGGAAAGAGAACCAGAACTGGTTAAACCTTCGACTACATTTTTTTTCTTTCTATTGTTCATTGTAAGGTTCCAAATTCTAGTGTTAGGAGTGCTTTCAGGTCTCTGATGCAATTTTTTATTCTGTACAAAAAAATAGTGTCTCTTATCTTTTTCTTTCTTACACTGGTCATTTTGTGATTACTAGTTTGAGTTTGGTCGTTTTGTTATCACAAGTTTGGGTTTGCAAAGATTTGATGAACTGTCCTGTTTAATTTCCTCTGTTTGATTCAAAGTGAATAAATAGCTGCATTTCCATGGCTGGTGGTTAAATTATTCTGCCTAAGTTTTCAGTTTTATCTCGTGTAGAGCTTCTCCAATGTGAGGCTGATTTTGTCGAGCCTGGGTTGCCTTTCTCCTTGATTTCATCAGTCTCCTTAATATCATCAATAACAGACAAATAGCACGAAATGAGCCATGTTCAAAGAGGAAAGTGCAATCTTAGCCAAAATTGTGAGGCTAATTTTGTCTGCATAAGTGCATCTTAGAACCAAGACAGAGATATATGTATCCGGATTGCATACAGTCGTGGCAGGCAAAAATGTGCAGACTGCAATGCTACAAGCAACAAAATTCAACTTAAAAACGTCACTGAAAAACCAGTCACAGAAGTAAAATTCAACTTTCATGTCCAAAAATTTCCTATATCATTAACACGTGTTCCTCATTTTAAATCATTAACATAAATCATCTAATATTTTCGCCCACGTCTTCCGTGGCCAATATTTTGGAGGAAGATTTCTTTCTAGGAAGACTCTGCGAGTAAGATACTACTGGTCTACTATATAACACGACTCAAAAGAGCACGTCAAGAAATCTGATAAATGCCAATGCCACAAAGACATGCACCTGGCACTGCCTAACGAGCTTAAAAATCTCTTCTCCTTGTGGTCTTTCGTCTGATGGGGTATGGACATCCTCAGGCCATTTATCACAGGGTTGAGCCATAACAAGTACCTAATAGTCGGCGTCAATTACTTCACGAAGTGGATGGAGGCAGAGGCCCTCGCCAAAATCACGACCCACAATATACTCTGTTTCTACAAGAGAAACATACGCCCGATTCGGCATTACCACAGGCACTCGTCACAGACAACGGGACGCAGTTTACCGATAAAACTTTCTAGCAGTTCGTCACCAAACTAGGCATCAAACAACACTTCACGGCTATCGAGCACCTACAAACTAACTGACACGTTGAAGATGCGAACAAAGTAATCCTACGCAGCATAAAGCGAAGATTAGGCGATGCTAAAGGGAGATGGGTCGAGGAGCTACACAGCATACTCTGGGCCTACAAGACGACACCACACTTGACCATTGGGGAAACTTTGTTCTGACTAACTTACGGAACCGAAGCTGTAATTCCAGTAGAAATTTGGGAACCCTCTACTCGAACAGAATTTTCCCTTGATGAGGAAATTAACGACGAGACACTAAGAGAAGAGCTTGATCTCATCAAAGAAGTTCGATCAGGGGCAACCCTCCACGAAGCCTCGCTAACAAAGGATAGCCATAGGACATGACGCCAAAGTCATAAAGTTAGAATTCAAAACTTACAGCCAAGTTTTGAGAAGAAACCACAAGGATTCTCGCGAAGGCAATCTCGCCGCGAACTTGGAAGACCCCTATCGCGTCCAGGAAAAAAAGAGGAAAATAGGGCCTACTGCCTCAAAAACTTACACGAGGAGCATCTTGTTCGACTATGGAACACCAAAAAATTTAAACAATATTACAGTTAGGTCCAACAGTCGGCGTACCCCACTCAATGACGAGGGGATACGACCCGACCACAGGGGCGTGCTCGGGTACAAGCACAATCTCCCAAACTCATACAAAAAGGCAAGTTTGCGCTCTTTGACGAGTTGGATCTTGACCCGACAGGGATACCTCAACTGAGCTTCACTATTGTCGTACCATTAAGACAGAACGCCCAACTCCCGATGGGAAGTTTACGTTGCAGAAAGAAGATCTTGACCGACATCTTTTCTATCACTATCATCCTGGAACCTAACTCTGACCACTCGATCGTTTCCACGCACTGTCGAGCAACAACACTGTCGACGCAAGACCCCTAAACACTTAGCGAAATAATTTGCAAACGAACAATTACTTGTGAGCTGCTCAGACCGACAAGCCCCCAGAGTGATTAACCGAGGAATCTAGCACTTGACAAATAAGGCATACAATATACTAAAACTTAAACGCAATCATGTAAAATAAAATAAAGTGCAAGAAATTATCACGACCACTAAGGTCAAAGGTTTCAAAATATTACAACGGAATTCAGGAAAAGCCCATTATCTAAATATTAAAAGCGTGCAGGCCCGGACAAAGACATACAAAACAACAAAGTTAAAATCAATTACTCTTCATGAACGAGCTCCCCGTCATTCCGCTCCCCCTCGAGGTGAAGGTATTCGTCCCCTTCTGCGTCAGAAGGTAAGCAAAGAGGAGGTACTACCTGACCATCTACTACCTTGCGTAGGCAATCAGTCCCCTCAATGACAAGCTCGACCCAGGGATTCACAATCTTGAGCTGGACCACTGCGTTGTCAAAACTCATCTCAACAATCTTTAGGCAATCTTGCTCGAGGTACTGAATCTGAGAAACCAACTCGGCACGGGTCTTCAAGGATTTCACCTCGTCATCCTCATCCTCGACAGGCTCGGCAGTAGCCTTCAACTCAGTGATCCTTTCCTCGATATTTTTTTTCTCGAGCAACCAGACACCCTCGTTGCGGTTAGCTTGTCTACTTCCTTCTCATTTTACCTCAGATCGGTGACGAGCCCAGTCTGGATTTGATACTTTTCTTTATAATTATTAAAATCATATTCCATCCTGTTCACCTTTGACTCAAGGTTCACTTTTGTTGTCATTAGTTTCTCCAGCGCGGCAGCAGAGCAAGTTTCCTCGTTAGAGAGAACCATAACCATCTCCAAGACCTTCATCACGGCGGCTGCATCTTGAGCCAACATTTTCCTCTTGCCCGCCAAATCAAGGCCCTGGATGATCAGAGACTCTTCCCGAGGCACATCTAGAGGAAACCCCTCAAAGAAGCCCTTCTCAAGAAAGCAAGAAGGCAAAGTGAATTTGGCTTCGAGAGTGTCCTCTGTAAGGTCTATCTCCACATCTCCTTCATCGCGACCCCTTTTTCTTCTCGAATCCTGCACGAGAGAAGGCTGGTCGACATCTGGAAAAGTTAATGAAGTAACGAAACTGTCCTTGGGCTGGTTCGGGGCTGGGCCAACGAGACTCTTACTAAATTTATTTTGACCCTCGCAGCTTTCCCTCTGGTCTGCACCATCTTGAGCACGCGGTTCTGGAGGTTGGACATCTTATCTGCGATAAACGATAGACATAAGTTAGTACACAAAAAAAAGAATGCGAGTATGCTAAAAGAAAATAAAAGCGCAATTACCTAAACACACTATAACCTCTTCAATAGTTTCACACCCAAGGAACTCCTTGGTGTTTATGTATCGAGCTTCGTATACCGGCTGACCCTTATTATTGAGGAACTCCTCTCCATTCTTAGTCTCCCACAGAGCAGGAGTAAAATCATCGACAAATTTCACGAGCTTCTCATAGATATGCTCGTCCTCGAGATCCAAGTCACCGGGCCGAGTGAGATAGTAATACGTACCATACGTGAAGTGACTATTACTCCAACAAAGAGTAAACATTGAAACCAGAACCACCACTTCCTTCCAGGTCTCATCACGACAAATACTCATGTCTTCCTCGACTTCAACCTCCCACTCGAATATGGAATTAGTGGCCACTTACGATAGGGCCTTAACCAGATAGTACCTATCTTTGAAGGTGCGGACAGAGTCTGTGAATGTCTTGAAAAGCCTCTTCGGCTGATTGAGGGACACCAAGATGTGTTTTCCATTCAAAGTTTGTCGTTGAAGGTGGAAATAACCAAAGAATAGGGGGATGGTGGCCCCGATCTTAAGATATGTGCACACCATCTCGGAAAGCACGGATAAACACGATCAAATTTGGGTGCAACTGGGAGGACGCCAGCTCTAAATGGGCAAAAATGTCCGTTTGTATGCCGCTGAACGACAACCGAAGCCATAGTTCCTTAAAAACATACTCATACATGGAGAAACGATTCCCCGAGAAATACGAGCAGATCCGCTCTGTCTTCTTAGACTTGTAAATCCCCTAATTCTCCTTATGGCCTGGCTGGCCCGCGCATTATTCGACTATTGCAAACGCGATCTCCGGGTATTCAACAAAATGAGAGGCTATTCCTCAAGGTTCCAACCTGACCCAAGCCAATTTGGGATTTCTGGTCGTGTCGACCAGACAAAGACCTTCAGCATTATAAGCCATGAAACCTGAAAAGCAGAGGAAAATAGTGAATTCAACGGTCAAATCAAATCCACCATTCCAGTGTAAATCAAGTAAAAGGGTGTGGGAAGGACCGAGGGCACTATCCCCGACCAAAACCCTTATACAACGACGAGAACGTAAATCATGGGGAGATCTCCTTGACTGATGGTCCGACGGACAAGTCTCCCACTACACATGAACTTCATTGGAGACTCATGAATTTCGTAGGGAGAAGTTTCCTGAAACATGAACCTCGCAGGGGAAAACCTCCCCGACACATGAACTTCATCAAGAATTAATGAACTTGATCAATAATTCATGAACTTGATCAATAACTCCTGAACTTCATCAAGAATTCATCATTCGTGACGGCGCCGCCGACGCTTGGGATTGGCCAAACAACTGCCAAATGAGACGTAAGCGAACATACAAGAACATGCAAAAATGTGAAATGCTTAAACAAACACCAAAAGAGTAGAATCAGAAAGTAATGCTTATTTGACTTTATGAATATCAACGGTGGTTCAACAACAATAGTGAAGGAGAACGACGACGACAGCTGAAACACTTAGTAAATCGGAAAAGAAACTAAGAATAGGAGAGAGAGCGAAACTTTGAAGAAATGAGTGAACTTTAGTTCCTCTACTCTCCCTATTTATAGAATATCTCTGCACGAGAAAGCGCAATAACACTTGGGGTAACGTGTCATCGTTTCAACTCGTGAATGCCCCTACTCCTAGGTCATAATAACCCATACGCTTAAGCCATCATTGCATATTAATTGTTGTGACGCGTGGTCGAGAAATGAGTTTTTTTTCTTTTCAAGATCCTTGCTTGAACACAAATAAAAAAATCTTGTATTCCCTCGTAGGCACATCCGGGGGGAAAACCACGAAGTAAAGTTACGAGCATCGAAGTAACTCGTGAGCATAGCTAAGCCCACAATGCGGGCACGAGCCAAAACTATCAACCACGACCCTACATACTATCTCATTTACGCAGACAAAGCAGTGACAACCATGGGAAAGGTATCGTACTCGTGTGCAATAGATCACGAATAGGAATCACCCATGGCGAACACCATCATCATGAACACACAATCGCGAGCACAAATGAAGACTAACCTTGCGCGAATCCTCTTGTTCCTCCTCTATGCAAGGGCTGATTCTAAGTCATTACTCCTTCTTCTAGGAGCAAAGACTTGGGGGCTCCTATTTTGGACTGGGCCCAAAGATGGCCCACTATCAGGCACAGTTTAACTTGCCCCTATGTCGTGGGCGACCCAAATGATAGCCCAATCCATTGTGGCCCAATCTGAGGACATATTATCCAAGTGCTCCTCACCCAAGGACACGTCATCAGCGTGTTCCGCACACTTCAGAGCCGTTGCGCCTTCGTAATGGACGTGGTCGGCCCACTATCCACGAAGTTTGGAGCACGTCATATAGGATGATGAGCATGTGCTACTCATCCTCACTCTCACGTGAGAATCCTGTCAGTCTTCCATTATGGGCCTGAATACTCAGCCCATAATGGAGACTATTGGCCCAACGCTAGGAGCTCTATAAATACTCTTCTACAAAGGAGAGTCAGATATTCTAATCCTCAAATCTAACTCTCTCGTTTTTCTCTCATTCTTTTTGACTTCAGCATCAGAGTGTCTTGTAGATACAAACCCCCTTTAGGGAACGCTTTGGATCAACAGACGAATGAACCAGTCACTCTTCTTTCTGATCATCGGTAAGATCAATTTTATTCTTTAAATATTTGTCAATTTTATTCTTTAAATCTTTTTTGAAAATGGCAAATCATAACTTCAAATAGTTGTTTTGTATTATTTTAATACTTTACTTCAAAAGAAATTTGACCTATAAGTACGGGTACGAACCCAGTACCCGATACAGATACTGGTACTAAGTACAATGTATTTAGAAAAACTAAGATACAAATACATTAATATAATATTTTTAAAATATAATTATAAAAATAATAAAAGAATTATATTATTTAAATAACAATAAAATATTAAAATTAAAGAATAATTTACTTTTAAAAAGTTAATATATGCGCAACAACATAAATAAACCACACTTAAAAAATTTCAACAAATTATGAAATCATTACTGATTATTGATATTTCCTCTCCAATATCATTAAAAAGAGCGCTTCTAGTTCAAATTCATCAAGAGAAAGATTAACAACTTCAAGAATATCAGCTCCATCAAATAGATCTCATTCATATCCACTAACATCTCACATTTTTGTTGCTCATTCATTATAAACCTTACTCTTTCTCTGAGAGAAGACGAAGATTCATATGAACAAAAACTAAATCCTCAGCTCTCTTTGAATTGAGTCTATTTGTTTTCAATTAATGAATAAATCAATATGTGCTCCAATTTCTCTCAACAGAGAAGATGAAGAACTTAGGTGTGAAAGAAGTTTCAGTGTAATAGATTGATTTTTCTTTCACTTTTTATTTATAAATATAATAAATAACCTAATTTTTATCTCATAAAAAATACTAAATTATACCATCCGAAAAAAATTAAAAAGTTGAATACGTGATATTAAATATGTCCTGTTGATATAGCAACTTAAAAATAAAATAAAAAAATTAGTACGGCTTTGATGCATATCGGGTACGTATTATACGCGTATCCAATACCGGTACTTTATCTAAAATGGAGTAACCATGCTTCCCATGCCTAAATTCCATTTTAAATGTTTGAAGTTACTTGCTACTTCATGCAGAGTATATTTTTCTCATAAATCATACGAAAACCTGAAAATTCTCTGGTCTCTTACAAGTCTCGTACAAGAAAACTCTAAAGAGGAAACACAGTTATACTTATATACGGAAGTTAACTTCACGAGCAAACATTAACACATTTTTTCACTGAAAAATTCTCTTTCAGTAACAATATTAACAAATTTTCATAAGCAAACGATTTAATTTCATAGGAAAAGGATTTAATTTCTTTTCCGACGAGGCTGTTATGAACCAGAAAACTCAATTAACGGTACACAAATTAAAAGAGGAATTCCCTTTCTATGATTTCCACTCCCTGTTCTATTTAAATAAAGTCAGTGTTATACTTTCTGTTAGGAGACCTCACTCTCATACCACGTATAGGCTCCTGATTTTGTGGATCATTTGCCAGCTGTCTCAATCCCTCGTCATACTCATTTGGTTTGTTAGTCTTTTTGTCCTTATTCATAACATGAAAGAGCTTGTTTGTGTCGTCATCTTTTAACCCTAATGTCCTGGCACATTGTTTTTAGTATGTATCTTCCTGCAACAAAACATTTGTGAGATTTTTCTTTAAATCACTTGGAGATCTTACCCACTTTTCATCTTTGGAATATGACTGAATTTTAGCCCCATAATAATTTAGAGTTTTTAAGAGAGTTTGAGTAAGAGAGGGAGAAAAAGGTATTAATGTTGTAGCATGTCTTAGTTACTAAAGTGTTGATTCAAAAGTTTAATTCTTGAAACGAGTTTGTGTGGTAAAATATTCATTTTGGTCCTTTAATTATATCTTTGAGTTTAAATTGGTTTCTTAATTTTTTTTTTAATTTGAAATTGGTCGTTAAATCCGTCGCTAATTAGACAAAAAAGACTAAAATGAAACATTTTGAAAGTTAAGGGACCAATGTGATATGAAAAATAATTAAGAGACCAATCTAAATCAAAAGGTATAGTTAAGAGACCAAAATAAATATTTTACCATATTTTTTAAACATACTTAGTTTGGGGGTTACTCTTCCCAGCTCTAGTGGTGAAGAGCTATTATGTAAAAACTCAACATTTTTATTCACTAGTATATTTTCGTACGCATATATATATATATGCAATTGCCAGCAGAATCAGGATCGGAATTATAAGTATTTAGAAAGAAAGCAAAGTATATATAAAACTTTTTTGTATTAAAATTGCGTATTTACAAAGGAAATAAAAATCCCTTTATATAGGGATACAAAGGCTTACTATTTAAGCCGGTAATAGTTACCTATGATAGCCAGTTACAACAAACAAAGATGAATTATTAATGCCGGGTACACAATGGGCCCCATCGACATAAAAATAATCCACAAACTACAAAATAGACAGCAGATTCTTTTTTATTGTTTCAAGATAAGATTCTCTCTTATCTTCATTTTTGGAATTATTGCTTCTGGACAATTCTTGTCATTGCTTAGTCCCTTGTCATAGCTTTAGCCTTGGCCTTTTCTTTAGCCTTTTGGCCCATAGATTGAATCATAGCATCCCAGAAGTCTTCAGCTATGGGATCATCATTTTGAGCTTCTCCAGCTAAACCTTCAAAGGTGTTGGAATCTATTGATCCCATGGATGAATTAGTCTTCATGGATTGCATATCATCTTTTGAAGTTTGAGATTGGAAAGTGTAGAAGAATTGGGTCTTCATATGATCTAAAGTTCTGACCATAATTTCTTCTTCTGTTTCATTGAGATACTTTCTTTGAAAAAAGTTTTTCAGGTTTCCCATAGACATTTGTTGGGAGTTTTGATCTTTAACATTGCTATTTTTGTCTTCACTCATGACTGATTTGAGTAGAACAATTTTGTCCTGGATGTCTTCTAAACTCATTTTATTCCACCATTTGTAGAAAAATTTTCTTTCTAGAATTGGCACATTAAATTTGTCACTGGAAATAGTGATAGTCCATCTCCAAATCCAAGGAATTTGAAACTTAGTGAAAAAAGAAATGGACATTGTCCGGTTATCAAATTTGATGAAATATTTAATATTAGTGGACTATTTTCGCACCAAGGAGTATACAATTCGTTTAACTCTTTTGACAAAATTTCTAGCGTAGGACCAAATTTAATCCACCAGGCATAAAACCAATTTGGAATGGGTCTATTAATCACATCTGGATTAATTGAGAAAAACCAAGAATGTTTGTTCTTAGGATTTTGGTAATAAAAGGCTTGGGTGAAAGCCTGGACATAGTCCCAATAATTGAAATAAATATATTTTCCTTCGGCAATTCTTATTGCCTTTTCACCATTAGGGTTAAGACCCCATTCTCTAGGTGATAAGATCTTATTAATGTGGCATTTGCTGAAGTTTATGAAACTTTCAGGATTGTTGTTTTGATAATGATGAGTAAAAGTTGCTGATTCAGTAACTGCTAGTAATATTTCTAAATGTGGTCTTGATTTACCATGAAGGCCTGGATATCCTCTTGATTCGAGATATCTTGTTTTGATAGCCCATCCATCATTTGGATTTATTTTTATATCCTTATCATCAATATACATAATTTTTTCTGTAACTGCATTCTCAAAATAATCAGTTACTTGTTCTTGAGGGGGATCATTGACCGTAATTTCTTTGTAAGATATAATATTTTTAGAAGAAGAAGAAGAAGGTATATCTTCCTTTTTTGAGGTAGGTAATTGCTGCATATTTCTATCTTTATAGATTATAGTCCAATCCCCTATAAGGGGAATGTTTAATTCACTTTGGGGTAACATATTGTTACTCCCTTTTCCAAGGCCTCGTCCATAACCGCAGACTCTTCCTCCCCTAGATGGGGGTGTCATTCTTTCCCTGCAAAAATTCACGGGTGAGGTAATCAGCAAGTGAATTATTTTCATCTTTAATATGTTTAATATCAAACTCAAACATAGATAGTTGAGATTGCCAGCTAGCAAATATTTGTTTTGCAACAAGATTTTTAACATCTTTTTCAATAATTGATTTGGCAGAGCTGCAATCAATTTGTAATAAAAAAAGTTTATTAAGTAAATCATCTTGAAATTTTGAAACACATTTTATAATAGAAAGCATTTCTTTTTTGATGGTCAAATATTTTGACTGAGTAGGATTCCATTTACCAGAGGTAAACCTAACCAAAACTTCTTTGGATGTTTCAGGTATAACCTGTTTTAGAATTCCTCCATATCCTAAATCTGAAGCATCAGTTTCAACGATTTTAAAATACTTGGAATTAACCAGAGATAAGCAAGGCAAACATTTAACCTTGTTTTTAATTCTTCGGACTGCTTGAGAATGTTTATCAGTCCAAGGGCCAGGATTTTTTCTAAGCCTAGCATGTAATATACTAGTATCATTAGCAAGATTCTCATAGTAATCAGCAATATAATTAAGACTACCAAGAAATCTTTGTAATTGTTTCTTATCAGTAATGATATCAGGGAACTTAGAAGCAAATTAAATACCTCTTTGAATAGGAATAATAGTTCCTTGATCAATTTCATGTCCTAAAAATCTAATTTTAGTTTGAAATATTTTCATCTTAGGCGCAAATATAACTAATCCATTATGCTTAATTAAACATTTAAATATTTTCAAATGTTTCATATGTTGATCAATTGTTTTAGAAAAAACTAAAACATCATCAATGTAAACAATTATAAATTCTGTACAAGGAATAAAAATATCATTCATAATATTTTGAAATTCGGAAGGGGCGTTCTTTAACCCAAACGGGAGGACATTCCATTCGAAATGTCCAAAAGGCACAGTAAATGCCTTTTATACTTATCATTTTCATTAATCTGAATTTGCCAATAGTCAGATTTCATATCGAATTTCGAAAAGATTAAAGCAGTGTTTAATCTATCTAATAAATCTTTTTTATTAGGAATAGGATATCTAATCCATTTCAACACCTTATTAAGGGGTTTATAATTGATAATAAGTCTAGGGACGCCACGTTCTCTTTCAGCAGCATTATTAACATAAAAAGCAGTGCAACTCCAAGGAGATTTAAATTTTCTAATTAAACCTTTCTAGAGAATTTATTTCTTCCTTACATAGGTTTAAGTACTCATGATTCATTTGGGCTAGTCTGGCTTTAGTGGGAATCTGACTTTCATTAAAGTCATCTAGATAAGGTAAAAAAATAATATGTTTCTTTCTATCCCAAAAAGAGTTTGGCAAATCATTGCAAACTTCATCTTTAAACTGTTGATCAATTAATTTGATTTGTCCTTTTATCTCATCTTTATTAAGTTGTTCATTAATATTTAACAAACTAACTTCTTCTTTAAGAAAACCTAATTGTTTTTCTTTATTTAATAGAATACTTTTAACCTCATTAAGCATTTTAATATGAGGATCAGTAATGAATTTAAAAGTGACCTTCTTACCATTAATCATGGTGGTGATGCCTTTAGTGTCAACATTTATTAAAGGCATAATGCTATTTAAAAAAGGAGTTCCAAGAATAACCCTGTGAGTCATGTTTTTAACTAATATAAAATGAGTAGGTAAATAAATATCTTGATTGCAAACGTAGGTATTAGGTAATTTATAATTAACCATTAATTTGTCACCACTAGCCTGAGTAAGAGTTTGAGTGGTTTTGGTATAATATTTGGTAGGAACAATTCCTTCCTGAAGACAATTAAGGTCAGCGCCGCTATCAATAAGGGCGACTTCATTCTGTAATATAAACTTTCTGTTAATAACTAAAGTTATTCTAACAAACCATTTTTGAGAAATTACTCTGTCAATCAGAGTAAGAAATCTATCATTAGTGGAAAGACTGCTAGTAGAAGATATTTCTTCAACTTTAGGGGTACCCGTTTCAAGTAAGGAAACCCTTTGAGATAATTTTTGATTATCCTTCTTTATCTGAATAATTTCAGATTTCAAAAGATTAATTTCTCTGTTTAAATCAGTAAGGGAAACAGGAGTTTCACGGATATGGGACTGTTGAAATCTGGATAGAACCTCACTTAATTGGTAAGGGGCTTCAATATAATAGGAGATTCTTTTTTAGAGTTTTCTTGAATTAAAACTTCAAGCATTTTTCTTTTAAGATTATTATCAGAAATAGATTCAATAGATTATATAGCTTCATCTTGTTCTGCAGTAAGAACATTAAGACCGTTCATGTCAACAATAGACTTCCAATAATCTATTTGATTACATTGACAATTATTATTGTCAGAACTATCAGAGGAATAATCTGATGATGATTCATAGATCATGTCAATATCTTCATTAGAAGAATTAGTTTCTGAGTCAGATTTAACTAAACAAACTTTCTCAAGTTGAGAGCGTAATTGCTCATCCTCGATTTCATTGAGAGCTTTTTTGGTCCAACATTGGTTGGCATAGTGACCATCTTTATCACATTTGTGGCAAGATACATCAAGCATTTTAGCTTTTCTTTTGCCTTTATGATTAAAAGTCTTTTCTTTTGGTCTACTTTTATTAAAGGGACCCTGTTTCTTATTCTTCTTATAAGAGTTTTTATAATTATCCTTATTTTTATGAGGTTTATTCCTGAAATTTTTTCCTTTTTTCTTTTTATTCTCAGGAGATCTTCCAAGATCAAAGGAGAACTGGTCGCAGAATTCACCCATTTGGTGTTTTTCAGAAAGTTTCTATTTTTTAAGCTGATTTCTAAGCTTAATATCATTACATAAGGTTAATCCTTCATTAACACAAGTACTAATAATTTGACCATAAGTAAGATCAGGATAATTAATATTTATCCCATCATTTTTACTTCTTAAAGAATGTCTAACCTTTTCAGAGAAGAAATGAGGTAATCCATCAATAAATTTGGCTTTCCAGTGGATAGAGTTAGGATTTTTTAATTGATAAACTCTAGATAAAAAGGTATCTTTGTACCATCTAAAATGTGTAAGGGAGGGACATCTTAGATTCTGAAGTAGAGTTTGAATTTTTTCTCCAATAGGGATATTGGTTCCAACAAAATGTTGAAGGATAGAGAGACACAGTGTATAAACCGCATATTCTTCTCCTGTGGTGGCAATACCACTTGTTCCGATTCCAGGAACTTCGGACTTAACTATTTTATTATGGTTAAGAATATCTTTTTTCTTATTATCAGTGAGATAATGATCCCACCAGCCTCTTAGTTGACCAACAAATCCAGTTGATATAAAGGAGGCAATATCTTTGTCAGAATTTCCGTGTTGTTTACAAACAGTATAATACATAATCATTCTATGTATGGAATCAAGGATTTGTTTGTCATTTAATCCATCAATGTTCCATTCGTAAATGGCTTTTCCAGAATATGAATTTTGGAAGGGTTCAGGTTCCTCAAAAAGTAAATCTTGAGGAGAGGGGCGCTTATAATAGTATTTCTCCAAAGGTTTAGAGTTATAAATAGGGTTTATTTCATTAGTATTTTGATTACTAATGTCTAAGTCAAGAAACATATTTGCTAAATCATTAATGTCTTCTTCATTAGAGGAGTCTTGATTAGACATAACCGTTAAATGTAAATCTTTAAGCTTTCTCTCAAGAATACGAACAAACTCATCTCCGTTGGTTTCCATTTTAAATCCTTCTATAGGAATAGGAGGTTGAATTATAGGAACATCTGAAATATTGGAGGTAGAAGCTTGTTCTTGAAATTTAGGCTTATTAATAAGGTCAATAATAACCTTTTGACGAGCTATTTGTTTGTCTAAAAGATCTTTTACGGATAAGAGCTCTTTTTCTAGAGAAATAAATTGTTCTCCTAGACAAACAAGGTAGGCATTAGTATAATTATTAGATTTAATTATGGAATTTAACTCCTTAATAGCAACCTGATTTTGTTCAACTCTTTGTAATTGAAGGGTAAGATAAGGTCTAGTCTCAGTATGAGGACCCAAACTTATGGTTTGCTCTGGGGGAAAAGGAGATTCCATTTTTTCTCCTTTAATATTTTCCCACGGTTTTTGTAGAACTAAAAGTTCGTCTTTTTTCATAAAAACTAATTCTTCTTTTTGTTTACTTAGAAAGTAACTAATGAACCATTTGACAAAAGGAATGAAATCCTGGTTCATAGACATTTGAGTATAGTACTCATCCTTAAAGTTAGCTAACACTGGAGCAGGAAAAGTTTTAAAAAACCATTTTCTAAATTAAGCGTATCTTTCATGCTAAAACTCGTCATTGACAAAGTTTCTTAGATTACTACCAGGGGAATAATCTAACATTATAACGGGAAGTCCACATCTGAGGGAGTAGGTGATTCTACTCTAGGAGGATTTTGTTTTTGATATATACCATGGGGAATTTTGTTTTCTCTAAGTCTTATATTCTCAACGAATTCTATTTCTTCTCTTAATTGAGAAGTTGAAGGTCTAGCTAATTGACTACGAGCAGTGTAAAACTCCTCTATAAAATTTACAGAATGTCTTCCAGACATAGATCTAGGTATTCTAATTATTCTTTTAGAGTTAAAGTTTATCTCCAAATCTCCTTCATTAGTCTGGATTATTTGATCAACATCCTTATTAAGGATAGGTTCAGGTTCTATGGCCTGAGGAAGATTCTAGGTTTCTGGAAAATTAATTTCATCCCATTTTAGCAACCTATTAGTTGCAACATTAGATGTTAATAAATTAGTTTGAACTAAAGTAGTTGTTCCAGGAAACGATATTTGTTTAGCTTTAGAGTTTAAAGTGGTAAGAACTTTGTAATAAATCATGTAACATATAGCCATAATTTCACTTCCAGGTTTAAAATTGTAACCATTGGTATGAATAGTTAATTGAAGAGCACCTAATAAATTTTTATCAGACATAGATAAGCTTATATTTGGAGAGACATCAAAATAAACTGGTCCATGACACATGCTTGTCTCAACTAAAGCAGTTAAAGATTGTTTAAAATCTTTACATCTACCATCTCTAATATATCCTAGAATGCTAGTATTTAATCCTAGCAAAGTTAAAGGTTTAACAGCCACTTGTATTAAACCAACATGTATATAATTATAATTTTTAAAAGGAAGTAAATCCTTTTTTGTTAAAAGTTTGATTGTCTGAGTACTTTCATAAATTTGAATAGTCTGTTCTAAGCTTTTAACAACAAAACGAGATAATATATCTATTTTGCCAAATTTATAAATTTGGTTTGAAGGTACTGATAGAATTGTCCATTTGTTAAGTTTATCCAATTTTTTTGGATATTCTATAAGTTCTTCATGTTTAATCAAACCATTTTGATGATTATCATCATCAGAACCCATAAATATGACAGGCTAAGGATATTGTGGTTGATTAGCTATCTTAGGTAAAACTAAGTAGGTAAATATAACTCTTGATCTTAATACAAATATATCTAAGCAACAACTGATAAGTCATCTTTGCAAACAAAATGTTGTTTAACTATCAACCCTAAGGGATAGAAGGATCTCTCCTAAATCAAAGATGTCCAATGTTTTTTAGCAAAAATTTTCTTTTCAAATTCATTTTGACACTCCATTCTCCGGGAAAACGATGAATATAAGAAAACACTAAAAAACCTCTTTAGTTTTAAAAAACCCTTATTACTTGTTGCCATGATATATATTTATTAATCTCAAGAAAAGAACCTACATACTTAGTTTCTTCTAAGTTATCTAACCTTCCACAACAAAAATTTTAGCCACTAAATGACATTTATTATTAGTTGGATTAAGAAATATATCTTAGTTTTGGAACCAGGTGATGATATATATATATATATATATATATATATATATATATATATATATATATATATATATATATATATATATATATATATATATATATATATATATATATATATATATATATATATATATATATATATATATATATATATATATATATCGCATGTCATCGTAAGCGAATTACACTCTTATTTTGCAATAATTTAGTTCAGATATACATATTTGTAAAAGTTATGAATGTATACTTCCGTAATCATCTTTTATGCGGTAAAATTTGATATTTTTGAAGAAATACACTTATATAATAGGGCATTTATGATAAGTATAATATCATAATAAATTTGTTATTAATTAAACCATATACTGATGTAATAAATTAAAATGTAGTATATCAGAATCAATCCGTAATCTATAAGAGTATCAAATGACAAATTCCAAACTATAATATTATCCATATTGTATAATACAAATACTATCAAATACCGCTGAGTATATCTGACCCCATAATTCATTTTCTGTCTCTTGTACTGCAATATCGTTCATGCCTTAGATATAGTGACATCTATAGTGGCACTCCCAGAAGTGTTTTTTATAAAGTCTTCCATCTCTATACTCGCTCGTGCAATGGCCTATATACAATGACATACAAAAAACATCAACGACATGATCTGCCATAGCCTGATCCTTCTCCTCCAATATCTTCTGATAAACTGACCTAGGTGGATCTCCATGAACATCTGGTGTCATGTAAGGATATGATGCTTTAGCAGGGAACCACGAGGAACTGCATGTCCAGAGTTCTAACGTCTTTTCCTTCTCCCACATATATCATTAGTTCAATGTATTTGCAAGGATGATTTGTTGTTCCGTTCAATGCTTGAAACTCCGACCCTTCATATGGCCACCAAATTTCTTTCGTGAGACCCCCCTTCTCAAATAACTCTGAGTACATCATATCGCAAGAGTTGCCTCCATCAATCCATATTTGGGACATGTCAAAGTGGTCGACTGTTGCAGTTATGACTAGAGGAATGATATCATTAGGGATTTCTCCAACTTTCTCGCTATATTGGAATTCGAGCATCGGTCTATCCAGGGTCTTGGCCGAGGTGCTTCTGTCTTTCTTATGGACGACCATCAATTCCAAAATATTCCTCTTCATCGCCCCCTTTGAAGGGATGTTTGATCGGAGTGCACCCCTAATAATGGTTGCAATGCAATGGACCTTTTCCTTACTCATCCTTTTTTCTTCACAGCTTTCCTCTTTACCGTTAGTCACGACATCAATAGCCTTGGATGAGGACTTGCTCACTACAATAAATAACACTTTTCATGATGAAGCTTTCACAATGAATGAAACAAAACCGCAGGTACATGTGAATGGAGTGCTTTATTTTATTTAAAATAAATAAAATAAATCTTATTACCTCGGCTTTTAATAAAATCGACATAATTAAATACTCAAGGTTTGAGGTTCGATTCCCAGCTACTGCTATTTAGTGCTTTATATGGAACCAAAAAGGCGCTATTATGTTTTAAAGATTTTACGTCGGATATTTTACCTCGGTTGTTTCCAAAATCGAGATAAAAACTCCATAAATTTTTATTCCTTTGGCAAACAAAAAGGCGTCTCTTTTTTGTTTTAAATATATTTTACGTCAGTTATTCTACCTCGGTTTTTTAGTTTAGCTGAGATAAAGTTTTTATATATGTTTAATTCCCCTAATTCATTTTTGGAGCCCTAACGAAAGAACACTTCTTCTCCAGCCAACGAAAGAACAATTCTTCTCCAAGGAGCTTAGCCAAAGAAATAACACTTCTTCTCCAAGGAGCTTAGCCAACGAAAGAACACTTCTTCTCCAAGGAGCTCCTTGGTATGTTATTGTTATTCACCGCACATTGTTTTATTGTTGTTGTTGTTGAGAAGCTTTATTTCTATACTATTTTTTATTTTATTTTCAGAAGCTTTATGTGATTATGGATCGTAGTTGGGTGAAAGTCAATAGACTAAGTAGCGAGTATGAGAATGGATTGAAACAATTTCTTGGTTTCGCGGAAAAAAAATCTTCTGACAACAATGGCATTTTTTTTGTGTCCTTGTATGAAATACTATAATACGAATAAACATTTAAGGGATGTTATATGCAATCATTGTGGTTGTGATGGAATTATTCAAAATTACACGAAATGGATATGGCGTGGTGAATAGACAAAAAAGAGACCTTTGTCACAAACAATTGAAGATGATGAATGTATGACATATAATCTAGAAGACATCATTCGTGATATTGGAGTAGATGCTTTCAAGAAAGTTAGTATGGTAGATACTTTGCGAAAAGACACGGAAGATTCATTGTATCCGGGATGTAAAGGTTTTACAGTATTGTCAATTGTGTTAAGACTATTTAATCTTAAGGCGAGAGGTGGGTGAACGGATAAAAGTTTCACTGAATTACTTGAATTGTTGAAAGAAATGCTTCCTGAAGGTAACACGTTGCCAAACCGTACTTATGAGGCCAGGAAGATATTGTGTCCAATGAGTTTGGATTATGTCAAAATACATGCTTTTCGTAATGATTGTATCTTATACAGGAAAGAGTTTGAAAACTTGAAGGAGTGGCCGAGGTGTGGGGTGTCACTCTACAAACAGAAGGAAAATGGTGTTGATGACGAAGATGGTGCAACTAGAAAGGGTGCTCCTTTAAAGGTGATGTGGTACCTACCAATAATTCCAAGGTTCAAGAGGATGTTTGCTAATGTTAGTGACGCAAAGAATACTAGATGGCATGCAGATGAAAGAGTGTGTGATGGAAAATTTTTCCATGTAGCTAATTCATTGCAATGGAAGAAAATTGATTCATTGTTTCTAGATTTTTCCCTTGAACCGAGGAACCTTAGGCTTGAACTTGCCACTGATGGAATGAACCCTTTTGGTAATATGAATACTAACCATACATCATGGCATGTTCTTCTCTTAATTTATAACCTATCGCCATGGTTGTGCATGAATATTTTTATTTACAATCAGGGAACGACATAAATGTTTATTTATCGCCATTGATTGAGGATTTTAGACTTTTATGGGAGGAAGGTGTTGATGTTGATGATGGGTATACAAGTGATAACTTTAAGTTGCGTGACGTGTTGTTTTGCATAATCATTGACTTTCCTGCATACAGTAATTTGTATGGGTACAATGTCAAGGGTCATAAAGCGTGTCATATATGTGAAGGTAATACCAAAAGGAAAAAAGACAGTTTATCTGGGGCATCAAAGATTTCTAAGAGCTAATCATCCGTATCGTAGATTGCACAAGGCTTTCCATGGAGAGCAAAAGTTTCATATCGCTCCAAAACCCTTAACCGAGAAGGAAGTTTATAGAAGACAACAACACATTAAAGTTGTCTTTGGAAAGAAACAAAAAAATCCAGTGGATAAAAATTCATGGAAAAAGAGGTCGGTGTTCTTCGATCTTCCATATTGGTCCAGTCTTGATGTAAGACATTGTCTTGATGTGATGCACATGGAGAAAAGTGTATGTGATAGTTTGATTGGAACAATTCTCAACATTAAAGGCAAGACAAAATATACTAATAAATCCCACAAAGATATGGTTGTGATGGGTATACGAAAAGAATTAGCCCCAAAAGAAGTAAGAAAAAGAACCTATTTTCCCCTAGCATTTCACACTCTGTCTAAAAATAAAAAAAAAGTTTCTGTGATTGTTGGCAGGGTATCAAAGTTCCCCAATGGTACTCATAAAATATGAATAAACTTGTGTCAGAGAACGTTCACAAATTAACTGGCTTAAAATCTCATGATTGTTATGTCTTGATGCAACAATTTCTACCAGTGGCTATCCGTGGCATCTTACCAAGAAATGTTAGGGTGACTATAACCAGATTGTGATTATTCTTCAATGCTATATGTAGTAAAGTTATAGATCTTGGAAATTTAGATGAATTGGAACACGAAGCTGCAATTATGTTGTGCTAGTTAGAGATGTTTTTCCCTCCATCTTTCTTTGACATTATGGTTCACTTAGTTGTTTATCAAGTAAGGGAGATTAGAATTTGTGGTCCACTTTATTTGCAGTGGATGTATCCAGTAGAGAGTTACATGAATATTTTCAAAGGGTATACAAAGAATCATCACCGTCAAGAATCTTCGATCGTAGAAAGGTACATCACAGAAGAAGCTATTAAGTTTTGTACAAACTATTTGTCAAATGCAAACTTTATAGGAGCTCCCAAGTCTCGTCATGATGGATTTTATGATGGTAGAGGTATTCAAGGTTTAAATGTTAAGATATTTAGTCGAGAAGTAGTTTTTCAATCACATTTGTATATCTTGAATAACCTTAGTGAAGTTGATCCTTACTTGACCGCGTAAAAGCTCTTATAAAGGAAAAATACCCCCAGATGAATGAAAAATGGTTGTTGATGGAGCATAACACAACTTTCATAGATTGGTTTAATGAAAGTATTTCTAAAGAGAGTGGTGCATTGGATAATTGCAAATGGTTGTCATGTTTGCCTAAGTTTAATGTAATTACTTGGAGTGCATATGACATTAGTAAATATCCGTTCTACACAAAATCAAAGGATGATCATAGCACCATGCAAAATAGTGGTGTTATGGTTGAGGTTGAATCTATGTACTTTTCTAGTTCCAACGATAACAATCTAGTACTAGCATCTAGAGCGTTCTTTGGGATCATTGAGGAGACTTTAGAGATTGCCTATGTTTCTTTTAAAGTGCCTTTATTTAAGTGTAGGTGGATTGACAGTAAAGCTGGAGTAGAAACCGATGAATTAGGATTCACAAGGGTTGATCTTCGAAAGACAACTTACAAGAACAGACCATTCATCATGGAAAACCAAGCCAAACAAGTTTTTTATGTCACTGATCCATCTAACACTAGATGGTCAGTTGTTCTTCAAGAAATACATCTTCCTGATAGTACTGATGAAAATCTAGATTTTAACTATGAGACTCCTTGTTTAGCAACAAATGTAAGTCAATCATTTGAAGAAAATTACTTAGATGATGTGCATGCTATTCGTCGTGATCATGAAGAGGGCATGTGGGAAAACTAGTAAGTAAATGGCTTATTTATTTTGTTTCTTAATCATTTGTTTTAGTTTTGATGTAAAATTATAAAGCGTGTGCCATTTTGGGTTTGCATATGGTGTAATAAATGAATATTTATGTTTCAGAATGAGGAATGGGCACACCATTTTGGGTTTGCATTAGTTTTGTATTCTGGGGTTCTGTATGTTGTAATTCAGGTGCAGACGAAAATAAAAAGTATTTTATAATCCCTCGGTTTCCCAAACAAAATTGAAGTAATAATATTGATATATTACATCGGTTCATAAAAAAAACAAGTGCTAATAATTGGTGCACCATCAATTAATGAAAAATCAAGGATGGGAATCGAACCCACGTACAGTTAACGTAACCCCTCGACATTTTAATACTCGGGTAGATAAGGGATAACCTTTAATGACACCCTTACCTACCTCGATTCCGTGGCCAACATTAAACTCATTTTGCGTCCGATGTTATATGTGTTTTTTATAGTAGTGGCTCTTCGGCAACCCTTCTAGATTTTAATTTGTTTACCAGAAAAAATCTCCTTTCTGTTGGTGTACATCCTGGAAATAACAGACTCTATCGGGCAGCGTAACTGAAAAAGGAAAAGAACAAACTAATAGTCGGCTTAGGGTGAAGGCACCTGGAGTGCAACTCAGCTAAGGGAATATTAGACAACCCATGGACCCAGGTAGAAACTCACCCTCACCCTGGACTCAGACAAAGTGGATAACTGGGTAGTGTAACACCTAAATTTAATTAGAATTATTTTTAATTAAATAATAAGGTGATGTGGTGTATTTACATGAATTGGTGGATTTTATGATGTGGTGTGATGCCTCTGTTGAGGACTAGATGCATTAGAATAATGGGAGTTGAGGTATTAGGGATGTATGGCTAAATATGTAGAGACATGGGGGTGTGTAGTGTAATATGAATCATTACTATTATTATAATAATTATTATTATATATTATTATTATTATTATTATTTTATAATAATAATTAAATAATAATTTAATTGGGATATTTATATTATTATTGGATTATAAGAGGTGATAATAGAGAGAATAGAGTCAGAACATGAAAAATAAAAGAGAAGCATAGAAGTGAGAAGAGGAGAAGAGCACTAGGAAGCTAGGGCAAGAAGATTCATCCGTAGGAATCAAGAATCATCACCAATCTAAGGTAAGGGTGGGGTTATGACTCTCTAATAGGTGTATAATTATGGGTAGATGAAGGTTTGAGTGTAGGGTTTTGGGTGTAGAATAATTGTTAAATTGTTGTTACAACTACTTGTAATTGACGAAATTGATGTATTGTTTGTATTAAAATTATGGTATATGGTGTGTTGATTTTTTGGAATAATGGATGCATTTGATCTTTCATAAAAAAGAGGTTTTTGGGTGAAGAAGATGGGATTTCGTAGCGTAAAAATCAAGTCTTTGGGTCTGTTCGCGATGGGTAATCGGTTACCATATGTGGGTAACCGGTTACCACTGTTGTGTTTTGAAAATAATTGGCTAATGACTTGCAGTAATCAGTTCCCATAAGTGGGTGACTGGTTACCACGAGGAATTTTGGAAAATCAGGGTTACTGTCTTGCGGTAACTGGTTACAATAACTGGGTAACCGGTTACCACAACTACTGACAACATCTTTGGAAAACTTTAAAAAATCATAAATTTTGCCTCGGGTGTCCGTTTGATACACCGTTTGGACCGTTAAAAATATAAAAACATTTTCTACAATGTTATAATAATTTTGATAACAGTGGGTGAATTATTTTTTGGTTGAATGCTTATGCCTTGGGTGTCAGTTTTAGTTGTTATAGATTAATTGGGATGGTCCTATTTTAATGATGAATTATTGTCGTCGTGAAATTAATCATGAGGATTTTGATGTTGATGTGATGTGATATTTTCTATCTTATGATGATTATCTTGGTGAAGGCTTATGCCTTGTGTGCTAATGCTATACGAAGTATGATGCATATTATTGTGATTAAACGTGATGGTGTTGAACGAATGATGTATGAATGTACTGCATAATATATTGTAGTATGACGAAGATGTTGTTGTTGGCCTGGAATTGGAATTATGTTGATGGTTATGCTTATGATTATATAATTTTGGTTGTGGCATGTTGCATTTCATTCACTGTTGAGGGCTTATGCCCTAGTCTATATTGGCAATCGTTGAGGGCTTATGCCCTAGCTTGTATTGGAAATCATTGAGGGCTTATTCCCTGGCCTATATGGAAATTATTGAGGGCTTATGCCTTGGCCTATATGGTAATTTGTTGAGGGCTTATGCCCTGATGGTACAACATGCATCTTGCATCAGTTTCAGTCACATTGCATTTGTTGAATTATTGATATTCGATGAAGTTGAGTTGTATATTTAATTTATATCGTATGATGGGTGATGATAATTAAGTATGTGTCCATGTAATCGTTATGAACTGTAATTGATGATTGTGGGACTCGAAATATTGCATGATATACTTGTTGTTTATTCATGGTTGTATGACTTATTATATTGTCATGATATCTCACCCTTATTGTTTGAATGTTGCCTGTACATGGGTAACGCGCAGATAGCCAGGAGTTGTGCGAAGTCGTGAAGTCTAGAAGAGGTTGCTTTCTCTTATTGAGTGAGTGTCATTTATCTGATACGTAACACCGGAGGATGAACGCTTGCTTGTTTATTTTAGTTGTTGTTTTATTTTGAAGAATTGTGGGAGTGTTGTAGACTCTCTTTATTTGATTTAAAACTTTGTTTTGTGATGAATTAAAGATGTTGAAAATAATTATGAATTCGTTCTGTTGTATTAATAAAGTTGAAGATTGAAGACTATGTTGAAATGTTGCCAGTTCATCCGAAATATGTGTTATGTATCTGTTTTATCTTAATTGAGCAAAAATCGAATATGTTAAATGATGTGACGTCATATTTGTTGTTGATGTGAAAATTTTATTTTACTTTAATTACTATTAAAATTTACCGTTGGGGAAATAGGGTTCTACAATTGGTATCAGAGCAGGTCGGTCCGTCCGACCAAGTTGTATAATGTTGTTTGTTCCTTAGTACGCGACAAGTGTGTGAAACACTGTCGATACTTGCTTGATTTTCTAATCACTTATTTGCAGGATTGGGATTGAAACAAGTGGGGGATAAGCTTGTGCTTCTCTGAGATGGTTCAAGTGTGAACAATTGGTTTAGCATGTCATGAAGTGCATGGGTACAAATGTTAGTGTTGTTGTGTTGTTCTTCCAATTTTGAACGAATCACGAATTCAAGATTTAAGTCTAACGATTAGACGAAGTGTTCTTAAGGGGGAATGATCAGGTACTTGTGTTGTTTGCATCTCTAAAAGTGGAGGGCGATGTTATGACTAATGATGTGCCCGTTGTGGGTGAGTCTTGATGTTTCCCGGAGGATAACTGCGACTTGTCGTTAGAGCGAAATGTTTGATTAACTTTATATTAGCCTTGGGGTGAACTGTCTGGAATTAAACTAAGATATTACAAAGTTTTTTAGCGAGTTGATGTAGATTTTCATGCCTGAAGGTTGTATGGATTCAAGGTTCTTGTTTGTTGGTCAAGTAGATTCTCCTCCGAAGGAAAAAGAGAATTGTTAAAGATTGCTTCTCAGATGATATAGAGCAATGTGACGACTAGTGATATAAAAGAGGTGTGTAATTCTTGATGATCCCATGAGGACATTATCTAAGCAAGTAGGATAGCTCTTGGAAGGTGAAGCTCAGGTGATTGTGACGTTTTAGCAAATGTCGTCGATCGTGAAAATGGTCATTGTTGAGTTACCATTGTGTATGATGTTAACATTTTGAATGGTGATAGAGTGATGAAATTAAGGTGATGTTGGTGTTAGAATTATGGTATATATATTATGTGTCGATGATTACATGAATTGATATGTTTTGGCATGTTTACAAAACTAATTCTTGGTGAAAAAGATTAGAATCCCGTAACAGAAAAAAATGAGGTTTTGTGATCTGCTGTCCCAGGTAACTAGTTACCATTGTAGGGAAACCAATTACCGCATTCAAAAACACGTGGCAGAGGAAAGAAAAAGGTCAGTAACTGGTTACTATTATGGGGCAACCAATTACCGCTGAAGCTGACAGGATTTCTAGTAATTCTTCAAAAATTCATAACTTGAGTTTTGAAAGTCCGATTTGAGTTTCGTTAGAAGCGCTAGAAAGCTAACGTGATGAACTTTATTTTAAAAATGGTTCTAGAATCTGGGAGTAATTTATTTTCCACGTAATGACGTTGAATAAAAGGTTAAATTTGATGTTGATCTCGTGCTTGGTACCAAAATTGTTCCTATGGCACCATACAGGATTTCAGTTCAAAAGTTAGGAGAATTGGAGAAGTTATTAGAAGATGTACGGAGAAATGGATTTGTAAAACCAAATGTATAATTTTGGGAGCTTTGATGTCATTATTTAAGTAAAAAGAAAGTAGTATGAAATTGTATGTGGATTACCGATAATTGATTAAAATAATGGTTGAGGTTACATATCCACTTCAGATGATTGACGATTGGATGGACCGACTGGTAGGCGAGTATGTTCTCAGTATAATTGAATTGGGTTCAGATTACCTTCATATATGGATGAAGAGCGAGGATAGTTGAGGACAACTTTTATAAATCGGTGAAGTTATTTTGAATAATTGAATCAGTTTGTTGCGGTGTTCTTGGGGGCATTTTGGTTTAGTCTGAGTCAGAAAAAGGAAATATTGAATGTCGTGACTCGAATTACAGTGTCGAAAGGGAAGGAAACATATGTTGGGATGTCAGGATGTAGATCATGATTTGAAGAGGTGAATTTTCTTAAACATGCTATTTCGAACGAAAATATTTGTGGAATCTATTCAAAGTAAATAGAGGTTTATATCGAGGGACTCTGAGACCGGTTATGAGACTAGAACTTTTCAGGAATTAACTGGTTATTATCGCAACTTGCTTGAGATGAAGTCAAGTGAGATAAATTGTTAGTGAATGAATTAAGGGAGTGAAATGTTTAACATTAGTAAAGATATGAATGTATTAGATAAGTGCATAGAGATGCAACTTATGTCGATTAAACATGATTAGAGTGATGGTAGCATTGAGATTGTGATTAGAATGAGACCCAAATGCAAGATTAAAGGAAAGAGTAAGGATTCATTGATGTGGTCAAAATATTCTAACTGGATAGAGACTTATTTTGGGAATGAGACGATTTAGATTATACTTGGTGTAATAGTTTTCCTGTATTAGTATATACTTAACAATTGTGTTATGCTGCATGCGTGTAAAGGAGACTATGAAATAGATTTTCGGCGTTTAAGTATCATTGACGAGGTAAAAATGAAGGAAATTAAGAAAAACGTTTGTAAGCCTTGGAGATACTGTTGGACATTGTGCTTAGGTAACCTTGAGCACAAGGTGAAAGATGCTATTATAGTTGGGTAACAATGATTTATGCCACCGTTACGATTGTCGGCTACCTATTGACAAATTGAGGAACTGATCACCCTTAATCTCTTGTTGATAGTAGATAGGATCTTAATGGATGTGATATACGTGTCTTACTAGCTTGATAGTGTGTAAAGTGATTGACATTTTATCAAGAGGATAATTGTTCACCATTTTGTGTGAACCTAATACAAAAAGTGGCTATGAAAGAGTTGGGATTTATTAAGCAGTTTAGAGACTTGAGTTGGTATGCGAGCTAACTCTGTAGAGTAGACGGTTGAGGATATCGAAAAGTGAACAATGATTTTCTGGTGGTTACTAAGGAGAGTCAAGATAGATGTGAAATTTGTAGATCTGATGGTTGGTGGAAATCAAAATGAAGACACTGACTTAAGATAGATGATCAGAGTAGCGCAATGGAAGTCTAGTATGACGCAGTTTGTTATATGGATATGACTTTGGAGTCAAAGATTAAACATTAGAAGTTGTGGGATAATGCAAACTATTAGACATTCCATGATGGAATTGTTAGGTGAAAGGTTAACTATATTATTCATGTTATCACCATGTCAATAGATGTATTGAATTGCATGATCGATTTTTGGGATATAGCATGGTGGCACTAAGGTTGTGTTGATGTTCTTAGTATGATACCGTTGTGTGATGTAATAATATAGACGGTGTTCATGTCATGAGACTCTGCATCCTTAAGATATGTTGTTGTGTCGTTTCCTATGGCAAGGACTCGAGGGTAGGTTTATTTTTCCTTATGAAGAGAAATTAGAGAAACATTATTTATAGTGACAGAAAAGACCTCGTTGTGTTCTGGTTCAAGCGCGGACAATATCGTAAAGTAATAGATCTTGTATCGCAGGGTGATGGGACAAGGAGAAAAATGGATAGGTGCATTCATGACTCAGCAGTAATGCATCTTATTAGACTGTTGTATTTGATGATATATATATATATATATATATATATATATATATATATATATATATATATATATATATATATATATATATATATATATATATATATATATATATATATATATATATATATATATATATATATATAAATGGATAGGTGCATTCATGACTCAGCAGTAATGCATCTTATATATATATATATGTTGAGTCATGAGATGCATTACTGCTGAGTCATGAATGCACCTATCCATTTATATATATATATATATATATATATATATATATATATATATATATATATATATATATATATATATATATATATATATATATATATATATATATATATATATATATATATATATATATATATATATATATATATATATATATATATATATATATATATATATATATATATATGTTGGATAATAGTATTAGAAAGATTTCCAAATATGACGTTGGAGCTGTAGGTTGGGATGCGAGAGTCGTATATGGAGTTGTTCGAAATAGGTAATTTTCGAGGATGAAAATATTCTAAATGGGGGAGAGTTGTAACACCCCGATTTAATTAGAATTATTTTTAATTAAATATTAAGGTGATGTGGTGTATTTATATGAATTGGTGGATTTTATGATGTGGTGTGATGCCTCTGTTGAGGACTAGATGCATTAGAATAATGAGAGTTTAGGTATTAGGGATGTATGACTAAATGTGAAGAGACATGAGGGTGTGTAGTGTAATATGAATCATTACTATTATTATAATAATAAAATCCTCCTTCCCCTTGTTAGACATTGGTTCATGATACTTTGACGGCATTTGGTTAGAGGAAAATAAATCCTCCCGCCCCTTGCTAGATGCCTAGTTCATGATAACCTGCATCACTCCCCCTTGAGATCCTTGAGCTGGTCCGTGAGAATGATATGATATGATGTTATGATGTGTATACTATGCACCAAGAAAAAATGTAAGGTGTTGAAGACAAGTAAGTTTTGCAAGAAGTCCAGGTTATTTGATAATGACTACAAACAAATCCTGCAAGGAATTCAAGCTTGTTAAATAATGCAAACAAGTCACACAAGTATCCTTAGGTTCAGAGGCTTGCATGGAGTTTGTAGGTAAGTACCCTCTTAAAGTTTAGTTGGTTCAACATGTCCTAACAAAAGTAACTAGGTTCTAATGAATCTCAATATCACTGATCTTTCTTTATCGGGCATTGTTTCAGCATAATCTTCTTTATTAGTGACCGAAATATCCCGAAAATCCGATCTCAATGAGTGTAGTATCGAGTATCAACTAACTTCAGTCTGCACCAAAGCCGGCTACCTCACTACTTTCTAATGGCCAAGTTGTTCAACTAAGGTTCTACGGTCAGTTAGTGCTTCATGACACCACACAATGGCCTCGTATTCTCTTTGACTGGACTTAAAGGACATCAGTACCAACAAATGTGTCACACTAACGTAGCCATCACTTCAAACATGTCGGTATACGCCGCATAGTCCCCAAGATCTATAGCTACTTACCTAAAATGCCCCAGATTCGGGTATATGATATATACAAGAAATAAACCCAACCATAACCCACAAATGTAAAGAAAATAATTCAAGCAAGTAAAGCAATAAAGGTGATATAGCTCTTAAGGTAACCCCACTTTTAGAATTATCCTCCCCAGCAGAGTCGCCAATTCTGTGATACAGTGGGAGAACTGACTTGGGTGTTTTGTGTTTTATCGCAATTGTTGCGGATAGTAAGAGTCGCCACCGACTTTTCTTTTATCCAATAAAGGAAAGGGTGAAAAGAACAGGAAAGACTTTTTAAGATTTTTTCTTGAGTTTGGGGGGTAGGTTATGAAAAGGGAAGGTGTTAGCACCCTTTTCATCCGCAGTGATCTACTGACTCTTAATTTCTAGCTCACTTTGAATTGCTTTGGTAAACGTGTTTGTTTGAAAATATTTTGAAAAGTGCCATTGTTGGGAAAACTTTGTAATGATTCTCATCTCTATAAGAATGCAAACAAAGTGTTGACTTTAAAAATATTTCAAGAAAGTGTTGGTGTGTTGAAAGATGTTTGTTTTGAAATGTTTGTGAGCAAGCAACTACGAGCATTCTACGTACTCAAAAGAAAGTCTTTGTTCTTTCCCTCCTCCTTTAGGTAGTTCTATTCTGCCATTAGTTAGTAGAAAGCCTTATCATTGGATGTGAGGGACAAGCGTGGATCATCATACAACCATAAAAGGTAACTTGTAAGATGTTTTAGCAATTGTCGTAAGGGACTAAGATCATTTACCGAAGGCAACATTTGAAGGTTCATCGAGGGACTATGATCTTTTAATCGAGGGTATTTGCTGAAATCATCTCACGTTCGAGGGACATGACTGTTTAAATCCGAGGCAACAAGTGTGGGTTACCCTAGAGGTGCAAGTGTGCAAAGTGTTTTATTTTCAAGTATATTGTCTTTGAATTAGGGTTATCTAATGTTTAATTTTAAATCTTGTCATACAAACCCTAATTACTAGCAATAATAAGGAAAGCGATAGATTGCGGAAGTTAAATGTCCTACGCTATTACAACGCTTTGGGAATAAGGGGAGGGGGTACAAGTTTGTAAATGAGGGGAGGAAAGCAATAAATCCCTAATTACTATTACAAACCATTGAACATGAATAAAAAGAGAATGTACAAAATGTAAAGAGAAAAAAGAAATTTATTTTTAGGGTTTTTTGATAGAAAAAGGTTTCGGTAGTTAACCTAATTAACTAATTAATTTTAATTACAAAAAAAAAGTTAATGAACTACCTAATCAAAACCTAAAATTTAAATTAATTAAAATACAACCTAATTCTAATTTAATTTGTTTAGAAAATAATTTTGAATGTTAGTGTCAATTCCCAACAATGCAAAATGTCCAATGTAACCTTAACGACCCAATATTATAGCAAAAATATCAAAATTAGGATTTCTGGAGCCTGGGCGGACACGGGCCGTGTCACCGGACACGGGCCGTGTCACCGGACACGGGCCGTGTCACCGGACACGGGCACTCGTGTCAGAATCTGCCAATTGCCTTATGCACTTTTTTTGTCCCAGTTGAATTGTCATGGGCCATGTCGTGTGACACGGACACCTGTGTCAGCTCCTGCCTTGCCCTTTTTGCATGATTTCAGTCGCCATCTGTGTTGACACTGGCCATATCGTATGACACGGGCACCCGTGTCAGCTTCTGCCTTTCCCTTTTGCCATCTCTTCTCCTTGACACGGCCCGTGTCAGGTTACATGGCCACCTGTGTCAGCTTCTGCCTTGCCCTTTTGCCATCTCTTCTCCTTGACATGGCCCGTGTCAGGTTACATGGCCACCCGTGTGAGGGATCGTGAAGCATTTTCTTTGAATTTTAGATATTTTCACTCTTATGCATTGATTTGTCCTGTTTTATTCTTATGAAAACGAAAACAAATGATGTATGGATAATGATATCAAAGTTTGAGGAAACTTACCTCTCTTGGATAAAAGTCCAAAGCCTCTTCTAGCTTCTCCAGGTGCAATATTATGATTGATTAAGCTCCCTTGGACCTTCTTGAAGCTATGTCAATCCTCACTTTATACTGAAAGTTGCTGAATCACTCAACCAAGTCAGGTTGCAAGGTACTATTTTTGAGTTTGGAAGATGGTGATAATGATGTTACAAAAGTTGTTCTTGTGTTTTAACAACTTCTATATGATGTATGTGAAGTATTTAAATGATTTGTTTGGACAAAACATGCAAGGTTTGAGAGGTTCAAAGATTTGGATTTCAAAGCTCAAAAATGGAGGTTTTGTGAACAATTCTGGTTTTTGAGAGTATAAGGGGTTTTGCACTTGTTTTTCCTCTCTTCCTTTTTTTCTTTTTCTTTTCTCTTTTCCCCCATCTTCCTACATTTTGTCTTGCAAATTCTCCCTCTATTTATAGGCAAGAGGTTTGAGGACAAGAGCTGACCAGGTTTACAAATTATGGAGTTATGGCTTGGTTGGATTGTAAGTGGGGGTTCATGACCTTTCCATAGTTCCAATGTGGGAATGGCCTGATTTTAGGGGTGTTTTGTAGGTTTTAGATGGTTGCTTCTTGCTTTAACATTGTGTATATGCAAAAGAAACCATTGAGAGACTCAAGGAGTTGACATTGTGATTAAAGCATGATTTATGTAAATGGCAATGGTACATTTATACCATAAATGGAAAGATCATTTGGACAATGGCTCAAACACTTGGGTAATGGCTCAAAAGTATGTGTAATCTTCTGATTTTGGATATATTTGAAGGTTTAGAGGCCTGCAAAATGGGATTATGGAATATGGCATGAAGATTTAATCTCATGTTCATCACAAAATGACTTGTGTTTCAAGAATGGATACCCAACTTCATCTCTTCAAATCTCCTAGCTTAATCATGATAAATTTGTGCTCTTGGACATTTTGGAAATCTTGAAACATTGTCTATAACTTTCATGTTGATCATTTTGGCTAAATCAATTAGGAGATGGGTGAAAATTGGCCAAGAAATTGAGATAAAAACTGACCAAAACCTGTTGAAAATTCTCTAAGTGTCAGATAAAAATTTCATGACTTCATGGGCTTATATCTTCAAATATAAGCATTTTTTGGACATCAACCCTCTAATACAAAGTTGTATAATTCATCAAGATATACAATTTTAATTTTGAAAGTTTTCTTTGAACCATCTTGCATCTTGGTGAAAAAATGTCATGAAGTAATGAAATTATCAAGGATGAAAACACTAGAATTTTTCTAAGTCTTGGAAATCTTGACTTTTTATTGATTTTCTTCATTCTTGATGATCAAGTTTTATATTTTTGAATGTCTTGATGAATTTTGATCTTTGAAATTTAATATTGACTAAAAAGTCAAAGTTTGACTTTTTGTGTATCATTTGACTTTTTACCCAATACAACTGATTTTCAGTCATCTGAGCAATTTGTGATGTAAGACTTGAAACTGGGCATGCATTCTTGGAGACCTATAATGAACCATGAAAGTCATTTGAGGCATAAAAATTCCAATTGTCCTTGAGAAAATCAAAACCCTAATTTGTGGACTCAATGCTTAGGAGGTGAACTTGTCTGATCAAACCTTGAGAACCCTTGGGCATTTGAAATCTTTGGTGAGAAATGTCTTGAGAAAAGGGAGGGAAAATTTTAGGGTACAACAATTTCCCCTGTTCAATCTTCTTAAACCCGAAGAGTTAGATTGGCTTGTGCACCATTCGTGACTTGAAGGTGGAAGATGATTGAATACTTAAGTGCTCAGAAATTTGCACTCGTTGGTGCATAAAGTAATGTTGTTGGTTGATTATATTAGAAATAGGCTTAAAGATGCCATTTGGAGAGATGATAGATATTTGTCAGAGATGGGCTTATAGATGTCATCCAAAATAACCTATTGATAGGATTTAAACTAAGTATAATTTTGACTTCAATTGGAAGAAGTATCAGAATAAATCTTTGGTCGTTTTAATCTGAGCCAGTAGATGTCTTTAAATCTTTAATTGGGAGAAGAATTTGAATAAATTGTTGGTTGATTTAATCTGAGCCAGAAAAGGTCTACTGAGAGAAGTATCAGAATAAATCTTTGGTCGATTTAATCTGAGCCAGCAGATGTCTTTTGCCTATTTTTAACTGGAAGAAATAAATCTAAACCATAAGAGGTCTATTGTTCGTCTATTTTTAACTAGAAGAAATAAATCTATATCAAAAGAGGTCTTTTGTTCGCCTGTTTTTAACTGGAGAAATAAATCTACACCAGAAGAGGTCTTTTGTTCGCATATTTTTAACTGGAAGAAATAAATCTAAACCATAAGAGGTCCTTCGTTCTCCTGTTTTTAACTGGAAGAAATAAATCTAAACCAGAAGAGGTCCTTTGTTCGCCTGTTTTTAACTGGAAGAAATAAATCTAAACTAGAAGAGGTCTTTCGTTCGCCTATTTTTAACTAGAAGAAATAAATCTATACCAAAAGAGGCCTTTTGTTCGCCTATTTTTAACTGTAAGAAATAAATCTACACCAGAAGAGGTCTTTTGTTCGCCTGTTTTTAACTGGAAGAAATAAATCTAAATCAGAAGAGGTCCTTCGTTCGCTTGTTTTTAACTGGAAGAAATAAATCTAAACCAGAAGAGGTCCTTCGTTCGTCTGTTTTTAACTGGAAGAAATAAATCTAAACCAGAAGAGGTCTATTTTTAAATGGAAGAAATAAATCTAAACCAAAAGAGGTCCTTCGTTCGCCTGTTTTTAACTAGAAGAAATATATCTAAACCAGAAAAGGTCCTTCATTCGCCTGGTTTTAACTAGAAAAAATAAATCTAAACCAGAAGAGGTCCTTCGTTCATTAATTGATCTTTCCTGAATAGGAAAAGAGTTAGCTGTATGCAATGTCATGATGTATAAAATGCATTGCATAACAACGTTCTCAAAATAAATGATATTGCGATATATATATATATATATATATATATATATATATATATATATATATATATATATATATATATATATATATATATATATATATATATATATATATATATATATATATATATATATATATATATATATATATATATATATATATATATATATATATATATATATATATATATATATATATATATATATATATATATATATATATATATATATATATATATATATATATATATATATATATATATGTATATGTATATGCTATGATGTATGAATGTGGAATGTATTGAAGTGTATCTGTAAACCCGCACAATATCTTTGTTTGGGAAAATAAATCCTTGACTAATGATGGGGATGAAGAGTATGCGTATCTTCAATCTTGTATGGAGTGCTTCCATCGGGGATGTTGATTTCTGCTCGGGGAGTAGAGATTAGGAATCTCAGTTGTTCATTGCTCTACTGGGGAATTTAACTCTTATATATCTTGGCTGGGGATAAAAGAGATGGTTAAATTGCTGACTCATCTAGGGAGGATAGAGTTAACTGATATATGGTCAGATCCCAGGCTTTGTAGCAATTTTCTGGGGATAGTGGAAACTTTACTGGGGACAGGAACTTTGTCACTGCTTTGTGGTAGAAGCACACTCAAACTGGGGAGTGTCATAATAAATCTAAGCCTTGATCGTATCTGAGGATGTATTGAATGAGTATCATAATGATATCCATATCTGGATCATCTCTGTACTGCATCAGAAAGAGAATGAGTGCCAGAATAAATCTATATCTAGATTATCTATATACTGTATCGGAAAGAGAGTGAGTGCCAGAATAAATCTATATCTAGATTATCTCTGCACTATATCGTAAAGAGAATGAGTTCCAGAATAAATCTATATCTAGATTATCTCTGTACTATATCAGAAAGAGAATGAGTTCCAGAATAAATCTATATCTAGATTATCTCTGTACTATATCAGAAATAGACTCTAGAATGAGTGCCAAAATGAATATATATTTAGATTGTATTTGAACTGTATCTATAATATGATAAACTGTTGGCAATCTCTATCTATTTAGGGACTGGCATGATGTGTGTAATGTATTGGTGCGTTCGTTGAGAGAAGATCATACTCCTTTATCTGCTAGGGGGATCTGTTGGTGAGTTTGACTATGTCATCGACTGGAAGATGCCCCACTTTATATTTGAAGGCACTTTTAGACCTGTCGGGGATATTGTGGGGGATGTATCTTGTGAAGATTACTCTGTGGCGATTTATGGACGGCTTGAACTTTGTCCTATCTCCTAGAGTCCTTGGTAAATGCTAATCAGAATGATAAGTCTTTTATTGGTAGATAAGTGATAAGATAACGAGACATAGTCATACGCTTTAATCCATAACTTTTCCCTTGACCACCTTTTCGGGTTTTCAATCCACCGAGATACCCTTTTTTACCAAGTTGCCTTTTCAGATTTTCGACTTGTCGGGTGTATAATCTTTTGTATGTATATCCCTAATTTTTGCCCGAACCTCTTTGGTTCGCCAGGATGCTTTTACTTTTGCCTAGGCATGTCAACCTAGCAGGTCTCTTTTATGCGTAATATCTTCCCATTATGTCCGCGTCTATAGAGTGCAGAGAGTTGTAACTGTCTATGGTAGTAAGTGTTGTAGCACTGCCAGGAAATGTTTATGTGACCCTTTGTATGCGGGAGTCCGTTTTCCCCTGGGGTTAGTCTGATGCACTTGACGTTTGAAGTTTTTGATCAAGTTTCTGACAGTCTTGAACTTCCTTAGTGTTTTTTCTAAGAACTGTCATGGAAGGATCTGAAGACATGATACTGACACGATCTGATACTACTAGCACAACTAAGAAATTTGATGATACCAAAGATTCAAATTTCTAATTTGTTTTTGCTGGAACCCCTAATCAATGTAACACTCCCCAAGTGATTCATATGGAGATCCGCCCCTGGATATTCAACACTTTTGAGATATTCTTTGAATCTCGACTTGACTTCCACATATGAGTTAGACAATAACATGTCACGCCCCTTGATTATGAAAGGTTTGTTATTTTAAGTGTCTTTCCATTTGAAGTGATTTTGTTCATCGAGAGGATTTTCGTTCATTGGATATTCGTCGTGCGAATTTCTCTGTTGTCAAACAATTAGTTATATGCAAGCAGTGGTATCATAAATGCAAAATTTGTGCTTGTCTTGAAGTTTTGAAAATTCATTTTTAGCAAACAACAAAATTTTGTAAGAATATGAATTCAACTCAGGATTTATAGTAAACCTTACAGAAGTCAGGATACCTTTTGTAACTGTATGCTTTCTAACTAATCTATGCTTCAGCTAGGACTTTTAAGGGTTGTAATGTGGCCTGGTTCATGGTTTAAGAAACAAAAGATAAAGGCTCAAACTATATTTGTACCCAACCCATTCTCCATGATGTTCTTTAGCCCTATACTCAATTAATTATGTGTTTAGATTCCAATTGAGTCTAGAATGATGTTTTGGTGATGGTTCGGATACTGGAAGTTTATTTGAGAAGGCAGTCATTTTTGTAACATTTTTCTGTTGTCGAGGATTTTGTAGCGACCTTTTTTTATTTATTATCCCTAATTTTTGCCTGACTATTTTTGTTTTGATATTACAGTCAGCGAAATGCCCCGGTTTTTTCTCTTAAGTCTCCTTCGTAGGTTTTGACTTAGCGGGATTTTCTCTTGAGAGATAATGACTGTCTATTTTATGGGGAACCATCACCATCTTTTGATTTGGAATGATATATTTGATATCACTTGCTGTGTACAAAGTGAGAGCTTGTGACTGAATGCGCATTTGAATTAACTGAGGAACTACCCTGCCCCAGGTCATGATTAAAGGTTTCAATTTATGCGGAAAAAGAAAAGTCCTACTTCTTAGGCTCAATGGGGTTAACTAGGGATTATCTTCCTTATAACTCCACTATTTAGGATTTGAAACACCGCCTGTACATTGTCAGCAAAGTCTGTTCAAAAGCATACTGTAGAGATTACGGTATTTTTCATCATCCTCCCTCTAAAGGCTTATAACTTTTAATCGAGAGTTGAATATCACAAAAGGAAGTAAAAGCAAAGTTTAAGTATAGTGAAAAATAATGGATTAACTCAAGAAAAACATATGCGATGCATTAATGGAAACAACCAAAGTTTAACATAAACATAAGTGTTCGAATCAAACAAAAGAAATTACAACTGAAAATTCAAATGAAATCGTCATTCTCTAACTTAGCCATAATTTGGCATGGGAGAAGTATTCACATTATGAGTCTTGGGATGGTAAAATTCAACCTCCTTAGCATCAATCATGTCTTGAATCTTTTTCTTCAATGCCCAACAGTCATTCGTATCATGTTCAGGACTATTGAAATGGTATGCACACCTTGCATTGGGATGATAGCTAGGAGAGGAGGTATTGGGATTCCTAAGAGGATCTCTCAACATAATCAACTCCATCTTCAACATGTATTGCAATTCTTGAGCCAAGGACATGTTTATTTTGGTAAATTGTCTTTTGGGCATGTCCTACTTACGCTGATTGCCTTGTCGTCATTGTTGTATTGGTGCCGGATTAGAGACTAATACTTCCCCTATAGATTGGTGGTAGTCTCTCTTATTACAACCCTTCTGACCGTACACAACATTGGCAAATGGCTTCTTCTTAACATTAGAAGATGTAGCCATCGGGATCTTTCCACTTTTGATACTGCTTTCAATTCTTTCCCCAGTCATAATCATCTCCGTAAATCCAACGATGAACTTCCAATCAACAAATAAAAGAACGAACTAGTAAAGGTACCCATGAACATGTCTACCTTTTCTCTATCAGTTAAAGGGGTTGTACTCTTCCAGCCAGGTCCATCCACTTTTGGGCATACTCCTTAAAGCCTTCGTTTGAGCCCAGAGTCATACTTTATAATTGCACGTCAGTTGGTGCAAGATCAGCATTGTATTGGTATTGTCTGTAGAAGGCAGCAGCCAGATCCTCCCAAGTATGGATATTAGTCCCCTCTAGTTGATAGAACCATTCCAATTGTGTTCTAGATAAGCTTTCTTGGAAGAAATGCACCCATAACTCTCTATCAGTGGTGTGCGGTTGAATCTTGCGGACATAAGACCTCGTATGCATCTTTGGACAGGAGAGCCCATCGTATTTGGAAAAGACATGGACCTTGAATTTGTGGGGAATGACCACCCCAGGAACCATACGTAAGTCTCTAAAGTCCAAACCAGACACTATTTGGATCTCCATAGCCTTAAGTCGGTCTTCGAGCTGTTTGTACTTATCATCCGCCGGTGGGTATTGCTCCTCGGAATAATTTTCGTTTTCAATAGCTTGGTTATTTCCTCCCCTAACTCTAGTTCTTCTAGCTTCCTCATCTTGATTGTCTTCTTCCTCAGAAGAAGCCTATTCTATTTGAGCTAGTCGGGCAGGCTCCTTGAACCTTCTTCCCATGTTGAGAATAACAACCCTCTTCTAGGTCTTCTTCTTGGCGGCAAGGAGTGCCATCATTTGTTACTGACCTTTGGCTAGGTTCAGGATAGTCTCTTAGAACTTTGCTTGTTGAGTTTGCAGATCTTTAATGGTTTTCTCTAGAGCCATCTTATACTAAAATAAACAGTAAAAAGATAAGGAAACTTGTATAGGGGAAACCTGTTATTACATGATGCATGATATGTAGATGCAATGTTTTCAAGGATCTCGCAGGGTAAACACAAGAAAATGTCAGAAGTTGAATCTGACTGCAACTTTGATTAAAGAACTTTGTATTGTTGAATTTCCTTCTACGAGAATCAAGCTCACCATGTCAAGTGGGTCATAGCCTTTGACTCAAGATAATGTGCTTTGGTCTTTGACATCATTGGTTAGAGGAAAATAAATCCCCTTTCCCATTGTTAGACGTTGGTTCATGATACTTTGACGACATTTGGTTAGAGGAAAATAAGTCCTCCTTCCCCTTACTAGACGTCTGGTTCATGATAACTTGCATCACTCCCCCTTGAGATCCTTGAGTTGGTCAATTAGAATGATATGGTATGATGTTATGGTGTGTATTTTATGCACCAAGAAAAAATGTAAGGTGGTGAAGACAAGTAAGTTTTGCAAGAAGTCTAGGTTATTGGATAATTACTACAAACAAATTCTACAAAGAATTCAAGCTTGTTAGATAATGCAAACAAGTCACATAAGTAGCTTTAGGTTCAGAGGCTTGCATAGAGTTTGTAGGTAAGTACCCTATTGAAGTTTAGTTTGTTCAACATGTCCTAACAAAAGTAATTGGGTTCTAAGGAATCTCAATATCACTGATCTTTCTTCACCGGGCATTATTTCAGCACAAGCTTCTTTATTAGCGATCAAAATATCCTAAAAGTCCAATCTCAATGAGTGTAGTATCGAGTGTTAGAACATAGTTTGATTCTACAACCCTCAGTTAGAGTTTTGATGATAATAAAATACAAGATTAAATGAATTATGAGTTTTATATATGACATAGATGCTACCTAAAATTATGTTGTGTATTTGCAGGAAACTCTGATGGAATCAGCATCAGAATATCAGAATATCAACATCAGCATCAGAAGATATGTCACATAAGAAGATCAAACATGTGCTTACGCTGAAGTCTGATGAACAGAATCTGCGCTCAACATACTTTGACTCTGAGCAAGATCATAACCATGTCATCAGCTTTCAGAAGCGCCAGAATAAGCTAAAGCCAAGAACGCTCTGATCTTCATTACACAGAACATTCTGAAGTATCAACGGTACTGCATTCAAGGCAGATTAATTACCAAAGGAATTATTCCAAGACAAAGATCTTCTCAATATGGAAAGAATGTTATGAGAATTGAAATGGAATTATGGACTGCAACATATCTATTCCAAGAAGTATTTAAACAAATCAGTGAGAAGAGAAATGGCTAATACTTGAGAATATTCTTTCATGCACATACGCATAAGCTAATTATCTTCGTCCTCACTCATTCAGTTTGCTAAAGCTCTCAACTGCTTACTCTATAATTCTAGCATTCTAGTTTCATATAAGCTTCATTTTGTGTATTATCACAGTTTTGATATATAGTTTTTGTAGAAAACATCAAACACACATAATTGTTCATTTATTTGTAAGAAAGAATTTCCTTGAGAAACCGGTCTGTGGTTTAGACTCAAGAAGGCTTTAGCAGTTGTTAAAGCAGTTTTGTATTCAGTTGAATATAGTGGATTAAGACCTCGTTGGAGAGAGGCGAAATCACCTTGACAGGTGGACTGGAGTAGTTTGAGATCAAACGAACCAGGATAAAAATATCGTGTTGTCTGCATTTGATTTCAAGTTTCAACAATTCAACCCCCCTTCTTGTGTTTTTCACATCTTCAATTGGCATCAGAGCACCTGGTTCTGAGTTCATAACACTTAACCGTGTCAGTACAAGATCCAGCGTTGAAAAACACTATGGCAGGAACACATCACAACATCAACAATGATACCAACGAAGAAAGAGACAGATTCAGTGGAAAACCTCCAGTCTTTGATGGAGAGAACTTTGATTACTGGAAAGACAGAATTGAAAGCTTCTTTCTAGCCCATGATGCTGATCTGTGGGATATGGTGACAGATGGATACACGCACCCAGTGAATGCAAATGGTCAGAAGATTGACAGGAAAGCAATGTCTGATCAACAAAAGCGTGATTTCAAAAACCATCACAAAGCCAGAACTATTCTTCTCAGTGCTATCTCTTACTATGAATATGAAAAGATATCAAACAGAGACACTGCAAAGAACATGTTTGACTCTCTGAGAATGACGCATGAAGGCAACCTTCAAGTTAAAGAAACTAAAGCTCTTGCGCTCATTCAGAAGTATGAGGCATTCAAGATAGAAGAAAGTGAATCTATTGAAACAATGTTCTCAAGATTTCAGATTCTGGTTGCTGGTCTCAAAGTTCTGGACAAAGGGTATTCTACTGCTGATCATGTTAAGAAGATCATCAGAAGCTTGCCAAAACAGTGGAGGCCAATGGTCACAGTGCTGAAGCTAGCTAAGGATCTCAACACAATCTCTCCGGAGGAACTTGTCATCTCCCTCAGAAGTCACGAGATAGAGCTAGAAGCTGATGAACCTCAAAAGCAAGGTAAGCCATTAGCTTTAAAATCTAACAGAAAATCTGACTCCAAGGTTTTGCAGGCTGTTGAAGAAACCTCTAATGGGTCCTCATCAGAAGAAGATGAACTGTCTCTCCTCTCCAGAAGGGTGAACCAACTGTGGAAGCAGAGGCAAAGAAAGTTCAGGAATCCCAAAAGATCTGAGAACCAGAACGAATCCTCCTCCAGATACAGAAGGTTAAAATCCTCCTCTGGACACAGAAGATCTGAAGGCTCTTCAGGAAGCAGAAAGCCAAACAACAAGGACATCATCTTCTATGAATGCAACGAGCAAGGGCACTACAAAAGTGACTGCCCAAAGCTTCAGAAGGAAAAGCCCAGAAAAAAGTTTGGCAAGGAAAAGAAGAAAAGTCTCATGGCTACATGGGATGACTCTGACACATCTGAAGCTGACTCAGAATCAGATGATGAGAGAGCAAACATAGCTCTCATGGCAAACATATCAGAAGACAATGAAGCTTCTGAATCAAACTCTGAATCAGACACAGAAGAGGTATTTCCTGGCTTTGCTATTAATTTTACTAAGGCTGAACTAGATGAAAGCCTTAATGAGATTCTGGAAAGATATCAGCAGATCAGAGTCAAGTTCAGAAACCTGAAAAGGGATCTTGCTTCTGACTCTGATAAAACTGAGAGTCTCAAGTTGGAAAATTCTGAGTTGAAAAATAAAGTTTCAAAATTAGAAAATATATTACAAAACTCTCAGAAGGAAACAATTCTTGAAACTCCCAGTAGTGCTGATGAGATCATCAAGGAATATGATCACAACTTTCAGAAGTTTCTAGCTAAAAGCATAGATAGAAGCAAAATGGCTTCAATGATCTATGGAGTTAGCAGAAATGGCAGAAAGGGAATAGGATACCAAGGTAAGGTACCTACACCAAAGAATGCCATGAATTTAGTTATTAAACGAACTCCTCTTAATTCACACTTTGTATATGGGCACACACACGACATCAAATATACTAGTAGTAATTATTCTGTCAAACCAAAATTCAACCAGAGTTTTGGTAAAACTAACAAATCAGGACCCAAGAAAATATGGGTACCTAAGGATAAAATAATACATGTTGCAGATATCTTTAGCAGCAAAGCAGAAAAACCAGTCATGGTACCTGGACTGTGGCTGCTCACGACACATGACGGGAAGAAGGCATATGTTCCAAAGCCTGGAACTTAAGCCTGGAGGCCATGTAGGCTTTGGAGGCAATCAGAGGGGAAAAATCATTGGCTCTGGAACAGTAGGTAATGGAAATCTTCCCTCTATCAGTAATGTTTTATTAGTAGATGGATTAATGCATAACCTGTTATCCATAAGTTAATTAAGTGATAACGGTTATGATATAATCTTTAATCAAAATTCATGTAAAGTTGTTAGTCAGAAAGATGGGACTATCCTGTTTAATGGAAAGAGGAGAAACAACATTTACAAAATCAAACTTTCTTAACTGAAAAGTCAGAATGTTAAGTGTCTTCTGTCTGTTAACAACGAGCAATGGATCTGGCACAGAAGATTGGGGCATGTCAGTATGAGAAGAATATCTCAGATTAACAAACTCAATCTGATCAGAGGACTTCCTAACCTGAAGTTCAATTCAGATGCTCTGTGTGAAGCATGTCAGAAAGGCAAGTTTGCAAAACCTGCTTTTAAATCTAAAAACGTTTTTTCCACCTCTAAGCCATTAGAACTTCTGCACATTGACTTATTTGGACCAGTTAAAACTGCTTCAGTCAGTGGCAAGAAGTATGGGTTAGTAATCGTAGATGACTATAGCAGATGGGCATGGGTAAAGTTCTTAAGACACAAGGACGAGTCACACTCTGTGTTTGTCACCTTCTGTAACCAAGTTCAGAATGAAAAGGATCTTAGAATCGTCAAAGTCAGAAGTGATCATGGTGGAGAGTTTGAAAACAAAGATTTTGAATCATTTTTTAATGACAAAGGCATTCTGCATAATTTCTCTTGTCCTAGAACTCCCCAGCAAAATGGAGTTGTAGAACGAAAGAATAGAACATTGCAAGAAATGGCCAGAACCATGATCAACGAGACTAACGTTGCTAAGATCTTCTGGGCAGAGGCAATAAACACAGCATGCTACATTCAAAATAGAATCTCTATAAGACATATTCTGGAAAAGACTCCATATGAATTGTGGAAGAACAGAAAGCCCAACATTTCATATTTTCATCCATTTGGATGTACTTGCTTTATTTTGAATACTAAAAATTATTTGAACAAGTTTGACTCTAAAGCACAGAAGTGTATTATGTTAGGATACTCTGAACGCTCCAGAGGGTACATAGTATACAATACAGAAACACAAATTGTGGAAGAATCAATCAGTGTTCGTTTTGACGATAAGCTTGACTCTCAAAAGTCAAAGCAGAATGAAGTATTTGCAGGTATGGAAGTTGAATTCACAGGTACTGAAGACAAGCCATCAGAAGCTCTTAACAGAGACACTCCCTCAACATCAGAAAGAGGAACTGCAAGCAATCCAACATCTTCTGTTGATCAACTTCAGAAAAGACCATCCAGAAGCAGCATGGATCATCCAGAAGAAACAATCTTAGGAAGAAAGGAAGATCCAATCAGAACAAGAGCCAGCTTCATAAACTCTGAAGAATCCCTCATGGGACTTGTTTCTCTAATTGAACCATCTTCAATTGATGAAGCACTTCTGGACAATGATTGGATTCTAGCAATGCAAGAGGAGCTGAATCAATTCACAAGGAATGACGTATGGGATCTAATTCCTAAACCTAAAGGATTCAACGTCATTGGAACAAAATGGGTATTCAGAAACAAGCTGAATGAACAAGGTGAAGTCATCAGAAACAAGGCACGATTGGTAGCACAAGGTTATAGTCAGCAAGAGGGGATAGACTATACAGAGACCTTTGCTCCAGTCGCCAGGTTAGAATCTATTATACTTTTAATTTCTTTTGCTGTTAATAAAGGCATCACTCTGTATCAGATGGATGTCAAGAGTGCATTCTTAAATGGCTATATAGAAGAAGAGGTATATGTGCACCAACCTCCTGGTTTTGAAAGTTCAAAAAATCCAGAATATGTTTTCAAACTAAAGAAGTCACTGTATAGTCTGAAACAAGCTCCCAGAGCTTGGTATGAAAGACTAAGTAACTTCCTGTTAGAAAAGGAATTCACCAGAGGGAAGGTGGACACAACCTTATTCTGTAAGACAGTTAAGAATGACATTTTAGTCTGTCAGATTTATGTTGATGATATAATTTTTGGATCTACTAATCCCTCTCTGGGAAGAAAATTTGCTAAGTGTATACAGGCAGAATTTGAGATGAGCCTAATGGGGGAACTGAAATTCTTTTTGGGAATTCAGATCAATCAAACCCCATAAGGAACTTACATTCATCAGAGCAAATATGTCAGAGAACTTCTGAAGAAATTTGATCTCTCAGAATGTAAGCCATCAAAGATTCTAATGCATCCCACGTGCATTCTGGAAAGAGAAGAGGTAAACAAAAAGGTAAAACAGAAGGTCTACAGAGGTATGATTGGTTCTCTTTATCTTACAACTTCAAGGTCTGATATTTTATTCAGTGTATGCATTTGTGCAAGATTCCAATCAGATCCTAGAGAATCTCACTTAACAGTTGTTAAGCGAATTTTCAAGTATCTGAAAGGTACTACTAATCTGGGTCAGTTTTATAGAAAATCTAGTGATTACAGCTTAATAGGTTATTGTGATGCTGACTTTGCTGGAGACAAAGTTGAACGTAAAAGTACTTCTGGAAGCTTCCAGTTTCTGGGAGAAAATCTGATCTCGTGGTCCAGCAAAAGACAATCCACCATTGCTCTATCAACAGCAGAAGCTGAATACATAGCAGCAGCTGGATGCAGCACACAAATACTCTGGATGAAAAGTCAGCTTGAGGACTTCCAGATTTATGAGAGTAACATTCTTATACTTTGTGACAACACCTCTGCTATTTGCTTAAGTAGAAATCCAATTTTGCATTCTAGGGCTAAGCATATAGAAATAAAACATCATTTTATTAGGGACTATATTCAGAAAGGAATTTTAAACTTAAAATTTATTGATACAGACCATCAATGGGCTGATATCTTTACAAAACCACTTTCTGAAGATAGGTTCAACTTCATTCTGAATCATCTCAGCATGAAGCTCTGTCCAGAATAAAACTGTTTTAATTTTATATATTAACCTTCAGAATTATGTTTATTTCTCTGTGAACTTCTGATCAATCCTCTTTCAAAATTTTTAGAAATGCAGATTGTATCAGAATCTATCCATGAAGCTCTGAGCTCTTCAGTTCAAGGATAGAAGTGATGTTCACTCAAAGCAAACAAGTGTCATTCAGTCATCAGCTGTGTCCTGAGGCAGAACACGCGTTCACGCTTCTGAAAAAGACAAAGCGCTGATTGGTTGCATTGAGACACATGTCACTGGTAACCGTTTAAGTATCTTTCTGAAATCCCCTAAAATCAGCCATCATTAAATGCAATTAATCATGGTTTATTTCTCTCTCTTAAAGCATTTATGTTTACAAAAACTTTTTCAAAATCTATTTAAACACCATTCACACCATTCACAACGTTTACCCTAACTTTCGTTTTCAATCAATATTTCTGTTTTCTTGTGTTTTCTGTGTTCTTCTTTCTCAAGAAACCCCTTAAAGCTTTTTCAAAAAATCCTTGTGTGAACATGGCTTCTAGCAGCAATCTCTCTTTAGGTTCCCAGAAAGATGCATCAGCTGAGCAATATGAAGTTCCTCTCAAAACGCTACTCACTCCAGTCAAGAACCTTGAAGTTCTGTCAGAGATTATAGTGGATTTCAACAGTTTGAAGGAAAATGGTTTTGATTTATCAGAAGAGATTCACGCTCAAGGATGGGAGAAATACTTTGACAGGTTGGTGGGTCCAACTTTTCCTATTTTGGTGAAGGAATTTTGGATTCACGCGTCTTCCTCAAATCACCAAGTCACTTCTTACATAATGGGGAAGAAGATTGTGATTACTGAAGACCTAATTGCAAGACTCATTGGGTACAATGGTGGTGATATTTGTTGTATAGATATGGCAGAAAGATGCTCAGATGTTGCTGTTATAGCAAGAGAAATTTTCACGCTGGGGCTTCCCTCCAGCAAGATAAGGGATTTGAGAGATAAGCACATAATTTGGGCAAAGATTATTCTGGGATGTTTCAACCACAGGAAGCCTACCAGCTCTCCTGATTACATAAACATAGATCAGCAGTTTCTGATCTATTTTATTTCTCAGAGGGTAAAGATTAATCTAGCTCATCTTCTGTTCAACCATCTGAGAACAAGCGTCAAGGAGACAAGAGAAGATGAACGCACTAAAAGGGATTGGATACCCTTGGGCAGATTGATATCAGATATTATGACTGAGAATAGGCTGATTAAACATTTGACAGAGGCACAAGAGATCAGCACCCTGGAACCTTCTGTTGGCAAGCAGCTGAATGCCAAGAATCTGAAGAAGATGAAGCTAATAGAGAATATTAAGAAGGAGCCCAACATCACTCCTTTTGCTGAAATCTCCAGCAGAAGAGTCCCTCTGGACGACTTCCCTATGTTCTCAGAGATTGACTCAAAGCCTCAAATCATTCTGAGATACTTGGATGCGTGCAAAGCTGATGGTACAACACCTAATCTAAATATTCAAGATCTTCAGCAGAAGGCACCAGAGGTTGTTCTGAAGAAGACTAAGAAGAGAAAAGCTGCTCCAGAAGGATCATCACAACAGACTCCAAAGAAAAGAGGTAATCCTGTTTCTGTATCTATTTTAAATTCAACTGCTGTTTCCACATTTATTCCTACTCCCACTCCAACTCCAGCTGATATCCCAACACCCCAAACCTTTGAAGATTTTAACACTGACTTTGACCCTTCTGAGTCATTAACCCTCATAAGATCCCGCTCTAAACCATAAAATCCAAACACTGCAACCATACCAGAACCAGAACTTGCTCAAGTTCTTTCTGATATTGACCAACACTCTTCCGCTCCCCAAACAGAAAATCCAAATCCAAACTCAGAAATTCCCATCTCACCACAACCTGACATTCCACTCTCACCAATACCAGAAACTCCACTCTCTCCCATACCAGAACCTGAAATTCCATAACCTTCCTCTCCTCAACCAGAAAGTAATCCACCATCTCCTCCACATGCACAATCACCACAGCCTGAGACTCAAAACTCTGAGGCTCAAACCTCTGAGTCTCCTGAACCACAACCCTTGGCCATTCAATTGCCTTGTGGTACAACTGTTAATATGTCTCAACTACCATATTCACCAGAAACAACTCCACTCAATACCCCATCAAGTCCAATCGTTATTTCTGATTCTCCTACTCCCTCACCTAAGAAAAATTCAGAAAACCACAGCAAGACAGTCATTGACTAACAATCCTTGAACGCCTTGATGCAATAAACCAGAAAACTGCCATCCCTAAGCCGAAACAACCAGATGTTGGTTCCAGCATTTTGAACTTCGAAACAGATATACAGAAGTGGATCACTTCTTTGAAACAAGCAAGTCTGGAAGTGGTTGATCCTGCTGTATCAGATCATCTCTGGACTCAATTCAGAAGATGGGTATGCGCTGAAACCTTTAAGCTGCAAGACCAGAGCTATGGACAGGCTCAACAGAACTTCAGCAATCTGCTGAAGGAAATGGAAGGTCCAGTTCTGAGCAAGCTGCTGAAGGAAGAAGTTCTCCATCTGGACAGTGAGCCCTGGTCTAAAAAGCGTCCAGCATCTCAAGTTCAACCTGCAGAAGAACAGAAGATGAAGACTTGGGTCAAGTAGAAGAATCTATAGAAAGCTCTGAGAAGCAGCCTGTATCTGAAGATCCTCAAGGTTCCTCTCTTGACAGGCAGACTCTGGAAAATTTGAAGAGATCAGACATGCTGATGAATGAACGGATGGACAAGCAGGATATCAAGATTGAATCTATAGCAAGCATGGTAGCTAAGCAAAACGAAACCAGCGAACAAATCAAGAGCATGTTGGAAGCTCTGTTCACACGACTTCCTCCTCCTTCTTAGATTTTTCTTATGTTTTCCTTGTTTTCTTTACATGTTTGTCTGTAATATTTTTCTACTTGTTCTAAACTATCATTGCTTCTGTTTTAATACAAACGTGTTTTACTCTAATCTTTTTAACTCTGATTAACTATGCTTTTTGGTAGCTGACAAAAAGGGGGAGAAAGAATGATATTTTTCAATAACGGTTTACTGAGACAAAAGTCTCAAACATTCTAACATTCTTATATATTTGAATGTCCTTGTTCTGAAAAGCTTACAGGTACAAGAATCTGAAGAACTCTGATAAAGAAAAACTCTGATGCTCAAAGAAAGGTTCAATAAAGTTCTGATATTCAAGGACTCAAGGAATCAAAGGGAAATAATCAACTCAAGGGGAGTTTTTCTCATCATTACTCTGATACTTTTTACTCATTATCCTCTAAGCTCTGATACTTTTTCTCATTATCTGATTATCTCTGATATCGTTTCCTCTTTATCCTTAAACTCTGATACTTTCTTCATTTTATTTTAATTGAAAAAATCTGGTTTTTGTCATCATCAAAAAGGGGGAGATTGTTAGAACATAGTTTGATTCTACAACCCTCAGTTAGAGTTTTGATGATAACAAAATACAAGATTAAATGAATTATGAGTTTTATATATGACATAGATGCTACCTAAAATTATGTTGTGTATTTGCAGGAAACTCTGATGGAATCAGCATCAGAATATCAGAATATCAACATCAGCATCAGAAGATATGTCACATCAGAAGATCAAACATGTGCTTACGCTGAAGTCTGATGAACAGAATCTGCGCTCAACATGCTCTGACTCTGAGCAAGATCATAACCATGTCATCAGCATTCAGAAGCGCCAGAATAAGCTAAAGCCAAGAACGCTCTGATCTTCATTGCGCAGAACATTCTGAAGTATCAACGGTACTGCATTCAAGGCAAATTAATTACCAACGGCATTATTCCAAGACAAAGATCTTCTCAATATGGAAAGAATGTTATGAGCATTGAAATGGAATTATGGACTGCAACGTATCTATTCCAAGAAGTATTTAAACAAATCAGTGAGAAGAGAAATGGCTAATACTTGAGAATATTCTTTCACGCACATACGCATAAGCTAATTATCTTCGTCCTCACTCATTCAGTTTGCTAAAGCTCTCAACTGCTTACTCTATAATTCTAGCATTCTAGTTTCATATAAGCTTCATTTTGTGTATTATCACAGTTGTAATATATAGTTTTTGTAGAAAACATCAAACACACATAATTGTTCATTTATCTGTAAGAAAGAATTTCCTTGAGAAACCGGTCTGTGGTTTAGACTCAAGAAGGCTTTAGCAGTTGTTAAAGCAGTTTTGTATTCAATTGAATATAGTGGATTAAGACCTCGTTGGAGAGAGGAGAAATCACCTTGACGGGTGGACTGGAGTAGTTTGAGATCAAACAAACAAGGATAAAAATATCGTGTTGTCTGCATTTGATTTCAAGTTTCAACAATTCAACCCCCCTTCTTGTGTTTTTCACATCTTCATCGAGTATTAACCAACTTCACTTTGCACCAAAGCCGACTACCTCACTACTTTAAAATGGCCAAGTTGTTCAACTAAGGTTCTACAGTCAGTTAGTGCTTCGTGACACCATACAGCGGCCCCATATTCTCCTTGACTGGACTCAAGGGACACCGGTACCAACAAATGTGTCACACTAATGTAGCCATCGCTTCAACCATGTCGGTATACGCTGCATAGTCCCCACGATCTATTGCTACTTACCTAAAATAAAGGATAGTAAGAGTCGCAATTGTTGCGGATAGTAAGAGTCACCACTGACTTTTCTTTTATCCAATAAAGGAAAGGGTGAAAAGAACAGGAAAGACTTTTTGAGAATTTTTCTTGAGTTCGGGGGGTTGGTTATGAAAAGGGAATGTGTTATCACCCTTTTCATTCGTAGTTATCTACGGTCTCTTAATTGCTAGCTCACTTTGAATTGCTTTTGTGAATGTGTTCATTTGAAAATATTTTGAAAAGTGTTGTCGTTGGGAAAACTTTGTAATGATTCTCGTCTCTATAAGAATGCACACAAAGTGTTGACTTTGAAAATATTTCAAGAAAGTGTTGGTGTGTTGAAATATGTTTGTTTTGAAATGTTTGTGAGCAAGCAACTACGAGCGTTCTACCTACTCAAAAGAAAGTCTTAGTTATTTTTCTCCTCCTTTAGAGAGTTCTATTCTACCATTAGTTAGTAGAAAGCCTTATCATTGGATGTGAGGGACAAGCATGTGTCATCGTACAGTCATAGAAGTCAACTTGTAAGATGTTTTAGCAATTTTCGTAAGGGACTAAGATCATTTATGGAAGGCAAAATTTGAAGGGTCATAGAGGGACTATGATCTTTTAATCGAGGGTCTTAGCTAAAATCATCTCACATTCAAGGGACATGACTGTTTAAATCTGAGGTAAAAAGTGTGGGTTACCCTATAGGTGCAAGTGTGAAAAGTATTTTGTTTTCAAGTATATTGTCTTTGAATTAGGATTGTCTAATGTTTGATTTTAAATCTTGTCATACAAACCCTAATTACTAGCAATAATATGGAAAGCGATAAATTGCGGAATTTAAATGTCCCACGCTATTACAACACTTTGGGGATATGGAGTACAAGTTTGCAAATGAGGGGAGGAAAGCAATAAAGCTCTAATTACTATTACAAACCATTGAACATGAATAAAAATAGAATGTACAAAATGTAAATAGAAAAAAGAAATTTGTTTTTAGGGTTTTTTGATAGAAAAGGTTTTAGTAGTTAACCTAATAAACTAATTAATTTTAATTACAAAAAAAGAAGTTAATGAACTATATAATCAAAACCTAAAATTTAAATTAATTCAAATACAATCTAAGTCTAATTTAATTTGTTTAGAAAATAATTTTGAATGTTAGTGTCAATTCCCAACAATGGAAAATGTCCAATGTAACCTTAAGGACCCAAAGTTATAGCAAAAATCTCAAAATTAGGATTTCTGGAGCCTGGGCTGACACGGGCCGTGCCACCGAACACGGGCGCCCGTGTCAGAATCTTCCAATTGCCTTCTGCACAATTTTTTTGCCCCAGCTGAATTGACATTGGCCATGTCGTGTGACACGAGCACCCGTGTTAGCTTCTGCCTTACCCTTTTTGCACGTTTTCAATCCCCAGCTATGTTGACACGGGCTGTATCGTGTGACACGGGCACTCATGTCAGCTCCTGCCTTGCCCTTTTTCCATCTCTTCCCCTTGACATGGCCCGTGTCAGGTGACACGACCACCCGTATCAGGGCTCCTGAGGCATTTTCTTGGAATTTTGGATATTTGCACTCTTATGCCTTGATTTGTCCTGTTTCATTCTTTTGAAAACGAAAACAAATGATGTATGGATAAAGATATCAAAGTTTGAGGAAACTTAACTCTCTTGGAGAAAAGTTTGAAGCCTATTCTAGCTGTTCCAGGTGAAATATTATGATTTATTAATCTCCCTTGGACATTCTTGAAGCTATGCCAATCCTTACTTTGTGCTGGAAGTTGCTGAATCACTCCAACCAAGTCAAGTTGCAAGGTATTGTTTTTGAGTTTGGAAGATGGTGATAATGATGTTACAGAATTTGTTCTTGTGTTTGAACAACTTCTATATGATATATGTGAAGTATTTGGATGATTTTTTGGACAAAACTTGCAAGTTTTGAGAGGTTCAAAGATTTGGATTTCAAAGTTCAAAAATGAAGGTTTTGTGAACAATTCTGGTTTTTGAGAGTATAAGGGGTTTTGAGGGATTGTGCAATTGTGTTTCCTCTCTTCCTTTTTTTCTTTTTCTTTTCTCTTCCCCCCCCCCCCCCCCTTTTGTCTTGAAAATTCTCCCTCTATTCATAGGCAAGAGGTTTGAGGACAAGAGCTGATCAGGTTTACAAATTATGGAGTTATGGCTTGGTTGGATTGTAACTGGGGTTCATGACCTTTCAATAGTTCCAATGTGGGCATGGCCTAATTTTAGGGGTGCTTTACAGGTTGTAGATGGTTGCTTCTTGCTTTAATATTGTGTATATGCAGAAGAAACCATTGAGAGGATCAAGGAGTTGACATTGTGATTAAAGCATGCTTTATGTAAATGGCAATGGTGCCTTTGTGCCATAAATGGAAAGATAATTTGGACAATGGCTCAAAAACTTGGGTAATGGCTCAAAAGTATGCTTAATCTTATGATTATGGATAGATTTGAAGGTTTAGAGGCCTGCAAAATGGGATTATGCAGCATGACATGAAGATTTGATCTCATGTTCATCACAAAATGACTTGTGTTTCAAGAATGGATACCCAACTTCATCTCTTCAAATATCCTAGCTCAAGCATGATAAATTTGTGCTCTTGGATATTTTGGAAATCTTGAAACATTGTATATAACTTTCATGTTGATCATTTTCACTAAATCAATAAGAAGATGGGTGAAAATTGGCCAAGAAGTTGAGATAAAAACTGACCAAAACCTGTTGAAAATTTCTCTAAGTGTTAGATAAAAATGTCATGACTTCATGGGCTTATATCTTCAAATCTAAGCATTTTTTGGACATAAACCCTCTAATATAAAGTTGTAGAATTCATCAAGATCTACAATTTTAATGTTAAAATTTTTCTTTGAACCATCTTACATCTTGGTGAAAAACTATCATGAAGTAATGAAATTATGAAGGATGAAAACACTTAGAATTTTTCTAAGTCTTGGAAATCTTGACTTTTTGTTTACTTTCTTGATTCTTGATGATCAAGTTTGATATTTTTGAATGCCTTGATGAATTTTGATCTTTGAAATTTAATATTGACTAAAAAGTCAAAGTTTGACTTTTTGTGTATCAGTTAACTTTTTACCCAATACAATTGATTTTCAGTCATTTGAGCAATTTGTGATGTAAGACTTGAAACTGGGCATGCATTCTTGGAGACCTATAATGAACCATGAAAGTAATTTGAGTCATCAAAAGTCCAATTGTCCTTGAGAAAACCAAAACCCTAATTTGTGGACTCAATGCTTAGGAGGTGAACATGTCTGATCAAACCTTGAGAATCCTTGGGCATTTGAAATCTGATCTAACCTGATCAGAGTTAGACCGTCATAGCTGGCTTCGGGCAGAGCTTGAATGAGAAGGGGGGGGGGGGGGGTGCCTGCAAGACACTCCGATGGTAAAGTGAGAAGCGGAATGAGCAAGCAAGTATGAGTTTAGGTGTGAATGAATACCTGACCTTCTCATGAGAGAGGGTATTTATAGCCCCCAACGTTGGGCCAAGGTCCCCACTATTGGGCCACGCAGAGGCCCAATAACAGGAACTGCCAGGGTTTACGTGAGTATGGAGTCCAGCAAGTGGACTCCCCCATGGTCAACTGCTCCGCGAGAATAGGGCTAGACCCGAGATTCCTGGAGGGAAGTTTAATATGTCTGTTGAGAAATGGTGGGTCACGTCCCCCAACGGTTGGACGGGGAGGTGCCCTATAATCCCTAACTTGGGCTGTATTTGGGCCTTTCGCTCGTAGGGAAAATGTAGGCCCATTCCAGATCAAGAGCCCCCCAAGTTATTGTCCTCGAGTTAGAGGGTGGTGAATTAAGTTCAGTTCTCATTACCGAAGTCTTGGTCGAGGTAGAGGGTCGAAATCCCCAAAGGGAGCGGATCATTGCCCGCGGGGGGCAGGCTCAAACACGTCGGGGAATATCATGGACGAGCGGGGATCGGGACCGAAAGGTTCAACTGCTTGCTCGAGGGTGCATATTGGCAGTGAGGGGCCTCTGCGAGGTTCCCTTTGACATGCCCGTCCCCTGGGAGTTGTTAGTTCGTCGAGCATTTCCTCGTCTTCGAGATGGTTAAATGGATGTGCCCCTTTGCGCACTCTAGTGCCGAGCACTTCCTCGTGTAGGTATTTGCCCTTACGTTTGTGGGTGACTCGTATGAGTCGGGCATTTGCCCGCCAGTCCAGAGGATTTCGTGTTTGATAGTTGAGCCACGTGGCTAGTGCTTTGGGGTGCCACCCCTTCAAGGAAAAATCAAAAGGGGCCAATGAGGTGATGACCCTTCATGTGGGATTCCTTGGGGTGTGGGTCGCCTATAAAAGGGGGCCCTTGGGACTCATTAGTCATCTTCTCAAGCCCCCATCTTTCCTTTTCTTGTGGCGTGAGGCGGCCCTCTCAACTTTCCAGTTTTTTCCTCAAAGTTCTTCATCCAAGTAAGTTATAACCTCTCAACACCATGTTTCTTGGGCTTTTCTAGATTAAATGTCAAAAATTTGTCTTGATTGGATGAACATCCATGAGTTTTGTGATGCATGTTCATGAATGTTCATCTGAATTCATGGGTTTTGTGTCGAGCACTCATGAAGGTACCAGGCATCTATGAACACACATTCATGAGTTTCATAAATATTCATGAATGTTCATTTGGGTTCATGGGTTCCGTGTCGAGCACTCATGAATGTGTCGGGCACCTATGAACATTCGTGTTATAGTGTCAGGGGGAATCCTTAGGTTAGTGTGTATCTGGGTTTATGCTCGGTGAATGATTCCCCGACTACATGTCCTCGGATTGTAATGGTCTGCTTTAGCATGTCGAGGGCTTGGGTCGAGTTCGTCTCCCTTTCACTTGATCTGCGGTGGAAGGGTGGATTTGATAATGTCAAATTCACTAACTTCCCCTGTTTTTCAGGTACAATGGCACGCTGCCAAGGGGGCGATATTCCGGCCACCCATCACGATGACGAACCCTGTAGCGATGAGGAGGATCCTTTGGCTTCAGTTGCTCCAGAGCCCAGGGACAAACGATCGTGCTTTTTGCGGGATGCGACAGACACGTTTAACTTCTCGGAAGAACACACAGAGGGGGCTCTGGCCAACTGGATGCATCAAATACCTCATGAGGACCGAAGCATATGCTCGATGTATCTGGGAAAACAGTTCCCCATGTACGAGTTTTCTTTCAAGGAGGTGGGGATGCGCCTACCTTTTAACAATTTCCAGGTTGGAGTTTTCCAATGGATCCAGTTGGCGCCTTCCCAACTCCATCCAAACGCGCTGGCATTCATGTGGGCGTTCGAGCTCGTCTTCAATACCTAGGGATAGGCACCACGCTGCCCCTTTTCTTCCACATCTTTCATTTTCAGAGAAAATCTATCCAAGGGAGACAGGTGTGGGTCTCCTTTAAGCAGTTCGAGAAACTCTTCCGGCCTTATCTGGAGTCTGTGCGAAATTTTAAGGAGAGGTACTTTGTCGTGAAGCCCTTGACGGACGCGACCATAGATTCTCTCTAGGCCCAGGTGGAAGAGTTGGAGGACGGGCGGCCAGTTACCTGACTTATGGCCCGATTCCCGCTTGAATGGAAGTGGAGGCATTACGAGCAACGACCCGAATACTATGCGGTGAGACCCGAGGATTTAGATGCCCAAGATAAGCTTTCGTACGAGAAGCTGTCTGCTTATGTTAAAAGTTTCTCCCCCGCGAAGTGCGTGGAAATGAACGACGCCCTGCTGTTTGACGAGGATGGGGAGTATCTCTTGGTCAATAGGTTGATCAATACTAAGGACTTACTTGAGTGCTCCTCGAATGGGGAAGCCATGAGGCTCTTAGGTAAGGCGTAGCTGTTTATTTTCTCCTTTTATAAGCGGGGACGTGTTCCACTCTGTTTTTGATTTTTCTAACTCGACTAATGATTCTCTTTGAATGTAGGTCGAATGGTGTCTCTTTCCGAGCGTTTGCTGAAACTGAGGCCAAAGAATGCATCGACTTCTGGACCATGAAGAAGAGTTGCCCAGCTCTAGAAGCAGGCCAAGCCTACCGGTCGGGGTAGTGGTTCCCCCTCCTCCTCAAAAAATCCAGCTTCTTCTGATCCGTCCCAGATTCCAGGCAACGAGCCCGTGGCCAAGAGGAAGCGTGCAAATAGCACTGCGGGTGTACCGTCCGAGGGTGAAAAAACGTCCGCGGGGGTTTTCGTGTTGCCTCGGTGCTATCTAAACCGCAACCTCTTCCGCGATGGGGACTCCCTCGGCCTGCACGAGGAGGAGAGGGAGGCCATTTTGACTGAAGACAAGGAGCTTCATTGGCAGCACTTGGACGAGGACGTGGCTGCTGTGAAGAGGGTGCTCGAGATGGCCCTCTCGCTTAACGATGAGTCCTCGAGCGCTCAATCCGCTCTCGACACGGTCTATGCCAAAATCCATAAGCTAAAGGTCAAGAATGAGAAGTTGAAGGGCGACATCCTCAACCATGAGTCAAAATATGAGGCCCAAGTTCAACTTCTCAAGGATTTAAACAAGCTGAGGCCTCAGTTGGAGATGGCCACAAGGGAGAACGAGTGTCTGGTCGCTCGTAATTTGGAGCTGGAAGGGATGACTGCTTCGGTCGAGGACGAGACCAAGACGGAGAAAAACATGGCGACCCAGGCAGATTTGATTGCTTGCATCCACTTGCTCGAGCAGGACGTGATTGATACTCTTGGATATAGCTTCAACATCATCGTCGAGCAATTGAAGATCTTGAATCACGGGGTCGAGTTAATGGTTGAGGGGGAGGAGCCATTCAACCAAGTCGTTGATGGGAAGATCCTCTATCCCCCGGAGGACAGCGACATGGAGGATCAAGTTTGAATGTATTCAGTTCAGGGCCTGCGTGTCCGTTGTTATTTTAGGGCCTGCGTGCCTGCTATTATTCTTTTGATTTTGAGGTTGTCATTCCTAAGTTGTAAATTTGAACAACGTCGGCCCATGTGGTCTGCATATTTATAATTGCGTTATTTATTTGTTTCTTTGAGTATTGATAACTTTTTGGATGTATGTTCCCGACCATTGTTGTGGCCGTTATGAATATTTTCACGAAGTTCGTGTTCACGTGGAGATGCCTATTCGACCCAAATATTGGTTTGACACACTTTGAAATGTGTCGAGGGCGCAGAGCGGCTGTCCGTGGGACGGGCGCATGATCGCGATTAGGATCCTACGCTCGTGGCGTAAACTGCCCATCGCGAGCTTGGTGTTCTGCCATGTTGGGGTACTTCGATAGTGGGGCTCGATCGAGATATCCCTGTCGGGCAAGGGTGTTGCTCGTCAATGTGAGCAACATTATGCTTTCGTTGGTTGGTAGGCAGTGTCCGTACCTCAACACGCCTATGTGGTCGAGATTTTTCCCTTTGTCGACTAAAGGTGAATATTCGACGGTGAAAGTCCTCAGCTAGTGAGGGACTTTAGCTGTAATATTGTTTCAGCTTTGCAGCGTTCTAGGGTCTAGGAAGTGGTTCTCCATTTAATTGCTCGAGGTAATATGCTCCGGTTCCCGTAGCTCCCTGGACGCGATAAGGTCCCTCCCAGTTTGCGGCCAACTTTCCTTCACGGGAATCCTTCTGGTTTCTCCGCAAGACTAGACTACCGACCTGAAATTCGCGTCTTATGACTTTGCTGTCGTGGCGTAGGGCTACCTGCTGTTTCAGAGTGGCCTCGCATAGGGCTGATCCTGACCGGATTTCTTCGACAAGGTCGAGCTTGTCTCTTAGAGCCACGTCGTTCATCTCCTCGTCGAGGGGCATCTCAGTTCGCCTTGATGGCTCCATGATTTCTACCGGGATGACTGCCTCGGTGCCGTAGGTCAGACAGAACGGGTTCTCACCAGTCATCGAATGGGGAATTATGCGGTAAGCCCATAGAACACTATGTAGCTATTTTACCCATCCCCTTTTTGCTTCGCCTAACCTGCACTTGAGTCCTCGCAAGATGACCCTGTTTGAGGCCTCGACTTGCCCGTTAGTTTGGGGGTGCTTGACTGAGGTAAAATGCAGTTTGGTGCCGAGTTTGGAAACAAATATTTGAAAGCCTTGGTTGATGAATTGGGTACCATTATCTGTGACGAGCGCCTGCGGGATTCCAAACTGGGCGAGCACGTTTCACTTGTAGAAGCGAAGGATGTTATGCGAGGTGATTTTCGCGAGGGCTTCGGCCTCTATCCACTTTGTAAAATATCTATGGCCATGATGAGGGATTTGTTTTGGTACGTCCCTTGCACGAATGGTCCGAGGATGTCCATTCCCCACCAGGAAAATGGACACAGGGATGATAATATATTCAGCTCGTGTGGTGGGGTGAGGTGCATGTCGGCGTGCCTTTGGCATTTGTCACATCTCTTGACGTGGTCTTTAGCGTCTTGCTGCATTGTCGGCTAGTAATACCCCGCTCGCAGCGCCTTCCTCGCTAGGGACTTGCCGCCCATGTGTTGGGCGTTAATCCCTTCGTGTATTTCCCGTAATATCTCGGGGACTGCGGATTCTTCGATGCACTTCAAGAGTGGGATGGAAAATCCCCTACGATATAGTTTATGCTTGAGCACCACGTAGGAGCATGCTCGTCGTTTGGTCGTGGCTGCTTCTCTTTGGTCCAGGGGGAGTTCCCCCTTCGTTAGGAAGTTGAATACTGGGGTCATCCAACACGAGCTATCTCCGATGGCATTTACCTCGGGTGGAGTCGTGGATTTTTCGAAGCTCGGGCGAGATAAAGACTCTTGTATGACGGATTTGTTTTCGCCTTTCTTTTCCGTGCTTGCGAGCTTCGAAAGTATGTCGGCCCTTGTGTTTTGCTCGCGTGGTACGTGCGAAATTTCTGCTCGTTCGAATTTTTTCATATGCTCCCAGACCAAGTTCATATATTCGATGAGGCTGTTGTTCTTAGCCTGGTATTCCCCTTGAACTTGGGATGCGACGAGTTGAGAGTCGGTGAAAATTTGTATTTCACGGGCGCCTAAATCCTCGGCCAGTCTTAGACCTGCGAGTAGGGCCTCGTATTCCGCCTAGTTGTTCGAGGTTGTTAAGGAGAGGGTGAGCGAATGCTCGACCACCACGCCTTCCTCATTCTCTAGGAGGATTCCTTCACCGCTCCCGGTCGAGGTGGATGCTCCGTCGACGAAGATGATCTACTTGTGCTCTTTGCGTACGGGGGGTTATGAGCGGTCATCTCAGCGATGAAATCAGCCAAGGCCTGTGACTTTAGGGATTTCCTACTCTCGTATTGGATGTCGAACTCATAAAGTTCCAAGGACCACTTCAACATTCGACCCGCCTTGTCTGGTCGACCTAGGAGCTGTTTCACGGGCTAGTCTGTTTGCACCATGATCGTGTGCGCGAGGAAGTAGTGTCTGAGCCTTCTCACTGTGTTGACGAGGGCCAGAGCCACCTTTTCTATCTGTTGGTATCTAACCTCGGGCCCTTGAAGCACCTTGCTCATGAAATAAACGGGTTTTTGTCTGTCATGCGTCTCACGAATGAGGGCTGCGCTGATGGCTTCGGCCGAGACGTCTAGGTATAGAAACAAGGTTTCCCCGTCAAATGGTCGTGATAACACAGACGGATATGAGAGGCTTTGTTTGAGATGGATCAGAGCCTGCTCGCATTCCTCGGTCCATTCGAAAGCCGCTTCCTTGTGAAGGAGCTTGAAGAAAGGGAGGGCTTGTTGAGCGGATTTCACAACGAAACGGGATAGTGAGGTGAGCGTGCCATTCAAGACTTGTATGGATTTTTTCGATGTAGGTGTGGGGAGGTCGGAGAAAGCCCTGGAACTTGTCGGGGTTGGCTTTGATTCCTTGTTCTGTTAAGTAAAATCCGAGGAACTTGCCCGCCTTAACCCCAACGTGCACTTCTCGGGGTTATACCTCATTTTGCATTGCCTTGCTTGGGCGAAGACTTCCCTGAGATGAGCAGCATGGTCGATGTCTGCTCGGGACTTAAAAATCATGTCGTCCATGTATACCTCGAGCATATCCATGATTTGGTTGTGGAAGACTTTGTTCATCATCCACTGGTACGTTGCTCCTGCATTTTTCAGACCGAAGGGCATTACGTTGTAGTAATAGTTTCCCGAGCTAGTCATGAAAGCAGTGCAGTGTTTATCGCTTATTGCCATCGAGATTTGGTTGTAGCCTGAATAAGCATCCATAAAAGATAGAATTTTATAGCCGGCCGAGTTGTCGACCAGCATATCAATATTAGGTAAAGGGAACGCATCTTTGGGGCATGCCCGGTTAAGATCGGTGTAGTCAACGCACATTCTCCATTTTCCATTATTTTTCTTAACAAGTACAACATTTGACAGCCAGGTTGAATACCGGGCTTCAGAAATAAAATTTGCCTCTAGGAGGTCTTTTACAGCTTTTTCAGCAGCCTCCGCTTTCTCCGGAGACTTCCTACGTCTATGTTGTACTATTGCCCTAGCGGCTGGATCAATAGCGAGTTGATGACAGGCGACCTCAGGGTCGAGACCGGGCATCTTCGTAGCACTCCATTCGAAAAGATCCACATTTCCCCTCAAGCAAGCCTTGATCTACTTTCTTGCCAAGTCGGGGATTCCGGTGTCAATCTTCACTCCTCTGCTTGGGTCTTCGCCGAGGGGGACGAGCTCGAAGTCCCCGTGCGGAATTGGTCGGAGGGGAACTTGCTCGCCGCTGGAGGGCCCGTCCTGGTCGAAGCAAGTGTATAGGGATATTGAGTCGACCTTTGGAGGGCCCCTCTGTTCTTCTGCTCTAACGGGCTCTGACCGCTGAGGCTCTGATCGCTCAGTTGCAGCTTTCTTGGCGGGCCGTATGCTGGTGTCGACTGTGTTGTGTCCCTTAGATGCCACGTTGAAGCACCTTCAGGCAGCTGCCAGGTCACCTTGAATAGTGGCGACCCGTGCCCTTTTGGTGTAGAACTTCATCTTCAAATGGACGGTGGAGGGCACCGCGGTCAGCTCTGCCAGTGTCAGCCTTCCGAGAATGCAGTTGTAGAGGGACGGGAAATCAATGACGAGGAAGTGCACCTTGATCTGCCTGGTAGCAGTATCCTCGCCGAACGTGACCATAAGCTCGACGTATCCCTAAGGCTTAGACGTCGAGCCATTAAAGTTTTACAGGTCTGACCCCACGTATGGTGAAAGGTGAGAGTCGTCGAGCTGCAGAGTTCTAAACAACTGGCTGTACATTACGTCGATGGAACTTTCCTCCTCGATGAGGATGTGATGTACATCGAAGTTGGCCATTCTTGCCCTTATCAGCAGAGGGATGGCCGAATTGGGGGGCCCTTCGGGGAGCTCCTCGAGGTAGAAGGTGATCGGCTCTGATCTGCCTTTCACCCTTTCAAAGGTAACCGTTTGAGGGGGGGAGGGGCGTGTCGACCAGCTCGTCCAGCTTCCTCTTAGCTGAATTTATGGTTAAATCATTAAACCCTCCACCATTGATGACCATGGCAGAGGGGAAGTTTTCCCACCCGTTGTGTGTAGACATAGGTTCTTGCAGATGTTCGGGGACGTAGAAGTCCTCGGGTCTTATGACGGAGAAAGCGGTTTGGATGGGAACCGACTCGTCAGATGGTCGGACATCCTCTTCTACTTCCCTCGTCTCAAGAGCATCCCGAAGAGGAGCGTCGTTTCACCGATATTGTTTCAGTCTTCCCCCTTTTATGAGGGTCTCAATGGCGTCCTTGAGGTGGACGCAATCTTCGGTCAGGTGCCCGTGGCTCCGGTGGTACTGGCAGTATTTGCTTCGGTCCACCCCGGGTTTGGCAGGAGCAGGGAGGGGACGTTTGACACTGCCGTCCTTGAAGTCTGTACTTGCGCACTCCGCTAAGATGCGCTCGCGGGAAGCCATTAGAAGAGTGTATTCGGTGAACCTCCCCGAGGGCCCCCTCTGTTCCCGGGCGTCTCAGGGTTTATCGTCCCTTCTCTTCTCTCCAGTTCGTCAAGGAGGGGCAATGTCTTGTCGCGGATTACTGCTGGATCTGCGGTTTCTAGGGTCTCGGGCTCTGTTGGCCATTTCTCTCTCCTCGTAGTCCATATAGGCCCTGGCCTTTTCGAGGAGGGTATCAAACGTCCAGGGTGGTTCAATGCCTACGACTTTTCTGAATTCGGTGCCGGGGAGAAGCCCCCTCTCCAGCAAGTACCTCTTCATATGGTTCGGGCAGGGGACTTGGATGGCTTCCCGGTTGAAGCGGTCAATGAATTCTCTCAAGGTCTCATCGTGTTTCTGGACGATGGCCTCGAGTCCTGCTTCGGTCTTTGGGTGTCTTCGCGAAGCAGTGAACGAGATGATGAATTGGTTCTTCAGGTTTTTCCAAGAGGTAATTGACCCTGGGGCGAGACCTTTGTATCAGTCCATATTCGCTTTCCTCAGAGTCGTGGGGAACAAGAAACTTGATTGGTCCCCCGAAGTTGTGGTAGTGGAGCATGGCTTCGAACCCGTCTATATGGTTGACCAGGTCAGCGATGCCGTCGTACTCCTTTAAGTGGGGAGGCTTCTCCATGCCCGGGGGAATGGGCTCCTCCATAATAGCTTGTGACAAGGGACTGCGGGGGTCATCCTCGTCACTCTGTTCGGGAGAGAGGGATGAAGATCCGATGTAGTGGCGGTTACGGTGGCCCTGGTCGGGCAGAGCGTTCCTTGGGTGGTATGACCGTTGATGGTTTCCCCCGTGTATGTCTCTGGGGGGTCTTCTTTCTTTCCGCGAGGGGCCATAGTCGCGCCTTCCTGCATCGACGAGCGGTTCTCTCTCCAGAGGGGGTCGTCGCCCAAGTGGTCGGGGTGACGGGCTTCTAGAGAAGTCCCGGTTCTGTCTCCGTGGGGGAGATTGGGGATGTTCGTCCGCTTGTCGAGGGGGAGGAGATTGAGGTCTCTTGTGTCTTCTCGGGAGCCTTCGATCATCCTCAAGCACTCTCAGTCTTTCCCCCTAGGAGAAGATGAGATAGTTGGTTTGGTTGATCGCCACAAACAGCACCCGGGTCATAGCGTCTGCCCCGGCGGGGACAGGGACCTCGTGAAATTGGACGGGTGGATAGTTCACGGGAGGTGGTCGATCTTATTCAAGTCGAGGAGGGATTTATGTAGAAGAAGTCGTGGCTCCATCCATATAGTTAGAAGGTCCAAGCATATTGACACCAGGGACCATGTTATGGCTGGCGGTACCAGCGTTGTCGAGGTCGGCATTGTTGTTGGTGATGTTGTTGTTAACGTCGATGACACGGGAATTCTGGTTGTCCTGAGTCTGGTCAGCCATGACAGTCGAGGATTGTTTAGCTTTGGTCTTTTAAGTGAAGAGAAGACGGGGAAGCTTAGATTCCCATAGACGGTGCCACTGATCTAACCTGATCAGAGTTGGACCGTCACAGTTGGCTTCGGGCAGAGCTTGAATGAGATGGGGGGTACCTGCAAGACACTCCGATGGTAAAGTGAGAAGCGGAATCAGCAAGAAAGTATGAGTTCAGGTGTGAATGAATGAATACATGACCCTCTCATGAGAGAGGGTATTTATAGCCCCCAGTGCTGGGCCAAGGTCCCCACTATTGGGCCACGCAGAGGCCCAATAACAGGAACTCCCAGGGTTTACGGGAGTATGGAGTCCAGCAAGCGGACTCCCCCCTGGTCAACTGCTCCGCGAGAATAGGGTTGGACCCGAGATTCCCAGAGGGCAGTTTGATATATCTGTTAAGAAGTGGTGGGCCACGTCCCCCAACGGTTGGATGGGGAGGTTCCTCACAATCCCCAACTTGGGTTGTCTTTGGGCCTTTCGCTCGTAGGGCAAATGTAGGCCCAGTCTAGATCAAAATCTTTGATGAGAAATGTCTTGAGAAAAGGGAGGGAAAATTTTGGGGTACAACGGGTAGTACATGTACGTGACCGATCAACATCTCGGCTCATTAAAACTTGTAATCACTGGTGGCACATTCATTGCTATGTTATACAACACTAATCATCTTCATTCATGGAAACAACGGTGGTTACACAATTATGGAACTCAATAGTCACTCATTAACTGAGGCTTTTGATGAAGCAAAGGTACTCACTATATAAAGTGGCTCCCACATGAGGGATAAGCAAGACATTCATCTTGGGACGCACATATCACTATCGTAGCTCTCAAATCCCCCAATCATCTTATAAACTCAGGAACATTGGCGCCCACCGTGGGGCCTCGGAAAAATTATTCCTAGGACACACCTCAACTGACCTCCTACAGAATGTCATCACCTGGAGATCCCTAAGACATGGCACAACTACTAGCCATGGTGGAAGCCCTCATGCAACAGAATAAAGCCCTGCAAGACAGTGTTACATACCTACAACAAAGAAGCATAAGGGACGACAATTTGGAAGAGGAGCTTCTAGAACCTCAACCTCTATCGCAAGCTATCTGGGACGACCAAGTCCCAGAGAACTTCAAATCTCCATAATTGATGGCGTATCATGGCAAGACCGACCCTCAGAAGCATGTTATCACCATCAACAACCAAATGTCAATAATCGGATCCACCGATTCATTGAAATGTAAACTAATGGTCAGCACCCTCAAGGACGTAGCCCTCTGATGGTACATGAGCCTACCACGACTATCCGTGGAAAGATACACAGAACCTGGAAAAGAAATTAATCCAGCACTTCTCTGCTAACAAACATCGCAAGGTGTCTATGACATCCCTGTTCAACGTCTGACAAGGTCAAGCAGAGTCGCTCAGAGAATACCTAGCCCGGTTCAACGAAGAAACCATCAAAGTGTCTCACCCAAACCAAGAGCTATTCGTTGGATCATTCTAACACGGTCTCTGAGCAGGGCAGTTCAATGAATCCTTAGCCCAGAAGCCTGCGTCCGACATGAATAAAATCATCACTAGGACAGATTGCTACATAAAAGACGAAGAGAACAATCTGGAAAAACGGTCCAGAGATGCCCCAGAGAGAAACAAGACCAAAGAAGAGGGATCGGGAAAGGAACAAGAGTCTTCTCGGGAAACCTCAAGAGACAGGCCATGGAAAAGCACGACTCAAATATCCAACCGGTGCCCCTTTAATTCAGGTGACGCAGAAACACCCTTAAATATGAGGAGAAGCGAAATCCTGCAAGAGGTGGCACATTTAAACCTGATCCTTGAAGTACCCCCTAGCCAAAGAGTCAATGTCGTAATGGGGAGTGATACTGGGGCTTGGTGTAACTATCACCGAATCCGGGGATATCACACTGATGATTTCCTCTAGCTAAAGAAGGAAATCGAGAAACTGATACAAGCGGGGAACTTGCTAACTTATGTCAAAGAGGGCAAAACCCAGCCGGTAAAAGATATACTCGGAAAAAAAGTACGAACTTGGAAGAGTCGTCCCAAAAGAAGGGAAAAGGCACCAAAGAGGTGCACGAGACTAAGACATCTCGCCATAACCTTAACACCATCACGATCAGATTCGCTGGCGGCGAAAAAACTAGCTCATCCAGAAAGAAGTACGCTCGCACCGTGATGCACGTGTCTGAGGACATAGCCAGGGTCTGGGAACAAGACCTCAACCCGGTTAGCGTCTCCAAAAGAGACACGGTCGACATCATGGCACATGAAAATGACCCTATGGTCATCAAGGTACAAATCCGTGACTGGAGTGTAAAAAGGGTGTTGGTTGAACCTGGTAGCTCAACCGATATACTCTATTGGGAAGCCTTCAAAGGAATGTAATTCGATACGTTCGAGTTGCTGTCCTTCAACGACACCTTGGTCGGATTCTATAGAGAATAAGTGAAAGTATTTGGGCACCTCCCGGTGCCTACTACCTTCGGAAGCGGTGCTGTTATACCCCAATTTTTCCCCTAAGATCCTCTGTCATTTACAAGAATCACGGATATTTTTTGGCAAAATTCCTCAAGATACAAGTTTTTTTCTTCATCAAAATTTCTCCAAGGAACCAATGTATTAAGATTTGACTTGTGTACTTAAGACTTTATCATGTCTTCATTGAGAATGTTTTTGAGCTAGGGTTTTATTCCTCTCAACATCTCAAGTCACTTTTGCCTCAATGTGCACCCAGAGCCAAATAGTTATGGTTTTCTTCTATGATTGTGCCTGAGCATTGGTGTTGGTCATTCAATAATGATTGTTATTTTAACTTGGTTTTCTCACAAAGGCTGCAAGGATCATCATCCTATCCTCATTGGAAGTTCATCGTCAACATTTAGGGTCTCTCCTAATAGCTTTCTCTACAAGGCTTTCCTTTCAAGAAGTTTAGAGGATTTAATCAAGGGATTTATTTCTTGCGATGTTACTTGTCAAGTGATTAAGGATTGCTTTAAGTTTTCATCAAGTCAAGATATGTTTTGTTGGTTGGGCTATGGGTTAGGAGCTCACTTATGTCTCATTTTCAAAAGGAACTTGGTTGCTTCTGGAATTTGTGATTCAATTCGAGACTAGGTTTCACCAGTCGGATGACATGTATTTGTTTCATGCTCTCATGGAATATTGACGCTAGAATGCACACGGGCTATGGTGCATATTTTGTTCTCTAATTAATTCAAGCTAGAAGAATTTCATCATTCTATTATGTTTTGAAATAATACTTGAAAAGAAAATTACATTACAAAAAATATAGATCATCTCAATCAGAAGAATCTGAATTGGCTGTCACTGAAACACCGATGCCGTAAGTAAAGTCACCTAGAGTCCTTGGAGATGATGTGTTTCAAAGCTTTAATGTTGGCGAGCTTGATGAAAATCTTGCAGCTATACATGTGAATCATCAGGCAAAAACTTCAACAGATTCAATGTCTAGTGGACAAGAAGAAATGATTACACAAGATCCTGGATTAAGCAAGTCAAAGCTTGTAGTGCTACAAATTTCAAATAAAAAAAACAAGAACAACCTAGTCCAATCTCAACTTTAGAATCTACATTTGAAGAATACAATACAAATCTCGAGTCTTTGTAATGCATGAAAGGTGGTCGCATGGAATCACTGGAGCCTCTGAAGTCAAATTTAATTAACAAATTTCCCTGCATAAATAAGACCAATAAAAATGCAAGCAGAATTGATTCGCCATGAATAAAACCAAGCATATCGTTGTTAACTAGAGGAGGAAAAGAAAAATTCAGTAAAACATGTATTCAACCAAACAAATAGTTTATAATCCGTTCAAATAAGCCAGCCCTGCACTTATGAGTTAACATCGGCAATAATTTTCACCAGTCGACAATTATCAGAGGAGTCTTGCGTTGCTTGTGACATTCTAAGTCATGCCCTATTGCAAAATTTTCAAACCATGCGAAGCCCTGCATTAGTGTAGAATTAGTTCAAGAAATTCAAAGAAATAACATTTCAAAATCAAACTCAAGTAGAAAACCAGTTTAGCATAAAATAGAAAAACTCCAATCTCATATCAATTCTGACTAGCAACTAATCAAAAAAACAGTTACAACAAAATTTGGCAGCTCATCTTAACTACCTTAAACCATCTCAACTAACTTTCAACTACCTATAATAATCCTCTAACCGATTCATAGTAGAGGATCCAATAACCAGCTTCTAAACTCCCTACTTTGTAAACTAACTCTTATGAGTTTCAATCTCCTCCATCAATCTGTAACCAAAATTTAGAAGCCAAGGGTTGAGATCTCATTACCTCTAACAAACTTGCAGTAAGTATATAACAGAATCTCTCTCTCTCTCTCTCTCTCTCTCTCTCAGATGCAGGGAGGACGATTCATTCTGAAAAATCACTAGAAAATTTCACTCTTCTCTATCTGAAACCTCTGAACCTTGATCACCATAACCTTCCTTCTTGAATCTTCTTAAACCTTCCTTCACCATATCTCAAATCTTCAACAATCTGTAATCGTCAATCTCTTCCTACATCAACATCAGAGAATTTCAGCATCGTCAATCTTCAATCATAATAGCGCTTCACGTCTAACAACCACAATGATTCAGAAATCGCACAAGAAGTAGAAGAGGAGAATCCAAAGCGGAAACGTGAAAACTAAAGTATATCTTTACCTCTAGTTTTCTTGATTCTGATGTCGTTTCGAGCGAAGCGTTTCCAATTGGTGATTCTTCTTTATCCATCCTTCAATAATTTTTGTTTTGGAGATCATTGTTGATTCTGCAGCGAAGAGATTTGTGAAACCAGATCGAAGATGAAAGGGAAATGAGAAAAGCAAACCAGAACTGAGACAAATTGAAGGAGAATAGGCTAAAGTGTTTGAGACGGAGGTGAGCACTGTTGAAGGTCGAGAATGGAGAAAGGTGAACACCACCGGAGTTGATTTGAAGTCCGCAATTGATTCTAAGCGGAGCATTCTCGGTGGGATTCATGAACAGACGAGGGAGTCTGAGAATGAACTATTTCAATATGGTGATTTAAGTCGGAGGAGAGATTGGAAGATTCCCTCCACGAAAGAGAGAAGGAGAAGACGGTGCATCTTTGTTCACAAGGAATTAGGATCGTCACAATAGATTAACCCCATCCCCTTTGTTGTACCCCAAAATTTGCCCTCTCATTTCTCAAGACATTTCCTCACAAGGATTTTCAAAAAGATTCAAATTTGCACAAGTACAATTGGGTTTTCAAACATCAAATCAAAGAAGAAATACCTGCTTCGCTTTCACATCCTTCGATTGGGCTTTTGGCCTCTTTCGATGCAAGTTTAGTTTGCAGCCTTCGTTTGAGCATTGGTTTCTTTACTGAATGTTTCAATCCACAGGACATGCAACACCTACCTTCAAACATGTTTCAAATCCACCTCTATGCATGATTTGAATCCATATTCACACCTCTTTCGATTGGGAACTTTGGCTCCTTTGATGCAAGCTTTGGTTCAGAGTTTTCGTTTGAACATTTGACTTCTTTTGAGCAAGATTCCTGCTTCGTTTGGGCACTGGACTTCTTTTCAGAAAGTTCGTTTCCTTCTTCGTTTGGGCACTAGAATTATTTTGGGTAAGCTTGTTTCCTGCTTTGTTTGGGCAATGGACTTCTTTTGGTCAAGTTTGTTTTCTGCTTCGTTTGAACATTTTAGTTTCTTTGTGCAAGATTGGTATACATCTTTCGTTTGGCCATTGTTGTACCCCAAAATTTGCCCTCCCATATTCTTCAAGAATTGCAAAGGGCATGCTTCAAAATCTCCCCAAGGGTTGCACAGTTCAAGGGCCTCCTAACAGTCAAAAACTAGGGTTTTGGTTCTAACAAAGAAAATGAAGTTTTCAAGAGTCCAATCAAGTCCCACATGCTTATAAACATTGTCAAGTATCCTCATGTCAAGTTTCAAGACTTACAGCACAAAATTGCACAGTCAAAAACCCTAATTGCACTACAGTCAACTGTAGGGGTAAAATGGTCATTTGACAGTCAAAAGTTCAAATTTTTGATCAACATCTCATTTTGAAGCCACAAACATCATTTGATCAATGCTTGATCATGATTCTCAAAGCTTGGCTCAAAAAGTTCCAAGATGCAAAAGTTTCCATATTTGGACAGTTGAAAAAGTCAACTGTAACTTGACCAAGGCATAACTTTCACATGGATTATCAGAAAAATTCCATCCAAAGCTCATTTTTAAGATAAAGACATTTCCTACAACTCCTCTTCATACTTCAAGTCCAAGAAATGCTCTCACAAAAAGTTATCAATTTCAACATTATAGGTCATTTTCAAAAGTCAACAAAAAGGGACTTTAAGTCAAAGGCCATAACTTGAGATGGGTAAATCAAAATGACATGGGACCAAGGACATTGGTTAGAGGACTTCAAAGCCTTTCCAAAATGTCCAAGAACATGATCAAATCTTAAAAATTGAGCAAGATATGCCTTGTGGAAGTTGGGAAATATTTGGGTATTTTGAAAGATCAACTTTGCTCCAAAAGCCTTAAAATTGCTAATGGGCCACATTTTCTTCCAAGATTGATCATCCAAAGCATGTGCACGACCATTTGGCCCAAAGGGAAGTTATTCATCATTTTTATTTATTTATTTGAATTTTTAATTGCTAATAATTCATTTAATTAAAATAAATATGTGGAAAATACCAAAGCAAACTTTTTAAATCTTTTTATGCATGAAATACACTCAAGATTCGTGCATGATCAGATATAGAAAGAATCAATGTGATTTGCCATGATTGGAATCAAATATGCATGGAAAAGATTTGAAAAATTATGCCATGAAAATCAAATATTCTCTACATCAATGCTTTGATTCTTTGGACCAAAAACTCAACCCTAATCATTCCAATACTTATACTCATGCAAACCCTAGTGCTGGGAACCTCCAAGCTGCGCCAGAATTGAAGAACCAAACTTGCACTTTTGTCAAAAAATTCTAAAACTGAAAACGTGGTTCCAAGGCTTTTCAAGGCAAGAAAACCATCCTATTGTGTTCCTGAGGCTTCAAGGAACGTGCCTGAATCAAAACCATCATCCCTAACGCGAAGAACTGGTAGAATAACCTCATTCTGTTCATGACTTTTTCCATATTCTTGAATCATAATTCATGCATTATTTGCAATTTTTAATATTGGATTTGTGTTCATTGGATCATTCTAAAGCTAACCACATGTTTTAATTGAGTTTTTAAGCATCGTACGCGATTTCACCATTGAAACATGCTAGGGTTCCTCAAGCTTCGAATTGGGTATTTTCATATACTGTAAAATTAAGACTCCTCAGTACCATGGTTAAATTCAGGACACTTGGACGAATCGAATGCAACAGTCGCGCCCAATTTATGAAGCAAGATGGCCTAATCGCTATTCTTGAAAAGGGCATATTTTGGGGGGGTTTAAAACCCCCGCTAATTCCTTTTATGTTTCAGGTAAAATGCAAACGAGGAAGAAGAAGACAAGGTGGTAAGGCATGGTTGGCTCGTTTGAATTTCGCGCTAAAATTGTCCATTAACTCTTATTTTACTTTATGGTATTTGTGTTCTATTCTATGTACAAAGCGCGTTCACAGCTCCACTGGTCAGGCTTGGCATTGGTAATCTCTAGGACCTGGGTTCGATCCCCAGGTCCCCCTTCCTATTTCCATATTTTTCTTCTAACCATATTTGCACGCAGCGCTCAATACAAAGGCCTACCATACAACCCCTGATCCAAACGTGCCACGCGCCCCATGATCCCCATCCAAAGGTCCAGATTTGAAGAGTAGCATAGGCATCAGTCAACAAAGCCACACGCTAGCCAAAAGGTCAACGAGGCCAGGAAATTATTGGGCCAGAAATACTAAATGGTACCTCTAATTGGGGACAGAACCCCCTAAGGTTTTGCAATTCAATTCTTTTTTTATTTTTATTTAATTTCCTTTAAATTCTTTAATTTAATTTATTTTCATAAAATATAAAAATAGTAAAAAAATCAGAAAAGACAAAAAATAAATATATTTGATTTAGTATTTTTGTAAATAAAAATCATTAATTAATTTAGTTTTCAATTCTAGGATTAATTTTGACTTTTTTCTTAATAAACTTAAAATTTGTAGAATTAAGGTTTTAATCAATTTTTATCTTTTTCTTTTCTTTTCTCATTATTAATAATTAAATATTATTTTCTTGTAAATACTTGCAATTAATTAATTAGGTTTAATTTTAGATTCAATTTTAATATTTTTTCTTAATAAATAAAAATTGTAGAATTAGGGTTAAGTAAATTTTTAATTTCATTTAATCTTTTCATTAAAACTTCATAAATACAAAAAACTCAAAAAATCTTTTCTTTTTTTTCTTTAATTTAATTAATTTGTTAATATAATTTAATTATATTAAAAAGGGTCCAACGCCCTCGCTTTCAATTTTAATTCAATTCGCGCATTTATTTCTTTTTTTATAATATTTATGTAATTCTCCCAAAGCCGTGTAAATTTGATATTTATATTTCTCGCATCTTTATTTTATGTCAAATCGGGTCCTGGATTAAATTTGGCGATGTGGACCCGCGCCTTTGTAATAGGTTAGGAACTTTATATTTCTCGCAACCTTTTAACTGTTAATAATTGCATGCAAGAATGAATGACTGAAATGAAAACAAAAGCGTAGACCACCCCTGACATGAACAAGACAAAATATCTGAAAACGACACACAAATCACACACCACCCCTAGGGTACGCCTCACTGTTGCCTTGCCTCGAAAGGTGATCGTCGAGTAGAGGATGTCTTAGTAAGTCCTCATGATCCGGGAACCTGGCATGAGGGTAGCTTCTAAGGTATCTTCCCATTGCTCCGGTGATCACCATGTCCCGAACCTTCGAATTGACCCGAACACCTCCAACGGTGGTGCTACCTACCTCTCAATGGTGGGATGGCACTACTTGAAAGGACATTTACACAGACGAATTCCTTAGGGTAGGTAGACGACTCTAGATACTTGCTCTAATTTCAAAAACAAATTCAAAAATACTTTTCACACCGACACCTTTTCAAAAAGCTTTCGAAAGCAAATTTTTCAAACACTCTTGAGGACCGATACAAGAGTCGAACTGAAATTTTCAAAGAAAACTTTTTTAAACCCACAGTTGAAAAGCAAACAAACCATTTTTGAAAACACAAGTGAGCAAGTATCTAAGAGCCCATGGATAACCATGGATAGAAAGGGTGCTAACACCTTCCCTTTCTATAATCTACCTCCCGAACCGAGAGCAATCTCTATAAGGAATTTTTCTGTGCTTTTGTCCTTTCCATGTTGGAGAAAATAAAAGACGGTGGCGACTCTTGCTTCCGCGACATTTCGCGAACCAGCGTTAAACAGTCAGTTCCAGATCCACCGATCACAGAACTGGCGACTCTGCTGGGGATTTAAACTTAAAGTGAGGTGTACCTTAGGGTTAGTTCATAACTGTGTTTTCAATTGCTTTCTTTGCTTGCTTTATTATTGTGGGACTGTCTTGGGAGTTCTATAGATCCTAACCCGGATCTGGGGGATACCTTCTTAGAAAGTAGCAACAAGGCTGTGAGGGAACTGTGCGGGGTATACCGACATGGTTGAAACAGTCTGCTACGTTGATGTGGCACTTTGGTGTGTACCGGTAACCCTTGAGTTCAGTCAAGGAGAGTACGGGGCCTCCGCGTGGTGTCATGAAGCATCAACATACCTTAGGAACCTTAATTGAACTATCTTGGCCTCTTTAGGGTAGTGAGATAACTTACTTTGGTGCAGTCCGAGGTTGGTTGATACTCGATACTACACTCAATTGAGGGTTGTTTTCTTGGAATATTTCGGTCGCCAGTTCAGTGGCTAAATCGAAACGATGAACAATGAAAGAAATCCAATGATATTGGGACCCTTAGAACCCGGTTACTTCTAATAAGACAGGTTGAACCCACCAACTTCAAGAGGGTAATACCCAGACCCCATGCTGGCCTTAAACTCTAAGGGCTTGTCTTGTGTGCCTTGTGTGCCTTACATGTTTGTCTTTGTAAATATTTGTGGTGTGTTTAATCATAGCATCATGACATCATCCAGCATCATATGCATTGACTAACCATTTCAGGGGTTCGAATCTTCATCTTTGTTCTTGTTTTGTAGGACATGGAAACTGTTCGCAGAAAGACAATTCAAATCAGCCTTGTAAGGGTCCCTCCTCAGCTTAAGGAACTTATATCCAGGATTCCCGAGAGCTCTTCATTCAGTGAAAGACATGGAAGACTCATCATCTTGGTCAATACCAACATTGAGGAAGATATGGTAAAGGTCTTGTTCCAGTTCTTTGACCCTCTGCATCACTGTTTCACCTTCTTGGATTATCAGCTGGTACCTACATTGGAGGAGTTCTCCTGGCTTCTGAAGATCCCTATCCTTGATTAACTACCCTACAACGGTACGGAAAAGGAACCCAAGCTTGAAGAGATTGCTAAAGCCTTACACCTACAATCATCTGACCTCAAGGGACATTGGGAAGTTAGAAGTGGTATCAAAGGGTTCTTAGCCAGGTTTCTGTTTGAAAAGGCCCATGAATGTTGGAACTCCCTTGACTTACAAGCTTTTGAAGAAGTTGTGGCCCTCCTTGTCTATGGTTTGGTGTTGTTCCCTAACCCATATCAGCTTATAGATATCAGTGTTGTCCAGATCTTCATGTCCAGGAATCTTATACCTACGTTGCTGGGGGACATCCTTCACTCATGTTACACTCGAACCATGAGAAAAAGAGGTGTCCTTATGTGCTGCACTCCTCTCCTGGGAAGGTGGTTTATTTCGCACCTTCCACAATCAGTTTTGAAGAACGAGCGGGGTTTGAGGTGGTCACAATGGTTGATGACTCTCACACATGCAGATATACATTGGTGCCCTCGGTCCAGAGAGGATGTCACTATCATTGATCGTTGCGGGGAGTACCCTAATGTTCCTTTACTTGGAATCAGAGGAGGTATCACTTACAACCCATGACTAGCTTGGAGACAGTTTGGTTATGCTCGGAAGGATGGCCCTCATGATATGTTAATTCCTGACATAGTTTTTGACTTCGACAACGATGCACAAGGACTTCGCCAGAAATTTATCAGAGCCTGGAGGATGCCAAGTAGGATAGACAGCAAGACACTGGGACACAGGAACTCCATCCCGTTGGAACCTTATCTCAAGTGGGTAAGCGCCCGCTCCCAGAAGTTAGTAATGCCATATCCTCATATGCTCCCAGTAATCAAAGAGCCAGTCTTGGAAGGAGAAGTGTCCTACACCATTCAGCATCCTGACATGCCCACTTCCTGGGAAGAGATGTAGAAGAGCTGGATCCAGCTCAAGGAAGAACGGAATTCTCTGGAGACCAGTCTACATGCTAGTGAAAAGAAGGTCTTGGAGCTCACCCGCCTATTGCATGAAGAGAGGAATCTCAACACCTACATAGCTCCAAAGAGGATGCGTAATGTCTTTTGGGATTGATTTTCTTTGTAATTTGTGCCCATGAGGCTTTGATGTACTGAACAATTATTTCCTTAATGATAACGTGTGTTCCTTTTTGTCTACAACAAATTTGAACTTTCGAACCCTTGAATGCATTGCATAAACACATATCATTCATCATGTGCATAGCAGGTTTTCTTCTTTTCAGGTTGCTTATAGTTCTTCGCTGTTTATTTCAGCATTATGAATCCCGACTCATCATCAACCGAGATGTCCATCAAGGCTCTTCAGGCGCAGAATGTGCAATTCCAGGAACTAATCATGGGTTTGGCTCATGGCCAAGAAGAGCTGAAGGCTCTGCTCCTGAAGAAGGAGAAGAAGAAGAAGAAGAGAACTGTTCTTTTCAACTCGGGCCGAAGGTTCGGCAACACTCTGCAGAATGAAGAGGCTGGTTCTTCTATAGGCAAGGGTAGTCCTCAAGAGGGAAAAGGTCCTAGTCCGATGGTCTCCGACAACGAGACTGATTTTGATGAGGAACAGTATCCTCCGGCTGAAGACCGGTACAAGCAGTTGGAGGACAGACTGAATGCTATGGAGATCCAACAAGTGCCTGGGCTGGATTTCGGAGACTTGGGTTTGTCTACTGGTGTGATCATTCCTCATAAATTCAAAGCACCATCTTTTACCAAATATGATGGGGCGTCTTGTCCCAAGCTACACCTCAGGTCTTATGTGCGGAAGATTCAACCGTACTCAGTGGACAAGAACTTGTGGATCCACTTCTTCCAGGAGAGTCTTTCAGGGACTCATCTCAAATGGTTCTATCAGCTGGATGGGACCAAGGTTCGTAACTGGGAGGAGTTGGCTACTGCTTTCTATAAGCAGTATCAATATAATGCCGACCTTGCCCCTACACGTACCCAACTCCAGGGTATGTCGCTAGGGTCAAGTGAAGGTTTTAAAGAGTACGCACAAAAGTGGAGGGATCTGGCTGGCAGGGTGCAGCCTCCGTTAACTGACCGGGAGTTGGTAGACATGTTCCTGGGGACCCTATCTGGGCCATTTTTCAACCATCTTATCGGTAACTCGTCTGCAGGGTTTACTGATCTTATTCTGACTGGAGAGAGAATTGAGGCTGGGTTGAAGTCTGGTAAGATTCCGAAGGGTGCATCTACAAGTTCTGAAAAGAAACCCTTCAAGAAAGAGGCCAGTGCTGTATATGGCTCTAGAAGACAAGAGAAACCTGAGCGCCGCCAATCTGTCAACGCGATGATGATTGCCAAGCCTGCTGCCGCTCCTCGGCAAACCAATCCACCAAGGACTGAAAGACCTAGAAGAGAATTCACCCGTTTGAGTATGACTTTGTCGCAGATCTTGCCACAGTTGCTATCCACCAACCTAGTGACTGTCAGAGAGGCCCCAAAAGTTGTGAATACTGCCTCCCCCAAATACAATCCGAATGCCCGCTGTGCTTATCACTCCGATAGTCCGGGGCATTCCACTGATGACTGTTGGGCCTTGAGGAATAAGGTGCAAGACCTTATCGATGCAAAAGAGATACAGTTTGAAGCGCCTGAGAGGCCGAATGTGGTGACTGCTCATATGCCCCAGCATGGAGTAAATGTTGTTGATGAAGATGTATACGCCGTTTCTGTGGATGATGTGGCTACTCCCTTAATGACTGTCAAGAAGAACCTACTGCTGGCCGGTTTATTTCCGGGTTGTAGTGAAGGTTGCCTTTTCTGTGCTGTTTCCCTATCTGGTTGTCCTTTGCTGAAGTTGGGCATCCAAAGCCTAATGGACAGCAAGGAGATTTTGTTTAAGAAGACTATTGTTCAGTGGGTTCCGGTAGAAGAAGTTTCTGTTGTTACAATCTTCAATAATCCAATCAAGGCTCTCCCAAGGAAGCCTGTTCAAATCATGACTGTCGCACCTGTCGTTATTACTGTTCCGGGGCCTCTCCCCTACGAATCTGATAAGGCTATCCCCTGGCACTATGGGGCAGATGTGTATGTGAATGGAATCAAGCAAGAGTTCAACACTGGCACCAGTATCAGCAATATCACTGGTCCAGCAAAGGTTACCCGCAGTGGCAGGCTCTTCTCGCCTGACATTGCACCACCCGCTATTCAAAGACCCCTCACTATAACACCTGCAAGTACACTTGTTCCTGTTTCTGATCAAGTTGTTTCCCCTGCTGCCGAGTCATCTAATGCTCGGGGCAAAGGGATTGAAGATGAGCCTGCCCGGACGGAGGCACCAAGACCTGTAACTGCTGAGGCCTCCCAACAAGAAATGGAGGAAATCCTGAAAATAATCAAGAAGAGTGACTTTAATATTGTCGAGCAGCTGGGGCATACACCTTCCAAAATCTCCATGCTCTCCTTGCTACTGTGCTCAGAGGCCCACGCTAAGGCCTTAATTTCATTTCTCAAGACGGCCCATGTGCCACAGGAAACATCTGCAGTCCAGTTCACTGATTGCGTAGCAAATCTGACAGCGGACAATGGTTTGGGTTTCTCGGATGCTGACCTTACGGCTAAGGGAAGAGACCATAATGACGCCCTGCATGTCTCTATTGAATGCAGGGGCACTACTCTGGCGCACGTGTTGGTGGACACTGGTTCTTCCCTGAATGTGCTACCCAAGAAAGCCTTAGACCGTTTGGATTGTGAAGGCCTGGAGATGAAGCCTAGCAATATTATCGTTAGAGCCTTTGACGGTTCCAAGAGAATGGTTCATGGAGAGGTCGATATTCCTATTCGTGTGGGTTCTCAGGTGTTCGACTCTACTTTCTATGTGATGGATATCCGTCCATCGTATTCTTGTCTACTGGGTCGACCTTGGATCCATAAAGCTGAGGCAGTGACCTCTACCTTGCACCAGAAGCTAAAATACCCTGTCAGAAGGAAGATTGTCACTGTGCAGGGAGAGGAGGAGTATATGGTGAGCCATTTGAATTCCTTCAGGTATATTGAGATGGATGGGGAGTTTATTGAAACCCCCTTTCAACATTTCGAAGAGGTACCTCCAACTTTAGCAGCAGCAGAAACAGTGGTCGAAGAGGATGTTCCTTTGAAGATGGCTTCCCTAAAGGATGCCCGGGCTGTGATTCAGAAAGGTGAATGTGCTAACTGGGGCAGGCTCCCTGATTTTACACAGAAAACTGACAAGTTTGGGCTGGGTTTTACTGCAGAGGGACAGAAAGCTATGCGGAAGGCAAAGACCAGAAGACCTCCTGTGCTCATTACCAATCCAGGAGTGAATGCTGTTGGGGAGGATAATGAAGTGGATGAAGCTGAGTTCAATAGCTGGATCTACCCGACAACTGATGGCGGATTGACCAATTGGATTGCCAAGGACCATACTCCTGTTACTTTTGTTACGCAGTAATAAACTTCTTTGTTTTGTTATTTGTAATAAACAATTAAAACTCTATGGCCCGGTGTCTTACCTGGGGCACCGTGGCTTCATTTGTGAGGGCATATAAATTGTCATTTCATATATCATGAATAAAGATCTTGGACGTTTTCTCGCATTTCAAATTTTATGCTCCTTTTCTGTCTTTCCTTCCTTTATATATTTCAAAACAGCTGTATTTACACACACTCACTCATACAGGTTTCAGTCCACTCTGGATCTCACTGGTAACGACTCTGCTACTGCCAGTTATGACTTCGAAAATCCGATCAACTTAGCCGAAGACGAAGGTGAAGATGATTGCGAAGTGCCGGGCGAGCTTGCAAGACTGTTACTCCAGGAAGAGAGGGCAATTCAACCACATGAAGAGCCAGTGGAAACAATAAACCTGGGTACGGATACAGATAGAAAGGAGGTAAAGATTGGCGCCAACCTAGAGCTCAGCGTGAAGTAACGGTTGACTCAAATGCTACATGATTATATGGAGATCTTTTCCTGGTCCTACGAAGACATGCCCGGGTTAGATACCGATATTGTGGTCCATCACTTGCCTACTAAGGAAGACTGCCCTCCGGTTAAGCAAAAGGTCCGTCGTATGCGTCCAGAGATGTCTGAGAAGATCAAAGCCGAGGTTATGAAACAGTTTGATGTCGGGTTTCTCGCAGTGACTTCTTACCCTCAGTGGGTTGCTAATGTAGTGCCGGTACCAAAGAAGGATGGTAAGGTCAGAATGTGTGTTGATTACAGGGATCTGAATAGGGCCAGCCCCAAAGATGACTTCCCCCTACCTCACATTGATGTCCTTGTTGACAATACAGCTCAGCATAAGGTGTTCTCTTTCATGGATGGTTTTTCAGGTTACAATCAGATCAAGATGGCTCCTAAAGACATGGAAAAAACTACCTTTGTTACTCAGTGGGGCACCTTCTGCTACAAGGTCATGCCTTTTGGACTGAAGAACGCTGGGGCAACCTACCAACGTGCCATGGTTGCTTTATTTCATGATATGATCCATCATGATATAGAAGTGTATGTTGACGACATGATCGCAAGGTCCCAAACTGAGGAAGAGCACCTAGATCATCTGCAGAAATTGTTTGACCGTCTGAAGTTGTACAAGCTGAGGTTGAACCCGAACAAGTGCACCTTCGGGGCTAGATCTGTAAAGTTGCTAGGCTTCGTTGTAAGTGATAAGGGTATTCAAGTGGACCCTGCCAAGGTTAAAGCTATTCAAGAGATGCCAGTCCCTAAGACAGAGAAAAAGGTCAGAGGCTTTTTAGGACGCCTGAATTACATTGCCCGATTCATCTCACACCTGAATGCTACCTGTGAGCCAATCTTCAAGCTGCTGAAGAAAGATCAGGTAGTACGTTGTAATGATGAATGTCAGGCTGCTTTTTACAGAATCAAGGAGTATCTCCAAGAACCACCCATCCTTATGCCACCGGTTGAAGGGAGACCTCTGATACTATACCTAACAGTGCTTGACAACTCAATGAGGTGTGTGCTGGGGCAGCATGACGAGTCTGGCCGAAAAGAGCATGCCATTTATTACCTTAGCAAAAAGTTTACCGACTGTGAGACCCGATACTCACTGCTTGAGAAAACTTGCTGCGCTTTGGTATGGGCTGCTCGCCGGTTGAGACAGTATATGCTGACTCACATTACCTTGTTGATCTCAAAGATGGATCCTATAAAGTACATATTCGAAAAGCCTGCTCTGTCTGGGAGAATAGCAAGATGGCAGATGATCTTGACAGAATACGACATCCAGTACACAACCCAGAAAGCCATCAAAGGTAGTGTATTGGCAGACCACTTGGCACATCAGGCAGTAGATGACTATCAGTCAATGAACTTCGAGTTTCCGGACGAGAGCATCATAATAGTGACTGATTGTGAAGTACCTAGACCGGATGAAGGACCTGAGGAAGGATCCCGATGGTCTATGCACTTTGACGGAGCCTCCAATGCTTTGGGTAACGGTATCGGCGCTGTAATCATATCCCCTCAAGGCACTCATACTCCACTCACTGCCCGGCTATGTTTCAACTGCACCAACAACATGGCGGAATATGAGGCATGCATCATGGGTCTTCAAGCTGTGATCGACTTAAGGATCAAGTTTCTGAGTGTCTTCGGAGATTCCGCTCTTGTGATCAATCAGATCAAAGGAGAGTGGGATACGAAACATCCGAATCTTATTCCTTACAAGGAATGTGTGTTGACATTGATCCCCCACTTCACGAAGATAACCTTTGAACACTTCCCGAGAGAGGAGAATCAGCTGGCGGACGCGTTAGCTACAATGTCTTCTATGTTCAAGGTCAAATGGGACAATGAGGCTCCCCGGATCATCATCTGGAAACTGGACGAACCGGCATACTGTTATGATCTCGAGACTGAATTGGTGACTGAGAAGCCTTGGTACCATGAGGTGAAGAGATACTTGGAAGCTCAGGAATACCCTGAAGGTGCATCTGTCAACGATAAAAAGTTCCTGAGAAGGTTCGCAGCAAAGTTCTTCCTTAGCAACGGCATCCTGTATAAGCGAAACCATGATTCGACCTTACTGCGTTGTGTGGACAAGACTGAAGCAGAAAGGATCATGGAAGAATTACATGAAGGGACCTTTGGTACACACTCCAGCGGACACACTATGGCAAAGAAGATCCTACGGGCAGGGTATTTCTGGTCCACCATGGAAGCTGACTGCTACCAACATTCTCGAACATGCCATAAATGCCAGATATATGCAGACAAGGTGCATGTTCCTCCAGTTCCTCTAAATGTTCTGACTGCGCCTTGGCCGTTTGCAATGTGGGGCATAGACATGATCGGTGAGATTAAACCTACGGCATCTAACGGGCATCGCTTCATCCTGGTAGCGATTGATTACTTCACAAAGTGGGTTGAAGCGGCTTCCTACGCTACGGTAACCAAGACCGTTGTGGCACGGTTCATTCGGCATAATCTGATCTGTCGATACGGCGTCCCAGAGAGAATTATTACAGACAACGGTACCAATCTCAATAACAAGATGATCACTGAGCTCTGCGAGCAGTTTAAGATGCAGCACCACAACTCTTCTCCTTATAGACCGAAGATGAATGGGGCTGTAGAAGCAGCAAATAAGAACATTAAGAAAATCGTGCAGAAGATGACAGTGACCTATAAAGATTGGCACGAGATGTTACCGTTCGCTCTACATGGGTACCGTACCTCAGCCAGGACGTCAACCGGGGCAACTCCTTTCTCCTTGGTCTACGGTATGGAGGCAGTCTTACCGATCGAAGTGCAAATACCCTCTCTCCGGATAATGAAGGATGCAGATCTGAATGAAGATGATTGGATCCAGACACGACTTGATCAGCTAAACCTTATTGATGAAAAGAGACTTGCTGCTATCTGTCATGGTCAGACGTACCAAAAACGGATGATCAGGGCATTTAACAAAAAGGTCAGACCACAAGAATATCAAGTTGGGGATCTGGTAATCAAGCGAATCATCCTTCCTCAGAGTGATCCAAGGGGAAAATGGACCCCTACGTACGAAGGGCCATTTGTGGTTAAACATATGTTCTCAGGAGGAGCCATGATTCTAACCAACATGGATGGTGACGACCTTCCTCACCCCGCCAATGCAGACATAGTAAAAAGATACTACGCATAAAAAAGACCCGCTAGGCTGACATGCCTAGGCAAAAATTAGGGCTTCCCGGCGAACCAAAAGGGTTCGGGCAAAATGAAGGGATGAAATGAAAAAAATCTGTACACCCGGCAAGTCGAAAACCTGAAAAGGCGGCTTGGGCAAAAATGGGTATCCCGGTGGACTGAAAACCCGAAAGGGCGGTCCAGGCAAAAGTTAGGGATAAAGCGTAATACTATGTCTCATTGGATCACTCTGCATCCAGAATCCGGTATCTACATCAAGTTCAGACGGCATCGATCAGTCAGCTTCATCTTCAACTAAGGTCATCAAGTGATGAGACTCTCGGAGATATAAGGGCAATAGCAGAGTTGAAACCCATTGGGATCATTCATTTCACACAGCTGTTTTATTTTCTCTTGTACAAAATTTGTATAAACTCTTTTGTTCGGCGACGTTCTCTTACTAGGACGTCAGCCTCTTGTACATAAATGCCTATTTTTACAGGCAAATTCAAAATCAATACAAATATACTTTTCAGTTAAAATTGCCAATTGTTTTTTCCTTTTCTGTTTTGTTTTGTGAAGAACGTCCAAGGTTCAATTTGTGATATATGCATTGACAATAATTTGCTAACTCATGAATATTTCCATACGAAACAAAGGATTAATTACAGGTAACATTAGAAACAGGGGCAATAAAGAGTTGTCTAAGCAATCTAACTGTTCTATCCACTAAAGGTACCAAGGTAGGTTCAGCTGAAGAACATAACCAGTACATCCCAATCCCCCAGAGAGTGCGTCAGCAAGACAATACACTCTCCTCAAGCGAAGCTATTATCAACCTTAAGGAAGTTGGGTATCCTCCAGCAGATCTCAACATTCCCCAGCAGTCTACGGACATTCTTAACGAGCATCCCCGACAGTCTTGGTCTAAAGATTGTTCCCCGGCGGCATATCAAATATTCAGTGGAACTACTTCCAATACATCTCAAAACATCCCCAGGAGAGTCCAATCCAGTTTCCCCAGGAAAGTTGGAATTCATCTCCCCAAGCAGTAAGCTTATCCCCAGTAGATTCTGGAAGCTTATCCCTCGCAGAGCACGAACACGTCTCCCGGCTTTATTCAAAGAGTTATTTCCCTACCGGGATATAACTGGGTTATCCTCAGCCAAAAGCCACGGAAAGAGCGTCCTCGACGAAGTCGTCTTATCCCCAGCAAAGTCTATTAACAATTCCAACATAACAAGGGTATCCCTAGCAAGTTATTATCAACAACTCAGCAAAGTACCTCTATCCCCACAGAGTATTGCTTCCCAGCAAGATCGCTAGAGTACTTTTCCCCCGCAGAGTTATCCATTCGCCAAGTTTATTCCCCGACGGAGTTATCTTCTCCTATCGGTATTCTTGCAACTATCATCCCCAGCGGAAGCAAAATCTATTCTCCAACATCAGCCCAGGAGTGACTTCCCGGCACCCGTCAAGGATTTATTTTCCTAAGACGAAAACATACATTCATAAATATCACATTTTCATACATTATAGCATGCATATACGCATCATATCTTACAAATCTCAATTATGTTGAGAACATCATTGCTTGATCCATATCATGCATTGCATATGACTGACCTTTACCTTTCAGGAAAGATCCAGTTAAGTTCTCAGCTATATTTCAAGACCTTGACCGGTTCAGTTAAATCGACCCTAAGATTTTTCTGTTTCTTATCCAGTCAAAGGCCTTCTCTGGTTCAGTCAGATCGACCCTAAGATCTCCCTGTTTCTTATCCAGTTGAAGATTTCAAGACCTAGACCGGTTCAGTTAAATCGACCCTAAGATTTTTCTGTTTCTTATCCAGTCCAAGGCCTTCTCTGGTTCAGTCAGATCGACTCTAAGATCTCCCTGTTTCTTATCCAGTTGAAGATTTCAAGACCTAGACCGATTCAGTTAAATCGACCCTAAGATTTTACTGTTTCTTATCCAGTCAAAGGCCTTCTCTGGTTCAGTCAGATCGACCCTAAGATCTCCCTGTTTCTTATCCAGTTGAAGACATTCCAAGACCTAGCCTGGTTCAGTTAAATCGACCCTAAGATTTTTCTGTTTCTTATCCAGTCAAAGGCCTTCTCTAGTCCAGTTAAATCGACCCCTAACAGATTTTCCTGATAAAGACTCAGTAGAAGATATCCAAGATTCTCTCAGCGTTACTGTTGAGGTAGAAGTCGCCCAGGATTCTCTCAACGTTACTGTTGAGGTAGAAGTCGTCCAAGATTCTCTCAATGATACTGTTGAGGTTGAAGTCGCCCAAGATTCTCTCAGCGTTACTGTTGAGGTTGAAATCGCCTATGGTTCTCTCCCCGTTACTACGGAGGTAGTAATCGTCCCCAGATTCTCTCAGCGTTCCTGTTGGGGTAGTAATCGTTCAAGGTTCTCTCACCGTCCCGTTGAGGTAGTAACCATCCCTGGTACATTCATCACCTTTTGAAGCTCCAGATTCAGCTCCTGTAACCAGTCCGGACACATCTATACAAAGAGTTTGAAGACCAGCTCCTGTAACATGCCAGGTAATCATTTTCTTTTGCAGGTACGCAAGTTCTCGCTAAGGAATCTCTTACGCAATCAATATCCAGATGGTATCTATGAGCCCTTCAGCCCATCCATCATCTCTCAGCATGGCATCTATAAGCCCATCATCCTATCCATCAATCTCCAAATGGCATCTATAAGCCCATTCCCACCATCACACTGCTACTATGTGAGCGCAAATTTCTGGGCACTCTAGTATTCAATCATCTTCCACCTTCAGATTACGAAAGGCACGTCAGCCAATCTGCATCCTCAGGTCTAAGAAGATTGAACAGGGGCAACTGTTGTACCCCAAAATTTTCCCTCCCATATTCTTCAAGAATTGCAAAGGGCATGCTTCAAAATCTCCCCAAGGGTTGCACAGTTCAAGGGCCTCCTAACAGTCAAAAACTAGGGTTTTGGTTCTAACAAAGAAAATGAAGTTTTCAAGAGTCCAATCAAGTCACACATGCTTATAAACATTGTCAAGTATCCTCATGTCAAGTTTCAAGACTTACATCACAAAATTGCACAGTCAAAAACCCTAATTGCACTACAGTCAACTGTAGGGGTAAAATGGTCATTTGACAGTCAAAAGTTCAAATTTTTTATCAATATCTCATTTTGAAGCCACAAACATCATTTGATCAATGCTTGATCATGATTCTCAAAGCTTGGCTCAAAAAGTCCCAAGATGCAAAAGTTTCCATATTTGGACAGTTGAAAAAGTCAACTGTAACTTGACCAAGGCATAACTTTCACATGGTTTATCAGAAAAATTCCATCCAAAGCTCATTTTGAAGAGAAAGACATTTCCTACAACTCCTCTTCATACTTCAAGTCCAACAAATGCTCTCACAAAAAGTTATCAATTTCAACATTATAGGTCATTTTCAAAAGTCAACAAAAAGGGACTTTAAGTCAAAGGCCATAACTTGAGATTGGTAAATCAAAATGACATGGGACCAAGGACATTGGTTAGAGGACTTCAAGACCTTTCCAAAATGTCCAAGTACATGATCAAAGCTTAAAAATTGAGAAAGATATGCCTTGTGGAAGTTGGGAAATGTTTGGGTATTTTGAAAGATCAACTTTGCTCCAAAAGCCTTAAAATTGCTAATGGGCCACATTTTCTTCCAAGATTGATCATCCAAAGCATGTGCACGACCATTTGGCCCAAAGGGAAGTTATTCATCATTTTTATTTATTTATTTGAATTTTTAATTGCTAATAATTAATTTAATTAAAATAAATATGTAGAAAATACCAAAGCAAACTTTTTAAATCTTTTTATGCATGAAATACACTCAAGATTCGTGCATGATCATATATAGAAAGAATCAATGTGATTTGCCATGATTGGAATCAAATATGCATGGAAAAGATTTGAAAAATTATGCCATGAAAATCAAATATTCTCTACATCAATGCTTTGATTCTTTGGACCAAAAACTCAACCCTAATCATTCCAATACTTATACTCATGCAAACCCTAGTGCTGGGAACCTCCAAGCTGCGCCAGAATTGAAGAACCAAACTTGCACTTTTGTCAAAAAATTCTAAAACTGAAAACGTGGTTCCAAGGCTTTTCAAGGCAAGAAAACCATCCTATTGTGTTCCTGAGGCTTCAAGGAACGTGCCTCAATCAAAACCATCATCCCTAACGCGAAGAACTGGTAGAATAACCTCATTCTGTTCATGACTTTTTCCATATTCTTGAATCATAATTCATGCATTATTTGCAATTTTTAATATTGGATTTGTGTTCATTGGATCATTCTAAAGCTAACCACATGTTTTAATTGAGTTTTTAAGCATCGTACGCGATTTCACCATTGAAACATGCTAGGGTTCCTCAAGCTTCGAATTGGGTATTTTCATATACTGTAAAATTAAGACTCCTCAGTACCATGGTTAAATTCAGGACACTTGGACGAATCGAATGCAACAGTCGCGCCCAATTTATGAGGCAAGATGGCCTAATCGCTATTCTTGAAAAGGGCATATTTTGGGGGGGTTTAAAACCCCCGCTAATTCCTTTTATGTTTCAGGTAAAATGCAAACGAGGAAGAAGAAGACTAGGTGGCAAGGCATGGTTGGCTCGTTTGAATTTCGCGCTAAAATTGTCCATTAACTCTTATTTTACTTTATGGTATTTGTGTTCTATTCTATGTACAAAGCGCGTTCACAGCTCCACTGGTCAGGCTTGGCATTGGTAATCTCTGGGACCTGGGTTCGATCCCCGGGTCCCCCTTCCTATTTCCATATTTTTCTTTTAACCATATTTGCACGCAGCGCTCAATACAAAGGCCTACCATACAACCCCTGATCCAAACGTGCCACGCGCCCCATGATCCCCATCCAAAGGTCCAGATTTGAAGAGTAGCATAGGCATCAGTCAACAAAGCCACACGCTAGCCAAAAGGTCAACGAGGCCAGGAAATTATTGGGCCAGAAATACTAAATGTTACCTCCAATTGGGGACAGAACCCCCTAAGGTTTTGCAATTCAATTCTTTTTTTATTTTTATTTAATTTCCTTTAAATTCTTTAATTTAATTTATTTTCATAAAATATAAAAATAGTAAAAAAATCAGAAAAGACAAAAAATAAATATATTTGATTTAGTATTTTTGTAAATAAAAATCATTAATTAATTTAGTTTTCAATTCTAGGATTAATTTTGACTTTTTTCTTAATAAACTTAAAATTTGTAGAATTAAGGTTTTAATCAATTTTTATCTTTTTCTTTTCTTTTCTCATTATTAATAATTAAATATTATTTTCTTGTAAATACTTGCAATTAATTAATTAGGTTAAATTTTAGATTCAATTTTAATATTTTTTCTTAATAAATAAAAATTGTAGAATTAGGGTGAAGTAAATTTTTAATTTCATTTAATCTTTTCATTAAAACTTCATAAATACAAAAAACTCAAAAAATCTTTTCTTTTTTTTCTTTAATTTAATTAATTTGTTAATATAATTTAATTTCATTAAAAAGGATCCAACGCCCTCGCTTTCAATTTTAATTCAATTCGCGCATTTATTTCTTTTTTTATAATATTTATGTAATTCTCCCAAAGCCGTGTAAATTTGATATTTATATTTCTCGCATCTTTATTTTATGTCAAATCGGGTCCTGGATTAAATTTGGCGATGTGGACCCGCGCCTTTGTAATAGGTTAGGAACTTTATATTTCTCGCAACCTTTTAACTGTTAATAATTGCATGCAAGAATGAATGACTGAAATGAAAAAAAAAGCGTAGATCACCCCTGACATGAACAAGACAAAATATCTGAAAATGACACACAAATCACACACCACCCCTAGGGTACGCCTCACTGTTTCCTTGCCTCGAAAGGTGATCGTCGAGTAGAGGATGTCTTAGTAAGTCCTCATGATCCGGGAACCTGGCATGAGGGTAGCTTCTAAGGTATCTTCCCATTGCTCCGGTGATCACCATGTCCCGAACCTTCGAATTGACCCGAACACCTCCAACGGTGGTGCTACCTACCTCTCAATGGTGGGATGGCACTACTTGAAAGGACATTTACACAGACGAATTCCTTAGGGTAGGTAGACGACTCTAGATACTTGCTCTAATTTCAAAAACAAATTCAAAAATACTTTTCACACCGACACCTTTTCAAAAAGCTTTCGAAAGCAAATTTTTCAAACACTCTTGAGGACCGATACAAGAGTCGAACTGAAATTTTCAAAGAAAACTTTTTTAAACCCACAGTTGAAAAGCAAACAAACCATTTTTGAAAACACAAGTGAGCAAGTATCTAAGAGCCCATGGATAACCATGGATAGAAAGGGTGCTAACACCTTCCCTTTCTATAATCTACCTCCCGAACCGAGAGCAATCTTTATAAGGAATTTTTCTGTGCTTTTGTCCTTTCCATGTTGGAGAAAATAAAAGACGGTGGCGACTCTTGCTTCCGCGACATTTCACGAACCAGCATTAAACAGTCAGTTCCAGATCCACCGATCACAGAACTGGCGACTCTGCTAGGGATTTAAACTTAAAGTGAGGTGTACCTTAGGGTTAGTTCATAACTGTGTTTTCAATTGCTTTCTTTGCTTGCTTTATTATTGTGGGACTGTCTTGGGAGTTCTATAGATCCTAACCCGGATCTGGGGGATACCTTCTTAGAAAGTAGCAACAAGGCTGTGAGGGAACTGTGCGGGGTATACCGACATGGTTGAAACAGTCTGCTACGTTGATGTGGCACTTTGGTGTGTATCGGTAACCCTTGAGTTCAGTCAAGGAGAGTACGGGGCCTCCGCGTGGTGTCATGAAGCATCAATAGACCTTAGGAACTTTAATTGAACTATCTTGGCCTCTTTAGGGTAGTGAGATAACTGACTTTGGTGCAGTACGAGGTTGGTTGATACTCGATACTACACTCAATTGAGGGTTGTTTCTTGGAATATTTCGGTCGCCAGTTCAGTGGCTAAATCGAAACGATGAACAATGAAAGCAATCCAATGATATTGGGACCCTTAGAACCCGGTTACTTCTAATAGGACAGGTTGAACCCACCAAATTCAAGAGGGTAATACCCAGACCCCATGCTGGCCTTAAACTCTAAGGGCTTGTCTTGTGTGCCTTGTGTGCCTTACATGTTTGTCTTTGTAAATATCCGTGGTGTGTTTAATCATAGCATCATGACATCATCCAGCATCATATGCATTGACTAACCATTTCAGGGGTTCGAATCTTCATCTTTGTTCTTGTTTTGTAGGACATGGAAACTGTTCGCAGAAAGACAATTCAAATCAGCCTTGTAAGGGTCCCTCCTCAGCTTAAGGAACTTATATCCAGGATTCCCGAGAGCTCTTCATTCAGTGAAAGACATGGAAGACTCATCAGCTTGGTCAATACCAACATTGAGGAAGATATGGTAAAGGTCCTGTTCCAGTTCTTTGACCCTCTGCATCACTGTTTCACCTTCTTGGATTATCAGCTGGTACCTACATTGGAGGAGTTCTCCTGGCTTCTGAAGATCCCTATCCTTGATCAACTACCCTACAACGGTACGGAAAAGGAACCCAAGCTTGAAGAGATTGCTAAAGCCTTACACCTACAATCATCTGACCTCAAGGGACATTGGGAAGTTAGAAGTGGTATCAAAGGGTTCTTAGCAAGGTTTCTGTTTGAAAAGGCCCATGAATGTTGGAACTCCCTTGACTTACAAGCTTTTGAAGAAGTTGTGGCCCTCCTTGTCTATGGTTTGGTGTTGTTCCCTAACCCAGATCAGCTTATAGATATCAGTGCTGTCCAGATCTTCATGTCCAGGAATCCTATACCTACGTTGCTGGGGGACATCCTTCACTCATGTTACACTCGAACCATGAGAAAAAGAGGTGTCCTTATGTGCTGCACTCCTCTCCTGGGAAGGTGGTTTATTTCGCACCTTCCACAATCAGTTTTGAAGAACGAGCGGGGTTTGAGGTGGTCACAACGGTTGATGACTCTCACACATGCAGATATACATTGGTGCCCTCGGTCCAGAGAGGATGTCACTATCATTGATCGTTGCGGGGAGTACCCTAATGTTCCTTTACTTGGAATCAGAGGTGGTATCACTTACAACCCATGCCTAGCTTGGAGACAGTTTGGTTATGCTCGGAAGGATGACCCTCATGATATGTTAATTCCTGACATAGTTTTTGACTTCGTCAACGATGCACAAGGACTTCGCCAGAAATTTATCAGAGCCTGGAGGATGCCAAGTAGGATAGACAGCAAGACACTGGGACACAGGAACTCCATCCCGTTGGAACCTTATCTCAAGTGGGTACGCGCCCGCTCCCAGAAGTTAGTAATGCCATATCCTCATATGCTCCCAGTAATCAAAGAGCCAGTCTTGGAAGGAGAAGTGTCCTACACCATTCAGCATCCTGACATGCCCACTTCCTGGGAAGAGATGCAGAAGAGCTGGATCCAGCTCAAGGAAGAACGGAATTCTCTGGAGACCAGTCTACATGCTAGTGAAAAGAAGGTCTTGGAGCTCACCCGCCTATTGCATGAAGAGAGGAATCTCAACACCTACATAGCTCCAAAGAGGATGCGTAATGTCTTTTGGGATTGATTTGCTTTATAATTTGTGCCCATGAGACTTTGATGTACTGAACAATTATTTCCTTAATGATAACGTGTGTTCCTTTTTGTCTACAACAAATTTGAACTTTCGAACCCTTGAATGCATTGCATAAACACATATCATTCATCATGTGCATAGCAGGTTTTCTTCTTTTCAGGTTGCTTACAGTTCTTCACTGTTTATTTCAGCATTATGAATCCCGACTCATCATCAACCGAGATGTCCATCAAGGCTCTTCAGGCGCAGAATGCGCAATTCCAGGAACTAATCATGGGTTTGGCTCAGGGCCAAAAAGAGCTGAAGGCTCTGCTCCTGAAGAAGGAGAAGAAGAAGAAGAAGAGAACTGTTCTTTTCAACGCGGGCCGGAGGTTCGGCAACACTCTGCAGAATGAAGAGGCTGGTTCTTCTATAGGCAAGGGTAGTCCTCAAGAGGGAAAAGGTCCTAGTCCGATGGTCTCCGACAACGAGACTGATTTTGATGAGGAACAGTATCCTCCGGCTGAAGACCGGTACAAGCAGTTGGAGGACAGACTGAATGCTATGGAGATCCAACAAGTGCCTGGGCTGGATTTCGGAGACTTGGGTTTGTCTACTGGTGTGATCATTCCTCATAAATTCAAAGCACCATCTTTTACCAAATATGACGGGGCGTCTTGTCCCAAGCTACACCTCAGGTCTTATGTGCGGAAGATTCAACCGTACTCAGTGGACAAGAACTTGTGGATCCACTTCTTCCAGGAGAGTCTTTCAGGGACTCATCTCAAATGGTTCTATCAGCTGGATGGGACCAAGGTTCGTAACTGGGAGGAGTTGGCTACTGCTTTCTATAAGCAGTATCAATATAATGCCGACCTTGCCCCTACACGTACCCAACTCCATGGTATGTCGCTAGGGTCAAGTGAAGGTTTTAAAGAGTACGCACAGAAGTGGAGGGATCTGGCTGGCAGGGTGCAGCCTCCGTTAACTGACCGGGAGTTGGTAGACATGTTCCTGGGGACCCTATCTGGGCCATTTTTCAACCATCTTATCGGTAACTCGTCTGCAGGGTTTACTGATCTTATTCTGACTGGAGAGAGAATTGAGGCTGGGTTGAAGTCTGGTAAGATTCCGAAGGGTGCATCTACAAGTTCTGAGAAGAAACCCTTCAAGAAGGAGGCCATAGCTGTATATAGCTCTAGAAGACAAGAGAAACCTGAGCGCCACCAATCTGTCAACGCGGTGATGATTGCCAAGCCTGCTGCCGCTCCTCGGCAAACCAATCCACCAAGGACTGAAAGACCTAGAAGAGAATTCACCCGTTTGAGTATGACTTTATCGCAGATCTTGCCACAGTTACTATCCACCAACCTAGTGACTGTCAGAGAGGCCCCAAAAGTTATGAATACTGCCTCCCCCAAATACAATCCGAATGCCCGTTGTGCTTATCACTCCGATAGCCCGGGGCATTCCACTGATGACTGTTGGGCCTTGAGGAATAAGGTGCAAGACCTTATCGATGCAAAAGAGATACAGTTTGAAGCGCCTGAGAGGCCGAATGTGGTGACTGCTCCTATGCCCCAGCATGGAGTAAATGCTGTTGATGAAGATGTATACGCCATTTCTGTGGATGATGTGGCTACTCCCTTAATGACTGTCAAGAAGAACCTACTGCTGGCCGGTTTATTTCCGGGTTGTAGTGAAGGTTGCCTTTTCTGTGTTGTTTCCCTATCTGGTTGTCCTTTGCTGAAGTTGGGCATCCAAAGCCTAATGGACAGCAAGGAGATTTTGTTTAAGAAGACTGCTGTTCAGTGGGTTCCGGTAGAAGAAGTTTCTGTTGTTACAATCTTCAATAATCCAATCAAGGCTCTCCCAAGGAAGCCTGTTCAAATCATGACTGTCGCACCTGTCGTTATTACTGTTCCGGGGCCTCTCCCCTACGAATCTGATAAGGCTATCCCCTGGCACTATGGGGCAGATGTGTATGTGAATGGAATCAAGCAAGAGTTCAACACTGGCACCGGTATCAGCAATATCACTGGTCCAGCAAAGGTTACCCGCAGTGGCAGGCTCTTCTCGCCTGACATTGCACCGCCCGCTATTCAAAGACCCCTCACTATAACACCTGCAAGTACACTTGTTCCTGTTTCTGATCAAGTTGTTTCCCCTGCTGCCGAGTCATCTAATGCTCGGGGCAAAGGGATTGAAGATGAGCCTGCCCGGACGGAGGCACCAAGACCTGTAACTGCTGAGGCCTCCCAACAAGAAATGGAGGAAATCCTGAAAATAATCAAGAAGAGTGACTTTAATGTTGTCGAGCAGCTGGGGCATACACCTTCCAAAATCTCCATGCTCTCCTTGCTACTGTGCTCAGAGGCCCACGCTAAGGCCTTAATTTCATTTCTCAAGACGGCCCATGTGCCACAGGAAACATCTGCAGTCCAGTTCACTGATTGCGTAGCAAATCTGACAGCGGACAATGGTTTGGGTTTCTCGGATGCTGACCTTACGGCTAAGGGAAGAGACCACAATGACGCCCTGCATGTCTCTATTGAATGCAGGGGCACTACTCTGGCGCACGTGTTGGTGGACACTGGTTCTTCCCTGAATGTGCTACCCAAGAAAGCCTTAGACCGTTTGGATTGTGAAGGCCTGGAGCTGAAGCCTAGCAATATTATCGTCAGAGCCTTTGACGGTTCCAAGAGGATGGTTCATGGAGAGGTCGATATTCCTATTCGTGTGGGTTCTCAGGTGTTTGACTCTACTTTCTATGTGATGGATATCCGTCCATCGTATTCTTGTCTACTGGGTCGACCTTGGATCCATAAAGCTGAGGCAGTGACCTCTACCTTGCACCAGAAGCTAAAATACCCTGTCAGAGGGAAGATTGTCACTGTGCAGGGAGAGGAGGAGTATATGGTGAGCCATTTGAATTCCTTCAGGTATATTGAGATGGATGGGGAGTTTATTGAAACCCCCTTTCAACATTTCGAAGAGGTACCTCCAACTTTAGCAGCAGCAGAAACAGTGGTCGAAGAGGATGTTCCTTTGAAGATGGCTTCCCTAAAGGATGCCCGGGCTGTGATTCAGAAAGGTGAATGTGCTAACTGGGGCAGGCTCCCTGATTTTACACAGAAAACTGACAAGTTTGGGCTGGGTTTTACTGCAGAGGGACATAAAGCTATGCGGAAGGCAAAGACCAGAAGACCTCCTGTGCTCATTACCAATCCAGGAGTGAATGCTGTTGGGGAGGATAATGAAGTGGATGAAGCTGAGTTCAATAGCTGGATCTACCCGACAACTTATGGCGGATTGACCAATTGGATTGCCAAGGACCATACTCCTGTTACTTTTGTTACGCAGTAATAAACTTCTTTGTTTTGTTATTTGTAATAAACAATTAAAACTCTATGGCCCGGTGTCTTACCTGGGGCACCGTGGCTTCATTTGTGAGGGCATATAAATTGTCATTTCATATATCATGAATAAAGATCTTGGACGTTTTCTCGCATTTCAAATTTTATGCTCCTTTTCTGTCTTTCCTTCCTTTATATATTTCAAAACAGCTGTATTTACACACACTCACTCATACAGGTTTCAGTCCACTCTGGATCTCACTGGTAACGACTCTGCTACTGCCAGTTATGACTTCGAAAATCTGATCAACTTAGCCGAAGACGAAGGTGAAGATGATTGCGAAGTGCCGCGCGAGCTTGCAAGACTGTTACTCCAGGAAGAGAGGGCAATTCAACCACATGAAGAGCCAGTGGAAACAATAAAGCTGGGTACTGATACAGATAGAAAGGAGGTAAAGATTGGCGCCAACCTAGAGCTCAGCATGAAGCAACGGTTGACTCAAATGCTACATGATTATATGGAGATCTTTGCATGGTCCTACGAAGACATGCCCGGGTTGGATACCGATATTGTGGTCCATCACTTGCCTACTAAGGAAGACTGCCCTCCGGTTAAGCAAAAGGTCCGTCGTATGCGTCCAGAGATGTCTAAGAAGATCAAGGCCGAGGTTATGAAACAGTTTGATGCCGGGTTTCTCACAGTGACTTCTTACCCTCAGTGGGTTGCTAATGTAGTGCCGGTACCAAAGAAGGATGGTAAGGTCAGAATGTGTGTTGATTACAGGGATCTGAACAGGGCCAGCCCCAAAGATGACTTCCCCCTACCTCACATTGATGTCCTTGTTGACAATACAACTCAGCATAAGGTGTTCTCTTTCATGGATGGTTTTTCAGGTTACAATCAGATCAAGATGGCTCCTGAAGACATGGAAAAAACTACCTTTGTTACTCAGTGGGGCACCTTCTGCTACAAGGTCATGCCTTTTGGACTGAAGAACGCTGGGGCAACCTACCAACGTGCCATGGTTGCTTTATTTCATGATATGATCCATCATGAGATAGAAGTGTATGTTGACGACATGATCACAAGGTCCCAAACTGAGGAAGAGCACCTAGATCATCTGCAGAAATTGTTTGACCGTCTGAAGTTGTACAAGCTGAGGTTGAACCCGAACAAGTGCACCTTCGGGGTTAGATCTGGAAAGTTGCTAGGCTTCGTTGTAAGTGATAAGGGTATTCAAGTGGACCCTGCCAAGGTTAAAGCTATTCAAGAGATGCCAGTCCCTAAGACAGAGAAAGAGGTCAGAGGCTTTTTAGGACGCCTGAATTACATTGCCCGATTCATCTCACACCTGACTGCTACCTGTGAGCCAATCTTCAAGCTGCTGAAGAAAGATCAGGTAGTACGTTGGAATGATGAATGTCAGGCTGCTTTTGACAGAATCAAGGAGTATCTCCAAGAACCACCCATTCTTATGCCACCGGTTGAAGGGAGACCTCTGATACTATACCTAACAGTGCTTGACAACTCAATGGGGTGTGTGCTGGGGCAGCATGACGAGTCTGGCCGAAAAGAGCATGCCATTTATTACCTTAGCAAAAAGTTTACCGACTGTGAGACCCGATACTCACTGCTTGAGAAAACTTGCTGCGCTTTGGTATGGGCTGCTCGCCGGTTGAGACAGTATATGCTGACTCACACTACCTTGTTAATCTCAAAGATGGATCCTATAAAGTACATATTCGAAAAGCCTGCTCTGTCTGGGAGAATAGCAAGATGGCAGATGATCTTGACAGAATACGACATCCAGTACACAACCCAGAAAGCCATCAAAGGTAGTGTATTGGCAGACCACTTGGCACATCAGGCAGTAGATGACTATCAGTCAATGAACTTCGAGTTTCCGGACGAGAGCATCATGATAGTGACTGATTGTGAAGTACCTAGACCGGATGAAGGACCTGAGGAAGGATCACGATGGTCTATGCACTTTGACGGAGCCTCCAATGCTTTGGGTAACGGTATCGGCGCTATAATCATATCCCCTCAAGGCACTCATACTCCACTCACTGCCCGGCTATGTTTCAACTGCACCAACAACATGGTGGAATATGAGGCATGCATCATGGGTCTTCAAGCTGCGATCGACTTAAGGATCAAGTTTCTGAGTGTCTTCGGAGATTCCGCTCTTGTGATCAATCAGATCAAAGGAGAGTGGGATACGAAACATCCGAATCTTATTCCTTACAAGGAATGTGTGTTGACATTGATCCCCCACTTCACGAAGATAACCTTTGAACACTTCCCGAGAGAGGAGAATCAGCTGGCGGACGCGTTAGCTACAATGTCTTCTATGTTCAAGGTCAAATGGGACAATGAGGCTCCCCGGATCATCATCTGGAAACTGGACGAACCGGCATACTGTTGTGATCTCGAGACTGAATTGGTGACTGAGAAGCCTTGGTACCATGAGGTGAAGAGATACTTGGAAGCTCAGGAATACCCTGAAGGTGCATCTGTCAACGATAAAAAGTTCCTGAGAAGGTTCGCAGCAAAGTTCTTCCTTAGCAACGGCATCCTATATAAACGAAACCATGATTCGACCTTACTGCGTTGTGTGGACAAGACTGAAGAAGAAGAAAGGATCATGGAAGAATTACATGAAGGGACCTTTGGTACACACTCCAGCGGACACACTATGGCAAAGAAGATCCTACGGGCAGGGTATTTCTGGTCCACCATGGAAGCTGACTGCTACCAACATTCTCGAACATGCCATAAATGCCAGATATATGCAGACAAGGTGCATGTTCCTCCAGTTCCTCTAAATGTTCTGATTGCGCCTTGGCCGTTTGCAATGTGGGGCATAGACATGATCGGTCAGATTAAACCTACGGTATCTAACGGGCATCGCTTCGTCCTGGTAGCGGTTGATTACTTCACAAAGTGGGTTGAAGCGGCTTCCTACGCTACGGTAACCAAGACCGTTGTGGCACGGTTCATTCGGCATAATCTGATCTGTCTATACGGCGTCCCAGAGAGAATTATTACAGACAACGGTACCAATCTCAATAACAAGATGATCACTGAGCTCTGCGAGTAGTTTAAGATACAGCACCACAACTCTTCTCCTTACAGACCGAAGATGAATGGGGCTGTAGAAGCAGCAAATAAGAACATTAAGAAAATCATGCAGAAGATGACAGTGACCTATAAAGATTGGCACGAGATGTTACCGTTTGCTCTACATGGGTACCGTACCTCAGCCAGGACGTCAACCGGGGCAACTCCTTTCTCCTTGGTCTACGGTATGGAGGCAGTCTTACCGATCGAAGTGCAAATACCCTCTCTCCAGATAATGAAGGATGCAGATCTGAATGAAGATGATTGGATCCAGACACGACTTGATCAGCTAAACCTTATTGATGAAAAGAGACTCTCTGCTATCTGTCATGGTCAGACGTACCAAAAACGGATGATCAGGGCATTTAACAAAAAGGTCAGACCACAAGAATATCAAGTTGGGGATCTGGTAATCAAGCGAATCATCCTTCCTCAGAGTGATCCAAGGGGCAAATGGACCCCTACGTACGAAGGGCCATTTGTGGTTAAACATGTGTTCTCAGGAGGAGCCATGATTCTAACCAACATGGATGGTGACGACCTTCCTCACCCCGCCAATGCAGACATAGTAAAAAGATACTACGTATAAAAAAGACCCGCTAGGCTGACACGCCTAGGCAAAAATTAGGGCTTCCCGGCGAACCAAAAGGGTTCGGGAAAAATGAAGGGATGAAATGAAAAAAATCTGTACACCCGGCAAGTCGAAAACCTGAAAAGGCTGCTTGGGCAAAAATGGGTATCCCGGTGGACTGAAAACCCGAAAGGGCGGTCCAGGCAAAAGTTAGGGATAAAGCGTAATACTATGTCTCATTGGATCACTCTGCATCCAGAATCCGGTATCTACATCAAGTTCAGACGGCATCGATCAGTCAGCTTCATCTTCAACTAAGGTCATCAAGTGATGAGACTCTCGGAGATATAAGGGCAATAGCAGAGTTGAAACCCAGTGGGATCATTCATTTCACACAGCTGTTTTATTTTCTCTTGTACAAAATTTGTATAAACTCTTTTGTTCGGCGACGTTCTCTTACTAGGACGTCAGCCTCTTGTACATAAATGCCTATTTTTACAGGCAAATTCAAAATCAATACAAATATACTTTTCAGTTAAAATTGCCAATTGTTTTTTCCTTTTCTGTTTTGTTTTGCGAAGAACGTCCAAGGTTCAATTTGTGATATATGCATTGACAATAATTTGCTAACTCATGAATATTTCCATACGAAACAAAGGATTAATTACAGGTAACATTAGAAACAGGGGCAATAAAGAGTTGTCTAAGCAATCTAACTGTTCTATCCACTAAAGGTACCAAGGTAGGTTCAGCTGAAGAACATAACCAGTACATCCCAATCCCCCAGAGAGTGCATCAGCAAGACAATACACTCTCCTCAAGCGAAGCTATTATCAACCTTAAGGAAGTTGGGTATCCTCCAGCAGATCTCAACATTCCCCAGCAGTCTACGGACATTCTTAACGAGCATCCCCGGCAGTCTTGGTCTAAAGATTGTTCCCCGGCGGCATATCAAATATTCAGTGGAACTACTTCCAATACATCTCAAAACTTCCCCAGGAGAGTCCAATCCAGTTTCCCCAGGAAAGTTGGAATTCATCTCCCCAAGCAGTAAGCTTATCCCCAGTAGATTCTGGAAGCTTATCCCTCGCAGAGCACGAAAGCGTCTCCCGGCTTTATTCAAAGAGTTATTTCCCTACCGGGATATAACTGGGTTATCCTCAGCCAAAAGCCACGGAAAGAGCGTCCTCGACGAAGTCGTCTTATCCCCAGCGAAGTCTATTAACACTTCCAACACAGCAAGGGTATCCCCAGCAAGTTATTATCAACAGCTCAGCAAAGTACCTCTATCCCCACAGAGTATTGCTTCCCAGCAAGATCGCTAGAGTACTTTTCCCCCGCAGAGTTATCCATTCGCCAAGTTTATTCCCCGACGGAGTTATCTTCTCCTACCGGTATTCTTGCAACTATCATCCCCAGCGGAAGCAAAATCTATTCTCCAACATCAGCCCAGGAGTGACTTCCCGGCACCCGTCAAGGATTTATTTTCCTAAGACGAAAACATACATTCATAAATATCACATTTTCATACATTATAGCATGCATATACGCATCATATCTTACAAATCTCATTTATGTTGAGAACATCATTGCTTGATCCATATCATGCATTGCATATGACTGACCTTTACCTTTCAGGAAAGATCCAGTTAAGTTCTCAACTATATTTCAAGACCTTGACCGGTTCAGTTAAATCGACCCTAAGATTTTTCTGTTTCTTATCCAGTCAAAGGCCTTCTCTGGTTCAGTCAGATCGACCCTAAGATCTCCCTGTTTCTTATCCAGTTGAAGATTTCAAGACCTAGACCGGTTCAGTTAAATCGACCCTAAGATTTTTCTGTTTCTTATCCAGTCCAAGGCCTTCTCTGGTTCAGTCAGATCGACTCTAAGATCTTCCTGTTTCTTATCCAGTTGAAGATTTCAAGACCTAGACCGGTTCAGTTAAATCGACCCTAAGATTTTACTGTTTCTTATCCAGTCAAAGGCCTTCTCTGGTTCAGTCAGATCGACCCTAAGATCTCCCTGTTTCTTATCCAGTTGAAGACATTCCAAGACCTAGCCTGGTTCAGTTAAATCGACCCTAAGATTTTTCTGTTTCTTATCCAGTCAAAGGCCTTCTCTAGTCCAGTTAAATCGACCCCTAACAGATTTTCCTGATAAAGACTCAGTAGAAGATATCCAAGATTCTCTCAGCGTTACTGTTGAGGTAGAAGTCGTCCAAGATTCTCTCAATGATACTATTGAGGTTGAAGTCGCCCAAGATTCTCTCAGCGTTACTGTTGAGGTTGAAATCGCCTATGGTTCTCTCCCCGTTACTGCGGAGGTAGTAATCGTCCCCAGATTCTCTCAGCGTTCCTGTTGGGGTAGTAATCGTTCAAGGTTCTCTCACTGTCCCGTTGAGGTAGTAACCATCCCTGGTTCATTCATCACCTTTTGAAGCTCCAGATTCAGCTCATGTAACCAGTCCGGACACATCTATACAAAGAGTTTGAAGACCAGCTCCTGTAACATGCCAGGTAATCATTTTCTTTTGCAGGTACGCAAGTTCTCGCTAAGGAATCTCTTACGCAATCAATATCCAGATGGCATTTATGAGCCCTTCAGCCCATCCATCATCTCTCAGCATGGCATCTATAAGCCCATCATCCTATCCATCAATCTCCAAATGGCATCTATAAGCCCATTCCCACCATCACACTGCTACTATGTGAGCGCAAATTTCTGGGCACTCTAGTATTCAATCATCTTCCACCTTCGGATTACGAAAGGCACATCAGCCAATCTGCATCCTCAGGTCTAAGAAGATTGAACAGGGGCAACTGTTGTACCCCAAAATTTTCCCTCCCATATTCTTCAAGAATTGCAAAGGGCATGCTTCAAAATCTCCCCAAGGGTTGCACAGTTCAAGGGCCTCCTAACAGTCAAAAACTAGGGTTTTGGTTCTAACAAAGAAAATGAAGTTTTCAAGAGTCCAATCAAGTCACACATGCTTATAAACATTGTCAAGTATCCTCATGTCAAGTTTCAAGACTTACAGCACAAAATTGCACAGTCAAAAACCCTAATTGCACTACAGTCAACTGTAGGGGTAAAATGGTCATTTGACAGTCAAAAGTTCAAATTTTTGATCAACATCTTATTTTGAAGCCACAAACATCATTTGATCAATGCTTGATCATGATTCTCAAAGCTTGGCTCAAAAAGTCCCAAGATGCAAAAGTTTCCATATTTGGACAGTTGAAAAAGTCAACTGTAACTTGACCAAGGCATAACTTTCACATGGTTTATCAGAAAAATTCCATCCAAAGCTCATTTTTAAGAGAAAGACATTTCCTACAACTCCTCTTCATACTTCAAGTCCAAGAAATGCTCTCACAAAAAGTTATCAATTTCAACATTATAGGTCATTTTCAAAAGTCAACAAAAAGGGACTTTAAGTCAAAGGCCATAACTTGAGATTGGAAAATCAAAATGACATGGGACCAAGGACATTGGTTATAGGACTTCAAGACCTTTCCAAAATGTCTAAGAACATGATCAAAGCTTAAAAATTGAGAAAGATATGCCTTGTGGAAGTTGGGAAATTTTTGGGTATTTTGAAAGATCAACTTTGCTCCAAAAGCCTTAAAATTGCTAATGGGCCACATTTTCTTCCAAGATTGATCATCCAAAGCATGTGCACGACCATTTGGCCCAAAGGGAAGTTATTCATCATTTTTATTTATTTATTTGAATTTTTAATTGCTAATAATTCATTTAATTAAAATTAATATGTGGAAAATACCAAAGCAAACTTTTTAAATCTTTTTATGCATGAAATACACTCAAGATTCGTGCATGATCAGATATAGAAAGAATCAATGTGATTTGCCATGATTGGAATCAAATATGCATGGAAAAGATTTGAAAAATTATGCCATGAAAATCAAATATTCTCTACATCAATGCTTTGATTCTTTGGACCAAAAACTCAACCCTAATCATTCCAATACTTATACTCATGCAAACCCTAGTGCTGGGAACCTCCAAGCTGCGCCAGAATTGAAGAACCAAACTTGCACTTTTGTAAAAAAATTCTAAAACTGAAAACGTGGTTCCAAGGCTTTTCAAGGCAAGAAAACCATCCTATTGTGTTCCTGAGGCTTCAAGGAACGTGCCTGAATCAAAACCATCATCCCTAACGCGAAGAACTGGTAGAATAACCTCATTCTGTTCATGACTTTTTCCATATTCTTGAATCATAATTCCTGCATTATTTGCAATTTTTAATATTGGATTTGTGTTCATTGGATCATTCTAAAGCTAACCACATGTTTTAATTGAGTTTTTAAGCATCGTACGCGATTTCACCATTGAAACATGCTAGGGTTCCTCAAGCTTCGAATTGGGTATTTTCATATACTGTAAAATTAAGACACCTCAGTACCATGGTTAAATTCGGGACACTTGGACGAATCGAATGCAACAGTCGCGCCCAATTTATGAAGCAAGATGGCCTAATCGCTATTCTTGAAAAGGGCATATTTTGGGGGGGTTTAAAACCCCCGCTAATTCCTTTTATGTTTCAGGTAAAATGCAAACGAGGAAGAAGAAGACTAGGTGGCAAGGCATGGTTGGCTCGTTTGAATTTCGCGCTAAAATTGTCCATTAACTCTTATTTTACTTTATGGTATTTGTGTTCTATTCTATGTACAAAGCGCGTTCACAGCTCCACTGGTCAGGCTTGGCATTGGTAATCTCTGGGACCTGGGTTCGATCCCCAGGTCCCCCTTCCTATTTCCATATTTTTCTTCTAACCATATTTGCACGCAGCGCTCAATACAAAGGCCTACCATACAACCCCTGATCCAAACGTGCCACGCGCCCCATGATCCCCATCCAAAGGTCCAGATTTGAAGAGTAGCATAGGCATCAGTCAACAAAGCCACACGCTAGCCAAAAGGTCAACGAGGCCAGGAAATTATTGGGCCAGAAATACTAAATGGTACCTCCAATTGGGGACAGAACCCCCTAAGGTTTTGCAATTCAATTCTTTTTTTATTTTTATTTAATTTCCTTTAAATTCTTTAATTTAATTTATTTTCATAAAATATAAAAATAGTAAAAAAATCAGAAAAGACAAAAAATAAATATATTTGATTTAGTATTTTTGTAAATAAAAATCATTAATTAATTTAGTTTTCAATTCTAGGATTAATTTTGACTTTTTTCTTAATAAACTTAAAATTTGTAGAATTAAGGTTTTAATCAATTTTTATCTTTTTCTTTTCTTTTCTCATTATTAATAATTAAATATTATTTTCTTGTAAATACTTGCAATTAATTAATTAGGTTTAATTTTAGATTCAATTTTAATATTTTTTCTTAATAAATAAAAATTGTAGAATTAGGGTTAAGTAAATTTTTAATTTCATTTAATCTTTTCATTAAAACTTCATAAATACAAAAAACTCAAAAAATATTTTCTTTTTTTTCTTTAATTTAATTAATTTGTTAATATAATTTAATTTCATTAAAAAGGGTCCAACGCCCTCGCTTTTAATTTTAATTCAATTCGCGCATTTATTTCTTTTTTTATAATATTTATGTAATTCTCCCAAAGCCGTGTAAATTTGATATTTATATTTCTCGCATCTTTATTTTATGTCAAATTGGGTCCTGGATTAAATTTGGTGATGTGGACCCGCGCCTTTGTAATAGGTTAGGAACTTTATATTTCTCGCAACCTTTTAACTGTTAATAATTGCATGCAAGAATGAATGACTGAAATGAAAACAAAAGCGTAGATCACCCATGACATGAACAAGACAAAATATCTGAAAACGACACACAAATCACACACCACCCCTAGGGTACGCCTCACTGTTGCCTTGCCTCGAAAGGTGATCGTCGAGTAGAGGATGTCTTAGTAAGTCCTCATGATCCGGGAACCTGGCATGAGGGTAGCTTATAAGGTATCTTTCCATTGCTCCGGTGATCACCATGTCCCGAACCTTCGAATTGACCCGAACACCTCCAACGGTGGTGCTACCTACCTCTCAATGGTGGGATGGCACTACTTGAAAGGACATTTACACAGACGAATTCCTTAGGGTAGGTAGACGACTCTAGATACTTGCTCTAATTTCAAAAACAAATTCAAAAATACTTTTCACACCGACACCTTTTCAAAAAGCTTTCGAAAGCAAATTTTTCAAACACTCTTGAGGACCGATACAAGAGTCGAACTGAAATTTTCAAAGAAAACTTTTTTAAACCCACAGTTGAAAAGCAAACAAACCATTTTTGAAAACACAAGTGAGCAAGTATCTAAGGGCCCATGGATAACCATGGATAGAAAGGGTGCTAACACCTTCCCTTTCTATAATCTACCTCCCGAACCGAGAGCAATCTCTATAAGGAATTTTTCTGTGCTTTTGTCCTTTCCTTGTTGGAGAAAATAAAAGACGGTGGCGAATCTTGCTTCCGCAACATTTCGCGAACCAGCGTTAAACAGTCAGTTCCAGATCCACCGATCACAGCCATATAGCCTCTTTCCTGCATGTTTCAATTCATAAAGCAAGGGCCCCCACCATGCTAACGTGCACAAGGAAAAAGCCTCCCTATGGCTAGCATTCACTGGATTCACATTAGCATCCATAATGCAATGGTTACATGCATGCAAGCTCTGACTGGGCAAAGTCTCCTTTTGAAACAACTTGCTACAAGCTTCGACAGGGCAACACTTATCTTCAACTAGCTTCAATTCATAAGGAAATAACCTTCTAAAATGTGTCCTTCGATTCAGAAGGTAATGTCCTTCTGAAGGTTTCCTTCGATTGCACCATTTGCACCCTACATGTTTGCCTTTGATACCATAAAACCAGGATTTCCTTCATGATAGCGCCCCAAAGCAGGGACCTCCTACATACACCCTTTCGTTTGACCATGTGACCTCTGACAGGCAAGCCTTCGATTGGACAAAATCCACCTTTATGAAAACCTTCGATTAAAGTGTTGGTTCCCTTCGAATCAGCATACTTAGAATCCAACTATGGATCCTTCGAGCAAGCTTGTTTGAATAACATTGAGCAAATCTCATAGCCTTATCCTCCAAATCTCACTTATCAGGCTATGTTGCTTCTAAATCTTTACATAATCAGAGGCTTACATAAAGGTTCGAAGCTTTATCCACTGGATAATACTATTCTGGGATAAAATAGAAAAAAGCTACGTATCCTTTTTTCATAAAGAGTACTTTAGTCACAAAATCAACTTCCAATATGATTTTTGTCTGAATGCAAGCAGTGCCAAAGGCATAAGTCCCATCTCTTGCCCCCAACAGACAACAGGCCCCTACTTGTACTTGAAACGTGGGAACAATGAAAAGGGACTAAACTTGTTTCATTTTCAAGCAAACCATGGTTTGTCATCCTACAAACCTGGTTACTTCAGTGCTTCTAACCCTTTCTCTATAAATAGAGAAACATTTGCAAGCTGAAGGGGACTTTGGGTGGTGGAACGAATCTTCAAAAAAAATCATCAAACTCTCAAAAAAACTATTAAACTCTTAAGATTCTCAAACATTAAACAAAAACCCAGAATCTAAAGAAACACAACACTTGTTTCTTTTTTTTCTCTTTCGAATCTGAAGCAATCCCAACACCTGTTTCCTTGGCCCTTCGAATCCAGTAGAAAGAACACCACATCTGTTCTTCTCCTTCAAATCCAGGAATAACAACACCACCCTCACACCTCCTAACCTTCAAAACACCTCACATGTTTCTTTCCTTCGAATCCAGGAGAATCTTATCCAGCCACTCAAGGTCCAACACACATGTTCCAGCTTCAAGCAAGGTAAGTTTCTCTTAACCTTGAACCTTTCGTTTCTAGCCTAACATGTAAATAGTCATTCCTTTTGTTTCAAGCATGTACATGACAATTTTTTACTTTTCATTTCTGCCCTTTTCGTTTGTTTTCTTGTCAAATATATGGTAGAACTAACCAGTATAGGCCCCAAACAAAAGAAGGAGTTTTTGTGTGAAACGAAGCCTCAGGCTTCACCCCCTTACTACTTCACAGTCCAAACAAAAGAGCAAGAAGGGAGAAATGAAAGGTTTTCACACTAGTTCCCTGGCCCAGTCGAAAGCAGCAGCCAGAAAGAGGAATCGAAGGCTCCCTCTCACGCAAACTACCAGGCCTCAAACAAAAGAAGCAGCCAGAAGGATGGCCACATTGACTTCCAGGTCCCATTCGAAAGAAACAGGAAAGGGGTGAAATCAAAAGACATGTCCTTACTACTTCTAGGACAAATCGAAGGAAGCCGGGAAGGGCAGAAACGAAGGGTTTTGCTTCCCAAATCGAAGCATTCATTTTTCCTTCTTTTATTTTGTTTCGTCTTTACATTTTCTTGCTATTCAATATGGTTTTAATAGTGTAGGATTTATTTTCTGCATTTTTATTGCTTTTGTACAAATGTTAGAAATTAGGATGTATGGCAAGATAAAACCAACAAGTTAGACAACCCAAAAATCAAAGACAAAATTCATGCAAATCATACACACTATGCACACATGCACCTCTAGGGTAATCTCACTTGTTGCCTCGAAAAAATAGTCATGTCCCTCGAATATGGGTGTTTTAGAAAAGACCCTCGATTAAATATCGTAGTCCCTCGATGACCCTCAATGTTGCCTTCGGTAAACAATCTAGTCCTTAAACGAAAATTGATAAAACGTCCCATAGGTTGCCTTCTATGACTATACAAATGACCTACACCCGTCCCTTCACATCCAACGATGGGGCTTCATACCAAATCAATGGTAAGATAGCAACATCTAAAGGAGGAGGAAAAGAACATTAGACCTTTTGAGTAGGTAGGACGCTCATAGTTGCTCGCTTGCTCACAACAAAAAACATTTTACACACCAACACTTTCATTTGAAATATTTTCAAAAGACAAAGCTCTTTGTACGCATTCTTATAGAGACGAGAATCATTACAAAGACACTTTTCAAAACACATTCCACAAACACCTCTTTGAACTATTTTCAAAACCAACACTTTGTATGTATTCTTATAGAAACGGGAATCATTACAAAGACGTTTTCAAAATACTTTCAAATCCACATCACAAGCACACTTTCAAACAAAAGCAAGTGATCTAGAAAGAAACTAAGAGCCCGTAGATGACTACGGATGAAAAGGGTGATAATACCTTCCCTTTTAATAAGCTACCCCCCGAACTCAAGAAATAATCTCGAAAGGTCGTTCCTATTCTTTTCAGCCTTTCCTTATTGGATAAAACAAAAGTCGGTGGCGACTCTTGCTATTCGCAACAATTGCGATCAAACGCAAAATACCCAAGTCAGTTCTCCCACCATGTTACAAAACTGGCGACTCTACTGGGGACTTATACTTAAAAGTGGAGTTACCTTAGGGCTAGATCACCTTTACTTGCTTTCCTTGTTTGACTTGCTTGCTTTACATTTTAGTTTCTTGTTTGGGCTTGTTTTGATCCTCTACCCGGATCTGGCGCACCTTTTAGGTAAGTAGAAATATATTATGGAAACTGTACAGCGTAGACCGACACGGTTGAAGCAATGGCTATGTTAGTGTGACACATTTGTTGGTACCAATATCCCTTGTGTTGAATCGAGGAGAATATGGGGCAGCTGAGCAGCGTCATGAAGCACTAATTGACCTTAGAACCTTAATTGAACAACTTGGCCATTAGGAAGTAGTGAGATAGGCGGTTTCAGCGGAAAGCTGGAAATGAGTTGATACTCGATACTACACTCACTGAGATCAGACTTTTGGGATATCTTGGCCGCAAGAAAAGATTGATTATACTGAGACAATGCCTAAAAGAAAGGTTAGTGATATTGAGATCCCCTAAAACCCGGTTACTTTCTAGGACAGGTTGAGCCAACTAAACTTCAAGAGGGTACTTACCTACAAACTCCATGAAAGACTAAACCTAAGGACTTGTCTTCTTTGTGTGTATATGAATATTTGTACATAACAACTTGCTTGCTTTGCATACTTGTACATAACATCATGACATCATACCATAGCATTTTCAATAAACATTTCAAGGATCTCAAGGGCCTATGATGCAGGGTCATGTTGAACCAGACGCCTATCAAGGGGCAAGAGGATTCATTCTCTAATCAAATCCGTCAAAGACCAAAGCACGGTAACTTGAGTCAAGGGCTATGACCCACTTGACATGGTGAGCTTGATTCTCGTGGAAGGACATCCACCGATACAAAGTTCTCCAATCAAAACTGTTGATCAAAATTTAACTTCTAACATCTTCTTGTGTTTACCTCACGAGATCCTTGAAAACATGCATCCACATACCATGCATCATATCATGACAAGTTTCTCCCATACAGGTATCCTTATCTTCATACTGTTTATTTCAATAAGATGGATATGGAACAGACGGTGAAGGATCTCCAAGCACAAAATGCCCAATTCCAACAAATGTTTCTGGCTATGGGTAAAGGGCAAGAGGACCTGAAGACTCTTCTTCTCAAACACAAGAAGAAAAATACAAAGAAGTCAATAGGCATCCTGAATTTGGGAAGAAAGTTCAGAAGATCAACAATGTGAGCTATAAGATTCGAAACTCCGTCAACTGAGGGGGACAATCATACAAAAGAAGGAGATAATAACCCGGGGACTGATGAAGATGAAGCTGACTACTCTGAGGAACAATATCCTCCCGCTGATGATAAATACAAACAATTGGAGGATCGCCTCAATGCTATGGAGATTCAATAGATACCTAGTTTGGACTTTGAAGAGTTAGGGTTGGTTTCCGGAGTGGTCATCCCACTAAAGTTCAAAATCCATACTTTTGCCAAGTATGATGGGGTATCTTGTCCTAAGATGCATATGAGATCTTATGTATGCAAGATTCAGCCTCACACAACTGACCGAAAGCTATGGGTCCATTTCTTCCATGAAAGTTTGGCTGGCACTCAATTGGAGTGGTTCTATCAGTTAGAAGGAACCGACATTCATACCTGGGAGGACCTGGCTGTTGTTTTCTACAAGAAGTACTAATACAACACTGATCTTGCACCAACTCATGTGCAATTGTAGAGTATGACCATGCGTTCCAACGAGGGCTTCAAAGAATACACCCAAAAGTGGAGAGACCTGGTTGGCAGGGTGCAGCCACCTTTAACTGACAGGGAGCTGATTGACATCTTTATGGGAAATTTGATGTGACCTTTCTTCAATCACCTAATCGGAATCTCTTCAGTCGGGCTCACCGAGCTAATATTGACTGGCGAAAGAGTCGAAGCTGGTATCAAAAGCGGTAAAATCCCAGGGGGTGCATCTTGAAGTGCAGAGAAACAGCCTTTCAATGGGAAGAAAGAGTCAAATGCTGCGTACGGTCAAAAAAGTTATAACCAGAGTAACCACGATCAACATGTGGGGGCAGTTCTGATCTCTAATACTTCATTTGTGCAACAACATCAACAGGGAAATCAACGTAAGGAGGTCACACATAAAAGACAATTAACCAAGATCAACATGCCACTGACCCAAGCATTATAACATATGTTGAAGGAAGATTTGATCATGTTAAAGGCCCCTCTCCGAAATTCTAATACTTCTGCTCATACTTATCATCCTAATGAAAGGTGTGCATACCACTCTGATAGTCATGGACACGACACAAATAGCTGTTGGGTTCTGAAGAACAAGATTCAAGATATGATTGATGCCAAGGAGATTGAATTTGATCCACCTGCTACTCCCAACATGATCACTTCTCCTATGCCAAATCATTGAGAGCGTCCTTTTTGTTTTGAATTTTCAATTGTAATCTCTTTTGTTGTTCAAACACTTATCTATTAATGTCAAACTTTGTTTCATTAATGCATTGCATATGTTTGTCTTGAATTAATCCATTCGTTTTCATTATATTTAAACTATGCTTTTATTCCCTTTATGATATTCAACTCTTGTTTCAAAAAGTTGCAAACCTTTAGAGGGAGGATGACGAAAATAATGCCATTATCTCATACAGTATGCTTTTAGACAGACCTTGCTGACGATGTACAGGAGTTTGTTTCAATTCCTAAACACTAGAGTTATAAGGAAGATAATCCCTAGTCAACCCCTTTGAGCCAAAGAAGTAGGAGTTTTCTTTTTCACACAAATTAAAACCTTTAATCAAAACCTGGGGCAGGGTAGTCTCTCAGTTTATTCAAATGCGCGTTCAGTTGCAAGCTTTCACTTTGTATACAATGAATGACATCAAAAACATTCCTCTGGAATCAAAAGACGGCTATGTTTCCCTATCAAATAGGCAGTCATTATCTCCCAAGAGAAAATCCCACTAAGTCAAAACCTACGAAGGAAACTTAAGAAAAACAGGGGCATCCCGCTGACTGTAATCTCAAAACAAGAACAGTCAGGCAAAAAATCAGGGATAATAAATCAAGAAGAGGTCACTACAAATCCTCGACAACATGAAAAGTGTTGCAAAAATGAATTCCTTCTCAAAAAAAAATTCCAAATATCTGAACCATCATTCCAGATTCAATAGGAGTTCAAATGCACAATTGACTGAGCTTAGGACTGGAGAACATCACGAAGAACGGGCAGGTACAAATGCACTTTGAGCCTTATCCTTTGTTTCTTAAACCGTGAACCAGACCACGTTACAACCCTTCAAAAGTCCTAATTGAAGCATGGGTTAGTCCGAAAGCATACTTTTACAAAAGGTATCCTGACTCCTTTAAGACTTACTCTAAATCCTGAGTTGAATTCACGTTCTTGCAAAAATTCTTTTATCTGCTAAAACGCATTTTCAAAACTTCAAGAAAAGCATAAACTTTTTATAATTTGAATATCGTTGTTTGCATATGGCTAATTCTTTGACAGCAAAGAAATTCACACGACGAATATTCAGTCAACAAAAACTCTCTCAATGAACAGAACCACCTCAAATACAATGACACTTCCAATGATAAATCTCCTATAAACGAGGGGGCATGACATGTCACTGTCCAACTCGGCTGGGGGCAGTCAAGTCAAGATTCCAAGAAATATCTCAAGAAATGCTGAATATATCAGGGGAATATTTATTTTAGTCTCTTGGGGAATTGAACATTGATATTCCTGCAAAGGATTACGTACAGTCAAGTAAACATTTCCTGGAAGTGCTACAAACACTTGTTACTAAGGGCAGTGACAAATTCCCACAAAGTCCTTTTCATAGGATGACCCCCATTCAATTCCCAAAAAAGTTGGATCCAGGTGTTGTACCCTAAAATTTTTCCTCTCACTTATCAATAATTTGCTCACAAGATCTTCTTAGGCTCAAGACTGCATTAGGGTTTGATCAGCTCAAGTCACCTCCTTAAGCACTGATGACCAAAATTAGAGTTTGAGATTGCACAAGGATATTTGAACTTCCAATGCCCCATATGACTTTCATGGATCATTATGGACCCTCAATATCACTGATTTCAAGTTTCAAGCCTTGGATCACATTTTTGCTCAGCCAATTGAGCAGTTGACCTAAAAATCAATTGTATTGGGGAAAAGTCAACTATGACCAATTCACAGTCAAACTTCATAATTTTTTATCCAAATCAACATTTTAAACTCATATGTATCATTTGATCAAGTTTGGACCACAATTCCTCAAGAAATTTGATCAAAACTCCCAAAGGGCAAAATGGTCAAAATTAGGGTTTTGACTGGGAAAGGGCAATTTCTGATTTTTGACCTAACAAATGATCAATTGGTTTAAGGCATGATCTCAAGAGTCCAATTGCATCATTTTTGACATGGTTCAAAATATTTCAAGTCCATTGGATTGACAGATGAATTTTTTAGTCAACTGATCAAAAGTCAACTATATACTAAAAAGTCAAACTTTGACTTTTTGGTCAAATCAAATGCCAAAGATCACAATTAATAAAAAAAATTTCAAAATATGAAACTTGTTCATCAAGAAATCAAAAATTCAAGATTTCATTTTGAAAAGTCAAAATTTCTAAACTTAGAAATTTTTCCAAGTGTTGGAAATTTCATGTTTTTTTCACAACTTTGAACACATTTTTCACCATGATGAAAGATGATTCAAGAGAAACTTCCAACATGAAAGTTGTAGATATCCATGAAATATACAACTTTTCTTCACACAACTTCTTCTAAAAGTTCTTGGATCTCAAGTTATAATTTTAAGAACATGTGGTCATGAAATAAAACACTTAGTGAAATTTTGCCCTAATTTGGTCAGGATTTTGACCCAACTTCATGGCACTTTTTCATATAGTTCCAAGGGGAACATTCAAAAGCAATTCAAATATGGGTTTTATAGAACATTTCAATATTTCCAAAATGTCCAAGAACTCCTTGAGATCATTTTTGAGTAGGGAGAATCGAAGAGATGAAGTTAGGGTTTTGTCACTTGAATTACAAGTCATTTTGTGATGAACCAAATTCAAAATTCAAACTATGCTGCATAAACTCTACTTTTGAGGCCTCAAACTTGTTAGACACTCCATAATTAATGGCTTGCACAACTGTTAGAGGTCTCATTTCAAGCATTCAATGCATGGACATGCTTTATATCCATTTTTGGAAGAAAGTGAACATTGCCATTTTGATAAAGTGTTTTTTTGCACAAAACTTATTCTTGAGCCTTGCACTTGTTCTATTATGATCACACAAGTACTATAACTCATGAGAAATGGTTTAGACACTTACAATCACCCAGCCCATGCCTGTACTACACATTAAAACTTGGTTTCCCTCTTTTCTTCAAAATCAAGTAACCTTGCCAAAAGCTAAAAACTGGTACTTCTGACTTGCCAATGCACTCCAATCCTTTTGCTTATACATAAAAAACTATTTGCCACAAATACACGAATTCTCGAGCCCTGAAAACACCTATAACTCAGAATCACATCTCATACCTCCATTTTTCACATAAACTGACTAAAAACTTGAAACTCATAACTCCCTCGTGCGTTTTCAAGCCTTTTGGTTTCTAAAGCTTCTAAACATCATTTAGAACTGATCCCACACCCTATTACAGAACTGTAACACCATTAACACCATCCTCCATTTTCAAAAATAGAGCTTTGCACTTGGACTTCTCCAGAACTCCTCAGGCCTTTTCAGCTCAAGCTAAGCATTTCATTAGCTTCCTAGGAACTTGAGGAAGCTAACCCAACCATTGGAACTCCTTGAAAGCTACTCAAACTTCAAATCCGATACCATCTTGCAAGGTAAGTTTTCTAACTTTGGAACTCTTCATAGAGGCATCATCAATGATTTATTTGTGAACAAAACATGTAGATATCATTGCCCTAAAGCTAACCATGTCCATAGTTTCCATTAATTTTGCTTGAGCTTAGATAATTTTAAGATTTGAAATTTCTGAAATTTTTAGGATTCAGTTTAGGGCCAGTGAAATTCATGCTTATCTTTGATCTATAGTTTTAATGCTTTACATTTCTGAAACCGTGAATAAATTTGCTACAAGTTTCATGTTTACAGTTTTCATTTTTGTTGAGAAATGAACAAGTTACAGTTGGTCTGGCTGGAGGTTGAAGATGAAGTGTAAATCAGGGCGCGTTTTGTATCATACATTTATTGTTTTTCTTATGTTAACAGATGTATAGCCACCCCAGTGGTAGAAGCGCGCGCCTGTAACCTTTGGGACCTGGGTTCGAGCCCTAGTGGTACCCTTTTGATTTTTTTTTCCATATTTTTGCAATTTCTGGCCCTTTTTTTTGCAGGCGCTGGGCTCCATCTTTGGGCCTTTGTTTTTGTATTTACTTTCTAACCCCCCCGCCCCCCTGTGGACTATTTGCGCCCCTGGCCCTATTTTATTTTATTTTTTTATTTTTATTTCATTTATTTTCTTAAATATTTTTCCTAATATTAAAAAATCAAAAAAATACAAAAATATTAGATTTTCATTTTGACATAGTTTATCTATTTTTTATCATAAAAAATATTTTTATTTAATAAATACTTTATTCATTTAACTAAATATCTTGTAAATTTAATTAAAAAATAGGTTATATTTATTTTCTTTTTACACCAATTTAAATATATTATTTTAATATAAAAAAGGCCAAAAATATTTTATAATACTATAATTTATTTCCAAGACAAAAATACCAAAAATACTTTTCTTACAAACTTATTTTCTTTTAATCAATTAATAGATTTAGGTTTTTTCATTTAAAATATTTTCTTAGTAAATTAGGTTTACTTTTATTATTTTAATTAATTATTTTCTTTTAATTAATTAGGTTAAAACAAATTCCTTTTTCTCATAAAAAATCCAAACAAAAAGATCCATTTTCTTTGTATTTACATTCTTGCATGTTTACTTTTGTATATTTATTTATTTTAATTCTTGTACAAATTCAATTTGGTTGTAATAGATTAATTAGGTTTATATTCTTGCAATCCCCATTTACAATTTGTACACCTCCTCCCACAAATGTTGTAATAGCGTAGTAACTTTAAATTCTGCAATTTATCGCTTAATATATAACATGCTAGCAATTAGGGTTTGTATGGAAAGACTAAAACCAATACTTAAAAAACCTAATTCAAGACAAAAACAAGCATGAAAACAATACACTTGCACATAAACACCCCTAGGATAAATCCACTCTGTTGCCTTTACAAAATGACCATATTACGCATGTGAGGTATCTTAGCAAAAACAAGTAAATATAAGATCATAATCCCTCGATGACGCTATCTAAAGTTGCCTTTTAAATGATCTTAGTCCCTAAAAGAGAATGCTAAGATACCTTGCAACATTTCTAATCATGGTTATACGATGACCCATGCCCGTCCCATTTACATCCAAAAGATAGGGTTGCTTACCAAATCAATGGTAAGATAACAATATCAAAAGGAAAGAAAATGAACAAGAAAGACATTTGAGTAGGTAGAATGCTCCTAATTACTTGCTCAATTTTAAACAAACATCCTTGCTATTTTCAAAACAAACACCTACACTTTCAAACATCTTACAAACTTGAAAAAAAATTTAAAAGATCAAACACTTTGTATACATTCTTACAAACGAGAATCATTACAAAGTTTTCCTAAACAATGGCCTCTTTACAAAATACTTTCAAAAACCACAAAAAGCACAATTTCAAACAAAAGCAAGTGATCTAGAAAGTAACTAAGAGCCCATGGAAAACCATGGATGAAAAGGATGTTAATACCTTCCCTTTTCATAATCTACCCCCCGAACTCAAGAAATAATCTCAAAGGTCTTTCCTGTGCTTTTTTACCTTTCCTTTTGGATAAAATAAAAGTCGGTGGCGACTTTTGCTACCATATCACAGAACTGGCGACTCTGCTGGGGAGAATTCTAAAAGTTGGGTTACATTAGGGTTAGATCACATTTAATTGCTTTCTTTGTTTGACTTGTATGCTTTACATTATGGTTCTTTGTTTGGGTTTGAATCCTCTACCCGAATTTGGGATACCTTATAGGTAAGTAGCAATACATTATGGAAACTGTGTGGGGTATACCGACATGGTCTAAGCAATAGCTATGTTAGTGCGACATATTTGTGGATACCGGTAGACCTTGAGTTAATAAAAGAGAATACGGGGCCGCTGAGTGATGTCATGAAGCACTAATGAACTTTTAGAACCTTTACTTGACCAACTTGGCCTTTAGGACGTAGTGAGATGACCGGCTTTGGTGCAGTCTGAAGTTGGTAGATACTCGATACTACACTCATTGAAGTTTGGTTTCTTGGGATATTTCAGTCGCCATTAAAGAGGCTTGTGCTAAAACAATGACCAAGGAAACAAACCAGTGATATTGATCTCTTTATAACCCAATTACTATTACTAGGACAGGTTGAGCCAACTAAACTTCAAAAGGGTACTTACCTATAAGACTCCATGCAAGCCTAAACCTAAGTAATTGTTTGCTTTGTTTGTATATACATACTTGTACATAACATCATGAACATTATAACATCATACTCATTCACTAACCATTTCAAGGATCTTGGGATTTATCTTTATTCTGTTTTGTAGGATATGGATTCTCTTTGCAGGAAAACTATTCAAGTCAACCTTGTAAGTATCCCTCTATAACTTAAGGAACTAACTTCAAGAATTCCTGAAAACTCTCCATTCACCGAGAGACATGGTCGCCTACTCAACTTGGTCACCTCTAACACTGATGAGGACATGATGAAGGTGCTCTTTCAGTTCTTTGATCCTTTACATCATTGCTTCACATTTCCTGATTATCAACTTGTGCCTACTTTGGAAGAATTCTCCCGACTCTTGAGGATTCCCATTCTCAATCAACTACCTTTCAACGGTACGGAAAGAGACCCAAAGCCAGAAGAGATTGCTCAATCTCTACACTTACACTCATTTGATGTCACAACTCATTGGGAAACAAGGAGTGGTGTCAAAGGTTTCCTAGCAAAGTTCTTGTTCGAGAAAGCCTAAAACTGTTGGAACTCTTCGGACCTGCAAGCTTTTGAGGAAATTGTGGCTCTCCTCATCTATGGGATGGTTTTGTTTCCAAATATTGACCAACTCATAGATGCGAACGCCGTCAAAATCTTCATATCCCGCAATCCGGTGCCTACTTTGCTAGGAGACATCCTACACTCTTTTCACACTCGCACTATGAGGAAAAGAGGTGTCCTTATGGGTTGCACTCCTCTCTTGGCAAGATGGTTTATTTTGCATCTTCCCCAATTTGCATTGAAGAATGAGCAAGGTTCAAGGTGGTCACAAAGGTTGATGACGCTCAAACATTCAGACATTCATTGGTGTTCCCGATCCATAGGGAATGTTACTATTGTCGATCGTTGTGGATATTTTCCTAATGTCCCTTTACTTGGCATTAGGGGAGGTATCACCTACAACCCCTGTTTAGCCTTAAGACAGTTTGGTTACGCCCAAAGGGATGGCCCGCATGAAATGCTGATTCAAGGTTTGGTATTTTACTACGAGAACGACGATCAAGGTCTTCACCAGAGATTTATCCGAGATTGGAGGATGTTGAACAAGGTAGATAGCAAGACATTAGGGCATAATAATTACATCCCTCTTGAGTCTTACCTCAAATGGGTACGAACTCGTGCTCAGAGTCTTATGATTCCTTATCCCTCTATTCTCCCGGTAATCATTGAGCCTGTTATGGAAGAGATGTTCCATACAATATCCTACATCCTGACATGCACACCTCTCTCGAAGACTTACAAAGAGATTGGATACAACTCAAGGGGGAGCTAGATACTTTCTAAGCCCAATTCTACGCAAGAGAGAAGAAGGTTTTGGAACTCACTAAGCAACTTCATAAGGAGCGGAACCTGAATGCCTACATCACACCAAAGAGGATGCGCACAACCTTTTTATTTTAGAGTTTTTGTATTTTTTCTGCCCAAAGAGGCATTGATGTACTCAAGATTTAATTTATTAATATAACGTGTGTTTCCTTTTTTTCTAAAACAAATTTGAATCTTTAAAATCCTTGAAATCATTGCATATGCATTTATCATTCATCATAACATAAGAAGGTTTCTTGAAACAAGTCTCCTCATCTTTCTACTGTTTATTTCAGTAAGATGGATCTCGAGCAAACGGTGAAGGACCTCCAAGCTCAAAATGCACAGTTTCAACAGATGTTCTTAACTCTAGCCAAAGGACAAGAAGAGTAGAAGACCTTGCTGGTTGAGGAGAAGAAAAAGAAGACAAAGAAAATAATCGGAGTTCTAAACATGGGAAGAAGATTCCAAGGGCAAACAAGAAGGGCCTTAGAATTTGCAACGACATCCGGTGAGAAAGACAATCAAGATGGGAAGGGAAAAGAAACAGTTGTCCAATCAGAGACAGAAGAGGAAGAGGAAGAAGAAGATTATTCTGAAGAACAATACCCTCCAGCCGACGACAAGTATAAGCATCTAGAAGAACGGTTAAGTGCGATGGAAATCCAAAAAGTGCCTGGATTGGACTTTGAGGAGTTGGGATTAGTATCAAGGATTGTCATTCTTCCAAAATTCAAAGCACCCGTGTTCGCCAAATATGACAGAGTCTCGTGCCCCAAAATGCATCTCCGGTCCTATGTGAGGAAAATCCAGCCTCATACCTCCGACAAGGATTTATGGGTACACTTCTTTCAAGACAGTCTGTCTGGAACTCAACTTGATTAGTTTTATCAGTTAGAAAGAGCCAATGTTCATAAATGGGAAGATCTGGCCACTGCCTTTTACAAACAATACCAATACAACGCTGATCTTGCGCCTACCCGTACTCAACTCCAGAGTATGGCCATGGTTTCAAGTGAAGGCTTCAAGGACTACGCGCAAAAGTGGATGGATTTAGCCGGAAGAGTTCAACCTACCCTATCTGAAAGAGAGTTGGTAGACATGTTTTTGGGCACCTTGTCTGGTCCCTTCTTCAATCACTTAATTGGGAGTTCATTGGCAGGTTTTACCGAACTGATATTGACCGGAGAAAGGGTAGAAGCCTTGATAAATAATGGAAATATTCAAAAAGATGCATCCTCTACTGCTATAAGGAAACCATTCATCAGAAAGAAAGAAGTGGTTGTTGTATACCCTCAAAGAAATCAAGATAGGGCTGAACGCCGTCCAATGGTGGGGGCTATCATGATTTCGAAACCAGTGCTTGCTCAGCAAAGAAACAACCAGCCAAGAATGGAGAGACCAGTCAGACAGTTCACCAGAATTAATATGACACTATCTCAAGTATTTCCGCATTTGTTAAGATCCAATCTAGTGACTTTTAAAGAAGCTCCAAAGAATCCTAACACAACCTCTCCTCACTATCATCCTAATGCCCGTTGTGCATACCATTCTGAGAGTCCGGGCCATGACACTAACAACTATTGGGCTCTGAAGAACAAAGTACAAGACCTCCTTGAAGCTAAAGAGATTGAATTCGATGCGCCAGAAATTCCAAATGTCATTACTTCCTCTATGCCCAAACACGGCCATAATGCCATCGCCATTGAGGAAGATATGTTTGTTACTTCAGTTGATGAACTTGTGACCCCACTCATGACTATCAAAAAGAACTTGTTAAATGCCGGAGTATTCCCAGGCTGTGATAAAAGCTGTCATTTCTGTTTGTCCTCAACAACCAACTGTCCTTTGTTAAAAGCAGGCGTTCAGTGCCTAATAGATAACAATGAAATTTTGTTCGAGAAGACTTCTATTCCAACCGTTTCTTTTAGTGATGTTTCCATCGTGACCATTTCCGCCAATTCTTCCAGGCTCTCCACCAAAAGACCCGTTAGAATTACATCAGTTCCTAAAGTAGCTCCTTTGATAATTATAATGCCTGGACCAATCCCGTATTTGTCATACAAAACTGTACCATGGAATTATGGAGGGGATGTCTACTACCACGGTATCAAGCAAGATTGGCCAGCTGCCGAAGATTCAAGTTCTGAGAAAGTTGATTACAATATCAGTAATATCGCAGGGACTAGTAAGATTACCCGAAGTGGAAGGGTTTTATCTCTAGAAATTTCTCCTCCAAAGGTTGTTTCTATACCCGTAATTATTCCTGTTGTTGTTGCTCCTCCAAAGGCTGTTCCCAGTCCTGCAATCACCTCTGCTAATACTCCATTTGATAAAGCTGTTACAATCCCTGTTATCACCCCTACTGACATTCCTGCTGCCGAGTCAACCGAGACTCAAGGTAAAGGTATTCTAATTAAGCCTGTCCGGACGAAGGCACAATCAATATCTATCCCTGGACCTCCCAGAAAGAGATGGAGGAAATTCTAAAGATCATAATAATAAGAGACTACAATGTAGTCGAGCAACTGGGGAAAAATCCATCTAAAATTTCCATGCTGGCTTTATTACTATGTTCTGAGGTGCATGCACAGGCCTTGGTAAAATTCCTCAAAACTGCCCATGTACCCCAAGAAACATCTGTCGTTCAGTTCCAAGACTGCGTAGCCAGCTTGACTGCAGATAATGGTTTAGGTTTTTCAGATGCTGATTTAACGCAAAGAGGGAGGAAGCATAATAAGGCATTGCATGTCTCAGTTGAATGCATGGGCACAACCTTGGCTCATGTTTTGGTGGACACTGGCTCGTCTCTAAATGTGTTGCCTAAAAAGGCTCTTGATAGGCTTGACTGTGAGGGATTGACATTGAAACCGAGCAACATGGTAGTGAGGGCCTTTGACGGCTCAAAAAGGTTAGTGCATGGGGAAGTGGATATCCCCATAATGGTTGGAACCCAAACATTTGATTCAACTTTTTATGTAATGGATATTCGCCCTTCATATTCCTGCTTGCTAGGCCGACCATGGATTTACAATGCTGGCGTTGTTACTTCTACGTTGCATCAAATGCTGAAATATCCAATTCAAGGGAAGATCATCACCGTTCATGGAGAAGAAGAGTATATGTCCAGCCACCTAAATTCCTTCAGATATGTGGAGCTAGATGGTGAATTTATTGAAATACCCTTCCAGCACTTTGAAAATGTCCCGTAGACTGTGACGGTAACCAAGGTTGTGTTTCAAGTTCCCAAGATCACAAGGCCTCCGCTCAAGATGTCATCTTTGAAGGATGCCAAGGCAGTGATAGAAGAAGGTGGGTTCACTATTTGGGGTCAACTTCCGGACATCCCATACAAATCTGATAAGTTTGGTCTGGGTTTCACTTCAGGTGCCCAGAAGGCTGTACTCCGCGCTCGTGCCGGAGGACCACCCTTGAAGATCAGCAACCACCAAGTCAACACCGTGGAGGATGATGAAGACAGCTACAACCTGGAGGATTGGATTTTCCCAACTGTCAGTGGAGGGCTCAACAACTGGGAGGCTAGAGATTTCGTCCCGATCACTTTTATCCCATAGTAATTTGTCTTTACATTTTGTTGGATCTGTAATATTAAAATAATTCAGACTCTTAAAACCTTGTGTCTTACCCGAGGCACAATGGTCCATTTGTAAGGTTTATTATCTCATTTCCATATAACATCAATGAATCATGGACGTTTTTGCATACAAACTTTGTGCTCATTGTTTTTCTTTTTACATTTTCATTTCTTTCAAAGATAGCTATACTCTTACACACACTCACACTCACAATGAAAGTCTACATCCATTCAGGATCCCATGGGTAACGGTTCTGCTATGGCCTTTTGTGACTCTGAAAATCTAATCTACCAAGCCAAAGACGAAGGTGAGGAAGATTGTGAAGTACCAGGGGAATTTGCCAGATTACTACAACAAGAAGAGAGAACCATTCAGCCCCATGAAGAACCAGTGGACACTATCAACCTAGGTACCGAAGAAGACAAAAGAGAAGTCAGGGTGGGCGCCAATCTGGAACCCAGTGTCAAGGAGCGTCTGATTTAGTTGTTACACGATTATGTTGAGGTCTTTGCCTGGTCGTACAAAGACATGCCAGGACTTGATGCAGATATCGTAGTACATCGTCTACCTACAAGAGAGGAATGCCCATCGGTAAAGCAAAAGGTCTGTCGCATGCGGCCTGACATGTCAGAGAAGATTAAAGCAGAAGTCATGAAACAATTTAATGCCATATTCTTGGTCGTCACCTCCTATCCGCAATGGGTTACCAATGTTGTTCCCGTGCCCAAAAAGGATGGCAAAGTATGAATGTGCATAGACTACAGAGATTTGAATAGGGCAAGCCCTAAGTATGATTTCCCACTCCCCCATATTGATATTCTAGTTGATAATACGACACAACACAAAATGTTTTCCTTTATGGATGGTTTCTCAGGTTACAACCAAATCAAAATGGAGCCTGAGGACATGGAGAAGACAACCTTTGTCACACAGTGGGGCATATTCTGCTACAAGGTTATGCCATTCGGACTGAAGAATGTTGGGGAAACCTATCAGCGTGCCATGGTAGCCTTATTTCACGACATGATACATCACGAAATAGAGGTCTATGTGGACGACATGATAGCTAGATATCAAACAGAAGAGGAGCATCTTGATCATTTACAGAAACTGTTTGAGAGGTTAAAGAAATACAAGCTAAGGTTGAACCCAAATAAGTGCACATTTGGGGTAAGGTCTGGTAAACTCCTAGGCTTCATCGTCAGCAATAAAGGTATTAAAGTAGATCCTGCCAAGGTGAAAGTGATACAAGAGATTCCTTCTCCTCGTACTGAGAAGGAAGTCAGGGGATTCTTGGGACGTTTGAACTACATTGCTAGATTCATTTCTCACCTGACAGCTACTTGTGAACCAATCTTCAAACTGCTGAAGAAAGATCAAGTAGTCAAATGGAATAATGAGTGCCAAACTGCTTTCGAGAAGATCAAAGAGTACCTTCAAGAGCCTCCTGTGTTGATTCCACCGGTCGAGGAAAGACCATTGATCATGTATCTGACCGTTTTGGAAAATTCAATGGGGTGTGTGCTAGGGCAGCATGATGAGTCTGGCCGAAAAGAGCACGCTATTTACTACCTGAGCAAAAAATTTACCGACTGTGAAACAAGATATTTACTGCTCGAGAAAACTTGCTATGCTCTGGCATGGGCTGCTCGCCGGCTAAGACAATATATGCTGACCCATACTACCTTATTGATATCTAAAATGGATCCAATAAAATACATCTTCGAGAAACCTGCCCTCTCTAGGAGAATATCAAGGTGGAAGATGATCCTGACAGAATATGACATACAGTATACTACCCAGAAACAATAAAGGGAAGTGTACTAGCTGATCACCTTGCTCACCAAGCTGTGGAAGACTATTAGTCCATGAAGTTCGAATTCCCAGATGAAGACATCATGATGGTAAACAACTGTGAAGAATTCAGACCATATGACGGACCTAAACAAGGATCCCTATGGACCCTCGTTTTTGATGGGGCATCTAACGCACTTGGAAATGGTATTGGTTATGTACTCATATCTCCTGAAGGGTGTCATACTCCCTTTACTGCAAGACTCTGCTTCAATTTCACAAACAACATGGCAGAATACGAAGCATACATTTTTGGTCTCAAAGCTGCCATAGATTTGGGGATCAAGTCCTTAAATGTATTTGGAGATTCAGCTTTGTTCATCAGCCAGATCAAATGGGAATGGGACACCAAACACCCTAACCTTATCCCTTACAAAGAACATGTGTTGACATTGCTCCCACATTTTGAGAAGATTACCTCAGATAGCAGACGCACTAGCCACAATGTCATCCATCTTTAAACTTAAATGGGATAACGGGGCTCCCCAGATCACCATTGAACGAATGGAGGAACCAGCTCACTGTCACGAGATTAATATTGAAGAAGTAGTGGACCAGCCTTGGTTTCACGAAGTCAAGAGGTATCTCGAGGCCCAAGAATATCCAGAAGGAGCTTCAGTCAATGATAAGAAGTTATTAAGGAGATTCTCTGCTAAATTCTTCCTTAGTAATGGAATTCTCTATAAACGCAATCATGACTCTGTGTTACTTCGTTGTGTAGACAAGGTTGAAGCAGATAAGATCATGGCTGATCTACATGAGGGAACTTTTGGCACCCATTTTAGTGGGCATACGATGGCAAAGAAAATCCTACGGGCGGACTATTATTGGTCTACCATGGAAGCAGATTGCTATCAACACTCTCGAACCTGCCATAAGTGTCAGATCTATGCTGACAAGATGCACGTACCTCCGGTTCCTCTGAATGTCTTGACGGCTCCTTGGCCCTTTGCTATGTGGGGAATCGATATGATTGGGGAAATCAAGCCAACATCCTCCAATGGACATCGCTTCATCTTAGTGGCCATTGACTATTTTACAAAGTGGGTTAAGGCAGCCTCTTTCGCTTCCGTTACCAAGAATGTTGTCGCCCGGTTCATCAAGCAGAATCTCATCTGTCGTTACGGTATCCCGGAGAGGATCATCACAAACAATGGTATGAATTTAAACAATACTATGATCACCGCCTTGTGCGAACAATTCAAGATCCAGCATCACAATTCTTCCCCTTATCAGCCAAAGATGAATGGTGTTGTCGAAGCTGCAAATAAGAACATTAAAAAGATCATACATAAAATGGTAGTCACATACAAAGACTGGCATGAGATGCTACCATTTTCTCTCCACGGATATCGTACCACAGCGTGCACATCAATCGGGGAAACACCTACTCTCTAGTATACGGCATGGAGGTTGTCTTTCCTATTGAGGTCCAGATCCCCTCTCTAAGAATTATGAAGGATGCAGGGCTGAATGAAGAAGATTGGATCCATACTCGACTTGATCAACTAAACTTGATTGATGAGAAAAGGCTTACTGCTGTCTGTCATGGTCAAATGTATCAAAAACGGATGATCAAGGCTTTCAACAAAAAGGTCATACACCAAGTGTATCAAGTCGGGGATTTAGTGATCAAGCGCATCATACTACCACAAAGTGATCCCAGGGGAAAATGGACTCCTACATACAAAGGACCATTTGTAATCAAAAACATTTTCTCTGGTGGAACAATGATCTTGACCACCATGGATGGCAACGACCTTCCGCATCCTGCGAACGCACACATAGTCAAAAGATACTACACATAAGAGACCCGCTAGGTTGACACACCTAGGAAAAATAAGGGTATCCTGGCGAACCAAAGAGGTTCGGGAAAAAATTAGGGATAAAACAAAAATCTGTGCACCCGGCAAGCTGAAAACCCGAGAGGGCAGCCTGGGCAAAAAAGGGTATCCCGGTGGACTGAAAACCTGAAAGGGCGGTCCAGGCAAAAGTTAGGGAATTAAAGCGTATGACTATGTCTTGTTGGATTACCTTACGGATAATCTGACAAACTCAGCGGTTCTGATCAATCCAATCAGCTTCAGACAAGGCAACAAATAGACAAGATGCTCAAAGATACGAAGGCTATAGAAGAATAGGAACCCCATTGGATTATTGCACATAGCTATCTTTTCTTTGTATCAAAATTTTAATTTTTTACGATGACATTCTCTTACTAGAATGCTCATCTAATTGTACAAAAATACTTACTCAAAGTCAATACAAAGATATCCCTTTGAAAGTGCAAAACTACCTATTTTTGTGTTTTGTTTACAAAAACGACCAATGATTTATTTTTGAACATATGCATTTGAACATAATTACTGTTTACAAATAAACAAAATAGAAAGACAATCATTGATGGCTTTAAGAGATAGGGAAATCTCTCTAAGTTATTTCCATAAAATCCCACGTAGTATGTAGTTTAATCCCCAGCAGAATAAAACTTCCAGTTATCAATCCCCAGTAGAAGTCACCAAATTTCTCAGGATTCTACAAACAATGCACAGCGTTCCCCTTGTCACGACAGAGTTTATTTCTCTAAGTGGAAACTCATAGACACTTCAACTTCACAAACATGAAGACTTACACTCCACATCCTCAGCAATAGTCAGGGATTTATTTTCCCCAATCCAATAACAATGCAGCAGATTAGCTCACATACGCATACATCGCATCCATATATCATAAACATTGATAACACAAATGTATCTATACCTCGCATTTCATACAACATGACTATGCATATTAGCTAACATTTTACCCTTTTTTAGGATAAGATTAGTCAAAAGCTACCATTAACAATGTTCAAAGTTTTTCAGATACAATTCAGATACGCTCTAGACACGGATACCATCCTGATACTCATTCAGATTCAACTTTCAGATACAGTTCAGATACGCTCCATACACGGATGCCATCTTGATGCTCATTCAGATACAACTTTCAGATACAGTTCAGATACGCTCCATACACAGATGCCATCCTGATACTCATTCAGATTCAACTTTCAGATACAGTTCAGATACGCTCCAGACACGGATGCCATCTTGATACTCATTGAGACTCAACTTTCAGATACAGTTCAGATACGCTCCAGACACAGACGCCATTCTGATACTCATTCAGATTCAACTTTAAGATATAGTTCAGATACGCTCCAGATACGGATGCCATCCTGATACTCATTTAGAATTCAACTTTTAGATACAAATCAGATGCGCTCTAGACACGGACGCCATTCTAATGCTCATTCAGTTTCAGCTTACAGACACGGTTCAACAATCATTTCTGGATGGAATCTACAAGCCCATCTCCAAAAAATTTCCATCATCTCTCCAAATGGCATCTTTAAGCCCATTCCCTCAACCATCACATCACCAAGTGCAAATTTCTGGGCACTCTAGTGTCCAATCATCTTCTACCTTCGAGTCACGAATGGAAAAACTCGCCAATCTAACTCTTCAGGTTTAAGAAGATTGAACAGGGGCAGCTGTTGTACCCTAAAATTTTCCCTCTCACTTATCAAGAATTTTCTCACAAGATCTCCTTGGGCTCAAGACTGCATTATGGTTTGATCAGCTCAAGTCACCTCCTTAAGCACTGATGACCATAATTAGGGTTTGAGATTTCACAAGGATATTTCAACTTATAATTCCCCATATGACTTTCATGGATCATTATGGACCCTCAATATCACTCATGTCTAGTTTCAAGCCTTGGATCACATTTTTGCTCAATCAATTGAGCAGTTGACCTAAAAATCAGTTGTATTGGGGAAAAAGTCAACTATGACCAATTCACAGTCAAACTTCATAATTTTTTATCCACATCAACATTTTAAACTCATATGTATAATTTGATCAAGTTTGGACCACAATTCCTCAAGAAATTTGATCAAATCTCCCAAAGGGCAAAATGGTCAAAATTAGGGTTTTGATTGGGAAAGGGCAATTTCTGATTTTTGACCTAGAAAATGATCAATTGGTTTAAGTCATGATCTCAAGAGTAACATTGAATCATTTTTACCTAATGACATGGTTCAAAACATTGCAAGTCCATTGGATTGACATATGAATTTTTCAGTCAACTTATCAAAAGTCAAATGTATACTGAAAAGTCAAACTTTGACTTTTTGGTCAAATTCAAATGTCAAAGATCACAATTCATAAAAACATGTCAAAATATGAAACTTATTCATCAAGAAATCAAAAAGTCAAGATTTCATTTTGAAAAGTCAAAATTTCTAAACTTAGAAATTTTTCTAAGTGTTGGAAATTTCATGTTTTTTCACAACTTTAAATAAATTTTTCACCATGATGCAAGATGATTCAAGAGAAAATTCCAACGTGAAATTTGTAGATATCCATGAAATCTACAACTTTTCTTCACACAACTTCTTCTAAAAGTGCTTGGATATTAAGTTATAATTTTAAGAACATGTGGTCATGAAACAAAACACTTAGTGAAATTTTGCCCTAATTTGGTCAGGATTTTGACCCAACTTCATGGCACTTTTTCATATAGTTCCAAGGGGAATCTTCAAAAGAAATTCAAATATGGGTTGTAGAGAACATTTCAAGATTTCCAAAATTTCCAAGAACTCCTTGAGATCATTTTTGAGTAGGGAGAATCGAAGAGATGAAGTTAGGGTTTTGTCACTTAAATTACAAGTCGTTTTGTGATGAACCAAATTCAAAATTCAAACTATGCTGCATAAACTCTACTTTGTAGGCCTCAAACTTGTTAGTCACTCCATAATTAATGGATTTCACAATTGTTAGAGGTCTCATTTCAAGCATTCAACGCAAGGACATGCTTTATATCCATTTTTGGAAGAAAGTGAACATTGCCATTTTGATAAAGTGCTTTTTTGCATAAAACTTGTTCATGAGCCTTGCACTTGTTCTCTTCTGATCACACAAGTCCTATAACTCATGATAAATGTTTTAGACACTTACAATCACCCAGCCCATGCTTGTACTACACATTGAAACTGTGTTTCCCTCTTTTCTTCAAAATCAAGTAACCTTGCCAAAAGCTAAAAACGGGTACTTCTGACTTGCCAATGCACTCCAATCCTTTTGCTTATACATAAACAAAGTATTTGCCACAAATACACGAATGCTCAAGCCCTGAAAACACCTAGAACTCAGAATCACATCTCATACCTCCATTTTCACATAAACTGACCAAAAACTTGAAACTCATAACTCCCTTGTGGGTTTTCAAGCCTTTTGGTTTCTAAAGCTTCTAAAACATCATTTAGAATTGATCCCACACCCTGTTACAGAACTGTAACACCATTAACACCATCCTCCATTTTCCAAAACTGAGCTTTGCACTTGGACTTCTCCAGAACTCCTCAGGCCCTTTCAGCTCAAGCTAAGCATTCCATTAGCTTCCTGGGAACTTGAGGAAGCTAACCCAACCATTGGAACTCCTTGAAAGCTGCTCAAACTTCAAACCCGATACCCTCTTGCAAGGTAAGTTTTCTAACTTTGGAACTCTTCATACATGCATCATCAATGATTTATTTGTGAACAAAACATGTAGATATCATTGCCCTAAAGCTAACCATGTCCATAGTTTCCATTAATTTTGCTTGAACTTAGAGAATTTTAAGATTTGAAATTTCTGAGATTTTTAGGGTTCAGTTTAGCGCCAATGAAATTCATGTTTATCTTTGATCTATAGTTTTAATGCTTTACATTTCTGAAACCGTGAATAAATTTGCTACAAGTTTCATTTTTACAGTTTTCATTTTTGTTGAGAAATGAACAAGTTACAGTTGGTCTGGCTGGAGGTTGAAGATGAAGTGTAAATCAGGGCGCGTTTTGTATCATATATTTATTATTTTGCTTATGTTAACGGATGTATAGCCACCCCAGTGGTAGAAGCGCACACTTGTAGCCTTTGGGACCTGGGTTCGAGCCCCAGTGGTACCCTTTTGATTTTTTTCCATATTTTTGCATTTTCTGACCCTTTTTTTTTGCAGGCGCTGGGCTTCATCTTTGGGCCTTTGTTTTTGTTTTTACTTTCTAATCCCCCATGTGGACTATTTGTGCCCCTGGCCCAATTTTATTTTATTTTATTATTTTTATTTCATTTATTTTCTTAAATATTTTTCATAATATTAAAAAATCATAAAAAAATACAAAAATATTAGATTTTCATTTTGACATAGTTTATCTATTTTTTCTCATAAAAAATATTTTTATTTAATAAATACTTTATTTATTTCACTAAATATCTTGTAAATTTAATTAAAAAATAGGTTCTATTTATTTTCTTTTTACACCAATTTAAATATATTATTTTAATATAAAAAAGGCCAAAAATATTTTATAATACTATAACTTATTTCCAAGACAAAAATACCAAAAATACTTTTCTTACAAACTTATTTTCTTTTAATCAATTAATAGATTTAGGTTTTTTTTATTTAAAATCTTTTCTTAGTAAATTAGGTTTACTTTTATTATTTTAATTAATTATTTTATTTTAATTAATTAGGTTAAAACAAATTCCTTTTTCTCATAAAAAATCCAAACAAAAAGATCCATTTTCTTTGCATTTACATTCTTGCATATTTATTTTTGTACATTTATTTATTTCAATTCTTGTAGAAATTCAATTTGGTTGTAATAGATTAATTAGGTTTATATTCTTGCAATCCCCATTTACAATTTGTACACCCCCTCCCACAAATGTTGTAATAGCGTAGTAACTTTAAATTCTGTAATTTATCGCTTTATATATAACATGCTAGCAATTAGGGTTTGTATGGAAAGACTAAAACCAATACTTAAAAAACCCTAATTCAAGACAAAAACAAGCATGAAAACAATACACTTGCACACAAACACCCCTAGGATAAATCCACTTCGTTGCCTTTACAAAATGGCTATATTACGCATGTGAGGTATCTTAGCAAAAAACAAGCAAATATAAGATCATAGTACCTCGATGACGCTATCTAAAGTTGCCTTTTAAATTATCTTAGTCCCTAAAAGAGAATGCTAAGATACCTTGCAACATTGCTAATCATGGTTATACGATGACCCACGCCCGTCCCGTTTACATCCAAAAGATAGGGTTGCTTACCAAATCAATGGTAACATAACAATATCAAAAGGAAAGAAAATGAACAAGAAAGACATTTGAGTAGGTAGAATACTCCTAATTACTTGCTCAATTTCAAACAAACATCCTTGCTATTTCAAAACAAACACCTACACTTTCAAACATCTTACAAACTTGAAAACATTTTCAAAAGATCAAACACTTTGTATACATTATTACAAATGAGAATCATTACAAAGTTTGCCTAAACAATAGCCTCTTTACAAAATACTTTCAAAAACCACACAAAGCACAATTTCAAACAAAAGCAAGTGATCTAGAAACTAACTAAGAGCCCATGGAAAACCATGGATGAAAAGGGTGCTAATACCTTCCCTTTTCATAATCTACCCCCTGAACTCAAGAAATATTCTCAAAGGTATTTCCTGTGCTTTTTCACCTTTCCTTTTGGATAAAAGAAAAGTCGGTGGAGACTCTTGCTACCCGCAACATTTGCGATCAAACACAAAAACCTTCAAGTCAGTTCTCCCACCATATCACACCAGGCAACTCCCAGCCAGAGTTTCAATCTCTGGAAAACCTTCTTCCTAGCTGAGTTGGTCTCAAGAAGAATCCTCGAGGAGTTTTTCCAAAAGAAAACTCCTCTCCAGCAGATTGGCAACATGGTTTATTTCCCAAACAAACTACACATTCCCTAGCTTGAGTTTTCCTCTCCGACTACTACAAATCAAGGGACCACAACCCCTCTTCCCCAGTAGACTTTTCTACAACCCCCAGTGAATTGCTGAAAAGCCTGGGAGACAACCAAATAATAGTTAACTTCTTTATCCCCAACAAGTTGTTAACTTCCTTTCTCTTCCATCAAGAGATAACTCCCCAATAGAGCAACAGACAACTAAGACTCCTAAACTCTTTTCCCCAAGCAGGAATCAACACTCTCCATAGAGTTTTCCTCAAGCAAAGTCAACATTCCTCAGCGGAGTTCTCCTCAAACAACAAAAACAGGAAGCCCCAGTAGAAACATCCTAAAACACGGTCTAGAGAGGTGCATACTCTTCCTCCTCAACGACAGTCCGGGATTTAGCCTCCCAAAACTCCCCAACATTTTGTCAAGGATTTATTTTCCAAGACAAAAATACATTCCAACAACATTTCGTATTTCATGAATCATATTAAATACATGATAAATGCATACAACATAATCTCATTTATTTTAAGAACATAATCAAGCCATGCATACATCTTCATGCAACTAACCCTCTTCCTTGTAGGGAAAAGTCAATCAATGAAAGTACTTTTCGTAAAATACCACAACCATTTTCAAAAGGTCAGAGATTAATACCTGAAACTAGCCAGGGAAACTATCTATACGACCAACAAAAGCAAGTCGCAGATTAATACCTGTTACAAGCCAGGAAAGCTATATGTGGACAACTGATTATAGATTAATACCTGTAACAAGCCAGGAAAACTATCTACATGAGGAGATTGAATATTAATACCTGTAACAAGCCAGGAAAACTATCTTTCTTTCTCAGGTCAGAGATTAATACCCAAAACCAGACGGGGAACTATCTATATGGCCAACATTTTCAAGTTCCAGATTAATACATGTAACAAGACATGAAAACTATCTGTGGACAACTGATTGTAGATTAATACCTGTAACAAGCTAGGAAAATTATCTACATGAGGAGATTGAAGTTTAATACCTATAATAAGCCAGGAAAACTATCTTTCTTTCTCAGGTCAGAGATTAATACCTGAAATCGGATGGGGAACTATCTATGTGACCAACGCTTTCAAGTTCCAGATTAATACCTGTAATAAGCTAGGAAAACTATCTATGGACGACTGATTGTATATTAATACTTATAACAAGCCAGGAAAACTACCTACATGAAGAGATTGAAGATTAATACCTGTAACAAGCCAGGAAAACTATCTTTCTTTCTCAGGTCAGAGATTAATACCTGAAACCAGATAGGACAACTATCTCAACGACTAATAAAAACAAGGTCTAGATTAATACCTGAAACTAGACAAGAAAACTATCTGTGAGCGACTGTTTGTAGATTACATCCTGATACAAGCCAAGAACATTATCTACACGACCAGCTGAAGTAATCCTACATGGGCTCCTTCTCATACACTCTTCTAGAAACAATTCAGATACGATCCAGATACAGATGAAATTCTGATACTTACTCCAGATTCTCTTCTAGAAATAGTTTAGATGCGATCCAGATACGGATGACATTCTGATACTTATTCCAGATTCTTTTCTAGAAACAGTTCAGATGCGGTCCAGATATGGCTGACATTCTGATACTTATTCTAGATCCTCTTCTAGAAACAGTTCAGATGCGATCCAGATATGGATGACATTCGGATACATACTCCATATTCCCTTCCAAATACAATCCAGATATGATCCAAATACGGATGTCATTCTGAAACTCATTCAGCACATCTCTCAAATACAATCCAGATACGGATGTCATTCTGACGCTCATTCAGTACATCTTTCAGATACGAATTAGATATGATCCATTTATCGATATTATTCTGATGCTCATCCCACCATATCTACTGTTTCAGTATATATCAACCAGAGATTTGTTCTGGTACTTCAGTCTAATTTTTGTTAAATAATCACTTTTGGGTGGCATCTATAAGCCCATATCCAACAACTCTCCATCACCTCTTCAAATGGCATCTTTAAGCCCATACCCTATGCAATCAACCACCACATCATCGAGTGCAAATTTCTGAGCACTCTAGTGTTCAATTATCTTCCACCTTCAAGTCACGAATGGAAGTCTCACTAATCTAACTCTTTAGGTTTAAGAAGATTGAACAGAGGCAGCTGTTGTACTCAAAAATTTGCCCTCTCATTTCTCAAGACATTTCCTCACAAGGATTTTCAAAAGATTCAAATTTGCACAAGTATAATTGGGTTTTCAAACATCAAATCCAAGAAGAAATACCTGCTTCGCTTTCACATCCTTCAATTGGGCTCTTGGCCTCTTTCGATGCAAGTTTAGTTTGCAACCTTCATTTGAGCATTGGTTTCTTTACTGCATGTTTCAATCCACAGGACATGCAACACCTAACTTCAAACATGTTTCGAACCCACCTCTATGCCTTCTTTGAATCCATATTCATACCTCTTTCGATTGGGCACTTTGGCTCCTTCGATGCAAGCTTTGGTTCAGAGTTTTTGTTTGAACATTTGACTTCTTTTGAGCAAGATTTCTGCTTTGTTTGGGCACTGGACTTCTTTTGGGCAAGTCTGTTTCCTGCTCCATTTGGGAACTGGACTTCTTTTGGGCAAGTTCATTTCGTGCTTCGTTTGGGCACTGGATTTTTTTTCGGCAAGTTCGTTTCCTGCTTCGTTTGAATATTTTAGTTTCTTTGTACAATATTGGTATACATCTTTAGTTTGACCATATGGCCTCTTTCTTGCATGTTTCGATTCATAAATCAAGGGGATTCCACCATGCTAGCATGCACAAGGCAAAAGCCTCCCTATGGCTAGCATTCACTGGATTCACACTAGCACCCACAGTGCAATGGTTACATGCATGCAAGCTCTAACTGGGCAAAGTCTCCTTTTGAAACAACTTGATGCAAGTTTCGATAGGGAAACACTTATATTCAACTAGCTTCGATTCATAAGGAAATAACCTTCTGAAATGTGTTCTTCGATTCAGAAGGCAATGGCCTTCTAAAGGTTTCCTTCGATTGCACCATTTGCATCCTACATGTTTGCCTTTGACACCACAAAGCTAGTATTTCCTTCATGCTAGCGCCCCAAAGCAGGGACCTCATGCATACACCCTTTTGTTTGACCATGTGACCTATGGAAGGCAAGCCTTCGATTGGACAAAAGCCACCTTCACACAAAGCTTCAATTAAAGTGTTGGTTCCCTTTGAATCATCATACTTCGGATCCAACTCTGGATCCTTCGAGCAAGCTTGTTTGAAGAACATTGAGCAAATCTCATAGCCTTATCCTCCAAATCTCACTTGTCAGGCTATGTTGCTTCTAAATCTTTACATAATCAAAGGCTTACATAAGGTTCGAAGCTTTATCAACTGGATAATACTATTTTGGGATAAAATAGCAAAAAGCTACGTACCCTTTATTCATAAAGAGTACTTTAGTCACAAAATTAGCTCCCAATCTGATTTTTATCTGAACGCAAGTAGTTCCAAAGGCATAAGTCCCATCTCCTGCCCCCAACAGATAGCAGGCCCCTACTTGTACTTGAAACGTGGGAACAACGAAAAGGGACTAAACTTGTTTCATTTTCAACCAAACCATGGTTTGTCATCCTACAAACTTGGTTACTTCAGTGCTTCTAATCGTTTCTCTATAAATAGAGAAACATTTGCAAGTCGAAGGGGACTTTGGGTGGTGGAACGAATCTTTAAAAAAAATCATCAAATTCTCAAAAAAAAAACTCTTAAACTCTTAAGATTCTCAAACATTAAACAAAAACCCAGAATCTAAAGAAACACAACACTTGTTTATTTTTTTCTCTTTCGAATCTAAAGCAATCCCCACACCTGTTTCCTTGGCCCTTTGAATCCAGTAGAAAGAACACCACATTTGTTCTTCTCCTTTGAATCCAGGAATAACAAACACCATCCTCACACCTCCTAAACTTCAAAACACCTCACATGTTTCTTTCCTTCAAATCTAGAAGCATCTAGTCCAGCCACTAAAGGTCCAACACATACGTTCCAGCTTCAAGCAAGGTAAGTTTCTCTTAACCGTTAACCTTTTGTTTCTAGCCTAACATGTAAATAGTCACTCCTTTCGTTTCCAACCATGTACATGACAATTGTTTACTTTTCATTTCTGCCCTTTTCGTTTATTTCTTGTCAGATATATGGTATAACTAACTAGTATAGGCCCCAGACGAAAGAAGGAGTTTTTGTGTGAAATGAAGCCTCAGGCTTCACCCGCCTTACTGCTTCACAGTCCAAACAAAATTGCAAGAAGGGAGAAATGAAAGGTGTTCACACTAGTTCCTTGGCCCAGTCGAAAGCAGCAGCCAGAAGGAGGAATCGAAGGCTGCCTCTCAAGCAAACTGCCAGGCCTCAAACGAAAGAAGTAGCAAGAAGGATGGCCACATTGACTTCCAGGTCCCATTCGAAAGAAATAGGAAAGGGGTGAAGTCGAAAGACATGTCCTTACTACTTCCAGGCCAAATCGAAGGAAGCCAGGAAGGGCAGAATCGAAGGGTTCAGCTGCCCAAATCGAAGCATTCATTTTTCCTTCTTTTATTTTGTTTTGTCTTTACATCTTCTTGCTATTCAATATGGTTGTAATAGTGTAGGATTTATTTTCTGCATTTTTATTGCTTTTGTACAAATGTTAGTAATTAGGATGTATGGCAAGATAAAACCAACAAGTTAGACAACCTAAAAATCAAAGACAAAATGTATGCAAATCAAACACACTATGCACACATGCACCTCTAGGATAATCTCACTTGTTGCCTCGGAAAAATAGTCATGTCCCTCGAATATGGGCGTTTTAGAAAAGACCCTCGATAAAATATGTAGTCCCTCGATGACCCTCGATGTTGCCTTCGGTAAACAATATATTCCCTAAATGAAAATTACTAAAACGTCACATAGGTTGCCTTCTATGACTATATAAATGACCCACGCCCATCCCTTCACATCCAACGATGGGCCTTCTTACCAAATCAATGGTAAGATAGCAACATTTAAAGGAGGAGGAAAATAACATTAGACCTTTTGAGTAGGTAGAACGCTCATAGTTGCTCACTTGCTCACAACAAAAAACATTTTACACACCAACACTTTCATATGAAATATTTTCAAAATACAAAGCTCTTTGTACGCATTCTTATAGAGAAGAGAATCATTACAAAGACACTTTTAAAAATCACTTTCAAAAACACATTCCACAAACACCTCTTTGAACTATTTTCAAAACCAACACTTTGTACGCATTCTTATAGAAACGAGAATCATTACAAAGACATTTTCAAAGTACTTTCAAATCCACATCACAAGCACACTTTCAAACAAAAGCAAGTGATCTAGCAAGCAACTAAGAGCCCGTAGATGACTACGGATGAGAAGGGTGCTAATACCTTCCCTTTTCATAACCTACCCCCCGAACTCAAGAAATAATCTCAAAAGGTCTTTCCTATTCTTTTCAGCCTTTCCTTATTGGATAAAAGAAAAGTCGGTGGCGACTCTTGCTATTTGCAACAATTGCGATCAAACGCAAAATACCCAAGTAAGCTCTCCCACCATGTTACACCCTTCTTATCAAAATGCCTTGTTTCACAATTTTTTGTTTTGTTATTAATTTTCCATATTTTTTTAATTGAAAGTTCTGAACAAAAATATGGTAAACGTTGTGCTATTAGATTGGGTCTTCATGCTTTCCTCAAGCCCGTTTTCACTTGTTTTTGTAGCCTGGAGATTATTCAGTAAAAAGGCTTTTCATGGATGTTTATTTTTGGGCCTTTGGCAAATTTCTGCACTACACCCCTGGATTCCATCTTAGCACCCCCTGACTCTTTCTAATTTCTTTGGTTTTAAATTTTGTTTTTAGTTTAATTTTATTTTTTTTAATAAAAATAGTAATAGAACACATGATAGAAACAATAAGAAATAGTAAAATATAATATAACTTTTCTAAGATTTCCTTTTTTTAGAATTTTCTGTTATTGTTTATATTGAGTAAACATTTTTTGTCGCCAAAATCTAGTGATTCACTTGTACTTGTCAAGGTTCGAGTATTATGTAGGTTTCTTGCGGGATATGCGGATATGCTTGAGTTTTTTATTGTGATTTATTTTCATGACGTTGATGCTTCGACACTTATTCCGAGCATTCGATCTTTGACTGTTTGTTTTTTGATGCTAGCTCGCGCGAAGTATTCTGGATTTCTTTGCTTTGGTTGTGCTTTTTGTAGATATTATTGTTTGTTTGGTATTATATTGCTTCCAGTTTATCTCTCCGCATTTTTACCGCTTTCTAGATATCATGAGAAGTAGGAAATAAAGAGCGTGCGCTCGAAGTCGCTATTTAAAAGCCTGTAGCATGCATCCCGCACCTAATTGCCACTTATGTTTGTGCTTGTGTTTGCCTCCTTTGTTGATGATCGATGATGTCACTCAATTAGAATTGAGATAACGACTTTGATCTTTGCATGCTCCCCATAAGATTTCATGGCTTTATTCTTTTGTTGATTGATGATGCCACTCAGTTGGAATTGAGATAACGACTTCGGTCTCATGGCATGTTCCTTATAGGATAGTTATCCCCTCCCTTAGGTTCTTGACATGCTAACATTAGGTAGATATTTCCCTTTTGTTAATCCGAACTTTAAAACCATCTATGTATGATATTATTATGATTAGAATTAGACTAGTCTCCCTTAGACTTTTTCTCCCCTCTTTGCATATTTGCATTAAAACTAAAACTTTCTTTTTCTATAAAAAAAATTCACAAAATACTCTAATGCTTCTAACCCCTTTTTTAAGGTAAAAAATACAAATGAATTTAAATTTCTTTTGCCTATTGGCTCTTCTCTTTAAAACCTTTTTCAGGTAAGAACGCATTAATTCCTTTCTGTGTTAACGTATGAGTCTCCAAAGGCCGAGCTGCGACAATATGTGAAATTAATATTGTTCATTAAAAAAATACAAATAAACAAAAATTTGTTATCCGAACTACAATGCTGTGATTCCTTAAAAGGGATACGGAAGCTGTTTGACCAGTTGAAGTTATACAAGTTGAGGTTGAATCCGAACAAGTGCACCTTTGGGGTGAGATCTGGAAAACTACTAGGCTTCGTCGTAAGCGACAAAGGTATTCAAGTGGACCCTGCCAAAGTGAAAGCCATACAAGAAATTCCAGTTCCCAAGACAGAGAAAGAAGTCAGAGGCTTTCTAGGATGGCTGAATTACATTGCCCGATTCATCTCGCACCTAACTGCTACCTGTGAACCAATCTTCAAGCTACTGAAGAAAGATCAAGTAGTATGTTGGAATGATGAATGTCAGGCCGCTTTCGAAAGAATCAAAGAGTATCTCCAAGAGCCACCCATTCTTATGCCACCGGTTGAAGGGAGACCTCTAATCTTATACTTGAGAGTACTTGACAGCTCAATGGGGTGTGTGCTGGGGCAGCATGACGAGTCTGGCCGAAAAGAGCACGCTATTTATTACCTTAGAAAAAAGTTTACCGACTGTGAGACCCGATATTCACTGCTCGAGAAAACTTGTTGCGCTTTGGTATGGGCTGCTCGCCGGCTGAGACAGTATATGTTGACTCACACTACTCTGTTGATTTCAAAAATGGATCCAATCAAGTACATCTTCGAAAAGTCTGCCTTGTCTGGAAGAATAGCAAGATGGCAGATGATCTTGACTGAGTACGATATCCAGTACACGACTCAAAAAGCAATCAAGGGAAGTGTATTGGCAGACCATTTGGCACATCAGGCAGTGGATGGTTACCAGTCGATGAACTTTGAATTTCCAGACGAGAATATCATGGTAGTAACTGATTGTGAAGTACCTGGACCGGATGAAGGACCTGAGGAAGGATCCCGATGGTCTATGCACTTTGACGGAGCCTCAAACGCTTTGGGTAACGGTATTGGCGCTGTGATCATATCTCCTAAAGGCTCTCATACTCCACTTATCGCCCGGCTATGTTTCAACTGCACCAACAACATGGCGGAGTATGAAGCATGCATCATGGGTCTTCGAGCTGCAATTGACCTAAGGATCAAGTTTCTGAGTGTCTTCGGAGATTCCGCTCTCGTGATCAGTCAGATCAAGGGAGAGTGGGATACGAAACACCCAAATCTTATTCCTTACAAGGAGTATGTGTTGACATTGATCCCCCATTTCGAGGAGATAACCTTTGAACATTTCCCAAGAGAGGAGAATCAGTTGGCGGACATGTTAGCTACGATGTCTTCTATGTTCAAAGTCAAATGGGACAACGAGGCTCCCCGGATCATTATTTGGAAATTGGATGAACCTGCGCATTGCTGTGACCTTGAGACCGAAGAGGTAACAGAAAATCCTTGGTATCATGAAGTAAAGAGATACCTCGGAGCTCAAGAATACCCCGAGGGTGCATCTGTTAATGACAAGAAGTTCCTGAGAAGGTTCGCGGCAAAGTTCTTCCTCAGCAACGGCATTCTTTACAAACGTAACCATGATTCAACCTTACTGCATTGTGTGGATAAGACTGAAGCAGAAAGGATCATGGCAGAGCTGCATGAAGGTACCTTCGGAACTCACTCCAGTGGACATACCATGGAAAAGAAAATCCTTCGGGCAGGATATTACTGGTCAACAATGGAAGCTGACTGTTATCAGCATTGTCGGACATGTTACAAGTGCCAGATCTATGCTGATAAGGTGCACATTCCCCCAGTTCCTTTGAACGTCTTGACAACACCTTGGCCTTTTGCAATGTGGGGCATTGATATGATCGGCGAGATCAGACCTACGGCATTCAACGGGCATCGCTTCATCCTGGTAGCGATTGATTACTTTACGAAGTGGGTTGAAGCAGCTTCCTTTGCTACCGTAACCAAGAACGTCGTGGCACGGTTCATTCGGCATAACCTGATTTGTCGATACGGTGTACCAGAGAGGATCATTACGGATAATGGTACCAATCTTAACAACAAGATGATCACTGAGCTTTGCGAGCAATTCAAGATACAGCACCACAACTCTTCTCCTTACCGGCCGAAGATGAATGGGGCTGTAGAAGCAGCTAACAAGAATATCAAGAAGATTGTGCAGAAGATGACAGTGACCTACAAAGATTGGCACGAGATGTTACCGTTTGCTCTTCATGGGTACTGTACCTCAGCACGAACGTCGACAGGGGAAATACCCTTTTCCTTGGTCTATGGCATGCAGGCAGTCTTGCCCATCGAAGTTCAGATACCCTCTCTCTGGATAATGAAGGATGCAGGTTTGAGCGAAGATGACTGGATCCAGACCCGGCTTGATCAATTAAACCTAATCGATGAGAAGAGACTCACTGCTATTTTTCATGGTCAGACGTACCAAAAACGGATGATCAAGGCTTTTAATAAGAAAGTAAGACGACAAGAGTATCAAGTTGGGGACCTGGTAATCAAGTGCATCATTCTACCTCAAGGCGATCCCAGGGGAAAATGGACCCCTACGTACGAAGGGCCATTTGTTGTTAAGAACATCTTCTCAGGAGGAGCAATGATTCTAACCACCATGGATGGTGACGATCTTCCTCACCCCGCCAATGCAGACATAGTAAAAAGATACTACGCATGATAAAAGACCCGCTAGGTTGACACACCTAGGCAAAAATAAGGGCTTCCCGGCGAACCAAAAGGGTTCAGGCAAAAATAAGGGATGAAATGAAAAAATCTGTACACCCGGCAAGTCGAAAACCTGAAAAGGCGGCTTGGGCAAAAATGGGCATCCCGGTGGACTGAAAACCCGAAAGGGCGGTCCAGGAAAAAGTTAGGGATTAAAGCGTAATACTATGTCTCATTGGATCACCCTGCATCCAGACTTCGGTATCAACTATCAGGCTCGGACGGCACCAATCAATCAGCTTCATCTTCAACCAAGCAGCAAAGTGATGAGACGCTTGAAGACATAAAGGCGATAGCAGAGTTGGAACCCAGTGGGATTTTTTTTCACATAGCTGTTTTGTTTTCTTTTCACAAAATTTTATAAACTCTATTTTGTTCGGAGGCGTTCTCTTACTAAGATGTCATCCTCTTGTACACAAAACGCCTATTTACAGGCAAAATTCCAAAATCAATACAAGCTCATTTTTCAGACAAATTGCCAATTGTTTTTCTTTATCTGTTTTGTTTTACAAAGAACGTCCAATGTTCATTTTGATATATGCATTTGACATTAATTGCTAATCACAAATATTTGCATGCGAGACAAAGGACTAATTACAGGTGACATCAGAAACAAGGGCAATAAGAATTGTCTAAGCGATCTAGTTGCTCTGTCCGCCGAGGTACCAAGGTAAGTTCAGCTGAAGAACATGACCAAGATACCTTCACTCCCCGCAGAGTAAGACAAGATTCAGCCATACTCTCCCCAAGCAGAGTTGGTCTCCCAATCAGCCCGAAAAGGCACAGTATCTCCAGCAAGTCAGCAACACTCTCCCCAAGCAGAGTTAGTCTACTGTCAGCCTTTAAAAAGTTGGGTATCCCCAGAAGATCTCAATATTCCCCAGTGGAGTATACAAATATTCCTCAACAAGCATCCCCGACAGTCTTAATATCCCTCGACGAAATATAAGATTGTTCCCCGGCAGAATACAGACACCCCAGTGGAGCCATTCCCCAGTGCAGTCCAAAAAGTTTCCCCAGGAGAGTTGAACCATCTCCCCAGTAGATTCTGGAAGCTTGTCCCCTGCAGAGTACAAATATCTCTCCCAGCCATATTCAGAGGTTATTCCCCACCAGAGTCTAACTGGGTTATCCTCAGCAAATTACAACGGAAAGATCGTCCTCAACGAAGTTCTTCCTATCCCCAGCGGAGTTCATCAAATTCCTCAACAGAGCTTATCAACGGTATCCCCAACGGAGTTATCGTTAAATTCTCAGTGAAGTATCTCTTTCCCAGAGTAGTTCCCCGCAGAATAATATCTTCATCAGGTTTATTCCCCAACGGAGTCATCTTTTCCTACCGGTTTATTCTTGCAATCATCATCCCCAGCGGAGACGAAGAACTCTACTCTTCAACATCAGCCCAGGATTCAACGAACTTCCCGGCATTCGTCAAGGATTTATTTTCCCTGACGAGGATACATTCATAAACATCACATTGTCATACATCATGATACATGCATATACGCATCATATCACACAATCTCATTTATTTGAGAACATCATGACATCATGCATTTCATACATCATGACATTGCATACAACTAATGTTTTGCCTTTTCAGGAAAAGGTCAATCAAAAGATATTACCATCACCTTTTGAAGTTCTAGATTCGATACCTGTATCTAGCCAGGGCATATCTCTGGGCGATTGATTGTAGATCTATACCTGTATCTAGCCTGGAAAGTATCTGCATGAAGAGATTGAAGATCAACACCTGTAATAGGCCAGGAAATTATCTTTCATTCTCAGGTCAGAGGTCTACACCTGTATCCAGCTAGGAAAGCTATCTCGACCAACATTTTAAGTTCCAGATTCGAGACCTGTATCTAGCCAGGGCATATCTGTGGGCGATTGATTGTAGATCTATATCTGTATCTAGCCAGGAAATTTTCTGCATGAAGAGTTTGAAGATCAACACCTGTAACAGGCCAGGAAATTATCTTTCATTCTCAGGTCAGAGGTCTACACCTGTATCCAGCCAGGAAAGCTATCTCTACCAACCTTTTGAAGTTCCAGATTCGAGACCTGTATCTAGCCAGGGTATATCTGTGAGCGACTGATTAGAGGTCTACGTCTGTATCCAGCCAGGAAAGCTATCTCGATCAACCTTTTGAAGTTTCGGATTCGATACCTGCATCTAGCCAGGGCATATCTGTGAGCGACTATTTGAAGATCAACACCTGTAACAGGCCAGGAAATTATCTTTCAGAGGTCTACACCTGTATCCAGCCAGGAAAGCTATCTCGACCAACCTTTTGAAGTTCCAGATTTGATACTTGTATCTAGCCAGGGCATATCTGTGAGCGATTGATTGTAGATCTATACCTGCATCTAGCCAGGAAAGTATCTGCATGAAGAGTTTGAAGATCAACACCTGTAACAGGCCAGGAAATTATCTTTCTTTCTCAGGTACGCAAGTTCTCGCTAAGGAATCTCTTACGCGATCGACAATCTCCCGATGGCATCTATAAGCCCATCCTCCTATCCATCATATCTCCAAATGGCATCTATAAGCCCATTCCCGCCATCACACTGCGGATACCATACTATGCGAGTGCAAATTTCTGGGCACTCTAGTGTTCAATCATCTTCCACCTTCGGATCACGAAAGGCACGCAAGCCAATCTATATCCTCAGGTTTAAGAAGATTGAACAGGGGCAACTGTTGTACCCCAAAATTTTCCCTCCCATATTCTTCAAGGTTTGTCAAGAATCATCCTCAAATGGTTCAAGATTTCTCAAGGGTTGCACAGTCCAAATGCCTCTTAAGCCGGTCAAAATTAGGGTTTTGGTTCTTTCAAGGAATTTGGGATTTTCAATGGCTCAATCAAGTTACATATGCCTATATACATTGTCAAGCATATACATGTCAAGTCTCAAGTCTCACAATGTCAAATTGCACAGTCAAAAGCTCCATTTGCTCCACAAACAACTGCAGGGGCAAAATGGTCATTTTACAGTCAAAAGTCATAATTTTTGGTCAACATCTTATTTTGAGTCCACGATCATCATTTGATCAAGTCTTGATCATGATTCCACAAGCATGGCTCAAAAATCATCAAAGATGCAAAAGTTACTATTTTTGGACAGTAGAAAAGTCAACTGTATCTTGACCAAGGCATAACTTTTTCATGGTTCATCAGAAAAATACCATCCAATGCTCATTTTGAAGGGGATGACATTTCCTACAACTCATATTCACACTCCAAGTCCAAGAAATTCTCTCACAAAAAGTTATCAATTTCTACATTATAGGTCAATTTCAAAAGTCAACAAAAATGCACTTTAAGTCAAAGACCATAACTTGAGATTGGTAAATCCAAATGACATGGGACCAAAGGCATTGGTTAGAGAACTTCACGACCTTTCCAAAATGTCCAAGAACATGTTCATATGATCAAAATTGAGCAAGATATGCATTGGAGAAGTTGGGGAATTTTTGTGAATTTGCAAAAGTCAACTTTGCTCAAAACACTTTGTTTTTGCTAATGGGCCTCAAATTTCTTCTTGAAACTTTATCCAAGGCCTATGCACGACCCATCAAGCTTAAATTGATTTATTTTCTTATTTTTTTATTAATTAATTGGATTTTTAATCAATTTTAATTCATTTAATTAATTTAAATTGTAGGAAATATCAAGATATGGTTTTTCAATCTTTTCATGAAGCAAATATGACCTAAAAGAGCTGGCAAACTCGTGTGCACATCAAGGGGACAAAAATCTCCAAGTTTGGCAAGCTTTCTCAATCAAAAAGATGCAAAAAGATGTGATTGCAAATCAAATATTCAAACCATTATTTCATGGATCTTTGCCCAAGGATTTAACCTAATTCTCTTCCACTATAAGTACACAAGTCAACCTTAATGCCATGGACGAGAATTTGCTGCAAGAAAGCCATAATCACATTCAAAAAAATCCAAGAAAAAGTGAAAATTGATTTCCACATTCTAACGTGATTCAAAGCTTTTTATTGTTTCTAATACATTGCAGGGGTTCCCAGAGACAGATTGCAATCAAAACCACGCGCTAAGGATCAAGGAATCATCGTTCACAGTCACACGGTTTGCACATGTTTTTCAGAATTACAACTCATTATTCATGCATCATTAACGTGATTTTTTGTGTGTTTTGCATTGCTAGAACTCACAGGAAACTAATGGCATAAGCTAATTGGATTATAATGCTCATAATTGAAAAGTGCCATTGATGAATTTTAGGGTTCATACACGTTCAAATCGGGGCTTTGCTATATAGGAAAAATTGGAACCCCTAATGCACATGGTTGAACTCGTTGAGACAAGACGAACATGTTGACACCCTCGCGAAATATTTATGTAGCCTAGGGAGCTAATCGCTATTTTTCCTTATCACAGTTTGTGGGGGTTAAAAACCCCCGCTACTTAACTTTGTTTTTACAGGAAATCTGGGGAAGACGATGACGTGCTGATGCTTGGTTGGATGATTCAAAAAGCGCGCGCGTGATTTTATGTTTCCAGCATAATTGATATTTTTTATATATTATGTTCATTGTCCATCATAATAACAAAGCGTGCAAGATGGCTCAGTGGATGGTGTGCTGGCTGTGTATCATTGGGACCTGGGTTCGATCCCCAGGTCCACCCAAATAATTGTTTCTATTTTTTCTTAACGTGATCTCATACAGGCTTAAAAAGGTAGTCTATCATGCATCCCAGGCATCTAAGCGCCAAGTGGCCACAACCACAAATCCAATGGCCGTGAGATGTTGACTATGGTGTTCCCAGTCAACCAGCGTCCTGGACGATCCAGAAAGTCAGAAGGGCTTGAGTGCTATTGGGCTTGAGAATTGCTAATTAACCTCCTAAGGGCCCAACACCCCCCTGGTTCTTTCATAATTTTCTTTTTATTTTCTTTTACTAATTATTATTATTAATTACTATTATTATTTAATTAACTTAATTAATATTTTTCATAATAAAATCAGAAAATGTACATATTTTTATTATTATTATTATTTATTAATTTCACCTTATTATTTTGTAAATAAATACTAATAAATTAATTTAGTTTAATTAGGTTTAATTTTGACTTTTTCACAATAAATAAAATAAATTGGAATTAGGTTTTACTAACTTTTGACTTTATTTTATTTTATTTTTATTTTCATTAAAACACAAAAAAACTAAAAAATACTTTTTTCTTGTAATTATTTAATTAATTAGTAAATTAGGTTTAATCAATTGCAAAAAGGACCAAATTCATTCTTTTCTCAAAAAGGGTCAAAACCCTAAGACTTTTCCCGATTCAATTTCTTTCGCGCATTATTATTATTTTGATCATATTTATGTATTTGCTCCGAGAATGTAATAGATAATTAGGACTTTTATCGCTTTCTTTAATTTCTCGCATTTATTTTCAAGGGTTATGTTTTTGGCGATGTAAATACCCGACGCCTTGTAATAGCGTAGATTTACTTTCCGCAATTTACTTTCCGCAAATTATTAACTGTTAATTATGCATGACAAGACTTGCTTGAAAAATAAAATCAACTCGTAGCTCACCATAACTTGTGCAAAGACAATTAATATGAAATCTGACACACGTGCACATGCCACTCTTAGGGTACGCCTCACTTGGTTGCCTCGAGGTGGTCATTAAGTATAGGGAGTTTTAGAGGTCGCCCTCCTGTCTAAAGATCCAGTTGCCTCGAAACGGTTGCCTCGGATAAAGAAAAAGGATCTAGGACATTAGGGTTACCGCTAAGGCGTCCTACTATTGCTTTGGTGACCACATGTCCCTATAATCGAATGGACCCGAATAACTCCAACGACGGTGCTACCTACTTCTCAATAGTGGGATAGTACTGTCTAAAGGACTCTTACACAGCTTAATTCCTTAGAATAGGTAGATTTCTCTTGGGTACTTGCTCTTTCAAAAACAAAAAAACAACTTTTCGCACCTACACTTTCAAAAAAGTTTCAAACAAACACTTCATACACTCTTGAGGACTGAAACAAGAGTTACCTAGAAGTTTTCAAACTAAACTTTTTCAAAACCCACAAACACAAGAAAAGCAAACAATTTTTTTGAAAACATAGTGAGCAAGTACCTAAGAGCCCGTGGATAACCACGGATAGAAAGGGTGCTAACACCTTCCCTTTCTATAATCTACCTCCCGAACCGAGAAACATCTCGAAAAGGAATTTTGTTGTGCTTTTATCCTTTCCTTGTTGGAGAAAATAAAAGACGGTGGCGACTCTTGCTTACCGCGACATTTCGCGAACCAGCATTTCAAAACAGTCAGTTCTATTTCCACCGATCACAGAACTGGCGACTCTGCTGGGGAATGATTAATAAGTGAGGTGTACCTTAGGATTAGACCACTCTTGTTTTCAATTGCTTGCTTTGTTTGCTTTAATATTGTGGGCTTGTTTTGGAGTTTCATAGATCCTAACCCGGATCTGGGGATACCTTTTAGAAGTAGCAACAAACTGTGAGGGAACTGTGCGGGGTATACCGACATGGTTGAAGCAGTTGCTACGTTGATGTGGCACTTTGGTGAGTAACGGTAACCCTTGAGTCAAGTCAAGGAGAGTACGGGGCCGCCGCGTGGGGTCGTGAAGCATCAACTGACCTTAGGAACCTTACTTGACCATCCTGGCCTCTTTAGGGGTAGTGAGATGACCGACTTTGGTGCAGTTCGAAGTTGGTAGATACTCGATACTACACTCATTGAGGGTTGTTTTCTTGGAATATTTTGGTCGCCAGTTAAGTGGCTAAATCAAAACAATGAACATAGAAAACAACCCAATGATATTGAGCTCCTTAGAACCCGGTTACTTTTGATAGGACAGGTTTTGAGCCCACCAACTTCAAGAGGGTAGTACCTAAGCTTCATGTTGGCCTAAACTCTAAGGGCTGTCTGGTGTGACTTGTGTGCCTTATCATGTTTGCTTTTTGTGAATACTTGTGGTGTGCTTTATCATAACATCATACCATCATAACATTGCATGCATCCTGCATAAAGACTAACCTGCATACATCTTGCATAAGGACTAACCCATTTCAAGGATCTCAAGGGTCTGTGATGCAGGTCATGATGAACCAACTGTCTAGCAAGGGGAAAAGGGGATTTATTTTCCTCTAGCCAAGGTTGATAACTTGAGTCAGGGGCTATGACCCACTCGATATGGTGAGCTTTGACTCTTAAAGAAGGACTCTCAACAACATGAAGTTCCTTCAATCAAGCTACCAGATTCAAATTCTAACAAGTTTCTCTGTTTACCCCGCGAGATCCTTGAAAACATTGCATGCATAAATCATACGCATTTCATGTCATCATATGCATAACAGGTACTCTTTTTACATGTCACTTATCTTCTTCGCTGTTTATTTCAACAGTCACCATGTCTTCTGAACCTACTACTGAACAAGCTATCAAGGCCCTCCAGGCCCAGAACGCCCAGTTCCAAGAGTTGGTAATGAGCTTAGCCCAGGGTCAACAGGAGTTGAAGACTCTGATTCTGAAGAAGAAGAAGAAGAAGAAGAAGAGGACTGTATTGTTCAACACTGGACGGAGGTTTGGAAATGGACTACAAAATGAAGCTGAGCTGACTACTTCCTCTATAGGGAAGGACAGTCCACAAGAGAGAAGGGTTCCTAGTCCCGTGGTCTCCGACAACGAGACAGGTTACAATGATGAATAGTACCCTCCTGCTGAGGACAGGTACAAACAGCTAGAGGACCGCATGAGTGCTATGGAGATTCAGCAAGTGCCCGGTTTAGACTTTGGAGACCTAGGTTTATCCTCTGGGGTGGTGATTCCTCACAAGTTCAAGGCGCCTGCCTTTGCAAAGTACGACGGAGCTTCCTGTCCTAAGCTGCATCTCAGATCATATGTAAGGAAGATCCAACCTTACACTGCTGACAAGAATTTATGGATCCATTTCTTCCAGGATAGTCTTTCAGGGACTCAACTCGAATGGTTCTATCAGCTAGATGGAGCCAGCATTCGTAACTGGGAGGACTTGGCTACTGCATTTTATAAGCAGTATCAGTATAATTCCGACCTCGCTCCTACGCGTACCCAACTCCAGGGTATGTCACTAGGGACGGGTGAAGGATTTAAGGAGTATGCGCAAAAGTGGAGAGACCTGGTTGGAAGGGTGCAGCCACCTTTGACCGACCGTGAACTTGTAGACATGTTCTTGGGGACCCTGTCTGGTCCGTTCTTCAACCATCTGATTGGGAATTATTCTGCTGGGTTTACAGATCTGATTTTGACTGGTGAGAGGACAGAAGCTGGTATCAAGTCTGGGAAGATACAAAAAGGTGCCTCCTCGAGTACTGAAAAGAAGCCCTTCAGGAAGGAATCTAGTGTTGTTTATGGTTCAAGGAGACAGAATAAACCGGAACGCCGCCAAGCTGTCAACGCGGTGGTAATTTCAAAGCCTGCTGCTGCTCCTCAACAATACAACCAACCAAGGGGTGAGAGACCCAAAAGGCAGTACACTCGGCTCAGTATGACCTTGTCTCAGATATTGCCGCAACTACTGTCAACCAATCTGGTAACCGTTAAAGAAGCTCCGAAGGTTGTGAATACGACATCTCCAAAGTACAACCCCAACGCCCGCTGCGCTTATCACTCTGATAGCCCGGGGCATAACACAGACGATTGTTGGGCTCTGAGGAATAAGGTTCAGGACCTTATTGATGCTAAAGAGGTTGAGTTCGAGGCGCCCGAGAGGCCCAATGTTGTGACTGCTCCCATGCCCAATCATGGAGTAAATGCTATCAGGGTTGAAGAGGACGTGGAGGAATCTGAATTTGACAGCTGGATTTACCCAACGACCAACGGTGGACCAAGCAACTGGACTGCGAAAGACTTCGTACCTATTACTTTTGTCACTCAGTAATGAACTCCTTTGCTTTGAAGTTGTAACAGACAATAATTTAAAATGTTATGGCCCGGTGTCTTACCCGGGGCACCGTGGCTTCATTTGTGAGGGCTTTTGTGTGTCATTTTCATATATCATTAATAAGAGCATTGGACGTTTTTGCATTTCAAATCTTGCGCTCCTTTTCTTTCTTTATTATATATATTGCAAAACAGCTATATTTAACACACTCACCTATACAGGTTCCAATCCACTCTGGATCTCACTGGTAACGACTCTGCTACTGCCAGTTATGACTTCGAAAATCCGATCAACTTAGCCGAAGACGAAGGTGAAGATGATTGCGAAGTGCCTGGTGAGCTTGCAAGACTGTTACTCCAGGAAGAGAGGGCCATTCAGCCACATGAAGAGCCAGTGGAAACGGTAAATCTGGGTACTGAGACAAACAGAAAGGAAGTCAAGATTGGTGCCAATCTGGAGTCTAGTGTGAAACAACGGTTGATTCAGATGCTGCATGACTATGTGGAAATCTTTGCCTGGTCTCACGAAGACATGCCTGGGTTGGATACTGACATTGTGGTTCATCACTTGCCTACCAAGGAAGACTGTCCTCCGGTAAAACAGAAGGTACGTCGTATGCGTCCAGAGATGTCCGAGAAAATCAAAGCTGAGGTTATGAAATAATTCGACGCCGGTTTTCTAGCATTAACTTCTTACCCTCCGTGGGTTTCCAACGTGGTTCCAGTGCCGAAGAAAGATGGTAAGGTCTGAATGTGTGTTGATTACAGGGATTTGAACAGGGCAAGCCCCAAGGATGACTTTCCTCTGCCTCCCATCGACGTTCTGGTTGACAACACTGCTCAGTATAAGGTATTCTCCTTCATGGACGGGTTCTCCGGTTATAATCAGATCAAGATGGCTCCCGAAGACATGGAGAAGACCACTTTTGTTACTCAGTGGGGCACCTTTTGCTACAAGGTCATGCCTTTTGGGTTGAAAAATGCTGGGGCAACCTACCAACGTGCCATGGTTGCTTTGTTTCATGACATGATCCATCATGAGATTGAAGTATACGTCGACAATATGATTGCAAGGTCCCAAACTGAGGAAGAACACCTTAACCATCTACAGAAGTTGTTTGACCGGTTGAAGTTATACAAGTTGAGGTTGAATCCAAACAAGTTCACCTTTGGGGTGAGATCTGGAAAACTACTAGGCTTCGTCGTAAGCGACAAAGGTATTCAAGTGGACCCTGCCAAAGTGAAAGCCATACAAGAAATGCCAGTTCCCAAGACAGAGAAAGAAGTCAGAGGCTTTCTAGGACGGCTGAATTACATTGCCCGATTCATCTCGCACCTAACTGCTACCTGTGAACCAATCTTCAAGCTACTGAAGAAAGATCAAGTAGTACGTTGGAATGATGAATGTCAGGCCGCTTTCGAAAGAATCAAAGAGTATCTCCAAGAGCCACCCATTCTTATGCCACCGGTTGAAGGGAGACCTCTAATCTTATACTTGACAGTACTTGACAGCTCAATGGGGTGTGTGCTGGGGCAGCATGACGAGTCTTGCCGAAAAGAGCACGCTATTTATTACCTTAGCAAAAAGTTTACCGACTGTGAGACCCGATACTCACTGCTCGAGAAAACTTGTTGCGCTTTGGTATGGGTTGCTTGCCGGCTGAGACAGTATATGTTGACTCACACTACTCTGTTGATTTCAAAAATGGATCCAATCAAGTACATCTTCGAAAAGTCTGCCTTGTCTGGAAGAATAGCAAGATGGCAGATGATCTTGACTGAGTACGATATCCAGTACACGACTCAAAAAGCAATCAAGGGAAGTGTATTGGCAGACCATTTGGCACATCAGGCAGTGGATGATTACCAGTCGATGAACTTTGAATTTCCAGATGAGAATATCATGGTAGTAACTGATTGTGAAGTACCTGGACTGGATGAAGGACTTGAGGAAGGATCCTGATGGTCTATGCACTTTGACGGAGCCTCAAACGCTTTGGGTAACGATATTGGCGCTATGATCATATCTCCTAAAGGCTCTCATACTCCACTTACCGCCCGGCTATGTTTCAACTGCACCAACAACATGGCGGAGTATGAAGCATGCATCATGGGTCTTCGAGCTGCAATTGACCTAAGGATCAAGTTTCTGAGTGTCTTTGGAGATTCCACTCTCGTGATCAGTCAGATCAAGGGCGAGTGGGATACGAAACACCCAAATCTTATTCCTTACAAGGAGTATGTGTTGACATTGATCCCCCATTTCGAGGAGATAACCTTTGAACATTTCCCAAGAGAGGAGAATCAGTTGGCGGACGCGTTAGCTACGATGTCTTTTATGTTCAAAGTCAAATGGGACAACGAGGCTCCCCAGATCATTATTTGGAAATTGGATGAACCTGCGCATTGTTGTGACCTTGAGAACGAAGAGGAAATAGAAAATCCTTGGTATCATGAAGTAAAGAGATACCTCGAAGCTCAAGAATACCCCGAGGGTGCATCTGTTAATGACAAGAAGTTCCTGAGAAGGTTCGCGGCAAAGTTCTTCCTCAGCAACGGCATTCTTTACAAATGTAACAACGATTCAACCTTACTGCGTTGTGTGGATAAGACTGAAGCAGAAAGGATCATGGCAGAGCTGCATGAAGGTACCTTCGGAACTCACTCCAGTGGACATACCATGGCAAAGAAAATCCTTCGGGCAGGATATTACTGGTCAACAATGGAAGCTGACTGTTATCAGCATTCTCGGACATGTCATAAGTGCCAGATCTATGCTGATAAGGTGCACATTCCCCCAGTTCCTTTGAACTTCTTGACATCACCTTGGCCTTTTGCAATGTGGGGCATTGATATGATCGGCGAGATCAGACCTACGGCATCCAACGGGCATCGCTTCATCCTGGTAGCGATTGATAACTTTACGAAGTGGGTTGAAGCAGCTTCCTTTGCTAACGTAACCAAGAACGTCGTGGCACGGTTCATTCGGCATAACCTGATCTGTCGATACGGTGTACCATAGAGGATCATTATGGATAATGGTACCAATCTTAACAACAAGATGGTCACTGAGCTCTGCGAGCAATTCAAGATACAGCACCTCAACTCTTCTCCTTACCGGCCGAAGATGAATGGGGTTGTAGAAGCAACTAACAAGAATATCAAGAAGATTGTGCAGAAGATGACAGTGACCTACAAAGATTGGCACGAGATGTTACCGTTTGCTCTTCATGGGTACCGTACCTCAGCACGAACGTCGACAGGGGCAACACCCTTTTCCTTGGTCTATGGCATGGAGGCAGTCTTGCCCATCGAAGTTCAGATACCCTCTCTCCGGATAATGAAGGATGCAGGTTTGAGCGAAGATGACTGGATCCAGACCCGGCTTGATCAATTAAACCTAATCGACGAGAAGAGACTCACTGCTATTTGTCATGGTCAGACGTACCAAAAACGGATGATCAAGGCTTTTAACAAGAAAGTCAGACGACAAGAGTATCAAGTTGGGGACCTGGTAATCAAGCGCATAATTCTACCTCAAGGTGATCCCAGGGGCAAATGGACCCCTACATACGAAGGGCCATTTGTGGTTAAGAACATATTCTCAGGAGGAGCAATGATTCTAACCACCATGGATGGTGACGATCTTCATCACCCCGCCAATGCAGACATAGTAAAAAGATACTACGCGTGATAAAACACCCGCTAGGTTGACACACCTAGGAAAAAAATAAGGGCTTCCCGGCGAACCAAAAGGGTTCGGGCAAAAATAAGGGATGAAATGAAAAAATCTGTACACCCGGCAAGTCGAAAACCTGAAAAGGCGGCTTGGGCAAAAATGGGTATCCCGGTGGACTGAAAACCCGAAAGGGCGGTCCAGGCAAAAGTTAGGGATTAAAGTGTAATACTATGTCTCATTGGATCACCCTGCATCCAGACTTCGGTATCAACTATCAGGCTCGGACGGCACCAATCAATCAGCTTCATCTTCAACCAAGCAGCAAAGTGATGAGACGCTTGAAGACATAAAGGCGATAGCAGAGTTGGAACCCAGTGGGATTTTTTTTCACATAGCTGTTTTGTTTTCTTTTCACAAAATTGTATAAACTCTATTTTGTTCGACGACGTTCTCTTACTAGGACGTTAGCCTCTTGTACACAAAACGCCTATTTACAGGCAAAATTCCAAAATCAATACAAGCTCATTTTTCAGACAAATTGCCAATTGTTTTTCTTTATCTGTTTTGTTTTGCAAAGAACGTCCAATGTTCATTTTGATATATGCATTTGACATTAATTGCTAATCAAAAATATTTGCATGCGAGACAAAGGACTAATTACAGGTGACATCAGAAACAAGGGCAATAAGAATTGTCTAAGCGATCTAGTTGCTCTGTCCGCCGAGGTACCAAGGTAAGTTCAGCTGAAGAACATGACCAAGATACCTTCACTCCCCGCAGAGTAAGACAAGATTCATCCATACTCTCCCCAAGCAGAGTTGGTCTCCCAATCAGCCCGAAAAGGCACAATATCTCCAGCAAGTCAGCAACACTCTCCCCAAGCAGAGTTAGTCTACTGTCAGCCTTAAAAAAGTTGGGTATCCCCAGAAGATCTCAATATTCCCCAGTGGAGTATACATATATTCCTCAACAAGCATCCCTGGCAGTCTTAATATCCCTCGACGAAATATAAGATTGTTCCCCGGCGGAATACAGACACCCCAGTGGAGCCATTCCCCAGTGCAGTCCAAAAAGTTTCCCCAGGAGAGTTGAACCATCTCCCCAGTAGATTCTGGAAGCTTGTCCCCTGCAGAGTACAAATATCTCTCCCAGCCATATTCAGAGGTTATTCCCCACCAGAGTCTAACTGGGTTATCCTCAGCAAATTGCAACGGAAAGATCGTCCTCAGCGAAGTTCTTCCTATCCCCAGCGGAGTTCATCAAATTCCTCAACAGAGCTTATCAACGGTATCCCCAGCGGAGTTATCATTAAATTCTCAGTGAAGTATCTCTTCCCCACAGAGTAGTTCCCCGCAGAATAATATCTTCATCAGGTTTATTCCCCAACGGAGTCATCTTCTCCTACCGGTTTATTCTTGCAATCATCATCCCCAGCGGAGACGAAGAACTCTACTCTTCAACATCAGCCTAGGATTCAACGAACTTCCCGGCATTCGTCAAGGATTTATTTTCCCAGACGAGGATACATTCATAAACATCACATTGTCATACATCATGATACATGCATATACGCATCATATCACACAATCTCATTTATTTGAGAACATCATGACATCATGCATTTCATACATCATGACATTGCATACAACTAATGTTTTGCCTTTTCAGGAAAAGGTCAATCAAAAGATATTACCATCACCTTTTGAAGTTCCAGATTCGATACCTGTATCTAGCCAGGGCATATCTGTGGGCGATTGATTGTAGATCTATACCTGTATCTAGCCAGGAAAGTATCTGCATGAAGAGATTGAAGATCAACACCTGTAATAGGCCAGGAAATTATCTTTCATTCTCAGGTCAGAGGTCTACACCTGTATCCAGCCAGGAAAGCTATCTCGACTAACATTTTAAGTTCCAGATTCGATACCTGTATCTAGCCAGGGCATATCTGTGGGCGATTGATTGTAGATCTATACATGTATCTAGCCAGGAAAGTATTTGCATGAAGAGTTTGAAGATCAACACCTGTAACAGGCTAGGAAATTATCTTTCATTCTCAAGTCAGAGGTCTACACCTGTATCCAGCAAGGAAAGCTATCTCTACCAACCTTTTGAAGTTCCAGATTCGAGACCCGTATCTAGCCAGGGCATATCTATGAGCGACTGATTAGAGGTCTACGCCTGTATCCAGCCAGGAAAGCTATCTCGATCAACCTTTTGAAGTTCCAGATTCGGTACCTGCATCTAGCCAGGGCATATCTGTGAGCGACTGTTTGAAGATCAACACCTGTAACAGGCCAGGAAATTATCTTTCAGAGGTCTACACTTGTATCCAGCCAGGAAAGCTATCTCGACCAACCTTTTGAAGTTCCAGATTCGATACCTGTATCTAGCCAGGGCATATCTGTGAGCGATTGATTGTAGATCTATACCTGTATCTAGCCAGGAAAGTATCTGCATGAAGAGTTTGAAGATCAACACCTGTAACAGGCCAGGAAATTATCTTTCTTTCTCAGGTACGCAAGTTCTCGCTAAGGAATCTCTTACGCGATCGACAATCTCCCGATGGCATCTATAAGCCCATCCTCCTATCCATCATATCTCCAAATGGCATCTATAAGCCCATTCCCGCCATCACACTGCGGATACCATACTATGCGAGTGCAAATTTCTGGGCACTCTAGTGTTCAATCATCTTCCACCTTCGGATCACGAAAGGCACGCAAGCCAATCTATATCCTCAGGTTTAAGAAGATTGAACAGGGGCAACTGTTGTACCCCAAAATTTTCCCTCCCATATTCTTCAAGGTTTGTCAAGAATCATCCTCAAATGGTTCAAGATTTCTCAAGGGTTGCACAGTCCAAATGCCTCATAAGCCGGTCAAAATTAGGGTTTTGGTTCTTTCAAGGAATTTGGGATTTTCAATGGCTCAATCAAGTCACATATGCCTATATACATTGTCAAGCATATACATGTCAAGTCTCAAGTCTCACAATGTCAAATTGCACAGTCAAAAGCTCCATTTGCTCCACAATCAACTGCAGGGGAAAAATGGTCATTTTACAGTCAAAAGTCAGAGTTTTTGGTCAACATCTTATTTTGAGTCCACAATCATCATTTGATCAAGTCTTGATCATGATTCCACAAGCATGGCTCAAAAATCATCAAAGATGTAAAAGTTACTATTTTTGGACAGCAGAAAAGTCAACTGTATCTTGACCAAGGCATAACTTTTTCATGGTTCATCATAAAAATCCCATCCAATGCTAATTTTGAAGGGGATGACATTTCCTACAACTCATCTTCACACTCCAAGTCCAAGAAATGCTCTCACAAAAAGTTATCAATTTCTACATTATAGGTCAATTTCAAAAGTCAACAAAAATGCACTTTAAGTCAAAGACCATAACTTGAGATTGGTAAATCCAAATGCCATGGGACCAAAGGCATTGGTTAGAGGACTTCAAGACCTTTCCAAAATGTCCAAGAACATGTTCATATGATCAAAATTGAGCAAGATATGCATTGGAGAAGTTGGGAAATTTTTGTGAATTTGCAAAAGTCAACTTTGCTCAAAACACTTTGTTTTTGCTAATGGGCCTCAAATTTCTTCTTGAAACTTTATCCAAGGCCTATGCACGACCCATCAAGCTTAAATTGATTTATTTTCTTATTTTTTATTAATTAATTGGATTTTTAATTAATTTTAATTCATTTAATTAATTTAAATTGTAGGAAATATCAAGATATGGTTTTTCAATCTTTTCATGAAGAAAATATGACCTAAAAGAGTTGGCAAACTCGTGTGCACATCAAGGGGACAAAAATCTCCAAGTTTGGCAAGTTTTCTCAATCAAAAAGATGCAAAAAGATGTGATTGCAAATCAAATATTCAAACCATTATTTCATGGATCTTTGCCCAAGGATTTAACCTAATTCTCTTCCACTATAAGTACACAAGTCAACCCTAATGCCATGGACAAGAATTTGCTGCAAGAAAGCCATAATCACATTCAAAAAAATCCAAGAAAAAGTGAAAACTGATTTCCACATTCTAACGTGATTCAAAGCTTTTTATTGTTTCTAATACATTGCAGGGATTCCTAGAGACAGATTGCAATCAAAACCACGCGCTAAGGCTCAAGGAATCATCGTTCACAGTCACACGATTTGCACATGTTTTTCAGAATTACAACTCATTATTCATGCATCATTAACGTGATTTTTTGTGTGTTTTGCATTGCTAGAACTCACAGGAAACTAATGGCATAAGCTAATTGGATTATAATGCTCAGAATTGAAAAGTGCCATTGATGAATTTTAGGGTTCATACACGTTCAAATTGGGGCTTTGCTATATAGGAAAAATTGGAACCCCTAATGCACATGGTTGAATTCGTTGAGACAAGACGAACATGTTGACACCCTCGCGAAATATTTATGTAGCCTAGGGAGCTAATCGCTATTTTTCCTTATCACAGTTTGTGGGGGTTAAAAACCCCCGCTACTTAACTTTGTTTTTACAGGAAATCTGGGGAAGACGATGACGTGTTGATGCTTGGTTGGATGATTCAAAAAGCGCGCGCGTGATTTTATGTTTCCAGCATAATTGATATTTTATATATATTATGTTCATTGTCCATCATAATAACAAAGCGTGCAAGATGGCTCAGTGGATGGTGTATTGACTGTGTATCATTGGGACCTGGGTTCGATCCCCAGGTCCACCCAAATAATTGTTTCTATTTTTTCTTAACGTGATCTCATGCAGGCTTAAAAAGGTAGTCTATCATACATCCCAGGCATCTAAGCGCCAAGTGGCCACAACCACAAATCCAATGGCCATGAGATGTTGACTATGGTGTTCCCAGTCAACCAGCGTCCTGGACGATCCAGAAAGTCAGAAGGGCTTGAGTGCTATTGGGCTTGAGAATTGCTAATTAACCTCCTAAGGGCCCAACACCCCCTGGTTCTTTCGTAATTTTCTTTTTATTTTATTTTACTAATTATTATTATTAATTATTATTATTATTATTTAATTAACTTAATTAATATTTTTCATAATAAAATCAGAAAATGTACATATTATTATTATTATTATTATTTATTAATTTCACCTTATTATTTTGTAAATAAATACTAATAAATTAATTTAGTTTAATTAGGTTTAATTTTGACTTTTTCACAATAAATAAAATAAATTGGAATTAGGTTTTACTAACTTTTGACTTTATTTTATTTTATTTTTATTTTCATTAAAACACAAAAAAAACTAAAAAATACTTTTTTCTTGTAATTATTTAATTAATTAGTAAATTAGGTTTAATCAATTGCAAAAAGGACCAAATTCATTCTTTTCTCAAAAAGGGTCAAAACCCTAAGACTTTTCCCGATTCAATTTCTTTCGCGCATTATTATTATTTTGATCATATTTATGTATTTGCTCCGAGAATGTAATAGATAATTAGGACTTTTATCGCTTTCTTTAATTTCTCGCATTTATTTTCAAGGGTTATGTTTTTGGCGATGTAAATACCCGACGCCTTGTAATAGCGTAGATTTACTTTCCGCGATTTACTTTCCGCAAATTATTAACTGTTAATTATGCATGACAAGACTTGCTTGAAAAATAAAATCAACTCGTAGCTCACCATAACTTGTGCAAACACAATTAACATGAAACCTGACACACGTGCACATGCCACTCTTAGGGTACGCCTCACTTGGTTGCCTCAAGGTGGTCATTAAGTATAGGGTGTTTTAGAGGTCGCCCTCCTGTCTAAAGATCCAGTTGCCTCGAAACGGTTGCCTCGGATAAAGAAAAAGGATCTAGGACATTAGGGTTACCGCTAAGGCGTCCTACTATTGCTTTGGTGACCACATGTCCCTATAATCGAATTGACCCGAATAACTCCAACGACGATGCTACCTACTTCTCAATAGTGGGATAGTACTGTCTAAAGGACTCTTACATAGCTTAATTCCTTAGAATAGGTAGATTTCTCCTGGGTACTTGCTCTTTCAAAAACAAAAAAACAACTTTTCGCACCTACACTTTCAAAAAAGTTTCAAACAAACACTTCATACACTCTTGAGGACTGATACAAGAGTTACCTAGAAGTTTTCAAACTAAACTTTTTCAAAACCCACAAACACAAGAAAAGCAAACAATTTTTTTGAAAACATAGTGAGCAAGTACCTAAGAGCCCGTGGATAACCACGGATAGAAAGGGTGCTAACACCTTCCCTTTCTATAATCTACCTCCCGAACCGAGAAACATCTCGAAAAGGAATTTTGCTGTGCTTTTGTCCTTTCCTTGTTGGAGAAAATAAAAGACGGTGGCGACTCTTGCTTATCGCGACATTTTGCGAACCAGCATTTCAAAACAGTCAGTTCTATTTCCACCGATCACAATTTTAATTTCCCTTTATGTGGGATAAATAAATACTCGGTGACGACTTCATTGATTTTACCGCTATAGAAAAATGATGACTTCACTAGGGAAAGATTAACCAATTGCTGGTCTATCCTGTGAGTCACTCCTATCTCATGTTTTTCTTTTCGTTAGGTGTCTATCTGTATGCTTTATAGCTTATTATTTTTGTATATATTTGAGCATATATATGCATTTCATTTTATTGCTTTCCATATATTGGCTATTTCTGTTGTGCTGGATTCTGTGTTTCTTGATAGGTGGGTGTTACTATTGAGGTAAAAGGCCCAGTACCCAGGCCAGGATGCACTATATAGGAAACCTAGGAATAGAGTAGGGACATGAAGGCTATAGGACATGGTCCAATTAGTGCTGTCATGTCATATACCACGCTCAGATGAGGTTCAAATGAAGATATTTTCATCATACACGTCTGTATTGCGATGATTTTACTTTCAAGCAAACCCGTGATTTGAATTTACCATTGACCTTACCCTGACCTAGTATTTACCCGTGAGTAGGGAGGGAATAATCTTTATAGGTACAAATGGTGACTATATGTTCTGTTGGTAACTTTGGTTCTTTGGTATTCTGAATTGTTCCGGACCTTTGATCTTATTACATGTGACCGTGATTCTGTTATCAGCTCAACAGCTATCCAATATTATGGAAACTTTGATCCTACATGTTTGCATACATAGCATGTTAATGTAATTATTAGCATACATGTTACTTCGTTTCCAAGCATCATTTCTTTGATTCCAATTGTTAAGCCTCTAAAACATGAACATTGTTAAAAAAATACCATGACTTAATAATAAGAATCAAAGCGTATAAACTTTTGGAAAAGATAACATGGCATTTGTATTCCATGTCATGCATCATTTTCCATTTATTTTGCATTTCATGAGTTTCCCAGAAGCCTTACTCAAGGTTCTTTGGTCTTCAGAATCAAGTTGTGTCATCAATACAACACTCGTGCTAAGAGGAGATGGAAAACATTAAGCAAGAGATCTTTGAACTCCGCAAAGAGGTAACTACTTTAAAGGCTCTTATGGAGTATCTAACTGCTTTGGTTAAAACTTTGGTTTCCCCCAAGTCAATCCTTCTAGGAAGGAAGAATAGATGGCAAAAGTCTTCATAGAAAATATGAAATCATTCTTTCATGATAATGTGATAGTCAATGCACCCAAGGATTTCCCTAAAAAGGTGAATGTGGGAGTGCTTCTAGAAGAGGATTTCTGAAAGGGATGTTTATCTGAAGATGGTGGCTCAGTTAGTGGTGTGAAGAAGTTTCATAATAAATTTTCTAAGAAGAGAATCAGAGGAAGAAACAATCATCGTGAGACTCAACATGTTTCTCCTGTCATCCTTGTGTTCAATTTACCTCCCATTTCTCCAATTTGTCAACATAATCATCAAGTTTCTGATCAGAGGAAAATTCAGTTTGATCCAATTCCAACGACCTATATAAATTTGTTTCCCATCATGATGCAGAGGAAATTGGTTCAGACCCGACCTCCACTGAAGATTCCTGAGAAGATGCCTTGGTACTACAAAGCTGATTTGACTCGTGCCATTCATCAGGGAGCCCCTGAGCATAGTATCGAACATTGTTATCTATTGAAAGCTAAAGTCCAGAAATTGGTTAGAAGTGGTATCTTGTCATTTAAGGATATTTTTCTTGAGGTTCAAGTCAAGTCTTTGCTGAAGAATATACATGATTGAAGTATACCCTGGAGTTTAAGGATGTTTATCCTTCTCAGTTTACTAGAAATTTTACTGATTTCTCATTTATAATTTTTCTTGTTTATCATTGAACTGTTTCCATTTAAGAACTTGTTTGCATTTGAATGATTATCTTAGTACAATGAATATGTCTGTCTTGAAGAAACCCATTCGTTTCACTCGTATTTGTTTTCAGTTTTAAATTGCTTTTTGCATTATGATACCAACTTGTTACCAATTCTCTTGCATAGGCAGAGATTGGAGAGAGGATGATGAATTTAAAATGAAAATTTTATGGTTGTGTGCTTTTGAATAAAACCCTATTGACGATGTACATGTATTGCTTCAAACCCCCAAACACCGGAGATATAAGGTGTTAGAGCATAGTTTGGTTCTACATCCTTGTAAGAGTTTTGGTAATAACAAACACATGATATATATAAAGAACAAATATGCTTTCTAATAATGTATTTTAATATGCAGGGAAATTCTGATGTAAGAAGCATAGAAGATGAGAGAGTTACATTTTTAAAGCTCTGTTGTGACACATCATACTTAGAAGCAAATCAATGTAACATGCTTAAATAAAGAAGTTCTAATGTTATAACTTCTGATTGCACCAACCTTGCGAGCCAAACTCTGGTATTCTGATAAAGTAAAGTTCTGGAAGAACAAAAGAGGTTTCAACAGTAATATTCATCTTCTGATATGATCCCAAGAAAGCAATGTTCTGATGCGTTACAACTCATTTCTTACAAATCAAAAGTAACGGCTAAACTAAGACAAGATCTATATTTTTGGAAAGTACATTAACTACACTTTATTAACCTTTCAAAAGCATCTTCTCATGTCTCTCATGCATCGCCTATATAATGAAAACTTGAAGAAGAAATACGACACAATACTATTGCGCACCAAAAGATAAATATTCTTATCCAGTTTTATCTTGTGCTTTTTAATTGTGTATACATCACTATTGTGATATAGTTTTGTTAAGAAAACACATTTGTACACACTCTTAATTTGGTTTATTTTGTAATACCTTGAGAAAAATGGTTTGTGGTTTAGACTCAAGAAGACATTGACAGTAGGCCTTGTGTTTGTGTAATCAAGTTTTGATTAGTGAATTAAGACCTCATTTGAGAGAGGCGAAATCATCTTGGCGGATGGATTGGAGTAGTTTGATTTCAAACGAACCAGGATAACCAACGTGTCTACTATTTTATTTTTGAAAACCCCAAACCCCCAATTCATGTGTTTTTCCATTTTCCATAAGGGAGTGAAACCCTCATTAACCCCTTTGAGCCTTGAAGTAGGAGTTTCTTTTTCTATTAAGAAAAACTTTCATTTTTAACCCGGGGTAGGATAGTGTTCAGTTAATTTGATTGAGTGTTCAGAACTCATCAGGAGTGCGTATCTTAGGATACAACAATGGTTATCCATCAAAAGGCTGATGAAAGTCAAAACGACAATGGCTAACCTTCACTTATCAGGAATATGCGTCAATTTACGATATCCCAATATGTATCTCTCGCATATCAGGAGGTTAGCAGATGACGATACAACAATGGTTATCCATTATCTACCAAGAAATAGGACAATCACAATTCTTCCAACAAGTAAAAAATGACTCGAAGTCATGCGATGTGTTCAAAAGGAAGGAAAAGGTAATATGAAAAAAAATGAAAAACGAAATGAATAAGGAATGATGAAAGAAAGAAACAAAAAGCCCCGCTAAGTCGAAATTTGAAAAACAAGTCGCTTAGGAAAAAGTCAGGGCATCCTGCTGGACTTTAGAGTCAAATTCAAAAGGAATTTGTCCAGGAAAAAGTTAGGGAAAGAAAGGAAGAAATGGAAATCCTGAAAGGTGAGAAAGGATTACAACATAAAATCCTCAGCAAAGAACAAAGTCATGTGACAAGAAACCCAAAAGAAGCAAAAGTGACTGACTGGCATGTCTAAAGAAAACCTCGGTTGGTTCCTCAACCGTCTTGAAATTTCTTTTGAGTGATGATTGTTTGTGTCAAGTTAATTGAACTTAGGACTGGAGAACATCATGAAGGGGGTGGGCACCAAATAATTTCAAGCCTTAAAATTCATTGTTTTTTTTAAACTGTGAACCAGGCCACGTTACAACCTTCAAAAGTCCTAATTGAAGCAGGGTTTATTTCGAAAGCATACTTAAACGACATACAGTTTCCTGACTCTCATGAGTTTTGCTAAATTGTGGTGTTGGTATCATATGCTTTTATCAACTTTCATACAAAAAAAATCTATTTTGCATCCTGGCTAGTGATTCTTTCACAAGGTTTTATGATACCTTTTTCAATAAAATCTTCAAGATTACATAATTGTTGCATTGAAATTTTCATTCTCAGAATAAACATTTTCTACCTATAAAACAACTGCTTGATATCAAGGAAGCTTAAATTTGAGTATCAACAAAGGGCATGTTGTCGAGAAGAAGTTATTGAGCAAAGAGGATGCAACATTCAGTCAATCTAGGGTAGTTACGTCGAGATTCAAAAAATCTCTAGAAGCCTTTTGGTCAGGAATATTATCTTAAAAGCATGCAGTCTAGGGAAAGTTGTGAAAGTTATCTTGATCAGCGCGACAAACTTGGGACACCAAAGTTGTTTCCAATGCTATTTCCAAATTTTTGTCAAGACAATTACTATGTTCTCCCCTAAGCCGAGGATCTTCCTCAAGCAGGACTGTTTCTCATGATCTTCCTTGTAGATGTGTGCACGGTTTCCTTTACATTAGTTGACCAGTTAGTGGGTTTCTGTCAGGCTGTGCTGTGGTGTTGGGTTTGTAATCCCATATTCCCCAGTTAAATCTTGATTCAGATTTCTCCAGTTGAGTGTGATTCCTTTCCACAGCCGAGTGGTGATCAAGCAAAGATTGCAAAGTTATGAAGCATGCTTAGTTGTTGGATTCTTTCTCCCTTTGTGTTGAGAAGCGATGTAGAATCTCTTGTAGAGCATTACTCCCTCCGGTTATGACATTGTTGTTTTTGTGTGCCTCCAAGTAGCCAGACAAGCGCAGTATATCTTCTAAGCAGTGTTGAAACAACTGCCAACTTTTTGGGTTTTCTCTCACTGTGTGTCGAGTTTGGTTTAAAATCCCTAGAATTTTTTACCTCTTGCTGTGATGTTAACTTCTTTATTATCTAGATGAATCATGGATGATGCTTCCCTCTAAAGTTATTATCCCATGAAGTTTCATGATTTCTCCCCAGAGAAGTTTGCACAATTGTTATTCTTGATATTGAAGAATGTATTTGGGCTCCCTTCGGTGTGTGCGATTTCTTTTCCCCAATAAAGTCAGCATGACATCCCAAGTTGAAGTCTCGATGATATGGTTTTCATCTTCTCGAGTGAAGTCAGTATTGGAATCTCCAGTTGAAGTCTAGACGATGAGGCATTGTCTTCCCCAATCGAAGCCAGTGTGACATTCCCTGGCGAAACCTGGAGGAGGATGTTACATCTCTACAGCCGTTTTGGTTCATTGCGATCAGACTGTGTTTTGATTATTCTTTAAGCCATGTTCTTCCCAGTGAAGTTAAGCCGTGAAGTAGGACTTTGTCTCCTCAGTGGGTGCTTACTCTCTTATTGAATCTTCATCCTAGATGTGGTTTAGCCGAATGTTGTCTTTACCCAATTTGGTTTTGTCTGGTTATCCCCAGTGCAGTATGTCTGTTTTGTCAGCATATGCATGATAAGATTCATACACACATACATCATGTATAGCTGAATTAAAGTTCATTGCTCATTTGCATTCATTGATGTTTTTGTTTGCATATTATCCTCTTTGCAGAGTTGTGTTACTATCTCTCCAATAAAGTGTCAACTTTAAGCAAAAGGTGTATATCCTTTTAATTTTCTTATTAAGTTATCCCTCATGGAAGAATTTTGCTTTAGCTTTCTTATCCAACTCATTACCTGGTTGGAAATTGATCCCCATTTGAGTTTACTCCTCATTGTGTGGTGTCTGGGTTGACTGTTTCACTTCATTTTGTTCCTAGTTTTAGTTTTGGTCTCCAACATCGATGTTATTTTGATCCTCTATAGGCCGCGAGCCCTGGATTAAGAGTGTGCATTTATTTTGCACATGAAGACTTTATCACCTCAACAGGAATGTATTGGCATTTCCCCAGAAAGCCAAGATTCATTTCCTAGTAGCGTTATCCCAATCCTCTTTGTAAAAAAACAAGTGGCGGTCTCTTTATTTGAGCAACCTGTACTTCCCTAGTAAGTCTGTTAGTTCTCAGAGAAGATTATTTTAATGTACTCCGATGAATGGTAGTCTCGTCATTATGGATGATAGTTCGTGTTGAGATGTTTTACTTCGATGAAAGGTAGTCTCGTTATTATGGGAGATAGTTCGTTGTTGATATGTTTACTCCAATAATGGTAGTCTCGTCATTATGGGAGATAGTTCATTGTTGAGATGTTTTACTCTGATTAATGGTAGTCTCATCATTATGGGAGATAGTTCATTATTTAGATGTTTACTCCAATGAATGGTAGTCTTGTCATTATGGGAGATAGTTCGTTGTTGAGATGTTTTACTCTAATGAATAGTAGTCTTGCCATTATGGGAGGTAGTTTGTTGTTGAGATGTTTACTCTGATGGATGGTAGTCTCTTCATTATGGGAGATAGTTCGTTGTCGAGGTTTTACTCCGATGGATGGTAGTCTCTTTGTTATGAGAGATAGTTCGTTGTTGAGGTTTTACTCCGATGGATGGTAGTTACTTCGTTATGGGAGATAGTTCTTTATTGAGGTTTTACTCTGATGGATGGTAGTCTCTTTGTTATGGGAGATAGTTCACTGTTGAGGATTGATGTACTCTGATGGATGATAGTCTTTTCGTTATGGGAGATAGTTTGTTGTTGATTTTTTACTCCGATGGATGATAGTCTCTTTGTTATGGAAGATAGTTCATTGTTGAGGATTGATGTACTCTGATGGATGGTAGTCTCTTTGTTATGGGAGATAGTTCTTTGTTGATATTGGTTGTACTTCAATGATAAAGACACTTCGTTGAAAGATTCTTACAATAGTTTATTACATTTCCAGGTGAAACATCTTGGTTAAAAAAGAAACTAAGACCAGTTCGTGGCTTATGACCAGGATCGTGGGGAGGTTTATCAAAAGAAACTAAGACCAGTTCCTGGCTTATGACCAGGATTGTGGAGAGGTTTATTAGAAGAAATTGTTACCATTCTTGGCGAAATCCAGAAGTTGTTAAAGTTTATTAATCTTTTCAGGTGGAATACCTTGGTAAAAGAAGGAGTTAAGACCCGTTCTACGTAGAACGCCATAATTTTGGGAAACTCGTTATTGTTAATGCAGATCCTACCTTCAATAAAAGTTGGTAGCTCACCTTCACTAAACGTTGGTGTACCTGTTATCTTACCTTCAGTAAAAGTTGGTGTTTTCTCTCTACCTTTAGTATAAGTTAGTGTATTATATGTTTCTCTACCTTCAGTGGAAGTTGGTAGTTCACCTTCAGTAAACGTTGGTGCATATTCTATTTCTTTACCTTCAATAAAAGTCGATATTGTTCTATTTTTTCTACCTTCATTCCTGAGTTGGTAATTCACCATTATTTGTTAGTCGATATTCACCCTTTTCTCCTCATTGGACTTTACCCCAATGGAATTGATTTGTTCCCAGCCATAAGCGCTGATGTCAAAAACTTTGTTCCCAACCATAAGTGATGATGTCAAATCTTTGTTACCAGTCATAAGTACTGATGTCAATCACTTGTTTACTAGTCTCGATGTCGATGTTTACCATCATCTCTGAGTCAATATTGTCTTACCGTTTCTATTTGCGTCCTTTGGATTAGTAGTTGTCGATCCCTTGTGAGTTGATGTTACTCTCTTTTTGCTATCTCCTCTATGAGTGGATAGTTCATAGTTATCAATTAATCGGTGTTATCCATTACTTTTTCCTTATTTTATTGAGTTGATGTTACTTTGTCTCCTCACCGGACTTTATCTCAATAGAGTTGAGTCCTCTTTTCCCAAGCAGAGTTGATTTGTCTCCAAGAGATTCAAATTTCTATCCCTAGAGTCGTGTTGTACACTAATGATTTATTTTCCTGGTTGAACTTTTTTTTAGTCTATTAATTTTATTTTTTCTTCCCCAGTGTGTCTTGTTCACCTGCATGAAGTTTATATTTTACATTCTTAATCTTAAGCATCACATGGCATCTTAGGGCCAAAAATAGGGTTTGTTTTGTATTTAAGTATCTTCAATCATGTTGAAACGAAGACTTTAACCTTCGTATCTCCGGATAGAGGACACTAAAATAAGGGCAGTTGTTATACCCTAATTTTTGTCCTTAAGATCCCATGTCATCTACAAGAATCACAAATATTTTTTGGCAAATTTCCTCAAGATACAAGTTTTTTCTTCATTAGACTTTCTCCAAGGAACCAGTGCATTAAGATTTGACTTGTGTACTTAAGACTTTATCATGTCTTTATTGAGAATGTATTTGAGCTAGGGTTTTATTCCTCTCAACATCTCAAGTCACTTTTGCCTCAATGTGCACCCAAAGCCAAATAATTATGAGTTTCTTCTATGATTGTGCATGAGCATTGGTGTTGGTCATTCAACAACGATTCTTATTTTGACTTGAGTTTCTCACCAAGGCTACAAGGATCATCATCCTATCTTTATTGGAAGTTCATCATCAACATTTAGGGTCTCTCCTAATAGCTTCCTCTACAAGACTTTTCTTTCAAGAATTTTAGAGGCTTTAATAAAGGGATTTATTTCTTAAGATATTACTTGTCAAGTGATTAAAGATTGCTTTAAGTTTTCATCAAGTCAAGATATGTTTTGTTGATTGGGATATGGGTTGGGATATGGGTTAGGAGCTCATTTATGTCTCATTTTCAAAAGAAACTTGGTTGCTTCTGGAATTTGTGATTCAATTTGAGACTAGGTTTCACCAGTCGGATGACATGTATTTGTTTCATGCTCTCATGGAATATTGACGCTAGAATGCACACGGGCTATGGTGCATATTTTTTTCTATAATTAATTCAAGCTAGAAGAAGTTCATCATTCTATTATGTTTTAAAAGAACATTTAAAAAGAAAATTACATTACAGAAAATATAGATCATCTCAATCAGAAGAATCCGAATTGGCTGTCACTGAAACACCGATGCCGCAAGTAAAGTCATCTGGAGTTCTTGGAGATGATGTGTTTCAAAGCTTTAATGTTGGTGAGCTTTATGAATCTCTTATAGCTATACACGTGAATCATTAAGCAAAAACTTTAACAGATTCAATCTCTAGTGGACAAGAAGATATGATTACACTAGATCCTGGATTAAGTAATTCAAAGCTTGTAGTTCTACAGATTTCAAATAAAAAATGAGGAACAACCGAGTCCAATCTCAATTTTAGAATCTACATTTGAAGAATACAGTACAGATCTCGGGTCTTTGTAATGCACGAAAGGTGGTCCGTATGGAATTGCTGGAGCCTCTGAAGTCGAATTTAATTGACAAATTGCCCTGCATAAATAAGACCAATAAAAGAGCAAGCGGAATCGATTCACTATGAATAAAACCAAGCATATCGTTGTTAACTGGCGGAGGAAAAGAAAAATTCAGTAAAACCTGCATTCAACCAAACAAACAGTTCATAATCCATTCAAATAAGCCAGCCCTGCACTTGTGAGTTAACATCGCCAATAGTTTTCACCAATCGACAATTATCAGAGGAGTCTCGTGTATCTTGTGACATTCTAAATCATGCCCTGCTGCAACTTTTTCAAACCATGTGCAACCCTGCATTAGTGTAGAATTAGTTCAGGAAATTCAAAGAAATAACAATTCAAAATCAAACTCAAACGGAAAACCAGTTTAGCATAAAATAGAAAAACTCCAATCTCATTTCAATTATGACTAGCAACTAATTGAAAAAACAGTTACAGCAAAATTTGACAGCTCATCTTAACTACCTTAAACCATCTCAACTAACTTTCAACTACCTATAATAATCCTCTAACCGATTCATATAGGAGGATCCAATAACCAGCTCCTAAACTCCCTATTTTCTAAACTAACTCTTATCAGTTTCAAACTCCTCCATCAATCTGTAACCGAAATTTAGAAGCCAAGGGTTGAAATCTCATTACCTCTAACAAACTTGCAGCAAGTATATAATAGAATATCTCTCTCTCTCAGATGCAGGGAGGACGATTCATTATGAAAAATCACTAGAAAATTTCACTTTTCTCTCTCTGAAACCTTTGAACCGTGATCACGATAACCTTCCTTCTTGAATCTTCTTCAACCTTCATTCACCAAATCTCAAAGCTTCAACAATCTGTAATCGTCAATCTCTTCCTGCATCAACATCATAGCTATTCAAAATCATCAATCTTCAATCATAATAGCACTTCACATTCAAACAACCATAACGATTCAGAAATCGCACAAGAAGTAGAAGAGGAGAATCAAAAGCAAAAACGTGAAAACTAAAGTATATCTTTACCTCTAGTTTTCTCGATTCCGATGCCGTTTCGAGAAAAGCGTTTCCAATTGGTGATTCTTCTTTATCCATCCATCAATAATTTCAGTTTTGGAGATCATTGTTGATTCCACGGAGAGGTTTGCAAAACCAGATAAAATACGAAAGGGAAATGAGAAAAGTAAATCAGAACTGAGACAAATTGATGGAGAAGAGGCTGAAGTGTTTTAGACGGAGGTGAGCACCATTGAAGGTCAAGAATGGAGAAAGGTGAACGCCACCGAAGTTGATTTGAGGTCCGCGATTGATTCTAAGAGGATAATTCTCGATGGGATTCATGAATAGAAGAGGGAGTTCGATCATGAACAGTTTCCCTGTGGCAAGTTAAGCTGGAGGAGAGATCGGAAGATTCCCTCTGCGGAAGAGAGAAGGTGAGGACGTCGCATCTCTGTTCACAAGGAATTAGGATCGTCACAATAGATTAACCCCATCTCCTTCTTATCAAAATGCCCCGTTTCAAAATTTCTTGTTTTGTTATTAATTTTCCATATTATTTTAATTGAAAATTCTGGAAAAAAAAAGTGGTGAAGGTTGTGCTATTGGATATGGCCGAACTCCATGCTCTCCTCAGGCGCGTTTTCGCTTGTTTTGCAGCCTGAAGATTATTCAGTAAAAAGGCTTTTCATGGATGTTTCATTTTGGGCCTTGAAAAAAATTCTGCACTACACCCCTGGATTCCAATATAGCACCCTTGACTTTCTAATTTCTTTGGCTTTAAATTTTGTTTTTAGTTTAATTATCTTTTTTTAATAAAAATAGTAATAGAACACATGATAGAAACAATAAGAAATAGTAGAATATAATATAACTTTTCTAAGATTTCCTTTTATTTAGAATTTTTGTTAGAATTTTCTATTATTGTTTATATTCAGTAAACATTTTTTGTCTCCAAAATCTGGTGATTCACTTGTACTTGTCAAGGTTCGAGTATTATGCAGGTTTCTTGCGGAATATGTGGATATGCTTGAATTTTCGATTGTGATTTATTTTCACGACAATGATGCTTCAACACTTATTCTGAGTATTCAATCTTTGACTATTTGTTTGTTGATGCTAGCTCGCGCGAAGTATTCCAAATTTCTTTGCTTTGGTTGCGCTTTTTATAGACATTATTATTCATTTGGTATTATACTACTTCCAGTTTATCTTTCTGTATTTTTTACCGCTTTCTAGATATCATGAGAAGTAGGAAATAAAGAGCGTGCGTTCGAAGTCGCTGTTTAAAGACCTGTAGCAGGCATCCCACACCTATTTGCCACTTGTGTTTATGCTTGTGGTTGCCTCTTTTGTTGATGATCGATGATGTCACTCAATTAGAATTGAGATAACGACTTCGATCTTTGCATGCGCCCCATAGGATTTCATGGCTTTATTCTTTTGTTGATCGATGATGTCACTCAATTGGAATTGAGATAACAACTTCGGCCTTGTTGCATGTTCCCTATAGGATAGTTATCTTCGCCCTCAGGTTCTCGGCATAATAACATTAAGTAGGTGTTTCCATTTTGTTAATCCGAACTTTATGACCATCTTTGTATGATAATATTAGGATTAGAATTAGACTAGTTTCCCTTAGACTTTTTCTCCTCTCTTTGCATATTTGCATTAAAACTAAAACTTGCTTTTTCTATAAATAAAAAATTCACAAAATACTCTAATGTTTCTAACCCATTTTTAGAGGTAAAAAATACAAATCAATTCAAATTTCTTTTGCCTCTTGGCTCTTCTCTTTAAAACCTTTTTCAGGTAAGAACACATTAATTCCTTTTTGTGTTAACGTATGAGTCTCCAAAGGTCGAGCTGCGGCAGAATGTGAAATTAATATTATTCATTAAAAAAATACAAATAAATAGAAATTTGTGAGCCGAACTACGACACTCTGATTCCCTAAAAGGGATACATAGGCATTTGGTCACGGGGCTCAGTCGAGCAAAAATTTGTATATATTTCCTTCTTTTCCTCGTGTTTTCTTTGCATGCATTCCCTCTTTACATTTTTCTTTTAGCTCTTAAGCATTAGATTAAACACACCCTTTGATTAGAACAACAAGAGTGGATCCCGTAGAATACTACGGATGTGAGGGGGTGCTAATACCTTCTTCTTGCATAATCGACTCTCGTACCCGATCTCTCGGTTGTAAGACCTTGATTTCTCCATTCAGGTTTTTATTTAAAGGTTTTCCTTTCCCTTTATGTGGGATAAATAAAAACTCGGTGGCGACTTCATTGATTTTACCGCTATAGGTGCAAATGCCAAAACTGTCAGAGTAGTACTTGATTGTCAATGCTGCATCACCGTATAATGTCATTATCGGGAGACCTTCCTTCAATTCCCTAAAGGCCGCACTATCCATCTTGTATCTCACCATGAAATATCCTCTGGGGGACGTGTCGTACCCCACATTTCCCCTACCTTTATGATCGTGCTTTCAAGATTAAAATAAAAGAGGATGTTTTAATGGTCCAGTAATATCTGATGACCCGTTTTTAAGAATCCAAGTCAACCAGGGGGTGTACTTTAATTCAAGAGAGTGAGGCTTTCTAAATCAGAAAGATCCATGTATCCGTAGGCATATTTACGAAGTATGTTGGTCAATGGCCCATGAGATTCGAGTATGGAAAGTTATTTCAGAAAAATTATTAAGTTCTTACTTATATAGTCCATTTAAGTGTTATTGGTGTTAGTAAAAAGAGGATGTAAAAACTTCAATTCAAAAGTCCATTAGAATAAAAGGCCCATTAAATTTTTTAGTCAGGCCATTTGTCCTTTTTTGTTTTTTGTTGTCTCATTTTCAAGAGAAAAAAACATTATCCTTAAACTTCTTCTATTCATGATTATTTCTTTAAAAATATTTTTTTTTCATTAAATATTCTATTAGTTGTTAAGAGTTTTTAATATTTGAAAAGAATTTGTTTCATAACAGACCTGTTAGGCCCAATCCATATAAATAAAAAGCGTTTTAGGAAAAATGGTTGTTAGGCAGAAAAAGATTATTGAAGCCCAAATTTGTTATTCAATACGGGACAAAAAAATGTTTTTGCAAATACAGTCCAAAAGCTCAATTCGAGTGAATAATGGACAAGCCCAAGTTGAATTAGAAACGGGTACTGTATCAATTACAAAAGATTGTGCACATTTTTTAGCCACTAACGGATACTGTAGCGATTTACCAGAAGATGCGCATGTTTTCTCGTTATTTCTATTACTGTACAAATCAAAATATTTTTCCCAGATTTTGTTCAAAAAAACTAAAATAATATCAAATTAAATATGAAATTAAATCTTAATGACAGTAAAAAAAAACTAAAATCAATATTACAGAACCAATCATATATTACAGAATCATAATCAAATCAATTACAATAAAACTTACAATCCCTAATTTTGTTCAAAGTCCTAAATCTAATCAATTTATAACAGTAATTTGCAAAACCTAAAATCAACCCTATAAATACAAGTATGGAATACAGAAACAAAGGGAGGAATTTCGAAGAACCGAAACAAGGAGGCTCGAGAAGAAGAGCGTGCAAAAGATAAACCCAATTTGTTGAAGAACGAAGAGGACATCGATTAGGGTTTCAACATCTGAAACCCTAATCGCATCGTTGCCAAGCCGTCGTAGCCGTTGTTGAACATTATCTCCGGATCGTCGTCTTCACACCATCACAGAACCTGCAAATAAAAGTGAGAAGAGGGGTTAGTAGATCAGACAGAAGCTTAGAAGTCTTGAATCGAAATAGAGAAAGGGGTAAAAACTCATCTCTCTCTTTTATGGTTCTTGTATTTGGGGTTTGATGGGTAGTTGTAATCAAAGGGTATCGGGTTGTGTTTAGCGCGCCGCCGCGGAAAGCTTAGGGGTAGGGTTTGAGAAGATAGAGGAACGGGTTGTGTGAAGGAGAGAGGAAACGATACTGTAAACAAAATGAAAATAAAATGTTCAACAAAGTTTTGTATTCAGTAATGATCCAATGTCAGCGTGTTCACCATAATAACATGCACCTTTTACTTTTATCCGTTTGATCATCAGTGGACGGCCGTGAGGCCAAGTCCACCATAGGCCCATGCGCCCTTGCAACACACAATCACTCAAGCCCCTTCATGAACGCGTTTGGGCCAAGCCCAATTCTAACTACACCACCCTTTTTTTTCTTTTTACTAAAACGCAGCAAACGACACACCCTTCACCTCTGGGACCAATTGAATATCTGAACTTGGGCCCAGCTTCTAAGAACACCCCTTGTTTTACTTATTAGTTCAATTATGCACCCCAGGCTTGCTGGGCCTGAATTCATTGAATTCAGGCCCTGACTCTTCGCACCCCCTTCTTTTACTAGCTCAACTAAAAACACACCCCCAACAAATTAATTAATATTTCTTTTTTATTTAATTATTCTATTTTTATTCTTTTATTATTATTATTATTATTTTCTTTCTATAATTATTATATATTTAATTTTTATACTTTATTTTTTTAAATTCTTATTTTTCACATACTTTTATTTATCATCATATTATTAATTATTATTATCATTTAAATAACTCTTTTATGCAAAAAAACTCATGTATACTTTTTATTTTATCTTGCACTAAAATATTTTTAATCATGCATTAATCAACAAATTTCATAATTAATATGATAAAATAATATTCAACAAATCTTAAATTTATTTATCGCAATAAACTAATCCAAACAAATAACTTTTGCAAAAGGGTTCCAAATATATTTTGACTAATCGCGCATTTAATCTAAAATTTTGCAATATCTATACCCGATCAAAATGCGAGGCGATTCAAAATACTTTTGCAATCCCTAAAAAGCCCAAACACATATGAACTACGAATTGGGACTCTGATTCCTCCTAAAAGGATACGTAGGCATACGACAAAAAATCGTGGCGAGTTCCCCTATTAAAAATTAAAACCTTGTTTAACCCGAAACATAAACCTAAACCTAGTATCCTTAAGAATAAGGTAGATGAAAGGTGCCTAACACCTTTCTTTCGTCTAATAGAGTCTGAAACTTAGAATCTCTGTCTTTGCGAATTAGGTTTCCTATTAGATGTAGTTCCTTAGGATAAAACTAGTAGTTGTGACTCTTTATTTTAAATCCAGTCGCAACACCTGGAGAATCTACTGGGGACTCAACCCTAGGTTTTAGGTTTTATTTTGGATTTTATTTATTTATTTATTTATTACATTTATTATTTATTACATTTATTTGTTTCTTGCCTATTTTTTTTATCATTATATATTTGCTGCGTGGCGGGACTTTTACTTCAAAATATTTTTCAAATAACCCTTAGAAAGAAGGTTTGTCTATTAGCTTAGGGGATACATCATCCTTGCGAGTTTATGTGACGACTTTTCTTAGAGTCGGTGGAATTCTGCCAAAGGAATACTTATCGAGAGATATCCTCTTGACGAGCAGACTTTGGAATGACACCCATGACTCTTTGTAACGACCTTAACCAAAATCTCATGACGATACTTTTCACGACTTTGAGACGAAAGTCTCGGTCCGTAAAGAGGCTCCACCTAAGGGAGGCCCTTATTCCTTTTCCCTCTGGTGTTATTCATGATACCCTTAAGGAAGCCACCTTTTGGAATGGTAGACTAACCGTAGGTCAAAGTTAAGAGCCTACCTTATACGGGTACCTATCACAAAATCCCGTCACTAAACTATACATCCATGCATTCATACATTCCATATATTCATCATCCGTTTCTTTTATTTGTCTTATTCACATGGTAAAAAAACAAAAAGCAATAAAATCAAGATTTTGGTGATTATCTTTGAAAATGGATACCAAAGGGAAACAACTTGTCCGCATCAACGCCATCAAGCCAGACATGTCTGAAATCAAAGCTATAAACGGGAAATTATACAAAAGAACTATGAAGATGTTCGCTCGCTGCTATGGGGATACCCTTGATCCTAAGGATGTTGAAGACTTTCTCAAGATTTGTCAAGCAATGGTCGATGGTTTCAGAGCAGTCATCCGCAAGCGCACCTAGAAGATTTGTTTCCTTTTGCTTAATTTCATGCAAACAAGTTTTGGTTTAAGATTGTAATATCTTTTAATATCGGAATCATGTTACTTTCAATAAAGGCATTTTGTTTCCGTATCTCGCTTGCGTATCTATTTTTAAGATATTCACCAAACAAATAAGAAAAAGAAGTGAAAAAGCAAAAACAGATATATATATATATATATATATATATATATATATATATATATATATATATATATATATATATATATATATATATATATATATATATATATATATATATATATATATATATATATATATATATATATATATATATACCCACGTGAATAAGACATTTAACCCCTTACATGTTCATACATAATCATACGCATTCATGCATTTGCAAACATTCGCATTTCATATCAAAGCTCATATTTTTCAAAATCTATCTAGTTAAACCATTGGTAGAAGAAGATCACCACCTCCTTGGCCCCCATATCAAACAAGGGCCTACCAACAAAAAGCAATGGAACAAATTGAAGAGAATCGGGTTACATTCAAGGAGGATCTCGACCAAGTCAAAGGTGATGTGAGTTCCATGAAAGGAGATCTGAGTCAAGTTATCCTAGCTCTAAAGAACATCATTGACAGACAAGATCAAATTCCTAGGGTAACTTTAAAAGAAGTAGCTCAAACGATTGGTGCATCAAGCGGTCACCAACTAAGAAAAGAGCCAGAGACAGGACTCCAAAAGTCCGTCATGGCCCAACAAGAGACAAAAGAAGTTGAAACTGAAGGGTTTGTCTAACCGCCATTAAAAGCATGGGCATCACATACCCTACAAACTCCAATCAACAATGCAGATAACTACTTGGACCTGTAGTATGGACACCACGGCCTAGAGGATGTCAATCAAGCACCCTTGAAGATAACTGGTACTCGTGCTTTCGATAATCCATTGATGATGAATCAATATAAGGCTCTGGAAGAAAGGCTAAAAGATGTGGAAGGATTTGATGCCTTCGAAGTAGATGCTCTCGAAATGGGCCTAGTTCTCGATGTGGTAATCCTGCCGAAGTTAAAAGTGCTCAACTTTAAAAAATACAAAGAGCTCACTTGTCCAAGAAATCATTTGCGTATGTATTGTAGGAAGATGCATGCCCATGCCCATGATCAAAAGCTGATGGTTCACTATTTTCAAGACAACTTAAGAAAAAAGCCAGAGACATGACTCCAAAAGTCCGTCATGGCCCAACAAGAGACAACAAAAGCTGAAACTGAAGGGTTTGTCCCACCACCATTAAAAGTAGGGGCATCACATACCCTACAAATTCCAATCAACAATGCAGACAACTACTTGGACCTGCAGTATGGAGACCACGACCTAGAGGATGTCAATCAAGCACCCTTGAAGATAATTAGTACTCGTGTTGTTGATAATCCACTGGTGATGAATAAACATAAGGCTCTGGAAGAAAGGCTGAAAGCAGTGGAAGGATTTGATGCCTTCGAAGTAGATGCTCTCGAAATGGGCCTAGTTCCCGATGTGGTAATCCCATTGAAGTTCAAAGTTCCCGACTTTGAAAAATACAAAGGGCTCACTTGTCCATAAAATCATCTGCACATGTATTATAGGAAGATGCATGCCCATGCCCACAATCAAAAGCTGATGGTTCACTATTTTCAAGACAACTTAAGCGGGGCATCTTTAGACTGTATATGCAATTGGAGTGAGTACACATTCGAACATGGGCAGATCTTACTAATGCTTTCTTAAAGCATTACAAATATAACCTGGACATGGCACCTACCGCATGCAACTCCAAAATTTGTCCCAAAAGAAAGAAGAGTCCTTTAAAGAGTATGCTCAGAGATGGAGGGAGATGGCATCCCGTGTGCAACCACCGCTGTTAGAAAAGGAGTTAGTCGATATGTTCATGGGAACCTTGCAAGTGCTATATTATGAGAAGATGGTTGGATATATCTCTTCGAGATTCGTAGATCTAGTGACTATCAGAGAAAGAATTGAGACTGGAATAAAGAATGGGAAAATAATAGGGGGACCATCAAATGCCCCTTATAATTCAAAAAGGTCTGTTTTAAACTTCCCAAAAAGAAAAGAGGGAGAAATTAATGTTGTAGCCTCATAACCAAGGGCACAACAACCATTAATGATCCCACAAGAACAACAATAAGAAAGATTTGGAAGGCCGCAAAGAAATTTTGATCCACTCCCTATGCCACCCAGCCAGTTATTACAACACTTGGTCAAGACATCCTTAGTGTAACTCAAGCCTCTAGCTCCTCTAGTCGGGCCACTTCCGTGAAAGTAAAATGCTGACGCTAAATGCGAATACCATGCTAATTCTCTTGGGCACACTATAGAAAAATGTTGGGCGTTCAAGCATAAAGTTCGAGATTTGTTAGAATCTCAAGACATCACTTTTGAGAAGCCTAACATAAAATTAAACCATATGCCTCCACATGGTGGACCGGCAATAAATGCAATTGAAGTAGTCTATGACTGTGGGGAAACCAGACAAGCAAAGGCCCCAATAAACTTGTTGAAGGAATATCTGTGAGAATGTTGGTTCCTGTTGGAACATAATGAAGCCTTTGAAAGAACGCTGCAAAAGCTAGTAGACCAGGGGATAGTCCAATTCGGAACATAACCTGAAGAAAAATATGTAGTAGCAATTGAAGGAAATAAGCCATTGGTAATCCCTTACCAAGGCCCACATCTTAGCAAGAAGACTCTAGTGATCCAGTGGGAAGAATCGGCTGGAACCCCAGGGATGGCACTAAAGAAGGTTCTCCAGAGATCAGCAGTTCCAAAGGCCTCGATGATAATTAAGGGGCCGTCACCTATCCATTATGAAAGTAACAAGGCAGTACCATGGAGTTATGATTCAGTCATATACATTAACAGAGTAAAATAAGAAAATGAGCCATCGCCAAGTTAAGAACCTGCAATTTCAAATATAGCAGGGACAGGGGGTATGACCCGAAGTGGACGAGTCTATGGATCTGAACCACTAAAGAAGAAATATGAAACCCCAATAAAAGACAAGAGAAAGAACCTCCGAGAAAAAAATTTACTGATCAAGAGGCAGAGGAGTTTCTGAAAATAATCAAAAGAAGTGACTATAGGGTGGTGGATCAGCTTCACCAAGCCCCAGCTAAAATATCCATACTCTCTCTGCTCATCAACTCTGAAGCGCACCAGGAGTCTTTAATGAATGTACTGAGTTCAACACACGTGGCAGAGGAAATTACCGTGAATCAATTTGACAATGTCATAGAAAATCTAACATCCGGATCATATCTGGGTTTTAGTAACAATGAATTGCCACCACAAGGCCGAGCTCACAACAAAGCACTCCATATATCTATAAAAATATGTACTACCAGCATATACAGAGTACTCACCGATATTAGCTCTGACCTAAACGTGTTATCAAAATCAAGTCTTATGAAGTTAACATTAGATGACATTGTGATGAGGCCAAGCTCTACAATAGTGAAAGTATTTGACAGTTCTCGAAGCTCGATATTGAGAGAAGTATACCTTCCAATCAAAATTGGGTCACATATCTTCTATATCACTTTCCAAGTCTTTGATATAGAGCCAACATACACTTGCTTACTTGGGAGACCTTAGGTTCATGCAGCAGGGGCAGTTACCTTAACCTTGCATCAAAAGTTGAAGTTCTTAGTGGAAGGGAAATTAATCATAACCGACGGTGAGGAGGACATCTTATTAAACCACATCGAATCGTACATGTATATCAGTGTCGACGAAGACTTTATAGTCACCCCGTTTCAAGCCCTGGAAATTGCTTCAATGGTGACATTACCAGTGGAGAAAAGTAATAAGCCTAAAGTGACCTCGTGGAGAGATTTGCAAACAACAATGGAAGGTGGTGCCTCAAAAAGTTGGGGATAGCTCCCTGAAATTCCCGAGAAGAAAAATTGCTTCGATTTGGGCTATGAATCATCAAAAGCTACTCTGAAGGGTAAATCACGATTTCCTCCAATCCAAGAGACATTTGTCCACAGGGGAATAGATCATGGCGAACATGTGGTGATGATATCCAACAAAGTCAACATCAAAAGGGCAACTGACTTCACCCGAGAATGCACCCCAGGAGAAGAACTCAAAAGCTGGACTGCCGTGGAGATTCCCGATATCTTTTTCTTTCCTAAGTAATTTTTCTTGTTTTGAAAGAACCTATGTCAAGCCCGAGGCATAGGGGTTTCTTGTAAGGGTCCCCCATTTTGTTTCAGACAATATTTACAATTAATAAAAGTTATATTTTATTTTCAATTAAGTTCCTTGTCTTTCTCCTGTATTTATCTCTTAAATTTAAAAATGACAATACTTTCTTTTCATATGGATTTTCAAAGTTCATATACTAAAATCTGCACCAAAACATGATAAACATGCAAATACATGCCCAAAACCACCGATAATGTTACTACTGCGATCCGATATAATTTTGATGCTCCCATCAACCAAGCCGAATGAAGATCTTAAACTTTATGAAGAAATGGCGAGGGAAATAGAGCGAAAGGCTGACAACATACTACCATATTAAGAGGTTATTGAGACCATTAAACTGGGCACAAAGGAAGATTTGAAAGAAATCAAGCTAGGGGCAATGTTAGAGCAAAGCGTCAAAGAAAGGCTGATCAAGTTATTGCATGAGTACGTGGATATATTCGCCTGGTCCTACAGGGACATGCCGGGGCTAGATACCGACATTGTGGTGCACAAACTACCTCTCAAAGAAGGATGTTCTCCAGTTAGGAAAAAACTCAGAAGAACTCGTCCGGATATGTCTAGCAAGATTATAGAAGAGGTCCTTAAACAATTCGACACAGGGTTCTTAGCAGTGGTAGATTATCCTCCATTGATAGCTAACATTGTGCCAATACCCAAGAAAGATGGAAAGGTACGCATGTGTGTGGATTATCGAGATCTGAACAAATCAAGTCCCAAAGACGACTTCTCATTTCCTCACATAGATGTTTTGGTAGAAAACACAACTCAAGCCTCAGTATTCTCATTCATGGATGGTTTCTAAGGCTACAATCAAATCAAAATGGCACCCGAAGACATGGAAAAACTACCTTCATGACACCTTAGGGAACCTTCTACTACAAGGTAATGCCATTCGGTCTCAAAAATGCAGGGGCAACTTATCAAAGGGCCATGGTCACACTATTCCATGATATAATTCACAAGGAGGTTGAAGTCTACGTAGATGATATGATCGCCAAATCCCATATAGAGGAGGAACCCATCATACATTTACAAAAGTTATTTGAGCGGTTGCGCAAGTTCAGACTAAGGTTGAATCCGAATAAATGTACATTTGGTGTCAGATTAGGAAAGTTGCTGGGTTTCATTGTAAGCCAGTGGGGTATCGAGGTGGACCCCGACAAAGTAAAGGCTATACAAGGGATGCCAACACCAAGGACAGAAAAGGAAGTTGTGGTTTCTTAGGGTGATTGAATTACATCTCAAGGTTCATATCGCATCTAACAGCTACATGTGAGACTATATTCAAATTATTACGAAAAGATCAAACGGTAGTATGGAATGATGATTTCCAAATGGCCTTTGAGACAATAAAACAGTATTTGCAAGAGCCACCGATCTTAATGCCACCAGTTCCTGGAAGACCACTCATCATGTATCTTACAGAGCTCGAAGGATCAATGGGTTGTGTTTTGGGACAGCAAGATGAAACAGGAAGGAAAGAGCATGCAATTTACTACCTCAACAAGACATTTACTGACTGCGAAACTAGGTATTCACTCCCTGAGAAAACTTGTTGTGCTTTGGCTTGGGATACTAAGAGGTTGAGGCAATATATGTTAACCCGCACTACATGGTTAATAGCAAGAATGGATCCTCTAAAGTATGTGTTCAAGAAACTAACTCTTACAGGGAGAATCTCCCGGTGGCAGATGCTACTATCAGAATAAAACATCCAATATGTCACTCAGAATGCCATCAAGGGTAGTATACTAACTGATCATCTGGCTCACCAACCGCTGCCATAATATCAACCTATGAAGTTCGAATTTCCATACGAAAATGTCATGGTTATAGGTGACTTGAAATACCAGGACTTGACGAAGGACCCGAGCCAGGGGAATGTTGGACACTTATGTTCGACGAAGCTTCAAATGCACTAGGGCGTGATATAGGGGTAGTTTTTACTTCTCCAAAGAATTATCATAAGCCCTATACATCAAGGTTGTGTTTTGACTGCACCAACAACATCGTCGAGTACGAAGCCTGTATACTAGGACTGGAAGCCGCCATTGACCTAAGAATCAAACATCTCAAAGTATTTGGAGACTCCATATTAGTCATATACCAAGTCAACGACAAATGGGATACTAAACATCCCAAACTGATTCCATATCGGGATCATGTTTTGAAATTGGCTGCGGAATTTATAATCACTTTCAATCACATCCCACAAGAAGAGAATCAAATTCCAGACGCCCAGGAAACTCTCTCAGCTATGTTCAAAGTAACCTGGCCAAACCACGAACCACACATCATAATCAGACACTTCTAAGATCTCGCACATTGCCTTGCTATTGAAGAAGAACCGGACAACAAGCCTTGGTTTTATGACATGAAGAGGTACCTGGAAAAGAAAGAATGCCCAGAAAATGCCTCTATCATTGACAAGTGAAATCTACGAAAGTTAGCCTCGAAACTCTTTCTAAGTAATATGTGCTATACAAAAGAAACTACGACATGGTATTACTCCGGTGTGTGGAAAAATAGGAAGCAGATACGCTCATGAGAGAAATCCACGAGGGTACTTTTGGAACTCATACCAATGGGCACGCCATGGATAGGAAGATTATGCGAGTAGGGTATTATTGGTTAACGATGGAAATCGACTGCTATCACTACACAAAGACATGTCACAAAATCCAGATCTATGTTGATAAGATAAATGTGCCACCAACTCCTCTGAATGTCATGAGCTCCCCTTGGCCTTTCTCAATGTGAGTGTTGTACCCCAAAATTTTCCCTCTCATTTTACAAGATCTTCACTTACAGGGGTGGTTATAAACACTTGCTTGAAGAAAAATAACAAATTTTGAAGTTGGTCAAAGTGTCCTTTGATGGGGTGTACCTAGAAGGCATATCAACACAATGTCTTTCGATTGGCATATGAACAAAGGCGTCTTCAATTGGAATTTTAATGTTACTTAGATTGGTCCCAACTGAAGGAAATCGAAGAGAGCAGAATAAAGTTTTTGAGTGGTCAACAAGATCCTTCGATTGGCCTATTAACAAGGCCTTTCGATTGGCATTTTAACAAGTACCTTTCGATTGGCATGGTAACAGTGTCTTTCGATTGGCATCTACATAGTAACTTTCAATTGGCATACTAACAGTGTCTTTCGATTGGCATCTACATAGTACCTTTTGATTGGCATCTACATAGTTCCCTTAGATTGGAATTCCAAAAGGTCCTTCGACTGGAACTTCAAAGGTCCTTCGACTGGAATTTCAGAGTGTACTTCGACTGGAACTTCAGAGTGTCCTTCGACTGGAACTTCAGAGTTTCCCTCAATCATAACATCATAATGAAATGACCTTCGAATGGCATTTCAGTGCAGAGTTTGTGTTAATCTAAGCTGCTATGATGAAGGAAATTCTGAACACTTCAAATTGAAACTTAGACTCATCACAAGGCCAAGGGCTGGTCGAAGTTGTCTAATAGGGAATGTTCTGAATATATTCGAATTAGATTTTGAAGCTGGCAAAGAAGGCCATTCGAAGGAAGTAATAATGACTCATTCGAAGAACATGTAAAGGTCCATTCGAAGATGTATTCAAAAGGTCCATTCGAAGGGTGCATAAGAAGTCCATTCGAAGACGTGTTCAGAGGGCCCATTCGAAGAGTGCATAAGAAGTCCATTCGAAGATGTATTCAGAAGTTCCATTAGAAGGGTACATAAGAAGTCCATTCAAAGATGTATTCAAAAGGTCCATTCGAAGGGTGCATAAGAAGTCCATTCGAAGGAGGTAACTCATAGGCCAATCAAAGAGAAACGCCGGAAGGTGTTTGAAGGAGTCAAGTGTCCAGGTTCATCCAAGATTTCCAAAGAGACATGAATGTTTCAAAAAGGAATGCTTTTAATTTGTCTAATTCTTGTCTCATGGCTTTAAAGGTCTGGTTAAATGGCTGTCTCTTGCCATTACTAGACCATCACACTCCTATAAATACAAGGGAAAGGACACAGTACCAAGGGGGGGGGGGGGGGGAACGAAAGAGAGAACTTAAGGGGACGAACACACATACATACTGCACATACACGTTGCCTCCTAAACCACCCCGAAGTTATCAAAATCCTCATAAGTGGTCCCAATCGAAGGAATCTTCAGCAACGCTCCATTCACTCCGTGAAGTCTTCAGAAAGCGTTCCCAAGCATTAGCCAATTCACGCCCAAAAGCACCAAATCGAAGCATCCCATTGTTGATCTGGCCCAGATAAACCAATGTACGCAGGATCAAAGGTCTTGGGTTCGACACCTTGGTCATATTTTTTGCTAATATTTATCTTGCAGGTCTAGAGTGAAAATTCCTTCCTCCCCTAGATCGAAAGGAATAAATCCCTTCTCTGGATCGAAGAATACTTTTTCTTTCCCTAGGTCGAAGAACCATATCTTGCCCAGGATCGAAAGACCGTTCCTTCCCTGAATCGAATAAGACTTTTTCCCTGGGTCGAAGAACCATATCTTGCCCAGGATCGAAAGACCGTTCCTCCTCTGGATCGAAAGAGCCTCTATTCATTTTCTTATTTTTGATTTTTGCTTGTTTCTCTTATTTTCTTGCCTTTTTTTATTAACATTGAAACAAAAATCACAAAAATATTTAGGCTAGTTGTTTTTTCAACTAAATTAATTTTGTCAATAAATTAATTATTTTAACTTTTTTTCTTAAAATTAAAATTAAATAGATTTAGGATTTATTTTCTTTTATTCTATAAACAACAAAAAATATTTCTTTTCTTTAGGATTTTTAGACGTCTTTTCTATTTCACGAGCGTTTATTTAATTCTGTATTTTTACTATTATTGTATCTGTTTACTGGATGTAATAGATAAAAATTAGGATATTTACTGCTTTATCTCCCATTATCCTTGTATAATGTAAATCCCCTCCCCGAAGCATTGTAATAACGTAGGACCTCTATTTTTTGCTTTTTTTTTACTGCTTTTTATATTAACTGCTAGTAATTAGGCTTGTATGATAAGACTAATAATAAAATGCTAGCAAGCTTAACAAAAAGACAAAAAACAACTGAATTGAACACACTTGCACATATACACCTCTAAGGTACACCCACTTTGGTTGCCTTTTAAAAAAAACAGTCATGAGGATGGAATGCTTTAGCAAAGACCCATAAAATCAAAAGATCATAGTCCCTCGATGACCCTACAGTTGCCTACTCGGTAAATGATCTAGTCCCTAAAATAGAATTGCTAAAGCGTCTCCACAAATTACCTTTGTGACTGTAACGTCCCTTCGATTGTCCCTCATATATTCAATGATAGGGCTACCTACTCACTAATAGTAGGACAATACTTTCTAAAGGATAGGAGGAAAAGAACAACCTTTTCGAGTACAAAAGCAGATAGCTGTTAGAAGTTTTCTCAAACTATTTTTGCACTTACACATAGATACTACTTTTTCAAACTCTTTGTATACGTTCTCTACTATTCTGAGAAACATTACAAAGTTCGCCGTACTAAGGCGGTTTCAAAACATTTTCAAACACAAAAAACACAAAGGTATTTAAAATGAGCAAACCCTCTAAGATCCCGTGGAAAACTACGGATGGAAAGGGTGCTAACACCTTCCATTTCCATAATCTACCCCCTCTTACTCAGAAAAATCTCGAAAAGGTATTTTTCTATTCTTTTCACCCTTTCCTTAATTTGGATAAAAGAAAAGACGGTGGCAACTCTTGCTTACCGCATATTTGCAAACAAAAAACACAAACCAGTATTAACAGTCAGTTTTGCCACCGTATCACATAATTGGAGACTCTGGTGGGGATAAGATAAAAAGTGGGGTTACCTTAGAGTTAGTTCATTATTTAACTGCTTTTTTGGGCTTTGTTTGCTTTACCCTTGGAGGGCTGTTTGGGTTGTTTCTATAGATCTTACACCTGAATCTGGGGCACACTTTTAGGTAAACAACAATAGATCATGGAGACTGTACCGCATAGACCGATATGGTTGAAGTGATTGCTGTGTTGGTGTGACACTTTGGTTGGTACTAGTATCCCTTGTGTTGAATCGAGGAGAATACGGGGCCACCGCGTGGTGTCGTGAAGCACTAACAAACCTTAGAACCTTAGTTGAACAAACATGGACATTAGAAAGTAGTGAGATAGTCGGTCTCGATGTAAAGCTGGGAAGTGGTTGATACTCGATACTACACTCATTGAGATCAGACTTTCAGGATGTTTCAACCGCAAGAAAAGATTGCTAAGCTGAGATAATACCGATAAAGGAAGATCAGTGATATTGAGACTCCTTAGAACCCGATTACTATTTCTAAGACAGGTTGAGCCAACTAAAATTCAAGAGGGTACTTGCCTACAAACCCAATGCAAGCCTAAACCTAAGGTTGCTTGTGTGACTTGTTTGCCTTCATTGTCTAACAACTTTAATTCTTTGTAGGGTTGTGTTTGTCACCTTACATTTTTGCTTAACGCATAACACACACATCATAACATCATACCACATCATTTCCTTAACCATTTCAAGGATCTCAAGGGTTTATGATGCAGGTTATGGTAAATCAGACATCTAGAAAGGGGTAAAGGAGATTTATTTTCTTCTAGCCATTGCCGTCAAAAGATCTAACTCAACAACTTGAGTCAGGGGCTATGACCCACTTGATATGGTGAGCTTGACTCTTGTAGAAGGACACTCTACAATATGAAGTTTCTTCAATCAAAGCTACAAACTTCAATTGCTGACATCTTCTTGTTTACCCCGCGAGATCCTTGAAATATATATATATATATATATATATATATATATATATATATATATATATATATATATATATATATATATATATATATATATATATATATATATATATATATATATATATATATATATATATATATATATATATATATCATACATGTCATTGCATAACAAGTACTCCAGATACAAGCTTCTTATCCCTTTGCTATTTATTTCAGAAAGAAGAAATGGCTCTTGAACAAACAATCAAAGACCTTCAGGCTCAAAACACTTAGTTCCAATAAATTTTCCTGACTCTGACCCATGGGCAAGAAGACCTGAAAGCTCAGATCGTCAAAAAGAAGGCTAAGAAGGCAAAGAAGCTAGTTCGTGTTTTGAGTGTAGGAAGAAGAAGACCACCTAACTGGGCTCTGGATTTCAGAACCTCATCAAAGAGAGGGGATAATCAAGAGGAAGATGATGAAGAATCGGAGGAAGAAGACAACAATTCAGCGTCTGAAGAAGATTGTTAGAATAAAGTTTGGTTCTAATCATATCCTAGAGTTTTGATGATAATAATGAAATAAATTTTGTATAATATATTTTATACTCTGATGTGCATGTTTTCTAATTCAGATGATGTTCTGACTTAAGCAATCTCAAAAGTGAAATATCATTCTACGCTGAGCATAAAAAGGATAAAGAAGTTTCTAAGAAACTTTATGTAAATGCAAGTCTGAAGCAAACTCTGAAGGAAGCACTCCAAGGCAAACTCTGATAAAAAGTAATCTTAAGCAACCTCTGATAAAGCTAGATAAAGCAAAGATTTGAAAGAAGCACACTGAAATCAATATCTGATAATGCAAGCTGAAGCAAACTCTGATGAACATAAAATGAAGAAAACTCTGACAGAAGGAGTGATATAGCAAACTATGATAGAAGAAAAGTTAAGGCAAACTCTAATGTTGCAACATTGCAAGCAAACTCTTAAACTTCCAAAGACAAGCTTTGACAGTACCATTGATCATTTAATGCTAAGACGGCTAACACACTCAAGTGGTACTATGAACAAGAGCATTGGAAACATAAAGGTCAAGCTAACACGCATCACTAATGCATACACTTTCTTCAAGGCAGTAACGGTCAAAATTTGAAGCTATATATAGAAGACTATTTGTTTCAAAGCAAGATTACTGATCCACGCCAAATATACTGAAACTCACTATTTTCATTCTTGTAAACTCTTTGTATATAATGGGTAATTCTTAAGTACTGGGCTAAAATCTTAGTGATAAATCATAGTTTGTGATATAGCTTATTAGAAGCATTCTAATTCACTAATGTTAAGAGATAATCTTTGTAATTGTTCCTTGAGAGACCAGTTGGGTCTGATTTCTCAAGAGGGCTAGGACCAGTTGAGTCTTAGAGGTGTTAGTCACTTGCAGTTGGCTTGTGCATTGTATTGTTAGTCACAAAAGTTTGGTTGTGAATTTGTAATCAGTTTCGATTATAATGGATTAAGTCCTCGCTGAGAGAGGCAAAATCACCTTGGTGGGTGGACTGGAGTAGTTTGAGTTTCAAACGTACCAGGATAAAATTACATGTCTCCTTCCATTATTACTGTGCGAGAAAAATGAGAAACTTATTCAACCCCCTTCTAAGTGTTTTCTCACCCTTCAATTGGCTTCAGAGCTCTAGTTCTGGGTGCAAACACCTAACAGTGCCAGAAAAAGATCCAGAAGGAAAATGCTATGGCAACTGAACAAAACAACAACAACAGCACCAAACCTCCTGTGTTTGATGGAGAAGACTTTGAATACTGGAAGTATAGACTAGAAAGTTTCTTTCTAGGTCATGATGCTGATTTATGGGATATGGTCCTAGATGGTTACACACATCCATAAGACAAAGGCGGAAACAAGATTGACAGAAAGAACATGGATAAACAACAGAAATTAAATTTCAAAAATCACCACAGAGCCACAAACATATTTCTGAACGCTATCTCTAAAATGGAATATGAGAAAATCACCAACAGAGATACATCACATGACATGTTTGAGTCTCTCAAAATGACTCATGAAGGAAATGCTCAAGTAAAAGAGACAAAAGCTCTTGCTCTCATCCAGAAGTATGAAGCCTTCAAAATGGAAGAAAATGAGTCCATTGAAGCCATGTTCTCGAGATTCCAAACTCTGACCGTTGGCCTGAGAGTTCTGAACAAAGGATACACCAAGGCAGACCATGTTAAGAAAATTATCAGAAGTTTACCCAGAAGACGGGCACCTATGGTTACTGCATTCAAAGTGTCAAACGATTTGAATGATGTATCTCTTGAAGAACTTATCAGTGCATTAAGAAGTGACGAGATAGAACTTGATGAACATGAGCCTCAAAAGAAAGGTAAGTCTGTCGCCCTTAAATCTATTAAAAATGTGAAACTAACGCTTTTCAGGCAGAAGAAGGAAACTCTGAAGACTCTGCATCAGAAGAAGATGAGTTATCTCTGCTCTCCAGAAGGATCAACCAGATGTGAAAGCACAGACAAAATAAGTTCAGAAACTACAAGAGGTCAGAAGATAAACCAGAATCTTCTGGACATAAGAAGTCAAGCAAAAGAGATATAGTCTTCTATGAATGTAAAGAACCAAGACACTACATAAGTGATTGTCCTAAGCTACAAAGAGAAAGAACAAAGAAAAGGTTTAGAAGAAAGAAAGGCATGATGGCCACCTGGGATGATTCATAATCTTCTGAAGCTGAATCTGACTCAGAAGATGAGCACGCTAACCTAGCCTTTATGGCTACCACAGCAGATGACGATGACTCAGACTCTGATTCAGAACCGAAAGAGGTATTCTCTGAATTCTCTAGAGTCGAACTTGTAGAAAGCTTATCAAAACTTCTTGAAAACTACAGTTAACTCAAAATCAAATACAAGAAACTCAAAAAGAATATTGCATCTAATTTTGAGAAACTTGAAACAGAAAACTCTGAACTTAAAGAAAACAATTTTAAACTGAAAGAGGAAGTTCAAAAAGTTCAAAATATTTCTATTTCAGATTCTGCTTCAAGTTCAAGAGATATTCTTAAAGAATATGACTCTAGTTTTCAAACATTTCTTGCTAAAAGCATAAATAGACGCAAAATGGATTCAATGATCTATGGTGTTAGTTGAAATAACATAAGAGGATTTGGATATGAAAATCCTAAAGGGAAAGAAACATATAAACCATTGCACAAACAATTTAGTTTTGGGCACACACATGATATCAAATACACATCTCACTCTGAAATTTTTTATGCTAAATCAAAGTTCAAACAGAACTTTAGAAACTCTAACCAAAAAGGACCCAAAAGGATATGGGTACCTAAGGAGAAAATAATATATGTTGCAGATGTCCTTAACAGCACAGTTGAAACACCAGTCATAGTACCTGGACTCTGGATGCTCACGACATATGACAGGAAGAAAGTCTATGTTCCAAAGTCTGGAACTTAAATATGGAGGAGAAGTCAAATTTGGAGGAAACCAGAAAGGAAAGATTATTGGTTCTGGAACCATTGGAAACGGTAAACTTCCTTCTATAACTAATATTCCGTTGGTAGAAGGATTAGCGTATAACTTGCTGTCCATAAGTCAATTAAGTGACAACGGTTATGACATAATCTTTAATCAAAAATCCTGTAGAGCTGTTAGTCAAAAATATGGATCAATCCTTTTTACTAAAAAGAGAAAGAACAACATCTATAAAATTGATTTTTCTGACCTTATAACTCAGAATGTAAAATTCATTATGTCTGTTAGCCATGAGCAATGGGTTTGGCACAGAAGATTGGGACATGTTAGCATGAGAAAAATATCTCAAATTAACAAACTCAATCTGGTCAGGGGACTTCCCAATCTGAAGTTCAACTCAGAAGCTCTGTGTGAAGCATGTCAGAAAGGAAAATTTTCAAAACCTTCTTTTAAGTAAAAAATGTTGTTTCTTCCTCTAGGCCGTTGGAACTTCTTCACATTGATTTGTTTGGACCATTTAAAACTGCATCCATCAGAGGCAAGAAGTATGGATTGGTCATTGTTGATGACTACAGCAGATGGACATGTGTTAAGTTTTTAAAACACAAGGATGAGTCATATTCTGTGTTCTTCGACTTCTGCAACCAAGTGCAAAATGAAAAAGAGTTTAGAATTATAAGAGTTAGAAGTGATCATGGAGGAGAATTTGAAAACCATTATTTTGAAAAGTTTTTTAAAGAAAATGGAATTTCTCATGATTTCTCTTGTTCTAGAACTCCCCAAAAAAATGGAGTTGTAGAACGAAAGAATATAATTTTGCAAGAAATGGCCAGAACCATGATTAATGAAACCAATGTGGCTAAACACTTCTGGGCAGAAGCAGTGAACACAATATGTTATATTCAAAATAAAGTCTATATAAGACCTATTCTTGAAAAGTCTCCTTATGAATTCTGGAAAAACAGAAAACCCAACATTTCATATTTTTCATCCTTTTGGATGTACTTGCTATATTCTGAATACTAAAGATAATCTGAACAAGTTTGATTCTAAGGCACAAAAGTGTTTTCTGCTTGGATATTCTAAATGCTCAAAAGGTTATAGGGTATACAACATAAAAACTCTGATTGTTGAAGAATCAATCAAAGTTAGATTTGATGATAAGCTTGGCCAGCAAAAGCCAAAGCAAAATTAAAATCCTGCAGGTACAGAAGATCATCTTAAAAACTCTAAAGAGTCAGAAGCAAAGGACAACTCATAGGATCCTTCTATTGCAAATGCTCTGGACAATCTAAGAATTTCTAAACAAACCTCACAAAAAAGATTCCCCAGAATCACATCAGCACATCCAGAAAATGTGATTATTGGAAAGAAAGAAGATCCCATCAGAACAAGATCCTTCCTCAGAAACAATGAAAAATCATTGTTTGGATCGGTCTCTCTGATTGAGCCAACTTCAATAAAGGAAGCTCTGCAAGACAATGATTGGATCCTAACTATGCAAGAAGAACTAAATCAATTTTCCAGAAATGATGTGTGGGATCTAGTTCCAAAACCTAAAGGATTCAATATCATAGGAACAAAATGGGTATTCAGAAACAAGTTAAATGAGCAAGGATAGGTTGTCAGAAACAAGGTACGACTGGTTGCAGAAGGTTATAGTCAACAAGAAGGAATTGATTATAACAAAACTTTTGCCCCATTCGGCAGGTTAGAATCAATTAAGTTATTAATTTCTTTTGTTGTTCAACATAACATCTCATTATATCAAATGGACATTAAAATTGCATTTTTAAATGGTTACATAGAAGAAGAAGTTTATGTACATCAACCTCCGAGTTTTGATGATTCAAAATATCCAGAACATGTTTTTAAACTGAAAAAAGTCTCTGTATGGTCTGAAACAAGCTCCCAGAGCTTGGTATGAACGTCTAAGTAACTTTCTTTTAGAAAATTTTTTTACCAGAGGGAAACTGGACACTACCTTATTCAGAAAAACATTTAAAAATGACATTTTAATTTGTCAAATATATGTAGATGATATTATTTTTGGAACTTCTAATGCCTATCTTGGAAGAGAATTTGCTGAGTCTATGCAGGCTGAATTTGAGATGAGCATGATGGGAGAACTAAAGTTCTTTATGGGAATTCAAATAAATCAGACTACATAAGGTACTTACATACATCAAACAAAGTATGTTAAAGAACTCCTAAAGAAATTCCAGCTATCAGAAAGTAAAGAAGCAAAGACACCAATGCATCCTACATGCATTTTGGGAAAAGATAAGGTAAGTAAGAAAGTAGATCAGAAACTCTACAGAGGTATCATTGGATCTCTTCTCTATCTGACTGCATCTAGACCATATATATTATTCAGTGTATATTTATGTGCAAGATTCCAATCAGATCCTAGAGAATCTCACTTAACTACTGTTAAGCGGATTCTGAGGTATTTGAGAGGTACTACTAACCTTGGACTGTGTTACAGAAGATCCAAAGAGTTTAAACTAGTAGGTTATTATGATGCTGACTTTGCTGGAGATAGAATAGAACGAAAAAGCACCTCTGGAAGCTGTCAGTTTCTGGGTGATAACATTATCTCATGGTACAACAAGAAGCAAGCCACTATTGCACTATCAACAACTAAAGAAAAATATATATATCTGCTGCTGGATGTAGCACTCAGATGATCTGGATGAAGAGCCAGCTGGAAGATTATCATCTCTATGAAATTAATATTCCTATCTTTTGTGATAATACCTCTGCTATTTGTCTTTCAAAAAATCCTATCTTACATTCTAAGGAAAAACATATAGAAATTAAACATCATTTCATAAGGGACTATATTCAGAAAGGAATTTTAAGTTTAAACTTCGTAGACACAGACCATCAATGGGCTGATATTTTTACTAAACCTCTTTCTGAAGATAAATTTAAATTCATTCTGAAAAACATCAGTATGGAACTTTGTCCTGAATGAAATTTTTTTCTATGTATGTTTTCAGAATGTTCTGAAATGAATGTTCTGATTAACAACTCTTCAGAAGTTAGAAGAGGAGTTACTTCAGAAACCATCTATAATGTTCTGAGATGTGTCTAACGTTTCATTACAAAAGTGGTTCAGAAGTTCATTACATTAAAACAGCTGTCACACGCTATCCTCAGAAGTTGAACGCGTGTTTCAATTCTGAAAGGTCACGCATGCGTGCACTGCTATTGAGACGCCGTTCCTAGGTAACTGTTCAGATTTGATCAAATCTCACGCATCCCCTCAAATTTCAAATCTCATTAATTGCTTGTAATGATTAGTTTTTTTTAATTCAATTGTTATAAATTCTTTAACTGTTTTTATTACTTTAAAATTCTTTTTCATAAGCTATAAATACTTTGCAAAATTCCTTTTTTTTCTTCTTTTTACTCTCTCTCTCTCTCTCTCTCTCTCTCTCTCTCTCTCTCTCTCTCTCTCTCTCTCTCTCTCTCTCTCTCTCTCTCTCTCTCTCTCTCTCTCTTTCTCTATCTCTCTCTCTCTCTCTCTCTCAAAGAAATCATAACTTGGATGATGAAACAAGAGGAATCCTCAACAAAAATCAAGAATCTTCTTCTTTCTCTTGTCTCTCGTCAATCTTAGTTTTATTTTTTCCCTTTTTTTTTGTACTTCTGTCCTTTGACATCTTCTATATAAAAATATTTTTAATCTCTTTAATGTTTTTTTTGCTTCTTGATTATGACAAAAAGGGGGAGAAAATGTGATTTACCATGATAGTAGTTATGGGACTAAATATCAAACATTCCTAACAAAATACAAAGTTTTTTTCCTGTTTAAGAGATATGCAGGTACCTCAAGACTCTGAAAGACTAAGCTCTAAACATCATCTGGTAAAGCTCTGCTAAAGAAACTCTGAAGAAAAGATTAAGAGCTCTTAAAGAAACTCTGAAAGAAAAATGTCCCAAAGCTCCGAAGAACAATCTCAGGAAGTTTCTCTTGTGCATTTAAGTTCTTTTATTATTTATTTCAGAAGAAGAAATATTTATCCCAGGGGGAGATTATCAATCTCAGGGGGAGATTCTCACTCTTGTACAAAATTTTTTTAAAATCAAAATCTGAATTGTTTTGTCATCATCAAAAAGGGGGAGATTGTTAGAACAAAGTTTGGTTCTAATCATATCCTAGAGTTTTGATGATAACAATGAAATAGATTTTGCATAATATATTTTATACTCTGATGTGCATGTTTTCTAATTCAGATGATATTCTAACTCAAGCATTCTCAAAAGTGAAACATCATTCTACGCTGAGCAGAAAAAGGATAAAGAAGTTTCTAAGAAACTTTATGTAAACGCAAGTCTGAAGAAAACTCTGAAGGAAGCACTCCAAGGAAAACTCTGATAAAAAGTAATCTTAAGCAACCTCTGATAAAGCTAGCTGAAACAAAGATTCGAAAGAAGCACGCTGAAAGCAATATCTGATAATGCAAGCTGAAGCAAACTCTGATGAACATAAAATGAAGAAAACTCTGACAGTAGGAGTGATATAGCAAACTCTGATAGAAGAAAAGTTAAAGCAAACTATGATGTTACAACGCTGCAAGCAAACTCTTAAACTTCCAGAGACAAGCTCTGACAGTACCATTGATCATTTAATGCTAAGACGGCTAACACACTCAAGTGGTACTACGCACGAGAGCATTGGAAATATAAAGTTCAAGCTAACACGCATCATTAATACATACACTATCTTCAAGGCAGTAACGGTCAAAATTTGAAGCTATATATAGAAGACCATTTGTTTCAAAGCAAGGTTACTGATCCATGCAAAATATACTGAAGCTCACTATTTTCATTCTTGTAAACTCTTTGTATATAGTGGGTAATTCTTAAGTACTGGGCTAAAATCTTAGTGATAAATCACAGTTTATGATATATCTTATTAGAAGCATTCAGATTCACTACTGTTAAGAGATAATCTTTGCAATTGTTCCTTGAGAGACCAGTTGGGTCAGATTTCTCAAGAGGGATTGGACTAGTTGAGTCTTAGAGGTGTTAGTCACTTCCAGTTGGCTTGTGCATTGTATTGTTAGTCACAACAGTTTGGTTGTGCATTTGTAATCAGTTTCAATTATAGTGGATTAAGTCCTTGTTGAGAGAGGCGAAGTCACCTTGGCGGGTGGACTGGAGTAGTTTGAGTTTAAAACAAACTAGGATAAAATTACCTGTGTCCTTCCATTATTACTGCACGAGAAAAAGGAAAAACTTATTCAACCCCCCCCCCCCCCCCCCTTCTAAGTGTTTTCTCACCCTTCATATGAACCTGACTACTCTGAGGAGCAATATCCTCCTACTGACGATAAATACAAATGGCTGGAGGATCGACTCAATGCCATGGAGATTCAGAGGGTGCTCCGTCTGGATTTCAAAGAATTAGGTTTGGTTCAAGGGGTGCTCATCCCACCTAAGTTCAAGGTCCATATCTTTGCAAAGTATGACGATGTTTCCTGTCCCAAGCTTCACTTGAGGTCATATGTCAGAAAGATCCAGCCTCACACTGCTGACTGGAAGTTATGGGTCCATTTCTTCTAAGAAACTCTGGATGGCACTCAACTGGATTGGTTCTATCAGCTAGAAGGAACTGAAATCCATATATGGGAACACTTGGCTGCTGCTTTCCACAAGCAGTACTAATACAATGCTGACCTGGCACCAACTCAAGTGCAACTACAGAATATGTACATGAGCTCAAGAGAAGGGTACAAGGAGTATGCGCAAAAATGGAGGTATCTAGATGGCAGGGTACAACCTCCTCTGAATGATTGGGAAATGGTAGATATGTTCATGGGCACTCTGACGGGCCCATTCTTCAATTTGTTGATTGGGAGTTCCTCATCCGGGTTCACAAAAATGGTTCTGATTGGAGAAAGGATCGAAAGTGGTATCAAGAGTGGGAAGATCCTGATGGATGCATCTTCTAATGCTGAGAAGAAGCCATTCGTTGGTAAGAGGGAAGCCAATTATGTGTCTGGCCAAAAGGGTCGCAATAAGGCCTACCACCACAATCAATATGTGGGGGCAATACTGGTCTCTAACTCTACACCTATGCAATGACACCAACAGGGGAACCAACATAAAGATGTCACGCCTAAAAGACAATTCACAAAAATCAACATGTCACCAGCTCAAGCGTTACAACACATGTTGAAATCAGGGTTGATTGCGTTAAAGGCTCCTCTGCGAAATTCCAATACTTCTGCTCCTAGTTACCACCCCGACGAAAGGTGTGCATACAATTCTGATAGTCCTGAACATGATACAAATGGCTGCTGGGCTCTGAAGAACAAAATTCAGGATATGATTGACGCCAAAGAGATTGAGTTTGACCCTCCAGAGACTCACAAAGTGATCACTGCTCCTAGGCCAAATCTTTGAGAACGTCCAGTTCAATTTTTATTTTCCATTTGTAATTTCATTTCTTGTTCAAACAATTAATGTTATACCAAACTTTGGTTTTCACATTAATGCATCGCATATGTTTATCTTGAATAAATTCATTGTCATTTTATTTAAACTGTTTTCTTGCTTCTTTTACGTGATATTCAACTCTCGATTAAAAAAGCTCTAAGCCTTTAGAGGGAGGATGACGAAAATGATACCAGAATCCATATAATGTGCTTTTGAATAAACCTTGCTGACGATGTACAAGCGTTGTTTCAAATCCAAAACAATGGAGTTATAAGGAGGATAATCCCTAGTCAACCCCTTTGAGCCAAAGAAGTAGGAGTTTTTCTTTCACACAAATTAAAACCCTTAATCATGACCTGGAGCAGGGTAGTTTTCTCAGTTGATTTAGATGTGCAATATTCTACTTCTTACACAATGAATGGCATCGAAGACGACCTTCCAAATCAGGAAATGGTGATGGTTCCACGTAATCATCAAAATAAGCAGTCATTATCTCTCAAAATAAAAGCCCATTAAGTCAAAACCTATGAAGGAGACTTAAGAAAAAAACTGGGGCATCCCGCTGGCTGTAATCACAAAAGAAACAGTTCAGGAAAAAGACAGGAATAACAAAATTAAAAAATAAAGAGGTCCTACAAATCCTCAACAAAAAGATAAGATTACAAAAATGACTGCCTATATCTGAACCATCACCGGAACATCAAGGACAAAATGCCAGACTCAATCGGGATTTAAACGCACAATTAACTGAGCATAGGACTGAAGAATATCACGAAGAACGAGTGGGTACAAATAAAATTTGAGCCTTTATCCTTTGTTTCTTAAACCGTGAACCAGACCACGTTACAACCCTTAAAAGTCCTAACTGAAGCATAGGTTAGTTCAGAAGCATACTGTTACAAAAGATATCCTGACTCCTATAGGACTTGCTATAAATCCTGAGTTGATATCACTCTCTTGCAAAATTTGTTTTACTGAAAAAATGAATTTTCAAAAACCTCAAGACAAGCATAAAACTTTGCATTATTTGAATATCATTGTTTGCATATAGTTATCTGTTCGACGATAGAGAAATTCACAGGACGAATATCTAGTGAATAAAAACTTTCTCAATGAAAAGGTTCACCTCAAGTGGAGAAACACTTCCAACCAAGGGGCACAACATGATCATGGTCCATCATCTGGGGTAGTCAAGTCAAGATTCAAGGAATCTCTCAAAAATGCCAAACAACCAGGGGCAGATCTCCATCTGAATCACTTGGGGCATTAGACATGAATTCCAACAAAGAATCACGTACAATCAAGCAAAATCAATGTTCCTCAACAGATTTCTTCTCAAAACAACAAAACAAGAATTCCCAACGGAAACATTCTGAATAAAGTAGATTATCATCTAGAAACAGTTCAGGTACGATCCAGAAACAGATGTCATCCTGACACCTAATCCAGATTCTCTTATAGTATAATACAGATATGATCCAGAGACGGATGTCATTCTTACACTTATTTCAACACATCATCTCGAAACAGTTCAGGTACGATCCAGAGACGGATGTCATCCTGACACTTACTACAGATTCTCATCTAGAAACGGTTCAGGTACGATCCAAAGACGGATGTCATCCTGACACTTACTCCAGATTCTCATCTAGAAACAGTTCAGGTACGATCCAAAGACGAATGTCATCCTGATACTTATTCCAGATTATCTTCTAGAAACAGTTCAGGTACGATTTAAAGACGGATATCATCCTGATACTTATTCAGATCATCTTCTAGAAACGGTTCAGGTATGATCCAAATACGGATATCATCCTGATACTTATTCCAGATTATCTTCTAGCAACATTCAAGTACGATCTAGAGATGGATATCATCCTGATACTTATTCAAATCATCTTCTAGAAATGGTTCATGTATGATCCAAAGATGGATGTCATCCTGATACTTATTCTAGATTATCTTCTAGCAACAGTTCAGGTATGATCCAGAGACGGATATCATCCTGATACTTATTCAAATTATCTTCTGGAAACAGTTCAGGTACGATCCAAAGATGAATGTCAACCTGATACTTCATCCAGATTATCCTCTCGCAAGAGTGCAAATATAATCCAGGAACGGATGTCATTCTGACACTCATTCAACACATGTTTCAAGTACATTGCAGATATGATCCAGAGACGGATGTCATTCTGACACTCATTCAACACATGTTTCAAGTACAGTGCAGATACGATCTAGAGACGGATGTCATTCTGGCACTTATTTCAATACATCATCTAGAAACGGTTCAGGTACGATCCAGAAATGGATGTCATCCTGACACCTACTCCATATTCTCTCATAGTACAATGCAGATACGATCCAGGGACGAATGTAATTCTGACACTCATTCAACACATGTTTCAAGTACGATGCAAATACGATCCAAAGACGAATGTCATTCTGACACTCATTCAATACATGTTCAAGTACAATCACGACATAGATCCATCCACAAAATCTCCGGCAGGCACAGGGGCAGAAACGTCCTGATGCAAAGTCAATTTTGTATCCTCAGTATACATCTGTGACATCTATGTCCCCCACAGAGCAGAAACAACCAGAGTTTTTCCCTCTTATTCCCCAAGCAGGTATTACCTTCTCCAACTGGAGTCTGTTTTCCCCAGCCGAGTTTTATAATTTCAAACAGTTATAAAACCTCCTCCCAGATAGGGTTTATTTCTCTAACTACGAAAGTTCATTCCCCAACAGAGTTTATTTCTCTACAGCGGCGACATTTTCCAATAAAGCATTCTCCCTCCACAGAGTTATTCTCAAGCAGAGTCAATCCCCGACAAATCAGCTTTATTCACCATCCCCAGCGGAAATGAAGGATTCTGCCTCCTAATACTCTCCAACAGTAGTCCGAGATTTATTTTCCTAGACTGGGAAACATCTAAATAGCATTCCATGTTCATGTATCGTGGCAGGCGCATACACATCGCATACAACATAACCTCATTTATTTTGAGAACATAACCACGATGCATTTCATCCATCATGACATTGCATATGACTAACTCTTTGCCTTTTTCATGGAAAAGATCAAATCAACAAACACCGTTGAATACTTATGTGACCTGGTAGTCCTCTCAAAAACTACGTCTAATGAAGGGATGTTTCAGCAGTTTCCTCAGAAAGATAACCTCTAATGAAGGTCACCGTTGAATACTTATGTGACCTGGTAGCCCATTCTCGTTATTATTCACCAAAAATATCACTTCAGACGAGTGCAAATTTCTGGGCACTCTAGTGTTCAATCATCTTCTACCTTCAGATCACGAAAGGCAGACAAGCCAATTTACATCTTTAGGTTTAAGAAGATTGAACAGGGGCAACTATTGTACCCCGAAATTTGCCCTCTCATTTTACAAGATCTTCTCTTACATGGGTGGTTACAAACACTTGCTTAAAGAAAAATAACAAAATTTGAAGTTGGTCAAAGTATCCTTCGATGGGGTGTACTTCGAAGGAATATCAACATAATGTCTTTTGATTGGCATCTGAACAAAGGCGTCTTCGATTGGAATTTTAATGTTACTTCAATTGGTACCAACTGAAAGAAATCGAAGAGAGCAGAACAAAGTTTTTGAGCGGTCAACAAGATCCTTTGATTGGCCTGTTAACAAGGCCTTTTGATTGGCATTTTAACAAGTACCTTTCGATTGGAATAGTAACAGTGTCTTTCGATTGGCATCTACATAGTACCTTTTGATTGGCATGGTAACAGTGTCTTTCGATTTGCAACTACATAGTACCTTTCGATTGGCATCTACATAGCGCCCTTCGATTGGCATTCCAAAAGGTCCTTTGACTCCAACTTCAAAGGTCCTTCGACTAGAATTTCAGAGTGTCCTTCGATTGGAACTTCTGAGTGTCCTTCGACTGGAACTTCAGAGTTTACCTCAATCAGAACATCAGAATGAAATAACCTTCGAATGGCATTTCAGTGTAGAGTTTGTCTTAATATAAGCTTCTCTGATGAAGGAAATTCTAAACACTTCGAATCAAAACTTAGACTCATCACAAGGACAAGGGCTGGTCGAAGTTGTCTAATAGGGAATGTTCTGAATAAATTTAAATTGGATTTTGAAGCTGGCAAAGAAGGCCATCCGAAGGAAGTAACAACGACTCATTCGAAGAACATGTAAAGGTCCATTCGAAGATGTATTCAGAAGGTCCATTCGAAGATGTATTCATAAGGTCCATTCGAAGGGTGCATAAGAAGTCCATTCGAAGACGTGTTCAAAGGGCCCATTCGAAGGGTGCATAAGAAGTCCATTCGAAGATGTATTCAGAAGGTCCATTCAAAGGGTGCATAAGAAGTCCATTCAAAGATGTATTCAGAAGGTACCTTCGAAGGGTGCATAAGAAGTCCATTTGAAGGAGGCAACTCATAAGCCAATCGAAGAGAAACGCCGGAGGGTGTTCGAAGGAGTCAAGTGTCCAGGTTCATCCAAGATTTCCAAAGAGACATGAATGTTTCAAAATGGAATGCTTTTAATTTGTCTAATTCTTGTCTCATGGCTTTAAAGGCATGGTTAAATGGATGTCTCTTGCCGTTACTGGACCATCACACTCCTATAAATACAAGGGAAAGGAAAAAGTACCAAGGGGGGGGGGGGGGGGAACGAAAGAGAGGACATAAGGGGACGACCACACATACATACTACACACACACGCTTCCCCCTAAACCACCCCAAAGTTATAAAAATCCTCATAAGTGGTCCCAATCAAAGGAATCTTCAGCAACGCTCCATTCACTCCCTGAAGTCTGCTGGAAGCGTTCCTAAGCATTAGCCAATTCACGCCCAAAAGCGCTAAATCGAAGCATCCCATTGTTGACCTGGCCTAGATAAACCAATGTACACAGGATCGAAGGTCCTGGGTTCGACACCCATGTCATATTTTTTGCTAATATTTGTCTTGCAGGTTTGGAGTGAAAATTCCTTCCTCCCCTAGATAGAAAGGAATAACTCCCTTCCCTTGATCGAAGAAGACTTTTTCTTTCCCTGGATCGAAGAACCATATCTTGCCCGGGATCGAAAGACCGTTCCTTCCCCGAATCGAATAAGACTTTTTCCCTGATTCGAAGAACCATATCTTGCCAAGGATCGATTGACCGTTCCTCCCCTGGATCGAAAGAGCCTCTATTCATTTTCTTATTTTTGGTTTTTGCTTGTTTCTTTTATTTTCTTGCCTTTTTTTATTAACATTGAAACAAAAATCACAAAAATATTTAGGCTACTTGTTTTTCCAACTAAAGTAATTTTGTAAATAAATTAATTATTTTAACTTTTTTTTCTTAAAATTAAAATTAAATAGATTTAAGATTTATTTTCTTATATACTAAAAACATCAAAAAATATTTCTTTTCTTTAGGATTTTTAGACGTCTTTTCTATTTCACGCGTGTTTATTTAATTCCGTATTTTTACTATTATTGTATCTGTTTACTAGGTGTAATAGATAAAAATTAGGATATTTACTACTTTATCTGCCATTATCTTTGTATAATGTAAATCCCCTCCCCGAAGCATTGTAATAGCGTAGGACCTCTATTTTCTGCATTTTTTTACTGCTTTTTATATTAACTGCCAGTAATTAGGCTTATATGATAAGACTAATAATGAAACGCTAGCAAACTTAACAAAAAGACAAAAAATAACTGAATTAAACAGACTTGCACATATACACCTCTAAGGTACGCCCACTTTGGTTGCCTTTAAAAAAACAGTCATGAGGCAGGAATGCTTTAGCAAAGACCCGTAAAATCAAAAGATCATAGTCCCTCGATGACCCTACAGTTGACTACTCGGTAAATGATCTAGTCCCTAAAATAGAATTGCTAAAGCGTCTCCACAAATTTCCTTCGTGACTGTAACGTCCCTTCGATTGTCCCTCATACATCCAACGTTAGGGCTACCTACTCACTAATAGTAGGACAACACTGTCTAAAGGATAGGAGGAAAAGAACAACCCTTTCGAGTACAAAAGTAGATAGCTGTTAGAAGTTTGCTCAAACTATTTTTCACATACACACAAATACTACTTTTTCAAAAGAAATTTTCAAACACTTTGTATACGTTCTCTACTATTTTGAGAAACATTACAAAGTTCGCCGTACTAAGGCGGTTTCAAAACATTTTCAAACACAAAAAACACAAAGGTATTTCAAAATGAGCAAACCTCTAAGAGCCCGTGGAAAACCACAGATGGAAAGGGTGCTAACACCTTCCCTTTCCATAATATACCCCCTTACTCAGAAAAATCTCGAAAAGGTATTTTTTTGTTCTTTTCACCCTTTCGTTAATTTGGATAAAAGAAAAGACGGTGGCGACTCTTGCTTACTGCACATTTGCGAACAAAAAACGTAAACCAGTATTAACAGTCAGTTCTGCCATCGTATCATAGTGGAGAATTGATATGATTGGCATGATTGAACCGAAAGCATCCAATGGACACCGTTTCATACTGGTATCCATCGATTACTTCACTAAATGGGTGTAAGCGGCACCCTACGCCAATGTGACAAGTCAAGTGGTTACACGGTTCATCAAGCAGAATCTCATATGTAGATACGCGGTTCCAAGAAGAGTTATTACATACAACAGGTCTAATTTGAACAACAAGATGATGAATGAACTGTGCGATGATTTCAAGATCGAACATCATAACTCCTCACCATACAGACCCAAGATGAACGGAGCCGTCGAAGAAGCCAATAAAAATATCAAGAAGATCATTCTGAAAATGGTGAAGACATGAAAAGACTAGCACAAAATGCTTCCCTTTGCCCTACACGGCTATCGCACTTCTGTGCACACGTCAACAGGCGCGACTCCTTTCTCTCTGGTATATGGCATGGAGGCAGTACTTCTAGTTGAAATCGAGATACCATCACTTAGGGTTCTAATGGAAACAAAGTTAGAAGAAGCAGAATGGGTTCAGACACGACTCGATCAACTCAACCTCATCGAAGAGAAATGCTTGACAGCTCTATGCCACAGTTAACTACATCAGAAGTGGATGAAGAGGGCCTTCGACAAGAAAGTTCATCCTCGAATATTCAAAGAAGGATATTTGGTACTCAAGAAGATTCTGCTACCTCGCCTCGATTTACGTGGTAAATGGACACCCAACTACGAAGGTCCATATGTAGTGAAAACAACATTCTCCGGTGCTGGTCTCATCCTCACACCAATGGAGGGGGAAGAACTACCGCATCCGGTAAATTCAGACGCAGTCAAAAAATACTATGTATTAGAAGCTTGCTAAGCTCGAACCCTAAACGAGCGAATTAGGCAAAAAGGAGCGTCCCGGTGGATGGAAAACCCTAAAAGGCGATCCAGGCAAAAATTAGAGACATACAAAAAAACTATCTCGGTGGATTGAAAACCCGGAAGGGAAATCCAGGCAAAAATTAGGGATCTTATGCAAAATAAATAAAGAACAAAAAGACTGCGATCTAGGAACTATGACTATGAACCACAAAGGGAGAGATGGATTTGAACCATATAACTCAGAAGCAAAGGAGACAAGAGCCATTAAAAGAACATTGGGGAACGACAATAGCAATTATCATTTTCATTGCCATTTACAGTTTTAAAATTTCGTTAATTACCTCTTTCAAGGAATTACATCTTGTACTTTCGCCTATTCAGAGGCATATCAATAAAATATTTTCTTTTCTCTCAAATTGCGTTTTTCTTTTTTCAAACTTGTTTACAAAATACTACGCTTATTGCTTGTGAATATTGTGTTGAGATCATTTAGGGTAATTGACAAATAAAAGAATTTGGTAAAACATTAAAAAAAAATTGGTTAGAAAAACAATCAAAAAGAAAATCCACGTCTACGCCCATACACATGTCTACGCCTACGCCTGCACTTACAACATAAAAGTTTAAACATATGCCCATGCCTACGCCTGCACCTCCGACATAAGAAAAATAAAAAAACTTGCTAATACTTTTCACCATGTTCAAATAAATTCAAAGATACTACAACAATGCAACATACAACGCTAAGGAATTGGTAACTCAAAATCAATGGTTTAAAGGAGAGAATGTCGGAAGCATCTTCATAACATTCTAAGGAATACACATATTTTGCATACATTTTGCATATATAGACATTCAATACACATATACTCTGGGTTCCATATCAATATCATACATAACACATATACATCATTCAACAAACAAATAATCTCACCCTTAATTTAGTCATCTAAGGGTCAATCATCAATGCACACTTTTATATAAATCCAACCCATCACCTAAGACTCCATGCAGTGATGTGTTCAACCCATCACCTAAGACTCCATGCAGTGATATTTTTCTTACAACGTAGCATTACCTAAGTCTCCATGCAGTAATGTGCAAAACCCAATACATTGCCTAAGACTCCACGCTGCAATGTTCGAAAACCAAATAAGGTCCACCACCTAAGACTCCATGTCGTGACGTATTCAGCTCATCACCTAAGACTCCACGCAGTGATGTTTTCCTTATACAATGTAGTTCATTACCTAAGACTCCATGTAGTAATGTTCGAAGCTCGGTACATTGTATAACACTCTATGCAACAATGTATTCTCCTCATCTTACCCATTACCTAAGACCCTGGGCCGCAATGCGCGAAACTTAGTTCATTGCCTAAGACCCCAGGAAGTAGTGTAACATAACCCATTGCCTAAGAATCCATGAAACATTGTGTTTCCCTCTCCTCACCCATTACCTAATACTCCATGCAGTAATGTGCAACACTCCGCAATATAGATCATTGCCTAAGACTCCATGCAACGATGTTCGAATTCCAAACCTAGCTCGTCACCTAAGACTCCATGCATCGACTCATAAACATAACCCATTGCCTCAGTCTCCAAGCAACCATGAATTATCAAGTATTATTCACCCCCCTAAAAGGATGAATAAGCCAAATCCAAACCAAGACATACAATATTATTTCATCTGCCTCGTCATCAAATCCTGTTAAGCGATATATCATCAGCTTTGCCTACTTCCTCAAGACTCGTAAGGGTATGCTATATCAGCGTAACCTTATGTTTGTCGGACAAATTTTGGGGTATTCCAAGTATTCAATAAAATCCCAATTAGAATGCGTAAGACTTATGTATTCTCATGCTATTCGATTGGAAGATAATTGAATAGGGGCAGTTGTCGTACCCCAAATTTTCCCTACCTTTATGATCGTACTTTCAAGATTAAAATATAAGAGGATGTTTTAATGGTCTAACAATATCTGATGGCCCATTTTTAAGAATCCAAGTCAACTAGGGGGTGTACTTTAATTCAGGAGAGTGGGGCTTTTAAATCATAAAGACCCATGTATCTGTAGGCCCATTTATGAAGCATGTTGGCTAATGGCCCATGAGATTCGAGTATGGAAAGTTATTTCAGAAAAATTATTAAATTTTTAATTATATAGTCCATTTAAGTGTTATTGGTGTTAGTAAAAAGAGGAGGTAAAAACTTCAATTCAAAAGTCCATTAGAATGAAAGGCCCATTAAAGTTTTTTAGTCAGCCCATTTGTCCTTTTTGTTTTTTGTTGTCTCATTTTCAAGAGAAAAACACATTATCCTTAAACTTCTTCTATTCATGATTATCTATAAAATATTTTTACAAAATATTAAAAGATTTATCATTCTTTAAAAATATTTTGTTTTTTTTTCATTAAATATTCTATTAGTTGTTAAGATTTTTTAATATTTGCAAAGAATTTGTTTCATAACTGTGATCGGTGGATCTGGAACTGACTGTTTAAAGCTGGTTCGCGAAATGTCGCGGAAGCAAGAGTCGCCACCGTCTTTTATTTTCTCCAAATGGAAAGGACAAAAGCACAGAAAAATTCCTTAAAGAGATTGCTCTCGGTTCGGGAGGTAGATTATAGAAAGGGAAGGTGTTAGCACCCTTTCTATCCATGGTTATCCATGGGCTCTTAGATACTTGCTCATTGTGTTTTCAAAAGGTTTGTTTGCTTTTCAATTGTGGGTTTTAAAAAGTTTCTTTGAAAATTCCAGTTCGACTCTTGTATCAGTCCTCAAGAGTGTTTGAAAAATTGCTTTCGAAAGCTTTTTGAAAAGGTGTCGGTGTGAAAAGTGTTTTTGATTTGTTTTGAAATTAGAGCAAGTATCTACGAGAACCTACCTACCCTAAGGAATTTGTCTGTGTAAATATCCTTTAAAGTAGTGTCATCCCACCATTGAGAGGTAGGTAGCACCACCGTTGGAGGTGTTCGGGTCAATTCGAGTTTAGGGGCATGGTGATCACCAGAGCAATGGGAAGACACCTTAGAAGCTACCCTCATGCCAGGTTCCCGGATCATGAGGACTTACTAAGACATCCTCTACTCGACGATCACCTTTCGAGGCAAGGCAACAGTGAGACGTACCCTAGGGGTGGTGTGTGCGATTTGTGTGTCGTTTTCATTTGCATTTATCTTGTCATGTTATTGGTGTTCTAGCGCTTGTTTTTATTTTGTCCATACATTCTTTCATGCCATTTATTTAACAGTTAAAAATTGCGAGAAAAGTAAATTCTAAAGCTATTACAAAAGGCGCGGGTCCACATCGCCAAAATTAAACCAGGACCCGATTTGACGGAAAAATAAAGAAAGTAAAGAATTAAAAGTGCGAGAAAATTAAAAGGTTACATGGCCTTGGGAGAGATACATAAATATTTAAACGCAATAATGTAAATATGCGAATAAGAATTAAATCGAAACGAGGGCGTTGGACCCTTTTTGCAAAATTAAATTACATGGAATTAATTAATAAAAGAAAAGAAAAGGAGATGTTTTTGGTATTTTTTTAGTATTTTAGGATTTAAATGGAAAAAGAATTAATTGAAATTAAATGCTAACCCTAATTCTATTTGTTTTTAATTTATTAAGAAAACATTGAATTTTAACCTAAATTAACCCTAATTTTTATATACAAATTTAATTATAAAAATAAATAAAATAAATAATATTAAATATTTGATTATCATGAAAGAAAAATAAAAAGATGAAAATTAATCAAACCTAATTCTATGTTTTTTAAATTTATTATGAAAATATTAAATTAAACCCTAATTTAAAACTAATTAATTTACATGCAAATTTATTTACAAAATATTAACTAATTAAATATATTTAATTTTTGATCTTTTCTGATTTTCATGGTATTTTGCGATTTTATGAAAATATTAAATTAATTAAACAAGCAATTTATAAAAAATAAAAAAATAAAGAAAGTTAAAAGAATTTGCAAACCAAGGGGGGTTGTAGTCCCCAACATGGAGGTATAGCCCAAGTAATTCAGGCCCAAACAAGCCTGACTTCATTGACTTTCTCCAGGGAGCATGCTGGCGCGCTGACTGGGACTCACCATGTATCTCAATTCTTGGCCTTTGATTGGATTCTGTTGGACGCGTGGACGTTGGATTTGGGAGATGTATGATACTCCTTAAGCATGGGCGCTATACATGAACGTTAATTGGAAAAAAACAAATGGAAAGGGTGAAGACCTGGGATCGAACCCAGGTCATTAACATTACCAGTCAACACGTGCGCCACTGAGCCACTTCAAACGCGTTTAATATAGAATACCTAACAAATATTATAAAAGAAACAATTCGCTAAATGCTTTCTGCGCGCGAATTTTTGAATACCCCAATCATTGCTCCACACGTCATCATCTTCCTCACATCTTTGTTTTTCCTGAAAACACAACAAACATAGGCAACGGTTTTTACACCGTTCCCTTAGGCAACATATCAGAAAATAGCGACTAGCCCTAGGGGCTTCATAAATTAGGCGCGAGGGTAGCCCTGTGGTCGTCTGAGCATGCTGGATTCAATGGTCCAAGTCTGAAAGGCCAATTTTTCCTTATTTGAAAAACCCTAATCCAAGGTCCTGTAAACCCTAGAAAACGATAATGGCATAATCGCGTACACAGCTCAAAAACACAATTAAGTTACATGGTTAGCATTAGAATAAGTCAATTAGTGTGAATGCATCAAAAAAACGCAATGAAAATGCCTTAAATATGAAACACGATTATGCATTTTTTTTGAAACAGTTTGAATCCATGGTACCAATTCTGGGCGTATGAAGGTTGGAGAGTGATCCAGTTAGCTTCAGGGGGACACGAGGAAGCTTTTGCAATTGGTCTTGTGCCTTGAATCAACCTAAAACCTGATTTTCAGTTTTGAGTTTTTTGACAAAATTTCAAGTTTTGTTTTCCAGGTTTTTGAGCAGCTGCGTGGGTCATGGCATTAGGGTTGTATTTCTTGTATATGTAGGAGTGAATTAGGTTAAAGAAATCAAACAAAAAGCTTGGCATTCATGACTTTGAAAGATTTGATTTTTAAGATCTTTTTTCAAATATTTTCCATGTGTTTTTGTACAAATCATGATCAATTATCTCCAAATCTTTCCATATTTGAATATGCACGAATTATTGAGTAGATTTCATGCAAAAAGGATTGTAAAACCTAGGTTAAATATTTTCCATGTATTTAATTTGATTTAAATGAATTATTATAAATAAAAATTCAAATAAATAAATAAAAAATGAAGAAATACTTCCCTTTGGGCCAAGTGGTCGTGCACATGCCATGGATGATGAATTATGGAAGAAAAATGGGGCCATTAGCAATTTTAGGTCATTTGAAACAATGTTGACTTTTCAAAATATCCAAAAATTTCCCAACTTCCACAAGGCACAACTTGCTCAATTTTTAAGCTTTGCTCATGTTCTTGGACATTTTGGAAAGGTCTTTGAGTCCTATAACCAATGCCTTTGGTCCCATGTCATTTTGATTTACCAATCTCAAGTTATGGCCTTTGACTTAAAGTCCCTTTTTGTTGACTTTTGAAAATGACCTATAATGTTGAAATTGATAACTTTTTGTGAGAGAATTTCTTGGACTTGAAGTATGAAGATGAGTTGTAGGAAATGTCTTTCTCTTCAAAATGAGCTTTGGATGGAATTTTTCTGATAATCCATGTGAAAGTTATGCCCTGGTCAATTTACAGTTGACTTTTTCAGCTGTCCAAATAAGGAAACTTTTGCATCTTGATGATTTTTGAGCCAAGCTTTGAGAATCATGATCAAGCATTAATCAAATGATGTTTATGGCTTCAAAATGATATGTTGACCAAAAATTTGAACTTTTGACTGTCAAATGACCATTTTGCCCCTACAGTTGACTGCAGTGCAATTAGGGTTTTGACTGTGCAATTTTGAGCTGAGTGTCTTGAAACTTTGTATGAGGATGCTTGACCATATTTGTAGGCATGTGAGACTTGATTGGACCTTTGGAAAATTCATTTTCTTGATCAGAACAAAAACCCTAATTTTGACTGCTTAAGAGGCCCTTGAACTGTGCAACCCTTGGGGAATTTTGAAGCTTGACTTGGCAAATCTTTGAAGAATATGGGAGGGCAAATTTTGGGGTACAACAGTTGCCCCTGTTCAATCTTCTTAGACCTGAGGATGCAAATTGGCTGATGTGCCTTTCGTAATCCGAGGGTAGAAGATGATTGAACACTAGAGTGCCCAGAAATTTGCGCTCACATAGTAGCAATGCGATGATGGGAATGGGCTTATAGATGCCATTTAGAGATTGACGAGTAGGATGATGGGCTTATAGATACCATCTGGACGTTGATCGCATAAGAGATTCCTTAGCGAGAACCTGCGTACCTGCAAAACAGAAAATGATTACCTGACATGTTGCAGGAGCTGGTTTCAGATGCTTGGTATAGATATGTCCTGACTGGTTACAGGAACTGGATCTGGAGCTTCAAACGGTGATGAACGAACCAGGGGTGGTTACTACCTTAGCATGAACAGTAAGAGAACCTTGAGTGACTTTAACCTCAACAATGCTCGTTGAGAAAATCTTGGTGGGAATTACCATCTTCGCAGTATCGGGAAGAGAACCAAAGGAAATTATAATCTAAAAGGGAATTACATCTCACGCACCGTCGTGGAGAGAACCATAGGAAATTATAACCTGAAATGGAGTTATCACCTCACGCACCGTCGGGGAGGGAACCATAGGAAATTATAACCTGAAAGGGAATTACATCTCACGCACCGTCGGGGAGAGAACCATAGGAAATTATAACCTGAAAGGGAATTACATCTCACGCACCGTCGGGGAGAGAACCATAGGAAATTATAACCTGAAATGGAGTTATCACCTCACGCACCGCCGGGGAGGGAACCATAGGAAATTATAATCTCAGAAGCGGACGTTTGAGAAAAACCTTTGATAACTTCTACTGAGTCTTCATCAGAAAAACTGTTTGGGGTCGATTTAGCTGGACTAGGGAAGGCCTTGGACTGGATAAGAAATCTTCGGAGTTGATTTAATTGAACCGGTCCAGGTCTTGGAATGTCTTCAACAGATACACCCTGGCAAGATTCAGGCATCGGATCCTTGAACTCTTCAGACACACCCTGGCGAGATACATGAATCAAGTCTGGAATTAGAAAGGTTGGTGAATTGTCTCTACTGACAGGTTACTTTTATGGGCGAGTGGTCTTTAACGACGAGTGTCTATAACGACGGGTGTCTATCACAACGAGTGTCTATCACGACGAGTGTCTATCACGACGAGTGTCCATAACGACGAGTGTCTATCGCGACGAGTGTCTATCACGACGAGTGTCTATAACGACGAGTGTCTATAACGACGAGTGTCTATCACGACGAGTGTCTATAACGACGAGTGTCTATAACGACGAGTGTCTATAACGACGAGTGTCTATAACGACGAGTGTCTACAACGACGAGTGTCTATCACGACGAGTGTCTATCACGACGAGTGTCTATAACGACGGGTGTCTATAACGACGGGTGTCTATGACGACGGGTGTCTATGACGACGAGTGTCTATGACGACGAGTGTCTATCACGACGAGTGTCTATAACGACGAGTGTCTATAACGACGAGTGTCTATAACGACGAGTGTCTATAACGATGAGTGTCTATAACGACGAGTGTCTATAACGACGAGTGTCTATAACGACGAGTGTCTATAACGACGAGTGTCTATAACGACGAGTGTCTATAACGACGAGTGTCTATCACGACGAGTGTCTATAACGACGAGTGTCTATAACGACGAGTGTCTATAACGACGAGTGTCTATCACGACGAGTGTCTATAACGACGAGTGTCTATAACGACGAGTGTCTATAACGACGAGTGTCTATCACGACGAGTGTCTATAACGACGAGTGTCTATAACGACGAGTGTCTATAACGACGAGTGTCTATAACGACGAGTGTCTATAACGACGAGTGTCTATAACGACGAGTGTCTATAACGACGAGTGTCTATAACGACGAGTGTCTATAACAACGAGTGTCTATAACGACGAGTGTCTATAACGACGAGTGTCTATAACGACGAGTGTCTATAACGACGAGTGTCTATGACGACGGGTCGGATCAGAGAAATCTTTCGGCATTGATTTAACTGGATTTGTATTTTTTGACTGGGTTGGTCTCTTTTGACTGTATTCGTCTACATAGCTGATCTTTTAATTGTATCCTTCCTGAAAGGTAAAGGTCAGTCATGTGCAATGCATGATATGGATCAAGCAATAATATTTTTCAACACATGAGATTGTATGATATGATGCGTATATGCATGTATCATGATGTATAACAATGTGATGTTTATGAATGTATCTGCGTCTGGGAAAATAGATCCTTGACGGGTGCCGGGAAGTCGCTCCTGGGCTGATGTTGAAGAATAAGCTTTTGCTTCCACTGGAGATGATAGTTGCAAGAATACCGGTAGGAGAAGATGACTCCGTTGGGGGAATAAACTTGGCGAATGAATTACTCTGCGGGGAGAAAAGTACTCTAACGATCTTGCTGGGAAGTAATACTCTGTGGGGAGAGAGGTACTTTGTTAATAACTTTCCTGGGATACCCTCGTTGTGTTGGAAGTGCTGATAGACTTCGCTGGGGATAAGAAGACTCCGTCGAGGACGCTCTTTCCGTGGCTTTTGGCTGAGGATAACCCAGTTATATCCTGTTAAGGAAATAACTCTTTAAATAAAGCCGGCCGACGCGTTCGTGCTCTGCGAGGATAAGCTTCCAGAATCTACTGGGGATAAGCTTACCGCTTGGGGAGATGAATTCCAACTTTCCTGGGGAAATGGATTGGACTTTCCTGGGGAAGTATTGAACTGTATTGGTTATGTTCTTCAACGGAACTTACCTTGATACCTTGGAGGACAAGAACAGTCAGATTACTTAGACCACCCATTATTGCCCCTGTTTCTGAGGTGGGAGAGGAAGACCTGTGAGGTGCTGATAGTGATTGATGGACAAACCTTTTCTGATAGGCAAGTGACAAGATGCCGGGGCATAGTCGTACGCTTTTGATCCCTAACTTTTGCCTGGACCGCCCTTTCGGGTTTTTAGTCCACCGGGATACCCATTTTTGCCCAAGCCGCCTTTTCAGGTTTTCGACTTGCCGGGTGTACAGATTATTTTCATTTTATCCCTTCATTTTGCTCGAACCCTTTTGGTTCGCCGGGAAGCCCTAATTTTTGCCTAGGTGTGTCAACCTAGCGGGTCTTTGATTTTGCACCGTATTTTCTCGACTATGTCCGCGTTCTCAGAATGTAGGGAGTTGCCCCTGTTATTGTGTTGCCACGCTACCAGAAGATGTTTGGTCATGTAAGATTTGTTGCTGGGAATTCATGTCCAATGCCCCAAGTGGCTCAGGCGGAGGTTTGCCCCTGGCTGTTTGGCATCTTGAGAGATTCTTTGAATCTTGACTGGACTTCCCCAGATGATGGACAATGATCAGGCCATGCCCCTTGATTGGAGGTGCTTTTGTTCATTAGGCATTCGTCGTGCGAATTTCTATGCTGTTCAAACAAAAAGTCATATGCAAACAAAGTTATGTTAAAAATGCAAAGCTTATGTCTGTCTTGAAGTTTTTGAAAAATGCATTTTTCAGTAAAACCAGCAAATTTTGTAAAATGTGATGTCAACTCAATATTTTATAGCAAGCCTTAAGGAGTCAGGATACCTTTGGTAACAATATGCTTTCGAACTAACCCATGCTTCAGCTAGGACTTTTAAGGGTTGTAGCGTGGCTTGGTTCACGGTTTAAGAAACAAAGGACAAAGGCTCAAATTATTTGTACCCACCCGCTCTTCGTGATGTTCTTCAAACCTAAACTCAGTTGATCATACGTTAGACCTTGTTTGAGTCTTTGCTCTGATTTTCCGGTGATGATTCAGATATTGATGATTGATTCTGAATAGGCAGTCATTTTCGTTTTTGTTGAGGGTTTGTATGACCTCTTTCTTTTTGATTTTTGTAATCCCTTTCCTTTTTTGCCTGAACTGTTTCCTTTTTTGGAATTACAGTCAGCGGGATGCCCCAGTTTTGTAAGTCTCCTTCATGGGTTTTGACTTAATGGGTTTTTTATTTTTTGAGATAATGACTGCCTTTCTTTATTGATTATTCGGAACCATCACTGTCTTTTTTTTTTGTAAGGACTTCTTTGGTGCCATTGGTTATGCACTTGGATCAACTGAGAGAACTACCCTGCCCCAGGTTATGATTAAGGGTTTTTAAATTTCGAAAAGAAAAACTCCTACTTCTTTGGCTCAGAGGGGTTGACGAGGGATTATCATCCTTATAACTCCAGTGTTTAGGGATTGAAACAATGCCTGTACCTCATCAGCGGGGTCTGTTCAAAAGCATATTGTAGTTTGCGGTATCGTTTTCGTCATCCTCCCTCAAGAGGCTTAGAATTATTATTTAAGAGTTGATCATCAGAAAAAATATGAAAATAATTTGCGTATAGTGAATACGAATATATTGCTTCAAAACAGACATATGCGATGCATTAATGAAATAACAATGTTTAACAATGAGTAAATGTTTGAACAAAAGAAAACTGCAACTTGAACATTCGAATGAACAAAAATTCTTCTCATCTCCGGGCTTGTTACTTCAAATGGTGCCTCCTGTAGGGATGGTAGAAGCACTCAGCCTGGCCATCTTGGGTGAATTCCACAGCTCCTTCCTCAATCAGGTCCTGGATCTTATTCTTCAAAGTCCAACAATCCTCTGTAGCATGCCCCGGGCTATCAGAATGATAAGCGCAGCGAGCGTTGGGGTTATACTTTGGTGACGTTGTATTTTGAAACTTCGGAGCCTCTTTTAGAGTTACCAGCTTGGTCTCCAGCAATTGTGGCAATATCTGGGATAAGGTCATGCTGAGCCGAGTGAACTGCCTCCTCTCGCTCTTTTGTTGGTTGTGATGTTGAATTTGTGACACTGGAGCCATTTGGGGAGCTCTCTCCTTGCCTCTTTGTCTCAAAGGTGGTCGAACGATGACTGGCTTTTTACCCTTAGACTTTTGCCCCGGCTGGTTACCCTGAAGCAGTTGGTTGACGAGAAACCAGAGCTCGTCTTGTCTTTGAGCTAACCCTTGAATAGCAGTCACCTGCCCCAGCATCTGGGCTTTCAATGCATCCACCTTAGCTTGTAGGTGTTTCAACCTTTCACCCTCAGCACTGTTCCTGACGAAGGTCCCCATGAGAAGTGCCCTTAGCTCCTCCTGCCCCTTGGATAGATTCAGGAGGATTTCCCCGAACCGAGTCTCTTGAGCAAGAAGGTCTTGGTTACCTTGTTGGGAAGCCATGGCTGAAATAAACAGCGAGAAGGGTAAGCGACCTGCAACAAAGATACCTGTTATGTAATGATGTGTATGACATGCATGTAATGTTTTCAAGGACCTCGCGGGGTAAACAAGAAAATTTGTTAGCATTGGAATTTATAGCTTGATTGAAGGACACCCATGTTGTTGAGAACTCTTCTTCAAGAGTCAAAGGCTCACCATATCCAGTGGGTCATAGCCTCTGACTTTAGTCATCATGTCTAGTTTTGGTTTCCAAACAACCTTGGTTAGGGGAACCTTCTTCAAGAGTCGGAGCTCACCATATCAAGTGGGTCATAGCCCCTGACAACTTTGTCTAGAGGAAAATAAATCCTCTTTGCCCCTTGCTGGGATAGTTGATTCACCATGACCTGCATCACAAGCCCTTGAGATCCTTGAAATGGGTTAGGATGTATGCAATGGTATGATGTTATGGTATGCATGGGGTAATGTGAGTAGCCCTGTTATGAGTCCCAATTAAGGACTGCAAACCAAAACCTGCAAGAAACTTAGTAAACCCTGACATGAGTCCCAATTAAGGACCAAATAAAACCTGCAAAACACTCAGTAAACCCTGTTATGAGTCCCAGTTAAGGACTATAAACAAAATCTGCAAGAAACTCAAGTGTCAGATAACAAGCATGCAAGTAGTCAAGTTGGAAGGCACACAAGTCACACAAGAGAAACCCTTAGAGTTTAGGCCATCATGGGGTCTGGGTATTATCCTCTTGAAGTTGGTGGGCTCAACCTGTCCTATCAAAGTAACCGGGTTCTTAGAGGATCCCAATATCATTGACTACCCTCAATCGGTCATAACTCCAGCATCGCAATCTTTTCTTGCGGCCAGAACCATCACGAGAGTTTAGCCTCAATGGGCGTAGCATACTGCTACTGTTCTAATGGCCAAGTTGTGTCATTTAAGGTTCTAAGGTCTGTTGGTGCTTAATGACTCCTTGGAAGACCCATATTCTCCCCGTTTCAACACGAGGGATATTGGTACAGACCAAGGCGCCACACCAATGTAGCCACTGCTTCACCCATGTCGGTATACGCCGGACAGGTCCCTCACAGCTTATGCTACCTAAACAGGGTATCCCCAGATCCGGGTTAGGATCTATGTAACTCCCATGCAACCCACAATAATAAAGCACACAAATCAATACAATTGAAAACACAGTTATGAACTAGCCCTAAGGTACACCTCACTTTAAGTAGATGTCCCCAGCAGAGTCGCCAGTTCTGTGATCGGTGGATCTGGAACTGACTGTTTAAATATGGTTCGCGAAATGTCGCGGAAGCAAGAGTCGCCACCGTCTTTTATTTTCTCCAAATGGAAAGGACAAAAGCACAGAAAAATTCCTTAAAGAGATTGCTCTCGGTTCGGGAGGTAGATTATAGAAAGGGAAGGTGTTAGCACCCTTTCTATCCATGGTTATCCATGGGCTCTTAGATACTTGCTCATTGTGTTTTCAAAAGGTTTGTTTTCTTTTCAATTGTGGGTTTTAAAAAGTTTCTTTGAAAATTCCAGTTCGACTCTTGTATCAGTCCTCAAGAGTGTTTGAAAAATTGCTTTCGAAAGCTTTTTGAAAAGGTGTCGGTGTGAAAAGTGTTTTTGATTTGTTTTGAAATTAGAGCAAGTATCTACGAGAACCTACCTACCCTAAGGAATTCGTCTGTGTAAATGTCCTTTAAAGTAGTGCCATCCCACCATTGAGAGGTAGGTAGCACCACCGTTGGAGGTGTTCGGGTCAATTCGAGTTTAGGGGCATGGTGATCACCAGAGCAATGGGAAGACACCTTAGAAGCTACCCTCATGCCAGGTTCCCGGATCATGAGGACTTACTAAGACATCCTCTACTCGACGATCACCTTTCGAGGCAAGGCAACAGTGAGACGTACCCTAGGGGTGGTGTGTGCGATTTGTGTGTCGTTTTCATTTGCATTTATCTTGTCATGTTATTGGTGTTCTAGTGCTTGTTTTTATTTTGTCCATACATTCTTTCATGCCATTTATTTAACAGTTAAAAATTGCGAGAAAAGTAAATTCTAAAGCTATTACAAAAGGCGCGGGTCCACATCGCCAAAATTAAACCAGGACCCGATTTGACGGAAAAATAAAGAAAGTAAAGAATTAAAAGTGCGAGAAAATTAAAAGGTTACATGGCCTTGGGAGAGATACATAAATATTTAAACGCAATAATGTAAATATGCGAATAAGAATTAAATCGAAACGAGGGCGTTGGACCCTTTTTGCAAAATTAAATTACATGGAATTAATTAATAAAAGAAAAGAAAAGGAGATGTTTTTGGTATTTTTTTAGTATTTTAGGATTTAAATGGAAAAAGAATTAATTGAAATTAAATGCTAACCCTAATTCTATTTGTTTTTAATTTATTAAGAAAACATTGAATTTTAACCTAAATTAACCCTAATTTTTATATACAAATTTAATTATAAAAATAAATAAAATAAATAATATTAAATATTTGATTATCATGAAAGAAAAATAAAAAGATGAAAATTAATCAAACCTAATTCTATGTTTTTTAAATTTATTATGAAAATATTAAATTAAACCCTAATTTAAAACTAATTAATTTACATGCAAATTTATTTACAAAATATTAACTAATTAAATATATTTAATTTTTGATCTTTTCTGATTTTCATGGTATTTTGCGATTTTATGAAAATATTAAATTAATTAAACAAGCAATTTATAAAAAATAAAAAAATAAAGAAAGTTAAAAGAATTTGCAAACCAAGGGGGGTTGTAGTCCCCAACATGGAGGTATAGCCCAAGTAATTCAGGCCCAAACAAGCCTGACTTCATTGACTTTCTCCAGGGAGCATGCTGGCGCGCTGACTGGGACTCACCATGTATCTCAATTCTTGGCCTTTGATTGGATTCTGTTGGACGCGTGGACGTTGGATTTGGGAGATGTATGATACTCCTTAAGCATGGGCGCTATACATGAACGTTAATTGGAAAAAAACAAATGGAAAGGGTGAAGACCTGGGATCGAACCCAGGTCATTAACATTACCAGTCAACACGTGCGCCACTGAGCCACTTCAAACGCGTTTAATATAGAATACCTAACAAATATTATAAAAGAAACAATTCGCTAAATGCTTTCTGCGCGCGAATTTTTGAATACCCCAATCATTGCTCCACACGTCATCATCTTCCTCACATCTTTGTTTTTCCTGAAAACACAACAAACATAGGCAACGGTTTTTACACCGTTCCCTTAGGCAACATATCAGAAAATAGCGACTAGCCCTAGGGGCTTCATAAATTAGGCGCGAGGGTAGCCCTGTGGTCGTCTGAGCATGCTGGATTCAATGGTCCAAGTCTGAAAGGCCAATTTTTCCTTATTTGAAAAACCCTAATCCAAGGTCCTGTAAACCCTAGAAAACGATAATGGCATAATCGCGTACACAGCTCAAAAACACAATTAAGTTACATGGTTAGCATTAGAATAAGTCAATTAGTGTGAATGCATCAAAAAAACGCAATGAAAATGCCTTAAATATGAAACACGATTATGCATTTTTTTTGAAACAGTTTGAATCCATGGTACCAATTCTGGGCGTATGAAGGTTGGAGAGTGATCCAGTTAGCTTCAGGGGGACACGAGGAAGCTTTTGCAATTGGTCTTGTGCCTTGAATCAACCTAAAACCTGATTTTCAGTTTTGAGTTTTTTGACAAAATTTCAAGTTTTGTTTTCCAGGTTTTTGAGCAGCTGCGTGGGTCATGGCATTAGGGTTGTATTTCTTGTATATGTAGGAGTGAATTAGGTTAAAGAAATCAAACAAAAAGCTTGGCATTCATGACTTTGAAAGATTTGATTTTTAAGATCTTTTTTCAAATATTTTCCATGTGTTTTTGTACAAATCATGATCAATTATCTCCAAATCTTTCCATATTTGAATATGCACGAATTATTGAGTAGATTTCATGCAAAAAGGATTGTAAAACCTAGGTTAAATATTTTCCATGTATTTAATTTGATTTAAATGAATTATTATAAATAAAAATTCAAATAAATAAATAAAAAATGAAGAAATACTTCCCTTTGGGCCAAGTGGTCGTGCACATGCCATGGATGATGAATTATGGAAGAAAAATGGGGCCATTAGCAATTTTAGGTCATTTGAAACAATGTTGACTTTTCAAAATATCCAAAAATTTCCCAACTTCCACAAGGCACAACTTGCTCAATTTTTAAGCTTTGCTCATGTTCTTGGACATTTTGGAAAGGTCTTTGAGTCCTATAACCAATGCCTTTGGTCCCATGTCATTTTGATTTACCAATCTCAAGTTATGGCCTTTGACTTAAAGTCCCTTTTTGTTGACTTTTGAAAATGACCTATAATGTTGAAATTGATAACTTTTTGTGAGAGAATTTCTTGGACTTGAAGTATGAAGATGAGTTGTAGGAAATGTCTTTCTCTTCAAAATGAGCTTTGGATGGAATTTTTCTGATAATCCATGTGAAAGTTATGCCCTGGTCAATTTACAGTTGACTTTTTCAGCTGTCCAAATAAGGAAACTTTTGCATCTTGATGATTTTTGAGCCAAGCTTTGAGAATCATGATCAAGCATTAATCAAATGATGTTTATGGCTTCAAAATGATATGTTGACCAAAAATTTGAACTTTTGACTGTCAAATGACCATTTTGCCCCTACAGTTGACTGCAGTGCAATTAGGGTTTTGACTGTGCAATTTTGAGCTGAGTGTCTTGAAACTTTGTATGAGGATGCTTGACCATATTTGTAGGCATGTGAGACTTGATTGGACCTTTGGAAAATTCATTTTCTTGATCAGAACAAAAACCCTAATTTTGACTGCTTAAGAGGCCCTTGAACTGTGCAACCCTTGGGGAATTTTGAAGCTTGACTTGGCAAATCTTTGAAGAATATGGGAGGGCAAATTTTGGGGTACAACAGTTGCCCCTGTTCAATCTTCTTAGACCTGAGGATGCAGATTGGCTGATGTGCCTTTCGTAATCCGAGGGTAGAAGATGATTGAACACTAGAGTGCCCAGAAATTTGCGCTCACATAGTAGCAATGCGATGATGGGAATAGGCTTATAGATGCCATTTAGAGATTGACGAGTAGGATGATGGGCTTATAGATACCATCTGGACGTTGATCGCATAAGAGATTCCTTAGCGAGAACCTGCGTACCTGCAAAACAGAAAATGATTACCTGACATGTTGCAGGAGCTGGTTTCAGATGCTTGGTATAGATATGTCCTGACTGGTTACAGGAACTGGATCTGGAGCTTCAAACGGTGATGAACGAACCAGGGGTGGTTACTACCTTAGCATGAACGGTAAGAGAACCTTGAGTGACTTTAACCTCAACAATGCTCGTTGAGAAAATCTTGGTGGGAATTACCATCTTCGCAGTATCGGGAAGAGAACCAAAGGAAATTATAATCTGAAAGGGAATTACATCTCATGCACCGTCGTGGAGAGAACCATAGGAAATTATAACCTGAAATGGAGTTATCACCTCACGCACCGTCGGGGAGGGAACAATAGGAAATTATAACCTGAAAGGGAATTACATCTCACGCACCGTCGGGGAGAGAACCATAGGAAATTATAACCTGAAAGGGAATTACATCTCACGCACCGTCGGGGAGAGAACCATAGGAAATTATAACCTGAAATGGAGTTATCACCTCACGCACCGTCGGGGAGGGAACCATAGGAAATTATAATCTCAGAAGCGGACGTTTGAGAAAAACCTTTGATAACTTCTACTGAGTCTTCATCAGAAAAACTGTTTGGGGTCGATTTAGCTGGACTAGGGAAGGCCTTGGACTGGATAAGAAATCTTCGGAGTTGATTTAATTGAACCGGTCCAGGTCTTGGAATGTCTTCAACAGATACACCCTGGCAAGATTTAGGCATCGGATCCTTGAACTCTTCAGACACACCCTGGCGAGATACATGAATCGAGTCTGGAATTAGAAAGGTTGGTGAATTGTCTCTACTGACAGGTTACTCTTATGGGCGAGTGGTCTTTAACGACGAGTGTCTATAACGACGGGTGTCTATCATAACGAGTGTCTATCACGATGAGTGTCTATCACGACGAGTGTCCATAACGACGAGTGTCTATCGCGACGAGTGTCTATCACGACGAGTGTCTATAACGACGAGTGTCTATAACGACGAGTGTCTATCACGACGAGTGTCTATAACGACGAGTGTCTATAACGACGAGTGTCTATAACGACGAGTGTCTATAACGACGAGTGTCTACAACGACGAGTGTCTATCACGACGAGTGTCTATCACGACGAGTGTCTATCACGACGAGTGTCTATAACAACGAGTGTCTATAACGACGGGTGTCTATGACGATGAGTGTCTATGACGACGAGTGTCTATGACGACGAGTGTCTATAACGACGAGTGTCTATAACGACGAGTGTCTATAACGACGAGTGTCTATAACGACGAGTGTCTATAACGATGAGTGTCTATAACGACGAGTGTCTATAACGACGAGTGTCTATAACGACGAGTGTCTATAACGACGAGTGTCTATAACGACGAGTGTCTATAACGACGAGTGTCTATCACGACGAGTGTCTATAACGACGAGTGTCTATAACGAAGAGTGTCTATAACGACGAGTGTCTATCACGACGAGTGTCTATAACGACGAGTGTCTATAACGACGAGTGTCTATAACGACGAGTGTCTATCGCGACGAGTGTCTATCACGACGAGTGTCTATAACGACGAGTGTCTATAACGACGAGTGTCTATCACGACGAGTGTCTATAACGACGAGTGTCTATAACGACGAGTGTCTATAACGACGAGTGTCTATAACGACGAGTGTCTACAACGACGAGTGTCTATCACGACGAGTGTCTATCACGACGAGTGTCTATAACGACGAGTGTCTATAACGACGAGTGTCTATAACGACGAGTGTCTATCACGACGAGTGTCTATAACGACGAGTGTCTATAACGACGAGTGTCTATAACGACGAGTGTCTTGATGGGGTTTAATCTGTAACGTATAGCCTAAATGTAGTACTGCAAGTGTACAGCCTATCGAAGTAATATATAAGATTATCGAACCACAGAGACCAATTGTCAATCTATCAACTCTATTGCTAAGGTGCTTATCTAAGGCGAATAAGGATATTGATGTGAGTGCAGTGCACAAAGTAAATGAGCGAGGGAAATAACAGTTTAAAAGACAGGTTGGAATGTAAATCATGTAATCAGATATTGGTCTGGTCATGCGTAGATGAACCTACTTATGGGGCAGTATTTTCTATTGATAGCAAAGAATCAGTTTAACGGGAACTTGTAGCTTTTGACTACTAAGAACCGAGTTTACTCTTTAAATTAAATTCCTTTATTGTCACATATAAAGGGTGCCTTCCGCGTTAAAGAGGTAAACCTATTTTTAAGAAATTGATAGTTTTGACTTAACAGAAAAGTGATCTTACTCGGAAAGATTAACTTAAAGAGACTTTTGGCTTTTGACCAAGAGTCAGATTTCAAACCTACAAACGCGTCCGAAAATAGTTTCAAAATCGTTTTCTAAAAAGGTCAATGATTCCTATTTAACCAATCAACGGCTGTCGCTCTTTTTGTTTGGTTAAATAATAATCAAGTCGTATCATTAGTTTGGACGGCTTTCGATCTTACCCAATAAACATTAAAACACAATTGACTTAAGTTAGAAGCAAAACATCCCCAGAGTATTTTCACTAGCATGATAATTGGAACACAACCACGATGACAATCATCACATCCTAACCTTTATAGTTTAGCCAGACATAATAAGTGCGAGTCTATAAAACGTGTAGACTATGGTAAGAGCATTTAAAGTCTATAAAACGTGTAGACTATGGTAAGAGCATTTAAAGTCTATAAAACGTGTAGACTATGGTAAGAGCATTTAAAGTCTATAAAACGTGTAGACTATGGTAAGAGCATTTAAAGTCTATAAAACGTGTAGACTATGATAAGAGCAATTAAATAAAGAAATGCAATAAATTAGAACCTTGCTTCGGTCGGAGACTTGAATCTGATACAAATCTACGGAAAAGTAAGGCCGGTATGATGAACTTCAACCAAAGTGCTCCAAGACTCGATTACAACTCAATCTACACCGCAATAACTCCCCAATGTGAAGAGATTATTACTTTACAGAAACTGATAGTATATGGCTTAAGATTGTACTAAGCTTGGATGAAACTAAAGAATGAGAATCAAAAGCTATTTATAGAGGAACTTTGAGGTGCGTAAGGACCAGCATGCCCCTTAACTTCTTTTGAGCGGGAACCTTTTTGTGAAGGCCGCGGGCGCGGTGAGGGTGGCCGCGGGCGCGGTGCCTGGAACCGCCACATCATGGGAACGTGGCAGTTGATCTCTGGGTGAAAGTGGGCCACGTCACCGCGTTTCCTGTAGCCAGCGCGGTGCTGAACGCCATAAGTGCAAAATATCTTGAAAAACCCTAATTTCTTGGCATTTTGGCTCGTTTCTTCACAGAAGGCTCTGAAATGACAAGAATCCTGAAAACAAAGGAAAAAGGAACATAATACGAGAAAATGACAATAAAAACTAAGGAAAACATGTGATATTTGAGTCAGAAACATAATGCGATTTAGTGCGATCAAATCCTCCCACGCTTAGACCTTTGCTTGTCCTCAAGCAACAACTCTTAAAAGTGGATGAAAGAAATTTATGGTGTATACAGGTTTTGGGCAAAGAGGGCTTCTAAGTCCGAGTAAGGGTGTGTTGTCAGGCACTAACTATCTGAATCAAGGGTATCATAATTACACTACTCGCAGAAATGCGGACATAAACCTCATAAGTATACAGATTGATCCAAATATCCTTACTATGCTAAGACTTCTTTTTGTACGAGGTCCTTTTTCATTCAGGCGCAATCACATTAAGCCCGTTATCCGTACATACTCATGGTGTAGTGATCGGTTAGTGACTCTGATCTCAAGTGATGGGATTCTGGTACAAGAGTTGGTTTAATCCCTTTTTATTTTACCCATTTGCAGTTGCGGGGGATCGGACCGTAGTCCGCCCTACCAAGTTCAGCACCAGATACCTCTGAACCAACTACAACAGATATGCCTTATATATATTTTTTCTTTGTTTTTGTTAGTGCTTACAACTTTCTTGAGTTAAGTAATCTTTGTGAGGATCACCCAACTCGTAGTCGTATTCATACTTTATTTTGTAACTTTTAAGGCAAAAATAGAGATCATCCACTTATATTCATCGATCCCACACTTAGAGCATGCTTAGGCCTGAGCTGACTGCTAAGATAAACTACTTGAAGACCTATTTGTACAGTTTTATTCAAAATCATAGCATATTGGGGAGAAAGGATCTAATCTAAATATTCAAAAAGGCTTATGGTGTAAAAAATGATAACGAATTTTTCAAAAAGTGAGTGTCCGAGAAACAGACCCTATCTAGGACCTGTCTCATAGCCCAAATCCTTAAAAACAACCATAAATCTTTGAAAAATAAAAATTTTGTAAGGCTAAAAGGTGGGGAAAATGAAAGGGTACACTACGCAGAAAGACTCGCCTATCACATGCATTTTATTAACTACGAATAAAAAAAGGAAAAATGCGGAAGGGAAATAAAAACAGGAAAAACGGAAAATAAAAGTGATAAATAAAAGCGAAAATGGGAAATAAAAGCGATAAATGCTCCTCCCACACTTAAATCAGACATTGTCCTCAATGTTCCAAAATAAGGTAGGAGGAGGTACCTGAAAACACTAGTGGGGGCCACTAGGACCTTCACCATCCTGGTTGGTACGACCGGAACGGCGGCTACGGCTGCGACGGCGGCTATCTCGGTCCAAAACAAGCTGCTCCAGTCTCTCTGACAAGGCGGCATTTTCCGCTTGTAGCTCTTGGGTCCGACCAATGAGGGTGCCTTGGGTTGCCTCCATCAATTGGAAGTGACGAGCGTATGTGGTCTGGTGTAGGTGCTGTTCTCTCTGGAAAGCCAGCTGACTTTCCATAATAGTGCGCAGAGAGCTAGCATTTTGTTCTTGGGACGCTTGCATGAAGGCCATGTTGTCGGCCGCCTGTTGCTGCAAGGTAGCAAGAAGGGTGTCCCTCTGGGCCTCTCGGGCCATATGCTCACGCCACATGTCCTCAGTGACATGGAAGCTAGGAGCTGTACCTGCATGTGGGTTAGAGGTAGAAGGTGCCGTGTGTGGTGGTGAAAAATGGGGTGGTTCCTCTGTTTGGAAATCGTACTCATCATCAGTGTTGTTACCCTCATTTAAAGGTAGATTTGGGGGCAACGGACCAATAAAAGCAGGAGCGTTGAGATCGTAGGTCCAGTTACGCTCAAATCTAATATCAGTACGATGGGTGCAAGGCATAACAACACTGGGTACAGCAGCACCTCCAACCATTAGGAAGTAACCACCTTCCTTCCTCGTCTTGCATAAACGCATATCCCTGAAAAATTTAAGATTTGCAATCCGAGGAGGAAGTGGTTCTAGGGTGGCAAGTTCCGTATCCAATCCTATGGCACGGGCAATAGTGGTAATCAGTCCACCAAAGGAAATCGGCCCACCTTTTCTTAAAACATGGTGCATGTGGGCAATCATGAATGGGACGGGATTAACTTTGGTGTCTATGAGGCAGCTCTGCATGATAATTAATTCTTTAGCATTCACCTTGTTTGGGTTTTCCCGAGCAAAGATGGTGGATGCTAAAAGAAATCTAAAGACACGAAGGGCAGGATTGTGGATGTGAGAAGCAAGAAGGCCATCAAAAGATGTTGCATTTTGTTTAGTAATTCTGGCCCAAAATGCTTCAAATGCCCAATCCGTGTCTAAAGGTGCTTCACAAATGGCACCATCCCCATAAGGCAATCCTAACATGGCGGCTAGACCGTCAGTGGAGTAATCATATTCGACATTAAACATTCTAAATTTGACTCCACCTACGGTGCTAGCAGTGTTAGGGGAGACGTTATAAATTAAAGAACTTAAAAACTCGAACGTCAGCCTAGGGTAGGTTGGTGCTTGAGTAGCAAAAATATCATGCATACCTATTTTATCTAGAAGGAAGAATACACTATGGTATATACCTAATGAATATAGACAGTTTTCATCGATATACCTGGTAGAGTGTATTGGTGTTGTCAGCAATTTTTCAAGCCGCTTTAGTTGCCTTTCTCCGGCTTGACCACCACGTAAAATGTAACCGTGATATTCCATAGGATTTTCTTGTGGATAAAAAGAGAGAAAGAATGGGATGTAGAAGTAATGAAGGTGTGAGGAAGAAAATGATATAGTAGGGGGTATTTATAGGAAGGGAAGAAAGAAAATGGTGGTTGTAAATATTTATGATGAAAATAATGGAAATAAATGTAGTGGGTTGGTATGGGTAATAAAGTGGGTTAAAAATGGAAGAAAATGGGATTGGGAATGGAAAAAGTGGTAAAATGGGGGGAAAACGAGCTACTAGCCGTTAGGTGACCGTTGCGTCACCGCGGGCGCGGCAGGGCCTACTGCGGGCGCGGTGAGGTCGAGGTCAGTTGGGTTGGCCTGGCTTTCTTTCCATTGGGCTTTTTCTTCCTCGCCATTATCTTCAATTTCTGGAGGTGTACCTATTTTTCTTATAAATGTGCATATATGTACGTGAATACATATACACATGTCTATTTATTTTATTTTTATATTAAAACTATGGTGACCTAGAAAAACAAAAACATTAGTAAATAAATAAAACATATGCATATATATATATATATATAGATATAGGTACGGACATTGGGTCATCAAAATAAATATTAACAACTCAGGAAACAGATAATGCAAAAATAAAAATGAGTCTGAAAAGGAAATCAACATAATACTAATAATACTGAAACTAGATATCTTGTGAACAATACAGATCTATTGCCAACCGGTAGGATGCTCTGCAGGAGTGCCTGGGCCACGCAGCTCAGTCAGCTGGCGTCGAATCTTTGCCACCTCGTGAGCTAATTCATCTAACTCACCAGCAAAGGTAACATCATTCACTTCCAACTGCAAATGAAGGTCAGCCACCTCATTGCGGAGAGTGGTTATCTCAGTGCGCATAGCAGTCAATAGAGTGCGAATATCAGGTTCCTGCAAGCTGAGGTTATTAGTAAGAACAGTAATGTGTGTAACCTCGGGTCGGGATGTGTGATCCGGAGCGGAGTCCTCGGAAGCAGGAGTGTAGTCCTGAGTGGGATCTTCGGAAGCAGGAGTGTATTCTGGAGTGAGATCTTCGGAAGCAGGAGTGTATTCTGGAGTGAGATCTTCGGAAGCAGGAGTGTATTCTGGAGTGTACTCTGATATCTCACCCCAACCTTCTACAGAATAGTTCCAATTAGCAGAGTTGGAAACACAAGTCATCTGAGGGTCTGGCATGGTGAAGGTGTAAACTGTCTGGTCATTGATAAGCAATCTGTACCGATATGGGTGGAAAGAGGCCCTCCTCATGAATCCACGATCCATGCAAAAGTCTAAATCCAGAAAAGTATATCCACAGTATGGGGTCAGCTGTGCTATCATACTGTCTAAACCCAAAGCAGAAGCTATCTGTGTCACATTCCCTCCGGAATGAATGAGCCCTACAACGGATCGAGCAGTCTGCTCGAGGCTCTCTATCAGAAAACCTCCACTAGCTATAGGTCTGGACTGACTAGCACAGTATAGGAAAAGGATCTCCTCAGCGGTGACCAAGTGGTCACAGTAACTCCTCCCAAAGAAAGTGTGGCATAGGATCATCTCGAAGTATCGGAAGGCCGGGTTATGGATCTTCCGGGACAGCTGGGTAGAGGGGTCAAGACTGGCTCTATCAGTAATGTCCTGCCAAAATTTATCAATGTCTCTGTCCATGTAGCAACTCAATGGGAACTCAGTTATAGCGGTCGGTCCAGTTTGGAAACCAAGCAAATCCCCAAATTCTTTGGTGGTCAGGGTATACTCGGTGCCAAACAATCTGAAACTCAGGCGTCCTCGCTCATCTCCTTCACCCACTCGTGGATTATAGTCCATAGAGCTAAGAAACTCCAGAGTAAGGTTCCTGTAGGTTTTGTGGACATCATCGGCATAAGAATCCCAGCTAAGTTGGTTGCATAGATACCGAATACTTGGCTCAATCCCGAGTTCCTCCATGCAGCTCTGATCGGGGTACCTAGTGGGTACCATAGGTCTAGTAGATAAGGTAGCAAATCGGGCCTTTTGTGCTTCATCTCTGAAAATCACAACCATACCATCGGGGTAATGCATCCTGAAAATATAAACACAAGAAATTAGTCCAGATAAAATATATAAATTACTAAAATAAAATAAAATGAAAAATAAACCATGGGTTGCCTCCCATGCAGCGCTTGTTTAACGTCGTTTAGCTTGACGATTAGATCTTACTTTATGTGGGTATTGGTGGGTCTATAAGAATATGACTAGAGTAGTCAACAGGCAAATCGCCTCCTTTGTAGAGCTTCAGTCTTTGTCCATTTACCACAAATGGAGCACATGAATTGTTTTTGATTTCTACTGCTCCAGACTTTAGAACTTTTGACACTTCAAATGGACCTGTCCATCTTGAACGAAGCTTACCAGGAAAAAGTCGTAACCTTGAGTTAAATAGGAGAACAGGATCACCAATGTTGAAATCTTTCTTGATGATTTTTTTATCATGCCACATTTTGGTTCTTTCCTTATATATGATGGCATTCTCATAGGAATTCAAGCGAAGCTCTTCTAGCTTGTGAATGTCCAGGATACGTTTTTCTCCGGCTTTCAGGTAATCTAGATTCAAGGATTTAATGGCCCAATAGGCTTTATGTTCTAATTCGAAGGGTAAATGACAGGACTTTCCATAAACCAATTGATAAGGAGTTGTTCCAATAGGGGTTTTATAAGCCGTTCTATAAGCCCATAAGGCGTCTTTAAGTTTTCCAGACCAGTCTTTTCTGGATAATGATACGGTTTTTTCTAGGATCTGCTTAATCTCCCTATTCGATACCTCTACTTGGCCACTGGTTTGCGGGTGATATGGTGATGCTACTCTATGTTTTACTCCGTATTTGCTTAGAAGCTTGTCAAATATCTTAGATATAAAATGCGATCCTCCATCACTTATGACTAACCTCGGGGTTCCAAACCTAGGAAAAATAATATTCTTAAACAGTTTGATAACTACCTTGGTATCGTTTGTGGGTGATGCAACAGCTTCGATCCACTTTGAGACATAATCGACAGCTACTAGGATATACTTGTTACCCATTGAGGAAGGAAAAGGTCCCATGAAATCAATACCCCAGACATCAAATATTTCCACTTCTTGGATGTTTCTTAAAGGCATTTCATCACGTCTTGAGATGTTCCCAGTGCGTTGGCATCGGTCACATTTTGTAATGTAAGTGTGGACATCGCGCCATACAGTAGGCCAATAAAAACCTGCTTGAAATATTTTGGCGCATGTTTTAGACGTGCTTGCATGTCCACCATAAGGTGAAGCATGACAATGTTTAATGACATTGCCTACTTCTTCCTCCGGAACACATCGTCGGAATATATTATCTATTCCTCTTTTGAATAGGAGGGGTTCATCCCAAAAGAAGTGTTTAACATCTCTAAAAAACTTCTTCTTCTGTTGGTAGCTTAAGTCAGGGGGTATGATATCAGCGGCTAGATAATTTACAATATCTGCGTACCATGGTATGTTGTTCATGGTTGAGATTTCCTCATAGGTCTCTTCTTCAGTTGAGTTTATCCCAGCTATTAATCTTTCATAAGTAGAGTGATCGTCTATAGGTATAAGTTCAGGCTTAAGGTGTTCTAACCTAGAGAGATGATCAGCTACTAAGTTTTCAGCTCCTTTTTTATCCTTAATATCCAAGTCAAATTCTTGGAGTAAAAGTACCCATCTGAGCAATCTAGGCTTAGCATCTTTCTTACTTAACAAGTACCGGATTGCTGCATGATCTGTGTATACTATTATTTTTGCTCCCACCAAATAAGATCGAAATTTATCAATAGCAAAAACTACGGCTAGCAATTCTTTTTCTGTGGTTGTATAATTTAGCTGGGTAGCGTCTAGTGTTCTACTAGCGTAGTAAATTGCATGCAGTTTTTTGTCTTTTCTTTGCCCTAGTACAGCCCCTACAGCGAAATCACTAGCATCACACATGATTTCAAAGGGTTGTGTCCAATCAGGTGGTCTTATGATAGGTGCTGAAATAAGAGCTTGCTTTAAAACTTCAAAGGCCTCAAGACATTTTTGGTCGAATTCAAACTCGACATCCTTCATCAATAAGTTAGTTAAGGGTTTAGTTATTGCGGAAAAATTCTTGATGAAACGTCGGTAGAACCCGGCATGTCCTAGGAAACTTCTTATTTCCCTAACGGTCTTAGGTGGGTTTAAGTGTTCTATAACTTCTATCTTGGCCTTATCGACTTCTATACCTCTTTCAGAAATAATGTGTCCCAAGACTATCCCTTCACTTACCATAAAGTGGCACTTTTCCCAATTCAACACAAGGTTTACTTCCACACATCTTTTTAAGATTTTCTCCAAGTTCGAGAGGCAGTTTTTGAAATCAAACCCACACACTGAAAAATCGTCCATAAATACTTCCATAATTCCATCTAGGTAGTCTGCGAAAATTGACATCATACAACGTTGGAAAGTGGCAGGTGCATTACAGAGTCCAAAGGGCATTCGTCTATAAGCGAATGTTCCATAAGGGCAGGTAAATGTGGTTTTTTCTTGGTCCTCTGGGTGAATAGGGATTTGGAAAAATCCCGAATATCCATCAAGATAGCAGAAACATGAGTGTCTTGCTAGACGTTCAAGCATCTGATCTATAAATGGGAGAGGGAAATGGTCTTTTCTTGTTGCCTTATTCAACCTTCTGTAATCTATACACATTCGCCATCCTCCTTCTGTTCGTTTTGCCACATGCTCACCTTTCTCATTTTTCAGAACAGTGATACCTCCTTTCTTGGGTACCACATGGACTGGGCTTACCCATTCACTGTCCGAAATTTGGTATATGATACCAGCCTCTAATAACTTAAGAACTTCTTTCTTGACTACATCACTCATGATGGGGTTTATTCTTCTTTGATGTTCTCTTGAGGGTTTCGAATCTTTTTCTAGCATAATCCGATGCATGCATACGGATGGGCTTATACCTCTTAAATCTGAAACTTTATACCCTAAAGCTGAGGGATATTTTCGCAAGGTATCTAATAGTTGATTTGTTTCTATTTGGTTTAGAGTGGCGCTAATTATAACAGGTCTATTCATCTCCTCATCCAAAAACTCATATCTTAGATTCTTGGGTAGTTCCTTAAGTTCTATAGTGGTTTTCTCAGTACGTGGCATAAGGTCATGGGTAAGAGCTAAGCATTCGAAAAGGTTGTCGTCAATGTACGGTTCGATACTCTCAAATCCGTCATCCTCTAAAATAGGGGTTGATGGTAATTTGGTTAAGAATTCGTTTTGTTCGAGCTCATTTACACATTCATCAATGATGTCGATGGCATAGCACGCATCTCCTATCACTGGTGCCATTAGAAATTTTGATAAAATGAACTCAATCTTTTCATCTCCTACCTCGAAAGTCAGTTTCCCTTTCTTAACATCTATTATAGCTCCGGCGGTCGATAGGAAGGGTCTTCCTAAGAGGATTGGGATGTCTTCATCTTCTTTGATATCCATTACGACGAAGTCGGTCGGAATGTACAACTGACCAATCTTGACAGGTATGTCTTCTAAAATACCCATGGGATATTTGACAGATCTATCAGCTAGTTGTAAGGACATCTTAGTAGGTTGAAGTTCTCCTAATTTTAACCTTTTACAGACGGCCAGAGGCATCAGACTTACACTTGCTCCTAGGTCTAAAAATGCTTTGTCTATCGTATGGTTACCTAGGATGCAAGGGATAGAAAAACTTCCAGGGTCTTTATCTTTCTTGGCGAGTTTATTTTCGGATATAAAATGACATTCTAAAGGCTTGGGATCATCGAGTCGTCGTTTATTGGTCAAAATATCTTTCAGAAACTTAGCATATGATGGTATCTGGGTTATAGCTTCAGTAAAAGGAATCTCAACATGGAGTTTCTCTATTACCTTAATAAACTTTTGGTACTGGTTTTCTACTTTGGTGTTTTTCAGCCTCTGTGGGAATGGAATAGGTGGTTTATAAGGTTGTTGAGTGTTTTTCTCTACTTCTGGTTTTGATTGCTTTCCTGGTTTCTCTGGTTCCTCCACCTGGTCTTTGGGCGTAGCATCTTCCATAGGTTTTTCTGATGTGCTTAAGTCAGGATTTCTAGGTCCTTCATAAGCGGTTCCACTTCTTAGTGTGATAGAATTTGCTTGGCCTTTTGGATTTGGTTGAGTTTGTCCAGGGAATTGTCCTCCAGGTGCAACTTGTACAGAGGTGTTTTGTGCTACTTGGGAAATCTGAGTCTCAAGCATTTTGGTGTGGGTTATTATCTGGTCAAACTTGGTTGCTAGTTGAGTAACCAGTTCGTTCGTGTGAATATGTTGGTTCATAAACTCCTTATTTTGCTGGGTTTGAGCTTGAATAAAGGTGTCTATGGTTTCTTTAAGGTTTGGTCTTGGGGGTACTATTTGCATAGGTTGGTTTTGTTTTTGCGTTTGGAATCCTTGAGGTCTCGAAGGTCCGGGATTTTGGATAGGGTTGTTGTTTTTGTAAGAGAAATTCGGGTGGTTCCTCCATCCAGGATTGTAGGTATTCGAGAAAGGGTTCCCTTGAGTATAGTTAACTTGGTCTGAGCTTGATTCGTTCAAAAGGTTACAGTCAACGGTTTGATGTCCTTGAGTTCCACAGAGTTCGCACTCCGATTGGATTGCTGCTACTGTGGTTGGGTTTTGAGACATGTTCTCGACTCTCAAGGCTAGGGCGTCCATCTTGGCATTGATCATGTCCATGCAACTTACCTCATGCTTTCCTCCATGGCTCTCCTTTTTCTCTACTGTCGCTCGTTCTAATCCCCATTGGGCGTGGTTTTGGGCCATGTCCTCTATTAGGGCACAAGCGTCAGGGTAAGGTTTGTTCATCAATGCTCCGCCAGCGGCAGCGTCTATGGACATCTTTGTGTTGTAATGGAGTCCATTATAGAAGGTATGTATGATTAACCATTGCTCTAGGCCATGGTGCGGACAGGCTCTTAAAAGTTCTTTATATCTCTCCCAGGCATCAAAAAGTGATTCGCCTTGGTTTTGGGTGAAACAAGTGATCAGGTTCCTAAGAACAGCGGTCTTGCTTGGTGGAAAATACCTCGCAAGAAAAGCTCTCCTAAGGTCTTCCCAAGTTGTTATTGAGTTAGTTGGAAGGGCGTCTAACCAGTCGTGAGCTTTACCTCTAAGGGAAAAAGGAAATAGTCTTAATCGGATAGCTTCGGGCGTGGCTCCATTTGCCTTAAGGGTGTCAGCTAACTGGATAAATACCTTCAAATGTTGATTCGGGTTCTCGGTAGCGAGACCAGCGAATTGGTTTTGTTGTACTAATTGTAGTAACGAGGGCTTTAGTTCAAAGTTGTTGGTAGTTATAGCAGGGTTTACTATACTAGAACTAGGTTCCTCGTTAGATGGTTGGGCGAATTCCTTGAGCGGTCTTTGGTTACGATCTTCTGCCATAGCTCTTCTTATCTTGCGAATAAAAAGACGGGCACGAGCGTAACGTTCAGGTTCTACTAAAGGATCTATTAGGTTGCCGGTGCTACGATTTCTACGCATCTACCGGCTAGAATAGCCTTAGTCTAAACGGGATAACAATAGGGTACGAAATTTGACGAAGTTGGTCCCCGGCAACGGCGCCAAAAACTTGATGGGGTTTAATCTGTAACGTATAGCCTAAATGTAGTACTGCAAGTGTACAGCCTATCGAAGTAATATATGAGATTATCGAACCACAGAGACCAATTGTCAATCTATCAACTCTATTGCTAAGGTGCTTATCTAAGGAGAATAAGGATATTGATGTGAGTGCAGTGCACAAAGTAAATGAGCGAGGGAAATAACAGTTTAAAAGACAGGTTGGAATGTAAATCATGTAATCAGATATTGGTCCGGTCATGCGTAGATGAACCTACTTATGGGGCAGTATTTTCTATTGATAGCAAAGAATCAGTTTAACGGGAACTTGTAGCTTTTGACTACTAAGAACCGAGTTTACTCTTTAAATTAAATTCCTTTATTGTCACATATAAAGGGTGCCTTCCGCGTTAAAGAGGTAAACCTATTTTTAAGAAATTGATAGTTTTGACTTAACAGAAAAGTGATCTTACTCGGAAAGATTAACTTAAAGAGACTTTTGGCTTTTGACCAAGAGTCAGATTTCAAACCTACAAACGCGTCCGAAAATAGTTTCAAAATCGTTTTCTAAAAAGGTCAATGATTCCTATTTAACCAATCAACGGCTGTCGCTCTTTTTGTTTGGTTAAATAATAATCAAGTCGTATCATTAGTTTGGACGGCTTTCGATCTTACCCAATAAACATTAAAACACAATTGACTTAAGTTAGAAGCAAAACATCCCCAGAGTATTTTCACTAGCATGATAATTGGAACACAACCACGATGACAATCATCACATCCTAACCTTTATAGTTTAGCCAGACATAATAAGTGCGAGTCTATAAAACGTGTAGACTATGGTAAGAGCATTTAAAGTCTATAAAACGTGTAGACTATGGTAAGAGCATTTAAAGTCTATAAAACGTGTAGACTATGGTAAGAGCATTTAAAGTCTATAAAACGTGTAGACTATGGTAAGAGCATTTAAAGTCTATAAAACGTGTAGACTATGATAAGAGCAATTAAATAAAGAAATGCAATAAATTAGAACCTTGCTTCGGTCGGAGACTTGAATCTGATACAAATCTACGGAAAAGTAAGGCCGGTATGATGAACTTCAACCAAAGTGCTCCAAGACTCGATTACAACTCAATCTACACCGCAATAACTCCCCAATGTGAAGAGATTATTACTTTACAGAAACTGATAGTATATGGCTTAAGATTGTACTAAGCTTGGATGAAACTAAAGAATGAGAATCGAAAGCTATTTATAGAGGAACTTTGAGGTGCGTAAGGACCAGCATGCCCCTTAACTTCTTTTGAGCGGGAACCTTTTTGTGAAGGCCGCGGGCGCGGTGAGGGTGGCCGCGGGCGCGGTGCCTGGAACCGCCACATCATGGGAACGTGGCAGTTGATCTCTGGGTGAAAGTGGGCCACGTCACCGCGTTTCCTGTAGCCAGCGCGGTGCTGAACGCCATAAGTGCAAAATATCTTGAAAAACCCTAATTTCTTGGCATTTTGGCTCGTTTCTTCACAGAAGGCTCTGAAATGACAAGAATCCTGAAAACAAAGGAAAAAGGAACATAATACGAGAAAATGACAATAAAAACTAAGGAAAACATGTGATATTTGAGTCAGAAACATAGTGCGATTTAGTGCGATCAAATCTATAACGACGAGTGTCTATAACGACGAGTGTCTATAACGACGAGTGTCTATAACAACGAGTGTCTATAACAACGAGTGTCTATAACGACGAGTGTCTATAACGACGAGTGTCTATAACGACGAGTGTCTATAACGACGAGTGTCTATGACGACGGGTCGAATCAGAGAAATCTTTCGGCATTGATTTAACTGGATTTGTATTTTTTGACTGGGTTGGTGTCTTTTGACTGTATTCGTCTACATAGCTGATCTTTTAATTGTATCCTTCCTGAAAGGTAAAGGTCAGTCATGTGCAATGCATGATATGGATCAAGCAATAATATTTTTCAACACATGAGATTGTATGATATGATGCGTATATGCATGTATCATGATGTATAACAATGTGATGTTTATGAATGTATCTGCGTCTGGGAAAATAGATCCTTGACGGGTGCCGGGAAGTCGCTCCTGGGCTGATGTTGAAGAATAAGCTTTTGCTTCCACTGGAGATGATAGTTGCAAGAATACCGGTAGGAGAAGATGACTCCGTTGGGGGAATAAACTTGGCGAATGAATTACTCTGCAGGGAAAAAAGTACTCTAACGATCTTGCTGGGAAGTAATACTCTGTGGGGAGAGAGGTACTTTGTTAATAACTTTCCTGGGATACCCTCGTTGTGTTGGAAGTGCTGATAGACTTCGCTGGGGATAAGAAGACTCCGTCGAGGACGCTCTTTCCGTGGCTTTTGGCTGAGGATAACCCAGTTATATCCTGTTAAGGAAATAACTCTTTAAATAAAGTCGGCCGACGCGTTCGTGCTCTGCGAGGATAAGCTTCCAGAATCTACTGGGGATAAGCTTACCGCTTGGGGAGATGAATTCCAACTTTCCTGGGGAAATGGATTGGACTTTCCTGGGGAAGTATTGAACTGTATTGGTTATGTTCTTCAACGGAACTTACCTTGATACCTTGGAGGACAAGAACAGTTAGATTACTTAGACCACCCATTATTGCCCCTGTTTCTGAGGTGGGAGAGGAAGACCTGTGAGGTGCTGATAGTGATTGATGGACAAACCTTTTCTGATAGGCAAGTGACAAGATGCCGGGGCATAGTCGTACGCTTTTGATCCCTAACTTTTGCCTGGACCGCCCTTTCGGGTTTTTAGTCCACCGGGATACCCATTTTTGCCCAAGCCGCCTTTTCAAGTTTTCGACTTGCCGGGTGTACAGATTATTTTCATTTTATCCCTTCATTTTGCCCGAACCCTTTTGGTTCGCCGGGAAGCCCTAATTTTTGCCTAGGTGTGTCAACCTAGCGGGTCTTTGATTTTGCGCCGTATTTTCTCGACTATGTCCGCGTTCTCAGAATGTAGGGAGTTGCCCCTGTTATTGTGTTGCCACGCTACCAGAAGATGTTTGGTCATGTAAGATTTGTTGCTGGGAATTCATGTCCAATGCCCCAAGTGGCTCAGGCGGAGGTTTGCCCCTGGCTGTTTGGCATCTTGAGAGATTCTTTGAATCTTGACTGGACTGCCCCAGATGATGGACAATGATCAGGCCATGCCCCTTGATTGGAGGTGCTTTTGTTCATTAGGCATTCGTCGTGCGAATTTCTATGCTGTTCAAACAAAAAGTCATATGCAAACAAAGTTATGTTAAAAATGCAAAGCTTATGTCTGTCTTGAAGTTTTTGAAAAATGCATTTTTCAGTAAAACCAGCAAATTTTGTAAAATGTGATGTCAACTCAATATTTTATAGCAAGCCTTAAGGAGTCAGGATACCTTTGGTAACAATATGCTTTCGAACTAACCCATGCTTCAGCTAGGACTTTTAAGGGTTGTAGCGTGGCTTGGTTCACGGTTTAAGAAACAAAGGATAAAGGCTCAAATTATTTGTACCCACCCGCTCTTCGTGATGTTCTTCAAACCAAAACTCAGTTGATCATACGTTAGACCTTGTTTGAGTCTTTGCTCTGATTTTCCGGTGATGATTCAGATATTGATGATTGATTCTGAATAGGCAGTCATTTTCGTTTTTGTTGAGGGTTTGTATGACCTCTTTCTTTTTGATTTTTGTAATCCCTTTCCTTTTTTGCCTGAACTGTTTCCTTTTTTGGAATTACAGTCAGCGGGATGCCCCAGTTTTGTAAGTCTCCTTCATGGGTTTTGACTTAATGGGTTTTTTATTTTTTGAGATAATGACTGCCTTTCTTTATTGATTATTCGGAACCATCACTGTCTTTTTTTTTGTAAGGACTTCTTTGGTGCCATTGGTTATGCACTTGGATCAATTGAGAGAACTACCCTGCCCCAGGTTATGATTAAGGGTTTTTAAATTTCGAAAAGAAAAACTCCTACTTCTTTGGCTCAGAGGGGTTGACGAGGGATTATCATCCTTATAACTCCAGTGTTTAGGGATTGAAACAATGCCTGTACCTCATCAGCGGGGTCTGTTCAAAAGCATATTGTAGTTTGCGGTATCGTTTTCGTCATCCTCCCTCAAGAGGCTTAGAATTATTATTTAAGAGTTGATCATCAGAAAAAATATGAAAATAATTTGCGTATAGTGAATACGAATATATTGCTTCAAAACAGACATATGCGATGCATTAATGAAATAACAATGTTTAACAATGAGTAAATGTTTGAACAAAAGAAAACTGCAACTTGAACATTCGAATGAACAAAAATTCTTCTCATCTCCGGGCTTGTTACTTCAAATGGTGCCTCTTGTAGGGATGGTAGAAGCACTCAGCCTGGCCATCTTGGGTGAATTCCACAGCTCCTTCCTCAATCAGGTCCTGGATCTTATTCTTCAAAGTCCAACAATCCTCTGTAGCATGCCCCGGGCTATCAGAATGATAAGCGCAGCGAGCGTTGGGGTTATACTTTGGTGACGTTGTATTTTGAAACTTCGGAGCCTCTTTTAGAGTTACCAGCTTGGTCTCCAGCAATTGTGGCAATATCTGGGATAAGGTCATGCTGAGCCGAGTGAACTGCCTCCTCTCGCTCTTTTGTTGGTTGTGATGTTGAATTTGTGACACTGGAGCCATTTGGGGAGCTCTCTCCTTGCCTCTTTGTCTCAAAGGTGGTCGAACGATGACTGGCTTTTTACCCTTAGACTTTTGCCCCGGCTGGTTACCCTGAAGCAGTTGGTTGACGAGAAACCAGAGCTCGTCTTGTCTTTGAGCTAACCCTTGAATAGCAGTCACCTACCCCAGCATCTGGGCTTTCAATGCATCCACCTCAGCTTGTAGGTGTTTCAACCTTTCACCCTCAGCACTGTTCCTGACGAAGGTCCCCATGAGAAGTGCCCTTAGCTCCTCCTGCCCCTTGGATAGATTCAGGAGGATTTCCCCGAACCGAGTCTCTTGAGCAAGAAGGTCTTGGTTACCTTGTTGGGAAGCCATGGATGAAATAAACAGCGAGAAGGGTAAGCGACCTGCAACAAAGATACCTGTTATGTAATGATGTGTATGACATGCATGTAATGTTTTCAAGGACCTCGCGGGGTAAACAAGAAAATTTGTTAGCATTGGAATTTATAGCTTGATTGAAGGACACCCATGTTGTTGAGAACTCTTCTTCAAGGGTCAAAGGCTCACCATATCCAGTGGGTCATAGCCTCTGACTTTAGTCATCATGTCTAGTTTTGGTTTCCAAACAACCTTGGTTAGGGGAACCTTCTTCAAGAGTCGGAGCTCACCATATCAAGTGGGTCATAGCCCCTGACAACTTTGTCTAGAGGAAAATAAATCCTCTTTGCCCCTTGCTGGGATAGTTGATTCACCATGACCTGCATCACAAGCCCTTGAGATCCTTGAAATGGGTTAGGATGTATGCAATGGTATGATGTTATGGTATGCATGGGGTAATGTGAGTAGCCCTGTTATGAGTCCCAATTAAGGACTGCAAACCAAAACCTGCAAGAAACTTAGTAAACCCTGACATGAGTCCCAATTAAGGACCAAATAAAACCTGCAAAACACTCAGTAAACCCTGTTATGAGTCCCATTTAAGGACTATAAACAAAATCTGCAAGAAACTCAAGTGTCAGATAACAAGCATGCAAGTAGTCAAGTTGGAAGGCACACAAGTCACACAAGAGAAACCCTTAGAGTTTAGGCCATCATGGGGTCTGGGTATTATCCTCTTGAAGTTGGTGGGCTCAACCTGTCCTATCAAAGTAACCGGGTTCTTAGAGGATCCCAATATCATTGACTACCCTCAATTGGTCATAACTCCAGCATCGCAATCTTTTCTTGCAGCCAGAACCATCACGAGAGTTTAGCCTCAATGGGCGTAGCATACTGCTACTGTTCTAATGGCCAAGTTGTGTCATTTAAGGTTCTAAGGTCTGTTGGTGCTTAATGACTCCTTGGAAGACCCATATTCTCCCCGTTTTAACACGAGGGATATTGGTACAGACCAAGGCGCCACACCAATGTAGCCACTGCTTCACCCATGTCGGTATACGCCGGACAGGTCCCTCACAGCTTATGCTACCTAAACAGGGTATCCCCAGATCCGGGTTAGGATCTATGTAACTCCCATGCAACCCACAATAATAAAGCACACAAATCAATACAATTGAAAACACAGTTATGAACTAGCCCTAAGGTACACCTCACTTTAAGTAGATGTCCCCAGCAGAGTCGCCAGTTCTGTGATCGGTGGATCTGGAACTGACTGTTTAAAGCTGGTTCGCGAAATGTCGCGGAAGCAAGAGTCGCCACCGTCTTTTATTTTCTCCAAATGGAAAGGAAAAAAGCACAGAAAAATTCCTTAAAGAGATTGCTCTCGGTTCGGGAGGTAGATTATAGAAAGGGAAGGTGTTAGCACCCTTTCTATCCATGGTTATCCATGGGCTCTTAGATACTTGCTCATTGTGTTTTCAAAAGGTTTGTTTGCTTTTCAATTGTGGGTTTTAAAAAGTTTCTTTGAAAATTCCAGTTCGACTCTTGTATCAGTCCTCAAGAGTGTTTGAAAAATTGCTTTCGAAAGCTTTTTGAAAAGGTGTCGGTGTGAAAAGTGTTTTTGATTTGTTTTGAAATTAGAGCAAGTATCTACGAGAACCTACCTACCCTAAGGAATTCGTCTGTGTAAATGTCCTTTAAAGTAGTGCCATCCCACCATTGAGAGGTAGGTAGCACCACCGTTGGAGGTGTTCGGGTCAATTCGAGTTTAGGGGCATGGTGATCACCAGAGCAATGGGAAGACACCTTAGAAGCTACCCTCATGCCAGGTTCCCGGATCATGAGGACTTACTAAGACATCCTCTACTCGACGATCACCTTTCGAGGCAAGGCAACAGTGAGACGTACCCTAGGGGTGGTGTGTGCGATTTGTGTGTCGTTTTCATTTGCATTTATCTTGTCATGTTATTGGTGTTCTAGCGCTTGTTTTTATTTTGTCCATACATTCTTTCATGCCATTTATTTAACAGTTAAAAATTGCGAGAAAAGTAAATTCTAAAGCTATTACAAAAGGCGCGGGTCCACATCGCCAAAATTAAACCAGGACCCGATTTGACGGAAAAATAAAGAAAGTAAAGAATTAAAAGTGCGAGAAAATTAAAAGGTTACATGGCCTTGGGAGAGATACATAAATATTTAAACGCAATAATGTAAATATGCGAATAAGAATTAAATCGAAACGAGGGCGTTGGACCCTTTTTGCAAAATTAAATTACATGGAATTAATTAATAAAAGAAAAGAAAAGGAGATGTTTTTGGTATTTTTTTAGTATTTTAGGATTTAAATGGAAAAAGAATTAATTGAAATTAAATGCTAACCCTAATTCTATTTGTTTTTAATTTATTAAGAAAACATTGAATTTTAACCTAAATTAACCCTAATTTTTATATACAAATTTAATTATAAAAATAAATAAAATAAATAATATTAAATATTTGATTATCATGAAAGAAAAATAAAAAGATGAAAATTAATCAAACCTAATTCTATGTTTTTTAAATTTATTATGAAAATATTAAATTAAACCCTAATTTAAAACTAATTAATTTACATGCAAATTTATTTACAAAATATTAACTAATTAAATATATTTAATTTTTGATCTTTTCTGATTTTCATGGTATTTTGCGATTTTATGAAAATATTAAATTAATTAAACAAGCAATTTATAAAAAATAAAAAAATAAAGAAAGTTAAAAGAATTTGCAAACCAAGGGGGGTTGTAGTCCCCAACATGGAGGTATAGCCCAAGTAATTCAGGCCCAAACAAGCCTGACTTCATTGACTTTCTCCAGGGAGCATGCTGGCGCGCTGACTGGGACTCACCATGTATCTCAATTCTTGGCCTTTGATTGGATTCTGTTGGACGCGTGGACGTTGGATTTGGGAGATGTATGATACTCCTTAAGCATGGGCGCTATACATGAACGTTAATTGGAAAAAAACAAATGGAAAGGGTGAAGACCTGGGATCGAACCCAGGTCATTAACATTACCAGTCAATACGTGCGCCACTGAGCCACTTCAAACGCGTTTAATATAGAATACCTAACAAATATTATAAAAGAAACAATTCGCTAAATGCTTTCTGCGTGCGAATTTTTGAATACCCCAATCATTGCTCCACACGTCATCATCTTCCTCACATCTTTGTTTTTCCTGAAAACACAACAAACATAGGCAACGGTTTTTACACCGTTCCCTTAGGCAACATATCAGAAAATAGCGACTAGCCCTAGGGGCTTCATAAATTAGGCGCGAGGGTAGCCCTGTGGTCGTCTGAGCATGCTGGATTCAATGGTCCAAGTCTGAAAGGCCAATTTTTCCTTATTTGAAAAACCCTAATCCAAGGTCCTGTAAACCCTAGAAAACGATAATGGCATAATCGCGTACACAACTCAAAAACACAATTAAGTTACATGGTTAGCATTAGAACAAGTCAATTAGTGTGAATGCATCAAAAAAACGCAATGAAAATGCCTTAAATATGAAACACGATTATGCATTTTTTTTGAAACAGTTTGAATCCATGGTACCAATTCTGGGCGTATGAAGGTTGGAGAGTGATCCAGTTAGCTTCAGGGGGACACGAGGAAGCTTTTGCAATTGGTCTTGTGCCTTGAATCAACCTAAAACCTGATTTTCAGTTTTGAGTTTTTTGACAAAATTTCAAGTTTTGTTTTCCAGGTTTTTGAGCAGCTGCGTGGGTCATGGCATTAGGGTTGTATTTCTTGTATATGTAGGAGTGAATTAGGTTAAAGAAATCAAACAAAAAGCTTGGCATTCATGACTTTGAAAGATTTGATTTTTAAGATCTTTTTTCAAATATTTTCCATGTGTTTTTGTACAAATCATGATCAATTCTCTCCAAATCTTTCCATATTTGAATATGCACGAATTATTGAGTAGATTTCATGCAAAAAGGATTGTAAAACCTAGGTTAAATATTTTCCATGTATTTAATTTGATTTAAATGAATTATTATAAATAAAAATTCAAATAAATAAATAAAAAATGAAGAAATACTTCCCTTTGGGCCAAGTGGTCGTGCACATGCCATGGATGATGAATTATGGAAGAAAAATGGGCCCATTAGCAATTTTAGGTCATTTGAAACAATGTTGACTTTTCAAAATATCCAAAATATTTCCAACTTCCACAAGGCACAACTTGCTCAATTTTTAAGCTTTGCTCATGTTCTTGGACATTTTGGAAAGGTCTTTGAGTCCTCTAACCAATGCCTTTGGTCCCATGTCATTTTGATTTACCAATCTCAAGTTATGGCCTTTGACTTAAAGTCCCTTTTTGTTGACTTTTGAAAATGACCTATAATGTTGAAATTGATAACTTTTTGTGAGAGCATTTCTTGGACTTGAAGTATGAAGATGAGTTGTAGGAAATGTCTTTCTCTTCAAAATGAGCTTTGGATGGAATTTTTCTGATAATCCATGTGAAAGTTATGCCCTGGTCAATTTACAGTTGACTTTTTCAGCTGTCCAAATAAGGAAACTTTTGCATCTTGATGATTTTTGAGCCAAGCTTTGAGAATCATGATCAAGCATTGATCAAATGATGTTTATGGCTTCAAAATGATATGTTGACCAAAAATTTGAACTTTTGACTGTCAAATGACCATTTTGCCCCTACAGTTGACTGCAGTGCAATTAGGGTTTTGACTGTGCAATTTTGAGCTGAGTGTCTTGAAACTTTGTATGAGGATGCTTGACCATATTTTTAGGCATGTGAGACTTGATTGGACCTTTGGAAACTTCATTTTCTTGATCAGAACAAAAACCCTAATTTTGACTGCTTAAGAGGCCCTTGAACTGTGCAACCCTTGGGGAATTTTGAAGCTTGACTTGGCAAATCTTTGAAGAATATGGGAGGGAAAATTTTGGGGTACAACAATAACAGACCTGTTAGGCCCAGTCCGTATAAAGAAAAAGCGTTTTAGGAAAAATGGTTTTTAGGCAGAAAAAGATTATTGAAGCCCAAATTTGTTATTCAATACTGGACCGAAAAACATTTTTGCAAATACAGTCCAAAAGCCCAATCCGAGTGAATAATGGACAAGCCCAAATTGAATTAGAAATGGGTATTGTATCAATTACAGAAGATTGTGCATGTTTTTTTCCACTAACAAATACTATAGCGATTTACCAGAACATGCGCATGTTTTCTCGTTATTTCTATTACTGTAAAAATCAAAATATTTTTTCCCAGATGTTGTTCAAACAAACTAAAACAATATCAAATCAAATCCGAAATTAAATCTTTATGACAGTAAAAAAAACTAAAATCAATATTACAGAACCAATCATATATTACAGAATCATAATTAAATCAATTACAATAAAAGTTACAATCCCTAATTTTGTTCTAAGTCCTAAATCTAAGCAATTTATAACAGTAATTTGAAAAACCTAAAATCAACCCTATAAATACAAGCCTGGAATACAGAAACAAAGGGAGGAATTTCTAAGAACAGAAACAAGAAGGATCGAGAAGAAGAGCGCATAAAAGATAACCCCAATTTGTTGAAGAACGGAGAGGACATCGATTAGGGTTTCAACATCTGAAACCCTAATCTCATTGTTGCCAAGCCTTCATAGCCTCCGTTGAACATTATCACCGGATCTCTGTCTTCACACCATCATAGAACCTGTAAATCAAAGGGAGAAGAGGGGTTAGCAGATCGGACAAAAGCTCGGAAGTCCGAAATCGAAATAGCAAAAGGGGTAAAAACTCAGCTCTCTCTTTTATGGTTCTTGTATTTGGGTTTTGATGGGTGGTTGTAATCAAAGGGTACCATGTTGTGTTTAGCCTGCCGCCGCGGAGAGCTTAGGTTTAGGGTTTGAGAAGATAGAGGAAAGGGTTGTATGAAGGAGAGAGGAAACGATACAGTAAACAAAATGAAAATAAAATGTTCAACAAAATTTTATATTCAGTAATGATCCAATGTCCGCGCGTTCACCATAATAACATGCACCTTTTAATTTTATCCATTTCATCATCAGTGGACGACCGTGAGGCCAAGTCCACCATAGGCCCATGCGCCCTCGTAACACACAATCACTCAGGCCCCTTCGTGAACGCGTTTGGGCCAAGCCCAATTCTAACTACACCACCTTTTTTCTCTTTACTAAAATGCAGCAAATGACACACCCCCACCTCTAGGCCCAGTTCAATATCTGAACTTGGGCCCAGCTTCTAAGAACACCCCCTGTTTTACTCATTAGTTCAATTATGAATCCCCAGGCTTATTGATCCTGAATTCAATATCTGAATTCAGGCCCTGACTCTTCACACCCCTATCTTTTACTAGTTCAACTAAAAACACACCCCCTACAAAATAATTAATATTTCTTTTTTATTTAATTATTCTATTTTTTTATTATTATTATTATTATTATTTTCTTTCTATAATTATTATATATTTAATTTTTATACTTTATTTTTTTAAATTCTTATTTTTCACATACTTTTATTTATCATCATATTATTAATTATTATTATCATTTAAATAACTCTTTTATGTAAAAAACTTATGTATACTTTTTATATTATCTTGCACTAAAATATTTCTAATCATGCATTAATCAAGAAATTTCATAATTAATATGATAAAAAAATATTCAACAAATCTTAAATTTATTTTTCGCAATAAACTAATCTAAACAAATAACTTTTGCAAAAGAGTTCCAAATATATTTTTACTAATCATGCATTTAGTCCAAAATTCCGCAATCTCTACACGCGGTCAAAATGCGATGCAATTCAAAATACTTTTGCAACCCTTAAAAAACACAAACCCATACGAACTACGAATTGGGACTCTGATTCCTCCTACGAGGATACGTAGGCATACAACAAAAAATCGTGGCGAGTTCCCCTATTAAAAATTAAAACACTGTTGTTGTACCCCAATTTTTTCCCCTAAGATCCCTTCATCATACCATATTGTTTCAATCACCACAAAATCACATTAGGGATTTTGGTTCTTCTCCTTATCCTTATCCTTGCTCTTTTGAGGAGTCCCCAAGCACCTTGATTTGTTTCCTTTTGTGATCATAGATGTTGTACTTTGATTTTTCTCTCTAATTAACAAAATGCAATGTTGGTTTGTCTCACTTGTTGATAATGTAGGTAAAGGCAATGAGGATTAGGAAGTTGTATCATGGGTTCATGAGTTTATTTCCATGCCCTAGTCAAAGCTTGAGAGACTCAAACCTCACCAATGAAGTTGTTTTGAAGTTGGTATGGAAGTAGTTTTGGTGGCCATGAGTCCTCATCCCAATCCTAAACAAATTCTATTCACAAAGGAAGAATATGGGCACAAAAAGTTTGTTCAAACTTGGCAAAGTTCCACCAAGCTTTCTCTTGATCTAGAAGCTAGGGTTTTGGACTTCAGAGGGGCATATCTTGCTCATATTTTGATATTTTTGAGTGATTCCAAAAGCATTCTTCTCTTCAAATAGTTGCTAACAAATCACTTCAAAAGTTCCAAAGAGTTTTCATGTGGAAGGAACTTAGTGAAGAAGAAAGATTACAAGTCACCCAGATGAATCCCCAATTTTCCATATGTGACTTCAAATGGTCATAACTTGGTCAATTTTTATCACCTTGGTCCCATTATTTTTTCATGATGATCCTAAAGATGTGTACTTCATGCCTTCTTTTATGAGCAGAGTGAGAAAATGTATGGAAGTTGCCTTGAGAATGCAAAATATTATAGGTCATTTCATGATTTTTGGCTAATTTCAACAAGTCATAACTTGCTCAATTTTTGGAGATTTTGATTGGTTCAAATTGAAAAATGTCATTCAAGAGGTTTACTTCATTCCATATTTTTTGATCAAGAGCAAATTCTAGGTGCAAGGCCATGTTTGGATGCAAGAGATTATGTGTCATTTTTTAAGAAGAATTTGAAATATTTCTAAGTATGGAAAGTCAACTCTTTTTCTTTAACTTTGACTCCATGTAACTTTCAGCTCAAGCATCCATTTGATTCCATTCTTTTTCCATTGCAAAGCTTGTTACCTCATCTTTCCAAATCATCAAGAATTTTGCCCTAAGACTCCTTGAGGTGGAAATGCCATTGGAATGAACTTGGTAACTTGAAACTGAAGTTTCACTATAAGTCAGAATTTGAAATCCATGTTTTGGCCTTTAAACATCAAATTAGCACGCGTTTGTGATCTAAACATGTTTAACCAAGTTTCCAAAGTGGATTAGAGCCTTGAAACACAAGGATTTGATGAGTTTTGATGCAAATCAGATCACACTTTGCTCGTGTATCAGGTTCACACGATTTCCCTCCAATTTACATCATTCCACACGCTTGAGCATTCCATTTGATTCCCTATAAATAGAGGGTCATCCCCCATTCAATTTCCTAAGCTTAGATAGCCAGAATCACCCTGCCAAACTTGCTTCACAACTCAGAATTCAGCTACTTCGAATCCTATTCTCAAGCCTTTTTCAATCCATTTTCTCTATCAATTCACCTTCCTTGATCTTCCCTGAACCTAACCATACAATTACATTCAAGAATCGTGCCCTACATTGCTCCATAGAAGTCCAGTTTCAGAGCTCTGCAACTGAACTTCAATAGGTAGATTCCTTCATCAATTCTTCAAAACATTGGTATCATTGTGTTGCTCTCATTTCCCTGGTTCTAGTCGCAACATTCACTTTCATCTGGAAGCGCATTTTGACCATGAATTTCCAAATCCCCTTTTAAAACTTTCTTTCCAAATTGCTTGAGTTACAGTTTATATGAATTAGGCGCGAATGTGTGGTTGTCTTCGTCTTGAAGAGACGAAGCGAATGACATATGTCTGAGCTTCTGATTTTACAGTTTGAGAGACCTGCAATTCGTGAGGTTAGAGGTTGAAGATGACCAACGTGTCACCTTCTAACCAAATAAAGCGTGCCATTTGTATTTTTTGAATTTCTGATTTTACATTTGATTCAGTGCTTTATTCAGTAAAGACCATGATATGCACAACGCGGCAAATCCTTTGGATTTGATTACTAACGCGTTTTGACTCTCATCCAATGGTCCACATCTTTTTCTTTTATTTTCTTTTTCTTATTTTTATATTTTAATTGTTTTAAATTTCAAAAAATCATAGAAAATTCATTTTTAGTCCAAAAAATCTGAAAAAGTTATGAAAAATATTTTTGATTATTCTCTTTCTGATTTTTATTTTTTCACAATTTATTTTTGTGTTTTGGTATTTTTTTATGAATTTTACACTTATTTTATTTGTTAAAAATGTTTAAAAATACTTTTACACATTTTTAAAATCTGAAAAAATTATGGAATGATCCAATGATATTGTGACAAATATTGGTGACCTTATTTTATTTTTGTTTCTGACTTTACTATTTTTTACCATTTTTGTTTATTTCACCCATTTATTTTTATTTTTAAAAATAGTTTCTGACTTTTAAAAATTCCCAAATTTTTTGTAAAATTACTTGGCCCCTTTTCTGATTTTTCTATGGTCTTAATTTTAATTTCTTGATTAATTTGAATATAATTGGTATTTTCCTCATTATTTCCTTTTTTAAACCTTTTAATACATATATTAAATGTGATATTACTTTGTGATTATTTTCTGGCTGTCTTGGGTTGATTTTTTGATCATAGCTTTATTAATATCATTAGATCCATGGTGTTGAGTTTAACTCCACAAAAATGGATGAATGATTTTAATAATAGTTTGATTAAATATTAATCCAAATGTTGTTTTTTCTATTTACCCAAATTCCTATTCATCTTTTCCCTTTCTAATTGCACTAAATCTTGATAGAGCATGATCTCTATATCATGTCTCAAAACAAATGGTGCATAGATTTCTATTGACCGGCCTCAAAATAGGTGCGATTTCTATATAAGTCCACTTACGATTGCTTAACATAGCGCTAAATTTTGTCTCGATTCAAATAAATGATCATTCGTGGCCCAAACTTATAATTGCAAGCCCAAGTATGTTAATTTGATCTCTTTGATCCAATAACCTTGAGATTCATTATGTGGAGGCTTTGGTTCTGCCAATCCTCTAATGGATCTACAACAATTTTGGTCAATGTGGATCACTTTAACATCGTTGATCATTAAATGGTACTTATGAGAATTCTATATGGATGATATACTTGGCAAAAAGCAAATGCAACTTGTTGTGTGGAGGCTTTGGTTCTACCAATCCTCTAATGAGTTCCAAATGCAAGTTTCAAGATGATCATCCAACTAACCACTAATTATTGACTTGTTTTACCTTATGCTTTCATTCTTTTTTATGTTTTATGTACTATTTACTTTTAGTATTTTTCATTTCATGCTATTTTTATCTTTTCTCATTTGAGCATTTATTTCCTTGTCATTTTTACTTTGCTCACTTGAGCTTTTCTTTTCCTTTCTAAAAATACTTAATAACCAACTCAAACCCTAAAAAACTCTTAATGGCACTTGGACTATTTGGTTACTATCCTTGGCATGGTGGAGCAATGGACTTTTCTTGGACTTAGGATTAGAAACCTTGGCCTATCTTGGAGACCTTGTGATTTTATCTGATTATTGTGTCTGGAGCTCTTGAGGTTTACCTCAAGACATTGGGTTGCTTGTTTGTTTTTTTTTGTGTGCAGGTTTTTATGATTACATCCTCTGTTTGTAATCTGGAATTCACCTGTATACAGCCGTTACTCTGTCCAATTTTTGTGAAGACTTAGTACACTTGAAGAGGTCTAGTATCTTTGCTTGCTTGGTTTCAATCCAAATAATGGGAATTTTATCTTGCCTCTTAATGTCAAGCTTTGGCTTCTTGTTGGTTAGATGGTCCTTATCCTTAGCTTTTACCTTATGCTTTAGGATAGCCTCTTCTACTCCTCCCATCTTCTTTAATTTCAAAAATCTTCTCTCTCCTTTTTAAACTCTTCTTGTTTCTAAACTTGAAACACTTTCATAATAAACTTGGACTTAGGTCCATTCATTTCCAAAAAAAAATTTTCATCAATAAACTTTAATCAATTTAATAATACTTTGACACTTTTTTATGAGAAGACTAAAAGTCAATCAATCTCATTTCTAACCATTTTGCCACTTTGGTTTTTTATCTTTAAAACTTTTTCTCAAGGTTAGACTCCTGTCAATCCTTGTAGTGATGCAAACAACTATAATTCTACAAGATATAGTGAAGAGAGATATTTTCCACTTGGGTGTTGAGTGAGGCATTGTTGATTTTAAAATCCAGGCCATATCCTCCACTTTGAGATGATGCAAATTCTCCTTGCTCATGATTGTGGGTAGTAAGTATGTTTTCCACACGGACAATGACAATGATGTCTTATCTCTTAAAATTAACCAACACACTTGTGTTTTAAGATTTTTAAAGAGGAACTACGTGTACCCTAATCCCCTATTGCATGAAAGGCGGTACGCAGGCACTAAAGGTTCACAACCGCGACGGGTGCAAAAAATCATAAAAAGATATTTCTTTTCTCACCTCTACCATCCATTTTATATACAACACATTTTATATAGCCAACATATACAGATTTTTCAAAGAGGCTCATGCGAAGTACCGTAGATGTTTAGGGTGCTAATACCTTCCCTTTGCATAACTAACCCCCTTACCTTGAATCTTTCCCCCTTTTTGGGTTATTCGCTCTTTTCCCATTCCTTTGGAAACAATAAAGCACGGTGGTGATTTTTATTTTGATTTGTATAAAGTCTAGTCAATCCAATGGCTTAGTCTTGAACATTTCTACCGCTACACTTGTTTAACCTGAAACCTAAACCTAAACCTAGTATCCTTAAGAATAAGGTAGATGAAAGGTGCCTAACACCTTCCTTTCATCTAATAGAGTCTGAAACTTAGAATCTCCGTCTTTGCGAATTAGGGTTTCCTATTAGATGCCCTTACTTAGGATAAAAACTAGTAGTGGAAACTCTTGATTTTAAATCCAGTCGCAACAGGACGACCGGGTCGGGATGGTCAAGAGAGACCAAGGATTAGACAGGAAATGCTACAAGGATATCCTGAAGTTAAAAAAGGTACAATTCAAAGGGCCCAGACGATCCAATGTGTTGAAAATCAACATGATTAACATAAATCCTCGAGATGATACACATGAAGAAAGCATTTATCCTAATGATGAAACAAAGAAAGTCCAGATCGGCACCACGCCATCCGAGGTAACTTACACTGGATGCAATCTTTCTCGAGAAGAAGAAACAAAGATCCTGGAGCTATTGAAAGAAAATGTATACCTATTTGCTTAGAGGCTGTCAGATATGCCGAGATAGATCCAAACTTCATGTGCCACAACCTAGCCTTGAATATGAATACCAAACCGGTATCTTAGAGGAAAAGGAAGTGTGGAGAAGAAAAGAAGAAGGCCATAAAAGACGAGGTTGAGAAGTTACTCGATGCCGGTTTCATCAAAGAAGTCAAATGCCCTACCTGACAGGCTAATATGGTAATGGTCAAGAAGAAGACAGGAAAGTGGCGCATGTGCGCCAACTTCACAAATCTCAAAAAAGTGTGTCCCAAGGACTCATACCCGCTACCACAAATAGATCGACTCATCGACGATACCTTAGGGTACAAGCTCCTTAACTTCATGGATTCTTACTCGGGTTATAATCAGATCCGCATGAGCCTAGCAGATGCGCCAAAGACCGCCTTCATGATAGACCAAATCAACTATTATTATGAAGTGATGATGTTCGGTCTGAAGAACACGAGAGCCACCTACCCGCGGTTAATGGATAAGGTATTTTCCACTAAAATCGGCTGGAACTTGAAGGTATATGTAGATGACATGGTCGTCAAAACCATTGTTGAAAAATGAAACGTAACATACTTGAAAGAAACGTTCACGTACATATGGTAGTACAACATGAGGCTTAACCCAGACAAATGTATCTTTAGAGTTCAAGCCGACAAGTTCCTGGGGTTCATGCTCACAAACTGGGGAATAGAAGCCAACCCGAACAATTGTTAAGAAATGATAGATATGCATAATCCATCTTCAAAAAAGGAAGTATAACAACTGACAGGAAGATTGGCCGCCTTGTCCAGATTCCTATCATGGTCAGGGGATAGGGCAATCCACTTCTTTGTAGCCCTCAGGAAGTCATTAGATTTCAAAGAGTAAAACACTTTCTATCCTCTTTATTGATTCTGAAGAGACCTAAAGAGAATGCACCCTTGAAGAGACCTTTGAAAAATCTATAAGCTCAGTACTCATCCGAGAAGGAAAAGAGGGGGAAGACTGGTATACTTTGTTAGAAAGGTTCTGAAAGGAGCCGAGCTACGATACCAGAAGATTGAAAATTTTGCGCTGGCATTGATTATGACCGCCCATAATTTAAGAAATTACTTCCAGGGTCATCCAATAATCATGACAACTAATTACCCTATCAAGCAGATATTGAAGAAGCCAGATCTGGCCGGCGGGATGGTTACGTGGGCAGTAGAATTGTCAAAGTATGATATGGAGTTTACCCCGAAAATCGCCATCAAGTCATAGTCATTAGCTGACATTATGGTGGAACTAAGCGACCTGGTACCCGAAAAAAATACGAGCAGGTGGATCCTTCACGTTGACGGTTCATCTAACCTTAAAGGAAGTAAGGTCGGGGTCGTCCTCGAAGGACCCAACAATTTTACGCTGGAATACTCTTTGAGCTTCAACTTTTAGACTAGAAATAACCAAGAAGAATACGAAGCCCTCATAGAAGGGATGAAATTGGCTAGGGATGCGGGAGTCACCCATCTAACCGCTAACACTGATTCTCAATTAATTGCAGGGCAGGTGAAAAGAGAGTAGAAGACAAGGGACTCAACACTGTTGAAATATCTCCAGATAGCGCAGGGGGTGTAAAAAATATTTGAAGAATTTGAGATTAATTACATCCCTAGGGAAGAGAACATACAGTCCGATGTACTAGCCCAACTTGCCAGTACCAAAGGACCAGGGTTAAATAAAACTGTGATACAAGAGATCTTAGAAAATTCAGACATCGATCAAGAAGAGACCATGTCGATCAAGAATGTCACCGACTGAATGGCCTCAATAATCTAATACCTAACACAGGGAACCTTTCCAGAAGATGCCAACGAAGCTAGGCGCATAAAGAAGGTATACACTCGCTGTTGTACCCCAAAATTTGCCCTCCCATATTTCTCAAAATATTTCAAGAAAAATTCACAAGTCCAACCCGGCGCGTCATATTCAGGTATTCTTTCGCCAAGATATCTCTGATAACATATTCTCAAATTCAAGTTTGGCTTAAGAGTCAATTCTTTAAAGAAGGTATCCGAATGTGTGAGTTTTCTCGAAGAAATATGGTGAAAAAAGTGTGCTGAAAATGCAGTTTTTACGCGCTAAAAAATTCATAACTTGAAGATCGTGGCTCGTTTTGAACCCGTTCCGGTGGCCAAAATTCCGTCTTGACATTATCTACGTTTTCATCTCTCACGGCTGGAAGCCAATTTCGATCAGAAGGTCTTCAAAAATGTGGATTTATCAAGTATTTTCGTGCAGAAAATTTGTGACAGAAGTTTATTTGCGTCATGTTCAGAAAATCATAACTTGGTCGATTTTCATCGTATCGAGCTGGTTCCAGCGCCAAAATTTCACAAATTGAGTTGGCTACATTTTCACAGAAGGTATTGAGTTCAAAAGGTATTCAAAAGGCCTTCGTTTTTTGCTCAGAGTGCGTGACACGCTAAAAATCCTGAATGCTGAATATTATTTCATCTGAGCCGAAACTTCGAAAATTCATAACTCGGTCAATTTTTATCGGATTGGACTCATATTTTTACACAAGGTCACTGACTCATAGATCTACAACTTTGCTTCAAAAGTCGAGACCAAATTATGCACCAATCAATACCAGTTTTTTATTGAAGAACGTGTCGGAGTCGACACTGGAGCCCAAAATAAGTTTGTCTGAGCTGAAACTTCAAAAATTCATAACTAATTCACCGTTTATTCGATTTAGTCGATTTTCGGACAGGAGTTAGTTCTCGATATCGGCTACATTTTGTTTTCACATTTCAACTTCAAAAAATGCACTTAAGTCCCTACGATTTAGCCTGGAAAGTGACGAATTCAAGTGAATATTGGAGGCCCAATTGCACATTCAAAGCCCATTTGCTTTACCCTAATTTCCATTATATAATCACCTTCTTTTCACACAAACCAAAGAGGAGAAAAAGAGAGAAAAAACCTTTCCACAACACTGTTAGAATATCAAACTCTTTCAAGAACCCTAAAACCTTGAAATTCTTATTACAAATCCCTCTCTCACTACAAACAAGCCATCACAGTTACAAACCAACACCTCACTACTTCTTCAGTAAGGATAAGGCTGGCTTGATCTCCGTGATCCTAATTTTCCAGTAAGGCATAAAAGCATTCAGGTCACTAATTTTTCAGTAAGGGTAAGATTGATTTGATCTCCATGATCAAAAGGGTATAATCATTCATACATGTCATATTGTGCCTAAACATTAAATTTCTTCATATGTTGGTTTTATTTGAATTTTTATGATTTTATTTAATGTGTTCGTGAGATTCAACACTGCAGATTTAGACATGATCCCATGCAGGTTCATTAAGGAACGTTGAGGCCAAAAGCCAAATGGCCAAAAGCCAAAAGGCCAAAAGCCAAAAGCCAAATGGCCACAGTAGAAAAACTTATGCATGACACCAATACATGGCGAGACAGACATCCTAGAAGATTAAGGAACGTTGAGGCCAAAACGCAAATGGCCAAAAGCCAAAAGCCAAATGGCCAAAGTAGAACAACTTATGCATGATGAGGCCAGAACACAAATGGCCAAACCACTCCAATTCACCTCCAAAAAGGGGACAGAAACCCCCCAAGGTATTGTATTTTCTTTCTTTTCCTTATTTTTTTTATTTCAATTATTTCTTTTTTTTAATTAATTCCTTTAATTTAACTTATTTTCATAAAATATAAAAAATAGTAAAAAAACAGAAAAGTCATAAAAATCAAAATATATTTATTTAATTAATATTTTTTTGTAAATAAATTTCACTAATAATTAATTAATTATTTTTATAAATCAAAATTGCATGTAAATAATTAGATTAATTTTAGGTTTAATTTTAACATGTTTTTCTTAATAAATAAAAAAAATTAGAATTAGGGTTAATATTTTAATTTCAATTAATTCAATTATTTTCATAAAAATACATAAAAAACATAAATACAAAAATCTCAAAATAATTTCTTTTTTCATTCTTATTTCATTAGTTTAATCATTTAATTTAATTTCATTAAAAAGGGTCCAACGCCCTCGTTTCCAATTTTAATTCCTATTCGCGCATTTTTATTTATTTTATTTTCTTATAAATATTTATGTAACTCTCCCAAAGCCTTGTAAACTTAAGTTCTCGCACTTTATTTTATTTCTTTATTTACTTTCCGTCAAATCGGGTCCTGGATTTTAATTTTGGCGATGTGGACCCGCGCCTTTGTAATAGTTTAGGAACTTTATATTTCTCGCAATTTTTAACTATTAATAATGACATGCAAGAATGAATGACAAAAATAAAAACAAACGCTAGATCACCAATAACATGACAAGACAAAATAACTAAAAATGACACACAAATCACACACCACCCCTAGGGTACGCCTCACTGTTGCCTTGCCTCGAAAGGTGATCGTCGAGTAGAGGATGTCTTAGTAAGTCCTCATGATCCGGGAACCTGGCATGAGGGTAGCTTCTAAGGTGTCTTCCCATTGCTCCGGTGATCACCATGTCCCAAACCTCGAATTGACCCGAACACCTCCAACGGTGGTGCTACCTACCTCTCAATGGTGGGATGGCACTACTTTAAAGGACATCTACACAGACGAATTCCTTAGGGTAGGTAGGTTCTCGTAGATACTTGCTCTAAATTGCAAAACAAAATTCAAAAATACTTTTCACACCGACACCTTTTCAAAAGCTTTCGAAAGAAATTTTTCAAACACTCTTGAGGACCGATACAAGAGTCGAACTGAAATTTTCAAAGAAACTTTTAAAAACCCACAGTTGAAAAGCAAGCAAACCATTTTTGAAAACACAAATGAGCAAGTATCTAAGAGCCCATGGATAACCATGGATAGAAAGGGTGCTAACACCTTCCCTTTCAATAACCTACCTCCCGAACCGAGAGCAATCTCTTTAAGGAATTTTTCTGTGCTTTTGTCCTTTCCATTTGGAGAAAATAAAAGACGGTGGCGACTCTTGCTTACCGTGACATTTCGCGAACCAGCGTTAAACAGTCAGTTCCAGATCCACCGATCACAGAACTGGCGACTCTGCTGGGGACTTAACTTAAAGTGAGGTGTACCTTAGGGTTAGTTCATAACTGTGTTTTCAATTGTATTGACTTGTCTGTTTTAAATTTGTGGGTTGCATGGGAGTTACATAGATCCTAACCCGGATCTGGGGATACCCTGTTTAGGTAGCATAAGCTGTGAGGGACCTGTCCGGCGTAGACCGACACGGGTGAAACAGTGGCTACGTTGGTGTGGCACCTTGGTCTGTACCGATATCCCTTGTGTTGCAACGAGGAGAATATGGGTCTTCTAAGGAGTCATTAAGCACTAACAACCTTAGAACCTTAAATGACCCAACTTGGCCAATAGAACAGTAGCAGTATGCTACGCCCATTGAGGCTAAACTCTCGTGATGGTTCTGGCTGCAAGAAAAGATTGTGATGCTGGAGTTATGACCGATTGAGGGTAGTCAATGATATTGGGATCCTCTAAGAACCCGGTTACTTTGATAGGACAGGTATGAACCAACAAACTTCAAGAGGGTAATACCTAGACCTCATGCTGGCCTAAACTCTAAGGGCTTCTCTTGTGTGACTTGTGTGCCTTCGTACTTGACTACTTGCATGCTTGTTATCTGACACATGAACTACTTGCAGGTTTTGTTTATAGTCCTTAATTGGGACTCATAACAGGGTTTACTAAGTTTCTTGCAGGTTTTGTTTATAGTCCTTAATTGGGACTCATAACAAGAGTGTACTAAGTTTCTTGCAGGTTTTGTTTATAGTCCTTAATTGGGACTCATAACAGGGTATACTAAGTTTCTTACAGGTTTTGGTTTGCAGTCCTTAATTAGGACTCATAACAGGGTTTACCGAGTTTCTTGCGGGTTTTGTTTTTTAGTCCTTAACTGGGACTCATGACAGGTTTTACTTGAGTTTCTTGCAGGTTTCTGTTTATAGTCCTTAATAAGGGCTCATAACAGGGTTTATTCATATTACACCATGCATCATGACATCATACCATTGCATACATCCTAACCCATTTCAAGGATCTCAAGGGCTTGTGATGCAGGTCATGATGAATCAAACATCTAGCAAGGGGCAAAGAGGATTTATTTTCCTCTAGCCAAAGTTGTCAGAGGCTATGACCCACTGGATATGGTGAGCCTTTGACCCTTGAAAAAGGACTCTCAACAAATATGAAGTTCCTTCAATCAAGCTACCGGATCCCAGCTCTAACAAATTTCTTGTTTACCCCGCGAGATCCTTGAAAACATTGCATGCATATCATACATATCATTGCATAACAGGTACCCTTGTTGCAGGTCACTTACTCTCCCTGCTGTTTATTTCAGCCATGGCTTCCCAACAAGATAACCAGGACCTCCACACTCAAGAGACTCAGTTCAAAGAGATCTTCCGAAGCCTATCCAAGGGGCAGGAAGAGTTGAGGACACTCCTCATGGGGAATCTGATCAGAAAGAGTCCTGAAGATGACAAGGACGAACAGCTGAAACGTCTACAAGCTGAGGTAGACACATTGAAAACCCAGATGCTGGGGCAAAGGGCACTCATTCAAGGTTTAGCTCAGGAGCAAGGATAGCTGAGGGCCATGATCAGTCAGCTTCATCAAGACATGAAGCAACCAGCCCGAGTCAGGGACCCAGTCAATAATCAACTTCCCAGAAGTCAAAGGTTTAGGCCTCTCCAAGCTGCTATTACTTCACAGGTCCAACAATGAGCTCGCCCAGAACAACGGGCTGATCAGAGCAAACCAGACAAGCCTAAAAGGCAGTTCACCAAGATCAACATGTCGCCGGATCAAGCACTACAAAAAATGTTGGAGGCTGGGCTGATCACCTTAAGGGCTCCTCTCCGGAATCCAAACACTTCTGCTCCTAACTATCATCCCAACGATAGGTACGCATACCATTCTGATAGCCCGGGGCATACTACGGACAACTGCTGGCCTCTCAAAAACAAGATTCAAGACCTGATCGACGCTGGAGAGATTCAGTTTGAAGTACCTGAGACTCCGAACATAATCACTGCCCCCTTGCCAAATCATGGCTAGGATTGAGAAATTTTTGTTCATTCGAATGTTCAAGTCGCAATTTTCTTTTGTTCAAACATTTACTCATGTTAAACATTGTTATTTCATTAATGCATCGCATATGTCTGTTCTGAAACAATATATTCGTATTCACTAAATGCAAATTATTTTCATATTTTTTCTGATGTCAACTCTTGATCTAAAATTCTAAGCCTCTTGAGGGAGGATGACGAAAACGATACCATAATCTACAGTATGCTTTTGAACAGACCCTGCTGATGAGGTACAGGCATTGTTTCAATCCCTAAACACTGGAGTTATAAGGAAGATAATCCCTCGTCAACCCCTTTGAGCCAAAGAAGTAGGAGTTTTTTCTTTTCGAAATTTAAAACCCTTAATCATAACCTGGGGCAGGGTAGTCTCTCAGTTGATCCAAGTGCATAACGAATGGCACCAAAAAGGTCCTTACAAAACAAAGGAAGACAGTGATGGTTCCGAATGATCAATAAAGAAAGGCAGTCATTATCTCAAAAAATAAAAAACCATTAAGTCAAAACCCATGAAGGAGACTTACAAAACTGGGGCATCCCGCTGACTGTAATTCCAAAAAAAGGAAACAGTTCAGGCAAAAAAGAAAGGGATAACAAAAAAGAAAGAGGTCTTATAAACCCTCAACAAAAAGGAAATGACTACCCATTCAAAATAAATCATCAATATCCGAATCATCACCGGAAAATCAGAGCAAAGACTCAAACAAGGTCTAACGTATGATCAACTGAGTTTAGGTTTGGAGAACATCACGAAGAGCGGGTGGGTACAAGAGCCTTTATCCTTTGTTTCTTAAACCGTGAACCAGGCCACGTTATAACCCTTAAAAGTCCTAGCTGAAGCATGGGTTAGTTCGAAAGCATACTGTGCCGAAAGGTATCCTGACTCCTTAAGGCTTACAGTAAATACGGAGTTGACATCACGTTTTACAAACAATCACTTGTTTTATGAGAAAGAATGAATTTTCAAAATCTTCAAGACAGACATAAGCTTTGCATTTTTAATATAACTCTGTTTGCATATGACTTTTTGCTTGAACAACAGGGAAATTCGCACGATGAATACCTAGTGAACAAAAGCACTTCCAATCAAGGGGCAGACATGACTATTGTCCATCATCTGGGGCAGTTAAGTCAAGATTCGGAGAATCTCTCAAAAAAGCCTATCAGCCTGGGGCAGATCTCCGCCTGAGTCACTTGGGGCATTCCAACAAGGAATCTTGCCTGATCAAATACCTTCTGGTGGCATGACAAAACACTTCTAACAGGGGCAACTCCCTACATTCTGAGAGCATGGACATAGTCGAAAAAAATACTACGTACAATCAAAGACCCGCTAGGTTGACATACCTAGGCAAAAATTAGGGCTTCCCGGCGAACCAAAAGGGTTCGGGAAAAATGAAGGGATGAAATGAAAAAAATCTGTACACCCGGCAAGTCGAAAACCTGAAAAGGCGGCTTGGGCAAAAATGGGTATCCCGGTGGACTGAAAACCCGAAAGGGCGGTCCAGGCAAAAATTAGGGATCAAAGCGTACGACTATGTCCTATCATCTTGTCACCTGCCTACCTGAAGAAGGTTTGACCCTCAACAATTATCAGCATCCCATAGGTGCCTCCCCCATAGAAACAGGGGCAATAATGGGTGGTCTAAGCAATCTGATTGTTCTGCCCTCCAAGGTATCAAGGTAGGTTCGACTAAAGAACACAACCAGTATGTCTTAATTCCCCAGAGAGTGAGCCAGCAAGCAGTATACTCCCCTCAAGCAAAGCAGTTATCAACCTTAAGGAAGTTGGGTATCCTCCCGCAGATCTCAACCTTCCCCAGCAGCATATAGTCTTAACAAGCATCCCCGGCAGTCTTGATCTAAAGATTGTTCCCCGGCGGTATATCAAAACATTCAATGGAGTCACTTCCCCGATACAGTTCAATACTTCCCCAGGAGAGTCCAATCCAGTTCCCCAAGAAAGTTGGAATTCATCTCCCCAAGCAGTAAGCTTATCCCTAGTAGATTCTGGAAGCTTACCCTCGCAGAGTGCGAACGCGTCTCCCGGCTTTATTCAAAGAGTTATTTCCTTACTAGGATATAACTGGGTTATCCGCATCCATAAGCCACGAAAAGAGCGTCCTCGACGAAGTCTTCTTATCCCCAGCAAGTTATTATCAACACTCAGCAAAGTATCTCTCTCCCCACAGAGTATTGCTTCCCAGCAAGATCGTTAGGGTACTTTTCTCCCCACAGAGTATTTATCCCCAACAAGATTGTTAGAGTACTTTTCTCCCCGCAGAGTAATTCATTCGCCAAGTTTATTCCCCAACGGAGTTATCTTCTCCTACCGGTATTCTTGCAACTATCATCCCCAGCGGAAGCAAAAATCTATTCTTCAACATCAGCCCAGGAGTGACTTCCCGGCACCCGTCAAGGATTTATTTTCCTAAGACAAAAGATACATTCATAAACATCGCATTCCCATACATTATAGCATGCATATACGCATCATATCTTACAATCTCATTTATGTTGAGAACATCATTGCTTGATCCATATCATGCATCGCATATGACTGACCTTTACCTTTCAGGAAAGATCCAGTTAAGTTCTCAAGCTACATTCCAAGACCTTGTCTGGTTCAGTTAAATCGACTCCCAAAGATTTTCCTGGTTATTATCCAGTCAAAGGCGTTCTCTGGTCTAGTTAAACCGACTCCTAAAGGTTTTTCTTTTGAAGACTCAGTTGAAGACTCCAAAGACCTTGTCTGGTTCAGTTAAATCGACTCCAAAGATTTTCCTGGTTATTATCCAGTCAAAGGCGTTCTCTGGTCTAGTTAAACCGACTCCTAAAGGTTTTTCTTTTGAAGACTCAGTTGAAGACTCCAAAGACCTTGTCTGGTTCAGTTAAATCGACTCCAAAGATTTTCCTGGTTATTATCCAGTCAAAGGCGTTCTCTGGTCTAGTTAAACCGACTCCTAAAGGTTTTTCTTTTGAAGACTCCAAAGACCTTGTCTGGTTCAGTTAAATCGACTCCAAATATTTTCCTGGTTATTATCCAGTCAAAGGCGTTCTCTGGTCTAGTTAAACCGACTCCTAAAGGTTTTTCTTTTGAAGACTCAGTTAAAGACTCCAAAGACCTTGTCTGGTTCAGTTAAATCGACTCCAAAGATTTTCCTGGTTATTATCCAGTCAAAGGCGTTCTCTGGTCTAGTTAAACCGACTCCTAAAGGTTTTTCTTTTGAAGACTCAGTTGAAGACTCCAAACACCTTGTCTGGTTCAGTTAAATCGACTCCAAAGATTTTCCTGGTTATTATCCAGTCAAAGGCGTTCTCTGGTCTAGTTAAACCGACTCCTAAAGGTTTTTCTTTTGAAGACTCAGTTGAAGACTCCAAAGACCTTGTCTGGTTCAGTTAAATCGACTCCAAAGATTTTCCTGGTTATTATCCAGTCAAAGGCGTTCTCTGGTCTAGTTAAACCGACTCCTAAAGGTTTTTCTTTTGAAGACTCAGTTGAAGACTCCAAAGACCTTCTCTGGTTCAGTCAGATCGACTCCAAAGATCTCCCTGTCTCTTATCCAGTTGAAGACATTCAAGACCTAGACCGGTTCAGTTAATCGACTCCAAAGATTTCTTATCCAGTCCAAGGCCTTCTCTAGTCCAGCTAAATCGACCCCAAACAGCTTTTTCTGATGAAGACTCAGTAGAAGTTATCTAAGGTTTTTCTCAATGTTTGCTTTTGAGATTATAATTTCCTATGGTTCTCTCCCCGATGCTGCGGAGACGATAATTCCATTCCAGGTTTTTCTCAATGTTTGCTTTTGAGATTATAATTTCCTATGGTTCTCTCCCCGATGCTGCGGAGACGATAATTCCATTCCAGGTTTTTCTCAATGTTTGCTTTTGAGATTATAATTTCCTATGGTTCTCTCCCCAATGCTGCGGAGACGATAATTCCATCCAAGGTTTTTCTCAATGATTGCTTTTGAGATTATAATTTCCTATGGTTCTCTCCCCATTGCTGCGGAGACGATAATTCCATCCAAGGTTTTTCTCAATGATTGCTATTGAGACTGTAATTGCCTATGGTTCTCTCCCCGATCCTGCGGAGATGATAATTCCATCCAAGGTTTTCCCAATGATTGCTATTGAGGTTGTAATCGCCTATGGTTCTCTCCCCGATCCTGCGGAGGTGGTAATCCCAGGCTTCGTTCAACGATTGCTGTTGAAGTTGAAGTTATCCAAGACTCTCTCAATGTTTGCTGTTGAGGTGGTAATCGCCTATGGTTCTCTCCCCGATACTGCGGAGTTGGTAATCCCAGGCTTCTCTCAACGATTGCTGTTGAAGTTGAAGTTATCCAAGATTCTCTCAATGATTGCTATTGAGGTTGTAATCGCCTATGGTTCTCTCCCCGATACTGCGGAGATGATAATTCCATCCAAGGTTTTCCCAATGATTGCTATTGAGGTTGTAATCGCCTATGGTTCTCTCCCCGATCCTGCGGAGGTGGTAATCCCAGGCTTCGCTCAACGATTGCTGTTGAAGTTAAAGTTATCCAAGACTCTCTCAATGTTTGCTGTTGAGGTGGTAATCGCCTATGGTTCTCTCCCCGATCCTGCGGAGGTGGTAATCCCAGATTTCGCTCAACGATTGCTGTTGAAGTTGAAGTTATCCAAGGTTCTCTCAATGTTTCCTGCGGAGGTAGTAATCATCCCAAGATTTTCTCAACGATTGCTGTTGAGAATAAAGTCATCCAAGGTTCTCTCACCGTTCCTGTTGAGGTAGTAACCATCCCTGGTTCATTCATCACCGTTTGAAGCTCCAGATCCAGCTCCTGTAACCAGTCAGGACACATCTACACAAAGAATTTGAAGACCAGCTCCCGTAACAGGCCATGTAATCATTTTCTTTTTCAGGTACGCAAGTTCTCACTAAGGAATCTCTTACGCGATCAACATCCAGATGGCATCTATAAGCCCATCCACCTATCCATCATCCCTTAGCATGGCATCTATAAGCCCATCATCCTATTCATCAAATCTCCAAATGACATCTATAAGCCCATTCCCATCATCACACTGCTACTATGTGAGCGCAAATTTCTGGGCACTCTAGTGTTCAATCATCTTCTACCTTCAGATTACGAAAGTCACGTCAGCCAATCTGCATCCTCAGGTCTAAGAAGATTGAACAGGGGCAACTGTTGTACCCCAAAATTTGCCCTCCCATATTTCTCAAAATATTTCAAGAAAAATTCACAAGTCCAACCCGGCGCGTCATATTCAGGTATTCTTTCGCCAAGATATCTCTGATAACATATTCTCAAATTCAGGTTCGGCTCAAGAGTCAATTCTTTAAAGAAGGTATCCGAATGTGTGAGTTTTCTCGAAGAAATATGGTGAAAAAAGTGTGCTGAAAGTGCAGTTTTTACGCGCTAAAAAATTCATAACTTGAAGATCGTGGCTCGTTTTGAACCCGTTCCGGTGGCCAAAATTCCGTCTTGACATTATCTACGTTTTCATGTCTCACGGCTGGAAGCCAATTTCGATCAGAAGGTCTTCAAAAATGTGGATTTATCAAGTATTTTCGTGCAGAAAATTTGTGACAGAAGTTTATTTGCGTCATGTTCAGAAAATCATAACTTGGTCGATTTTCATCGTATCGAGCTGGTTCCGGCGCCAAAATTTCACAAATTGAGTTGGCTACATTTTCACAGAAGGTATTGAGTTCAAAAGGTATTCAAAAGGCCTTCGTTTTTTGCTCAGAGTGCGTGACACGCTGAAAATCCTGAATGCTGAATATTATTTCATCTGAGCCGAAACTTCGAAAATTCATAACTCGGACAATTTTTATCGGATTGGACTCATATTTTTACACAAGGTCACTGACTCATAGATCTACAACTTTGCTTCAAAAGTCGAGACCAAATTATGCACCGATCAATACCAGTTTTTTATTGAAGAACGTGTCGGAGTCGACACTGGAGCCCAAAATAAGTTTGTCTGAGCTGAAACTTCAAAAATTCATAACTAATTCACCGTTTATCCGGTTGAGTCGATTTTCGGACAGGAGTTAGTTCTCGATATCGGCTACATTTTGTTTTCACATTTCAACTTCAAAAAATGCACTTAAGTCCCTGCGATTTAGCCTGGAAAGTGACGAATTCAAGTGAATATTGGAGGCCCAATTGCTCATTCAAAGCCCATTTGCTTTACCCTAATTTCCATTATATAATCACCTTCTTTTCACACAAACCAAAGAGGAGAAAAAGAGAGAAAAAACCTTGCCACAACTGTTAGAATATCAAACTCTTTCAAGAACCCTAAAACCTTGAAATTCTTATTACAAATCCCTCTCTCACTACAAACAAGCCATCACAGTTACAAACCAACACCTCACTACTTCTTCGGTAAGGATAAGGCTGGCTTGATCTCCGTGATCCTAATTTTCCAGTAAGGCATAAAACCATTCAGGTCACTAATTTTCTTCTAGTAAGGGTAAGATTGATTTGATCTCCATGATCAAAAGGGTATAATCATTCATACATGCCATATTGTGCCTAAACATTAAATTTCTTCATATGTTGGTTTTATTTGAATTTTTATGATTTTATTTAATGTGTTCGTGAGATTCAACACTGCAGATTTAGACAGGATCCCATGCAGGTTCATTAAGGAACGTTGAGGCCAAAAGCCAAATGGCCAAAAGCCAAAAGGCCAAAAGCCAAAAGCCAAATGGCCACAGTAGAAAAACTTATGCATGACACCAATACATGGCGAGACAGACATCCTAGAAGATTAAGGAACGTTGAGGCCAAAACGCAAATGGCCAAAAGCCAAAAGCCAAATGGCCAAAGTAGAACAACTTATGCATGATGAGGCCAGAACACAAATGGCCAAACCACTCCAATTCACCTCCAAAAAGGGGACAGAAACCCCCAAGGTATTGTATTTTCTTTCTTTTCCTTATTTTATTTATTTCAATTATTTCTTTTTTTTTAATTAATTCCTTTAATTTAACTTATTTTCATAAAATATAAAAAATAGTAAAAAAACAGAAAAGTCATAAAAATCAAAATATATTTATTTAATTAATATTTTTTTGTAAATAAATTTCACTAATAATTAATTATTTATTTTTATAAATCAAAATTGCATGTAAATAATTAGATTAATTTTAGGTTTAATTTTAACATGTTTTTCTTAATAAATAAAAAAATTAGAATTAGGGTTAATATTTTAATTTCAATTAATTCAATTATTTTCATAAAAATACATAAAAAACATAAATACAAAAATCTCAAAATAATTTCTTTTTTCATTCTTATTTCATTAGTTTAATCATTTAATTTAATTTCATTAAAAAGGGTCCAACGCCCTCGTTTCCAATTTTAATTCCTATTCGCGCATTTTTATTTATTTTATTTTCTTATAAATATTTATGTAACTCTCCCAAAGCCTTGTAAACTTAAGTTCTCGCACTTTATTTTATTTCTTTATTTACTTTCCGTCAAATCGGGTCCTGGATTTTAATTTTGGCGATGTGGACCCGCGCCTTTGTAATAGTTTAGGAACTTTATATTTCTCGCAATTTTTAACTATTAATAATGACATGCAAGAATGAATGACAAAAATAAAAACAAACGCTAGATCACCAATAACATGACAAGACAAAATAACTGAAAATGACACACAAATCACACACCACCCCTAGGGTACGCCTCATTGTTGCCTTGCCTCGAAAGGTGATCGTCGAGTAGAGGATGTCTTAGTAAGTCCTCATGATCCGGGAACCTGGCATGAGGGTAGCTTCTAAGGTGTCTTCCCATTGCTCCGGTGATCACCATATCCCGAACCTCGAATTGACCCGAACACCTCCAACGATGGTGCTACCTACCTCTCAATGGTGGGATGTCACTACTTTAAAGGACATCTACACAGACGAATTCCTTAGGGTAGGTAGGTTCTCGTAGATACTTGCTCTAAATTGCAAAACAAAATTCAAAAATACTTTTCACACCGACACCTTTTCAAAAGCTTTCGAAAGCAATTTTTCAAACACTCTTGAGGACCGATACAAGAGTCGAACTGAAATTTTCAAAGAAACTTTTAAAAACCCACAGTTGAAAAGCAAGCAAACCATTTTTGAAAACACAAATGAGCAAGTATCTAAGGGCCCATGGATAACCATGGATAGAAAGGGTGCTAACACCTTCCCTTTCTATAACCTACCTCCCGAACCGAGAGCAATCTCTTTAAGGAATTTTTCTGTGCTTTTGTCCTTTCCATTTGGAGAAAATAAAAGACGGTGGCGACTCTTGCTTACCGCGACATTTCGCGAACCAGCGTTAAACAGTCAGTTCCAGATCCACCGATCACACTCGCTATTTGATAGTGTCTGACAGACTATCCAAAATGGGGAGATCCACACCTATGTCGAGATGTGTGACAAAAGCAGAGGTTACCTTAGTAATGAATGAGGTCCTTGAAGGAGCCTGTGGAAGCCACATCAGAGGAAGAGCCCTGTCCGGGAAGATACTCCAAGCTGGATATTATTGGACCCGAATGTTACAAGACTGCGTTGAATTCATAAGCAAATGTGGCAAGGCTCAAGTATACTCACCACTCATACACTCCCCAATAGAATGACTACACTCCATATTCTCTCTGTGGCTGTTCTATCTATGGGGGATAGACATACTGGGACCATTTCTTGTAGCACCCTCCCAGTTAAAATTCCTCATCGTAGGTGTGGAATACTTAACAAAATGGGTGGAAGCCAAGGTTGTAGCTCGTATTACCTCCAAAAGAGTACGTCACTTCTATTGGAAAAACATTATTTGCAGGTTTGGATTACCCAAACTCGTAGTTTCCAACAACGTAACACAATTTGCAAGCTCGACTATGGTATAATTCTACAGTAACTTAGGAATCTAAAACAGGTTCACATCAGTGGAACATCCTCAAGCCAATGGTCAAGCCGAAGCGACCAACAAGATCATCCTGACAGGAATGAAAAATAAGTTGGACGATGCAAAGGGACTATGGGCCAAATACTTTCCGGAGATCCTTTGGTCATACCATATAATCTTCACTCCACTACTCGAGAAACACCTTTCCGAATGGTGTACCAGGCGGACACCATGATACAGGTCGAGATAAAACCCCCTACTTGGAGGAGGGAACACTTTGATGAAGAAACCAACAAAGACGACTTGAATAGTTTGGCTGACATGGTGGAGGAAATCCGGGAAATGGGACGAGTCAAAGATTTACAGTAAAGAGAAGATTAGCTAAGAAGCTCAACTTAAAAGTCAGGCAGAGAGGGTTTCAACCAGGAGATCTGGTCCTCAAAAAGATCATCGATCCTAAAAACAAGGGAAAGCTATCTCCGAATTGGGAAGGCCCCTACCAGGTACTTCACAAGCTGAATGGAGCTTACAAATTGGAAACTTTGGATGGGGTGGAGATTCCTAGGTCATGGAATGTAGCCAATCTCAGGATTTATTTTAGCTAGAAACTATGTAATGAGACTACCAAATAAATGTACGAGATGCACTCTTTTCCCTTGTAAGGGAAAGGATTTTTAATGAGGCACCTAAAAATAAAATCAAATGTTTGTAAATAACTCTCTTGTAAACTCGGCTTCAACCTCGCTAAGGCTCTGGGCCTACTCACCTAACCCTTACAAGGGGCTCTGTTTTGACAAAAAGTTGAAGCACACTTTACACCTCTCGCAAATCGGCTTCAACCTCACTAAGGCTTATGGACCTACTCGGCCAAACCTTACAAGGGACTCTGTTCCGGCAAAAAGTCAAAGCACACTTTACGCCTCTTGCAACTCGACTCCAACCTCACTAAGGCTCTGGACCTACTTGGCTAACCCTTACAAGGGGCTCTATTCTGGAAAAAATTCAAAGTGCACTTTACACCTCTCTTAAAACTCCATTCACAACTCCCCTCACTAGGGCCGAGTTACATAACTAACTCCCCTCATCTGGGTTGAGTTCTATAACTAACTCCCCTCATCAGGGTCGGGTTATTCAAAACTAGCTCCCCTCACCTGGGTCGAGTTCTATAACTACTCCCCTCATCTGTGTCGAGTTATATAACTACTCCCCTCATCTGGGTCGATTTCTTCAAACGACTCCCCTCATCACGATCGAGTTTGTAAACATACTCCCATAACTGGGAACGAGTTCCTCAAACTACTCCCCTATTCTAGGTCGAGTTCTTCATAAACATACTCCCCTCATCTAGGTAAAGTTCTTCAAACTACTCCCCTCATCTGGGTCGATTTCATAAAAACATTCAAAATATCAAACCAGGTGTGACCATATTTCAAATGGTACATGTTGTACGACATAACAAATGTCTAAAAATACTGGTAAAGATAAGGCCCGACAATACATGATCGGACATGCTCAGCCCAATGGACTTTATATCCGAGGGGCTTATACATATACCCAGTTATCTTTAATAACAAACATATATAAGGAATAAAGATAAGAACACAGATACACAAAAATTAACGATTACATGAAAGGCCATAGAGAGCCATCAAAAGTACAAAGCCCAGAGACGATAAGCCCAAAGGTGATAAGCCCATAGGCAATAATAGTTCAGGAGCAACAAAAAGGATGGCAAAAAAACCACTCCTCACAAAAGCATTACATAAGTGCGTCCTTATTAGATGACTAACAAAACAAAACAAAACAACATCTAAATATCATAACTAAGGGTCTTCCTTCTCGGCATCATTGTTGATATTTTCTTCAACAATAGGATCCTCAGGATTCAGTTGAGGAGAGGGAGTCTTCCCAGCTTCTTCAAGATCAATTAGGAGGCCATCCTGCACCACCTTGAAAAAGTATATCTATGATATGGTCAAGCCGGGATAAAGGTATATCACTTGATCTTTTGTTCTCCCAAAAGCCTCATCACCAGAAAAAAGAACGTCCACCTGAGAATTCTTCAGATCTTCTTTCAATTCAGCAATAGTTGCCTTTAGCTCGTCGTTGGTGGCTTTCTATGCCTCCAATCGCTCATCAAGCCGGGTAAGAGTGGATTTATTCTCAAAATCCAGAGTCTCTCGGTGCTCTTTCTCCTTCACCAAGGTCTTCTCCGTGGCAGATAACTTCTCAGACTAAAACTTATGGGTTTCCCTCAAGCGAGCTATCTCCTCCTTCAACTTCATCTCTGTCTCCTCATGATCATTCGCAGACTCAAAGAGGCCATAGGTCAAGACGACACACCTAATGAGATAGGAGCTAAGGTTATGCATCATCTTCTGACGACCAACGAACTTCACCTTGTTAACGTCCTCGGTAGTGTTGAGATGATCATACAAGAAGCGGAACCCGTTGAAGCTATTGGACCAAAACTTAAATTCCCCAGAAGCATGACTATTCCCAGACTCTCCCATTAGAGAAGTAATTTCCATGTCAGCTCGGCAGGCTTCATCACTCATCAAGGTCTTCATCCTCTTAGGAGTGCTTTGCTGTACCTCCTCATGAATAGTCGGGACAGAAGCTTGGGTCCCTATTACACTAGAAGTAGACTTAGAACTTCCCCCTTTACGCTTTTTTGATGTCCGTGTCTCCAATTTGAATACATCCGAATTAATCACAGAGGACCCGTCAACAGTCCTCTGGGATGCCCTTTCCTCCATCATCGACCTCTTTTGCTCGACCACAGAAAGGTCTGTCATCTTATCTACAAATGATAGAAAGAGACAATGAGAAAACATTGCATAAAAATATATGATGGTCTAAACAAAAACAAAAGCTATTACTAAGAAAGTCGGGAATCTGTTCAACGGCTAGGGACAATAAGTCTTTAACCTTCATTATATGAAAGGGGTCAAGAACATTTAATGCCTGAACTTCCAAGTCGCCCAACTTTCAAATATAAATCCAGATATGGGAGAAGGATCTCGGGACCAATAGAAAGAAAAACGGGGCTGCCTGCCCAAAGAGTATAATACTTGGGGGCACCTCGGCCTACACTTAACCTTCAGCAACCAGTCTTTGGAACCTTTGAAATTTTAGGTATACACATGAAGAAAGCTTATGTAAGGAAGGCCATTGACTTGGATCCACGAAAGCATCTCAGTCCCCTTTACCTCATATAAGGAGAAGAATAAACCGACCGTAGAAACAATGTCCATCGCTTCACAAACAATTTCAAAGGCCTTTATAAAACCCCAACTGTTAGGGCAAAACACTGAGGGCGCGATGTTCATAGCCTCCAGGACACCAGCCTCAAACTCGAAAAAGGGTATACGGACTTGGAAATACTCTAAAATGCCAGTGTAGAAATAAAAGAAGTCTTCATCATTGTCCTTCCTACGAAGCACACACACACAATCTCTTGAGTCACATGACTCCAGGATAACATCCCTTTCCTTTCCAGTCGAGTAGATCCTTATGAAATACCTAATTTTTGAAATCTTTGTATCGTCAAGCACACTGTTCTTGTAACTCATGACTTGAACGTCAAAAGGGGCGGAGGCGGTCATCAAAAGCTCTACGGAACCTGAGGAGGAAGAATCATGGTCAGAATCACTAAAAAAAAAGGGTAAATTAATAAGCATCTTGTTGATCCGATTAAACTCCTCCTGACCTAGAGCACCTCTCATCTCTCGCAGGCACTGGTCCCATAACTCTCTCCTTTCTTTAACACTAGAGGGTTTCACAATGTTTACCTCATCGCCACACTCTCTTAATACGACCATAATCTAAGAAAAAGAAAAAACGTAAATGAAATAGTAAATAAGGAAATACCTAGAAAAGGGAAGAGACACTTAAAGGAGAGTAAAAGCGTTCTTTTGCAAAGATAATCGTCTACTTCTATTACCAAGATGGAAAAGGAAAGAAGAAAATAGGGTCTTTAATAGAGCCCAGGGAACAGTGCGCTAGGTATGGGAAGTGTTGCCCAATGAATATGGGCCTAGGTGAAGGTCATCGTTACCTCAGGAAAGTGAAAATAAGTGACTCTCTGCTCCATGACACATGGGTTAGAAAAAGGCAGCAACCTGACAGTGCCTGGGTTACCTTCCGTGACTACATGACCGAATATGGCGTCCTAATAAAGAGAGGACTTAAACTCGGGGGGATTATGTACATCCTGGAAATAATAGACCTACCGGGTAGCGTAACCTGCAAAGGAAAAGGAAAAACTAATAGTCATCTTAGGGTGAAGGCACACGAGATGCAACTTGGCTAAGGGAGTATTAGACAACCCATGGACCCGGGTAGCAAATTTCCCTCACCCTGGAATCAGATGAAGTGGATAATCGGGTAGCACCTTCCCGTGACCGATAAGTATCTCGGCTCATAAAAGCTTATAACCGCCAGCAGCGCATTCATTGCTACGCTATAAAGCACTAATAATCTTCATTCATGGAGAGGGCGGTGGTTATACAGTTATGGAACTCAAAAGTCACTCATTAACCGAGGATCTTGATGAAGCAAAGGTACTCACTATATAAAGGGGCTCCCACATGAGGGATAAGCAAGACATTCATCTTGATTTGCACACATTATCGTCGTAGTTCCCAAATCCTCCAATCATCTCATAAACTCACTCCGGTAGGCTCTCCCTATATGTCTTCTGGGAAGTCGGATGAATATTTATTCTACACAGGAACAATTGGTATTTCCCTTTGAGCTTTCTTTTCTTGTTTCCTTTATATAGAATTCATTTGTGTTTGTGGCGTGTATGGATATATTCTATGAGTCAAGAAGTGTATGATTCAAAGGGTTTGGTTTTAGTTTAAGTTTTATGTGTGTTTACGTGATGTTTTGCTTAATTTTGGTATGATTGGGTTTCAATTTTGGCTAGGTATTAGTCAAATAGAAAGTTACGCTTGATTTTTAGTTTTGGAAATTTGTTTGTGATTTTTGGTTTTGAGGCTTGATTTCTAATTTGGGTGTTTAGATCTATGTTTTGGTGTATGATTAGGTCGATTTAGGTAGGTTTTTGGGTATTTCTAGGTCCGGCTAGGGTTTAGTCAAGGAAAGAGGATGAAGATTTATCTTCAAGGATGAATTTCTCGGTAAGTTTCGAAGGTGAGGGATGAAGATTAATAGGGTTCATAAGATTGTTAGGGTTAGGTCTAAGGTTCTATTTGAAGTTATGGGTTGGTGTTCATCAAGTTCATGATGAACACCAGTGGTTCCAATGGTTGCTGTTGGGTTTTAGGGTTGTCAGAAAAAGGGTTGATGGTGGTCGAATGGGTAGAGAGAGGGAGGAGAAAAGAGAGAGAGTTAAGGAAGGGAGAAGCGGGGAGAGAGAGTGAGAGGTGCAAAATGAGGGTTTCTGAAGGAGGTGGAGTATATATACTCCCTTTGTTCGCCCTCTGATGTGCCCCTAGTAGCACCTATTTGACAACAAATTCATTAATTTCTTTAGTCAACTGATGGGTTCCATGCGCGTTGTCATGTTTTAGTTATCATGTACATTCCATCCAAATAATTGATTCAGTTGACCCCTTGATGGTTAATTCATCAAGCGTCCAGAATCAGAGTCAATAGGTGGACTCTCCTCTGAGACCATTGACTGGAAGCATGGGCCTTCCCTCTGTTTGGGCTTAGCATTTTGCTTTTTACACCACCCATTTCCTTCTTGTACCCCTAAATTTTATTTATTTATTTATTTATTTAAGTTTTATTTAATTAGTCAATTAAACTTAATTAGTATAATTTGGTTAGAATTTTAATTTAATTAAATTAATGTAGTTGTTTAATTTTATTTTATCAAAAATGCTAAAATGCCAAAAATATTTACTTCTTGTTTTTAATTTAACTAGGAGTTTTATTAGGATTTGTTTTCTCATTAATTTGGTTTAGTTAAATTCTAAAGATACAAAAAAAAAAACAAAAAATATATTTAGTTCATTAGTTAATTAGTTTAGATTTATTAACTTTTCCCACTTATTAAATTAATTTAGGTCATTTAGTACCATATATAAAAAACGTGTTTCTTTATTTCATTATGACATTTAATTCAAAAATACAAAAATATCTTATTTCTCAAAACAAATTTCTTTTTAATTTAACCTTATCACATCAAAATTCTTTTTTGCCTTTGTGTATTTAAATAATTTTTTTCTTAAAAGACAGTGTTAGATTTATTTCAACGCGAAAATAAATACATGTCTAAGTCTTTATCGAGCGAGCATACAAGCAGATGTTTGACTGTTCAAAATAAGATCTAACATTCTCCTCTAAAAACCAACCAACCCACATTAGTTTCTACCATAAACTACACGACTCTGATTTTCCTACCGCACATGGGAATACATAGGCACGTGATTTTGAAATCTTGTCAAACACATAAATTAAAAAAAAAACTATTTTCCTTTTTAAACACCTCTTAATAAACAAAAAAATTACAAACATTCTCTTAGAACACTTAAACCCTAGCTATTAGGAGGTTTCCGTTGCGCAAAACAAATGCGGGGGATTCTAATAACTTCCCCTCATATAGTCGACTTATGAACCCGATATGATTGCGATGACCATTTTTCCTCCTTAAAATGGTTTTATCGACGCTTTCCTTTAAATAAAACTTTGGTGGCGACTCTGTAGTTTATTTTGAGTGTTAGTATGCTCGGGTATTTACACGCTGCAATAGGGTCCAGTAAACTAACCTAGGCCACACATCCAACTCCTACCCTTCCATCTTCTTTTCTTATGAGATGACTAACAACTTCCTGCATCACACGACAAGCACTATCGTTGGAGGTATCTTCATGAGGAGCATCTACATGGCTTCTCGATGAAGGTACACGAGGCAAGTGCTTGCCGAAAACGTCATATCCCTCAGTTTTCCTAAGAACTCTATAGGAGTAACCGAGGCCAACATCATTTTCTCCGAAGAGGATGCCCTAGGCATCAACCCCCATGACAATGATCTCTTGGTAATCACTGTCCAACACGATAACTGGGATATCAGGTGTGTCTTTATAGACCCTAGAAGTTCAGACAATGTCTTATTTTAGGATGTTTTCCAAAAGTTATGAATGAATCTGGACAACATACAAAGTTTCACAGGCTCCTTGATAGGATTGTCGAGTGAACGAATATGAATAATTGGCTATGTGACCCCGAAAACCACCTGCAGCGATGGAGTCGATGCAAAAATCATTAACGACAACTACCTCATCATAGACACCATGTTGCCTTACAATATTATCCTTGGGAGTCCATCCATCAACGCCCTAGGAGCGATCATGTCCACCCGATATTTAACCCTAAAATATCTTCTCCTAGATGGCAGAGTGGGCACCATTTGAGGTGATCAACAAGTGGCTCACAAATGTTATATGAGCAACCTATAGACATCCATAGAAGAGCTCACCATTATTGATGTTTGTCCTTTCGAAGTTCAAAATACTTACTTTGAGGGTTAGGATCCCAGGTTGGGCGTAGATGTCGAATAATTCACGCCTATTGAAGACATGAAGGAAGTCCAAATACGACCTCACTCCATCAAGTCACAAAGATAGGAACCTCCTTGTATATAAGGAAGGAGCAGGAGCTAGTAGACTGACTCAGAGCAAAAGTCGATCTATTTTCTTGGCCCCCCTCAGACATGCCAGGGATAGACACCAAAGTCGTGAGCCATCACCTTGCCATCCATCTATTTGCCAGGCTAGTGGCACAAAAGAAGCAGAAGGTTGGCGAGGAAAAAAGGGTTGTCATTGATGAAGAAATATAAAATTCTCAAGCGATGAGTTTATCACGAAGATGAAATACCCCACCTGGATGGCCAACTTGGCCCTGGTACAAAAGGCAAACAATAAATGGAGAATGTGCATGGACTTTATAGATATGAATATTGTTTGTCCCAAAGATTCATACCCGTTTCTGGATATCGCCTGCCTCATCGACAGATCCTCAGGCTACCGTGTGCTGAGTTTCATGAATGCCTACTCATGTTACAACAAAATTAAGATAAATCCTCTGGATTCCCTCAAAATTTCCTTCTTGTCAAACCATGGTAACTACTACTACAACGTCATGCATATTGGTCTCAAAAGTGTTGGCGCCACATAGCGTCGACTCATGGACACTATCTTCACCCATCAGATCAGGCGGAACCTTGAGGTATATGTCGACGACATGATCATCAAGGAGTTAGAAAGACACAACCACTCCAATGACCAGGAGGACATCCTACAATCTTTAAGGAAGTATTATGTGCACTTTAATCCTTCCAAATACTCCTTCAAAGTACACGTGGGGAAATGTTTGTGATTCATGCTGACGAGGAGAGTAATTGAAGCAAATCTAGACAAATTCCAAGAGCTCATTAATGTGAGGGGTCCCACTAATGTGAATGAAGTGTAATAACTTATTGAGTGCCTCTCCTCCCTTTCTCGTTACCTTTCCTGTGTGGCCGATAAGGCTTTCCTTTTCATCACTGACCTCAGGAAGAAGGAGAAGTTTGAGTGGATGCTCGAGTATAAGTAAGCCTTCACCAATATTATAGAGTTCCTCACATCTCCCATGATCTTCACTCGTTCGAAGGAATGGTCACCCTTTGCTCCTCTACTTCTTGGTCACCGAGTGTGTGAAGAGCTCAGTCCTCATCCAAGAAATAGACAAAATGGAGAGACGTGTATATTCCGAAAGCAAAATTTTCAAAGGCACTATAACACACAACCATAAGATTGAGAAGCTCACATTAATAATTGTAACCGCAACAAGAAAATTCCGACCTTACTTCCAAGGGAACACCATCCTAGTGAGAACCAACTATCCTGTCTGCCAAGTGCTGAAGAAGCCCGACCCAGTGTGAAGAATGGTATCTTGGTCGGTAGAGCTCTCAAAATATGACATCCAATATGTTTTAAGAGGAAGCATCGAGTCTCAAGCCTTGGTCAACTTTGTAGTCAAACTTAGCTCGCAAATTGAAGAAGATCCACCTTTAGAATTAGCGCTATCTATAGGCGACGCTTGTAATAGGTGGATTATAGTGGATTAAGTCCTTATGGATAAGGTAAATCACCTTACGGGGTGGACTAAAGTAACTTAGTTAACAGTGAACCATGATAAAAATATTTGTGTTCATTAATTTTATTCACTTGTTAGCTTTTTTTGTTTGAGTTGCGAAAAGTTTATATTTGGTGCAACCCAATTCAAACCTCATTTATTGTGTTTCTCGCACCTTTAATTGGCATCAAAGCTCCAGTTATGGTATTTATTATTATTAAACATTTAACTGTGTCAGATAAAGATCCAGACGAGTTTTAGAAACACTATGCTTGATCCTACACCACCACCACCTGCTCCAGTTTCAAATGATAAAGATAACTACAATGTTAAGCCTCCCATTTTTAATGGTGAAAAGTTTGAATATTAGAAAGACAGACTAGAAATTTTCTTTCTAGGTCATGATGTTGATCTTTGGGATATGGTAGTTGATGGCTACAATCATCCACATATGCTGTTGGAAAAAATCTTGAAAGGAGAGCTATGACTGATCAACAGAAAAAAGATTATAAGAATCATCATAAAGCAAGAACCATCTTGTTGAATGCTATTTCTTATACTGAGTACAAGAAGATCACAAATAAAGACTCAACTAAGTCTATACATGACTCTCTACAAGTGACTCACGGAGGAAATAATCAAGTCAAGGAGACCAAGGCTCTAGCCTTGATTCAGAAGTATGAAGCCTTCAAGATGGAGGATGATGAAACAATTGAGACCATGTTCTCAAGGTTTCAAACCTTAGTTGCAGGACTGAGAGTTCTTAACAAAGGTTATTCTATACTAGATTACGTAAAGATGATTATCATAAGCTGGCCATCCAAATGGAGGCCTATGGTAACTACACTCAAGCTTGAAAATGATCTGAACAACATTTCTATAGAAGAACTGATGAGTTCTTTGAGAAGTCATGAGATTGAGCTAGAAAAATATAAACCTCGGAAGAGAGGAAAGTTTGTTGTGCTCAAATCTGTCAGAAGATCTGAGAAGTCCAAAGCTCTTCAAGATGAAGAGAGTGAGGATTCAGAAGAAGATTATGATGAGGATGAAGATGAGTTGTCACTACTGTCCAGAAGGTTTAAACGTCTCTGGAAAAGAAATCAAAGCAATAAGTTCAGAAGTACTAGAAGGACTGGTGGTCGATTTGAGTCTACTTCTGGTCAAAGGAAGTCTAGAGGCAAAGAAGTCAATTGTTATGAGTGCAATGAGCAGTACACTACAAGTACGATTTTCCTAAACTTCAGAAGCACAAGCCCAAGAAGAAAGCACTCAAGATTAAGAAGAAATAGCTGTTGGAAACCTGGATGATTCTGATTCTTCAGAATTCGACTCAGAAGAAGAATATGGTAACGTGGCACTGGTGGATCATGTTAGAACTTCTGATGCGAAGATCCATCCAGAAGACGAAGTAGACTCTAATTCAGACGCAAAAGAGGTATTTTCTAAAGAGGTATTTTTTGACCTTACTCATTCTGAATTAACTTCTTATTTACTTGAAATTTTGGAAAAACCTGAGTTACTCAAGAATTAATTCAAGGAACTTAAAAAGTCCCATATGAAAACCGTAAGCTTAAGGAAGATCTCTTCATTATTAATGAATATTTTTTTTAAAGATGAGAACTCTTCCCTCAAAGGCATGAGAACTCTTCCAGAAGCTTCTGAGAGTACTGATGATGTTATTAAGAAATATGACAAAGCTTATTAAAATTTCCTAGCCAAAAGCATAGGGAGAAGCATGATGGCTTCTATGATCTATGGCGTGAGCAAAAATGGGATCAATGGTGTTGGTTATGATTCCTATGACGAATATAATTCTGATAAGGAAGACAAACCTAGTAATCTTCATTATCATTTTGTCTCTGTTGGGATTGCGCCTAAAGATAAAGGAAAAGAAAAATAGAAATATGCTTCTGAACCTAAGGCAAAACTGTTAGAACATAGTTTGATTCTACAACCCTTGAGTAAAGTTTTGATGATAACAAAATACAAAGAATAAAATTATTCCTAAGGTATATACAAAGAACAATTATGCTCCTGAAAATTATGCTATGTATATGCAGAAGCTCTGATAGAATCAACATAAGAATAGAAGCAACATCAGAAGATCAGCAACCTATGTTACACGCTGGAACACTAAAGTTTGATGACCAGAATATGCGCCTAATCAAATACACTCTGACTCTGATTAAAGACATCTTTTCCAAGTCATCTACACTCTGAAGTGTTATCAGCAGAAACAACAAAGAAGATTCTGAAGCGTTACTAGGCATTCAAGGCTGAATTAAATACTAACGGCTTTCTTCAGACAAAGATCTTCTACAAAAGGAAAGTGCATTATTATCATTAAACCTGCTTTATGGACAATGTATCTTTGCTTGCCTATATAAACAGGACTTCTTGTGAAAAGAAGCACGCATGTACACACTCAATTTGCTAAGCTATTCAAACCACGCTCATTCAAAGCTTTAGCAAAGTCTTTCTATTCCAATTTTAGTTTGTGTAATTATCACAGTTGTGATATACAGTTTGGTAAGAAAATAACATACACACTAATTCAATTCATTTGTAAAAGATTTCCTTGAGATAAACCGGTCTGTGGTTGTACTCAAGAAGACTTTAATAGTTGTTAAAGTAGCTATTGTAATCCTTTGAAAATAGTGGATTAAGACCTCGTTAGAGAGAGGAGAAATCACCTTGACGGGTGGACTGGAGTAGTTTGAGATCAAACGAACCAGGATAAAAATACTGTGTTGTCAAGCCATTTGTTTTAAGTTTTCCAATTCAACCCCCCCCCCCTTCTTGTGTTTTTCACATCTTCAATTGGCATCAGAGCGCCTGGTTCTGAGCTTATAACACTTAACTGTGTCAGTACAAGATCCAGCGTCAGAAAAACACAATGGCAGGACCAAGTCAAAACATCAGCAATGACAACAATGAAGAAAGGGACAGATTCAATGGCAAACCTCCAGTCTTTGATGGAGAGAACTTTGACTACTGGAAAGACAGAATTGAGAGTTTCTTTTTGGCCCATGATGCTGATCTGTGGGACATGGTGACTGATGGATACACGCACCCAGTGGATGGACGTGGTCAGAAGATTGACAGGAAAATGATGTCTGATCAGCAAAAGCGTGAATTCAGAAATCATCACAAGGCCAAAACAATTCTTCTCAGCGCCATCTCTTATTCAGAATATGAGAAGATATCAAACAGAGAAACTGCCAAGAATATGTTTGACTCTCTGAGAATGACGCATGAAGGCAACATTCAAGTCAAAGAAACCAAAGCCCTTACGCTCATTCAGAAGTATGAGGCATTTAAGATGGAAGAGATTGAATCAATAGAAACTATGTTTTTAAGATTTCAAATTCTTGTTGCTGGTCTAAAAGTTCTTGACAAAGGGTATTCCACTGCTGATCACGTTAAAAAGATCATCAGAAGCTTGCCAAAACAGTGGAGGCCAATGGTCACAGCGCTTAATCTATCCAAGGATCTCAACAAAATCTCTCTGGAGGAACTTGTCAGCTCCCTCAGAAGTCCCGAGATAGAGCTAGAAGCAGATGAACCTCAAAAGCAAGGTAAGCCATTAGCTTTAAAATCTAACAGAAAATCTGACTCCAAAGTTTTGCAGGCTGTGGAAGAAACCTCTGATGGGTCCTCATTAGAAGAAGATGAACTGTCTCTCCTCTCCAGAAGAGTGAACCAATTGGGGAAGTAGAGGAAAAGGAAGTTCAGGAATCCCAGAAGATCAGAAAATCAGAATGAATCTTCCTCCAGATACAGAAGGTCAGAATCCTCCTCTAGACATAGAAGATATGAAGGTTCTTCAGGAAACAGAAAACCAAACAACAAAGACATCATCTGCTATGAATGTAACGAGCAAGGGCACTACAAAAGTGATTGCCCAAAGCTTCAGAAGGAGAAGCCCAAAAAGAAGTTTGGTAAGGAAAAGAAGAAAAGTCTCATGGCTACATGGGATGATTCTGACACATCTGAAGCTGACTCAGAATCAGATGATGAAAGAGAAAACATAGCTCTCATGGCAAACATAACTGAAGACAGTGAAGCTTCTGAGTCAGACTCTGAATCAGATACAGAAGAGGTATTCCCTGAGTTTAGTATAAACTTTACTAAGGCTGAACTAGCTGAAAGCCTTAATGAAATTCTGGAAAGATATCAGCAGATCAGAGTCAAATTCAGAAACCTGAAAAGGAATCTTAATTCTGACTCTGATAAGACTAAGAGTCTCAAATTGGATAATTGTGAGTTAAAAGATAAAATTTCAAAATTAGAAAACCAATTGCAAAACTCTCAGAAGGAAACAATCCCTGAAACTCCCAGCAATGTTGATGAGATCATCAAGGAGTATGATCACAACTTTCAGAAGTTTCTAGCTAAAAACATAGACAGAAGCAAAATGGCTTCAATGATCTATGGAGTTAGCAGAAATGGCAGAAAAGGGATAGGATATCAAGGTAAGGTTCCTACACCAAAAAATTCCATGGATTTAGTTATAAAACGTACTCCACTTGATTCACACTTTATATATGGGCACACACATGACATAAAATATACAAGTAATGATTACTCTGTCAAACCAAGATTCAACCAGAGTTTTGGTAAAACTAACAAATCAGGACCCAAGAAAATGTGGGTACCTAAGGATAAAATAATACATGTGGCAGATATCTTTAGCAGCAAAGCAAAGACACCAATCATGGTACCTGGACTCTGGCTGCTCACCACACATGACGGGAAGAAGGCATATGTTCCAAAGCCTAGAACTTAAACCTGGAGGCCACGTAGGCTTTGGAGGCAATCAGAGAGGAAAGATCATTGGCTTTGGAATAGTAGGTAATGGAAATCTTCCCTCTATAAGTAATGTTTTATTAGTTGATGGATTAATGCATAACCTGTTATCCATAAGTCAATTAAGTGATAACGGTTATGATATAATCTTCAATCAAAATTCATGCAAAGCTGTTAGTCAGAAAGATGGGACTATCCTATTTAATGGAAAGAGGAAAAACAACATCTATAAAATCAAACTTTCTGAACTGAAAAGTCAGAACGTAAAGTGTCTTCCGTCTGTTAACAACGAGCAATGGATCTGGCACAGAAGATTGGGACATGTTAGCATGAGAAGAATATCTCAGATTAACAAACTCAATCTGGTCAGAGGAATTCCTAACCTGAAGTTCAATTCAGATGCTCTGTGTGAAGCATGTCAGAAAGGCAAGTTTTCAAAACCAGCTTTCAAATCCAAAAACGTTGTTTCCACCTCCAAGCCATTAGAACTTCTACACATTAACTTATTTGGACCAGTTAAAACTGCTTCAGTCAGTGGCAAGAAGTATGGGTTAGTAATCGTAGATGACTATAGCAGATGGACATGGGTAAAATTCTTAAGGCACAAGGACGAGTCACACTCTGTGTTTGTTACCTTCTGCAACCAAATTCAAAATGAAAAGGATCTTAGAATCGTCAAAGTCAGAAGTGATCATGGTGGAGAATTTGAAAACAAAGATTTTGAGTTATTCTTTAATGAAAAAGGCATTCTGCATGACTTTTCTTGTCCTAGAACTCCCCAGCAAAATGGAGTTGTAGAACGAAAGAACAGAACATTGCAAGAAATCGCCAGAACCATGATCAACGAGACTAACGTTGCTAAGATCTTTTGGGAAGAAGCAATAAACATAGCGTGTTACATTCAGAATAGAATCTCCATCAGACCTATTCTGGAAAAGACTCCCTATGAATTGTGGAAGAACAAAAAGCCCAACATTTCCTATTTTCACCCATTTGGATGTACATGTTTTATTTTGAATACAAAAAATTATTTGAACAAGTTTGACTCTAAAGCACAAAAGTGTATTATGTTAGGATATTCTGAACGCTCAAGAGGGTACAGAGTATACAATACAGAAACACAGATTGTGGAGGAGTCAATCAGTGTTCGTTTTGATGATAAGCTTGACTCTCAAAAGTCAAAGCAGAATGAATTCCTTGCAGGTATGGAAGTTGAACTCACAGGTACTGAAGACAAATCATCAGAAGCTCTCAACAGAGACACTCCCTCAACATCAGAAAGAGTCACTGCAAGCAATCCAGCACCTTCTGTTGATCAACTCCAGAAAAGACCATCCAGAAGCAGCATGGATCACCCAGAAGAAACAATCTTAGGAAGGAAGGAAGATCCAATCAGAACAAGATCTACCTTCAGAAACTCTAAAGAATCCCTCATGGGACTGGTTTCTCTAATTGAACCAACAACAATTGATGAAGCACTTCTAGACAATGACTGGATTCTAGCAATGCAAGAGGAGCTAAATCAATTCACAAGAAATTACGTATGGGATCTAGTTCCCAAACCAAAAGGATTCAACGTCATTGGTACAAAATGGGTGTTCAGAAACAAACTGAACGAACAAGGTGAAGTCATCAGAAACAAAGCACGACTGGTAGCACAAGGTTATAGTCAGAAAGAGGGGATAGACTATACAGAAACCTTTGCTTCAGTCGCCAGGTTAGAATCTATCGGACTCTTAATTTCATTTGCTGTTAATAAAGGCATCACTCTGTATCAGATGGATGTTAAGAGTGCATTCTTAAATGGCTATATAAAAGAAGAGGTATATGTGCACCAACCCCCTGGTTTTGAAAGTTCCAAAAATCCAGAATATGTTTTCAAACTAAAGAAGTCACTCTATGGTCTGAAACAAGCTCCCAGAGCGTGGTATGAAAGACTAAGTAACTTCCTGCTAGAAAAGGAATTCACCAGAGGGAAAGTGGACACAACCTTGTTCTGTAAGACAGTTAAGAATGACATTTTAGTATGTCAGATTTATGTTGATGACATCATATTTGGATCCACTAAACCCTCTCTGGGAAGAAAGTTTGCTAAATGTATGCAGGCAGAATTTGAGATGAGCCTAATGGGGGACTAAAATTCTTTCTGGGCATTTAGATTAATCAAACTCCAGAAGGAACTTACATTCATCAGAGCAAATATGTCAGGGAACTTCTAAAGAAATTTGATCTCTCAGAATGTAAGCCATCAAAGATTCCAATGCATCCCACGTGCATTCTGGAAAGAGAAGAGGTAAGTAAAAGGGTAGAACAGAAGGTCTACAGAGGTATGATTGGTTCTCTTCTCTATCTGACGGCTTCAAGGCCTGACATTCTATTAAGTGTTTGCATTTGTGCTAGATTCCAATCAGATCCTAGAGAATCTCACTTAACAACAGTTAAGAGAATTTTCAAGTATCTGAAAGGTACTACTAATCTGGGTTTGTTTTATAGAAAATCAAGTGATTACAGCTTGATAGGATACTGTGATGCTGATTTCGCTGGAGACAGAGTAGAACGTAAAAGCACTTCTGGAAGCTGCCAGTTTCTGGGAGAAAATCTAATCTCATGGTCCAGCAAAAGACAATCCACAATAACTCTATCAACAGCAGAAGCTGAATACATAGCAGCAGCTGGATGCAGCACACAAATGTTCTGGATGAAAAGTCAACTTGAGGACTTCAAGATATTTGAGAGTAACATCCCTATCCTCTGTGGCAATACTTCTTCTATTTGTCTCAGTAAAAATCCTATTGTGAATTCTAGGGCTAAGCATATAGAAATAAAACATCATTTTATTAAGGACTATATTCAGAAAGGGATTCTAAATTTAAAATTCATTAACACAGACCATCAATGGGCTGATATCTTTACAAAACCTCTTTCTGAAGATAGGTTCAACTTCATTCTGAAACATCTCAGCATGAAGCTCTGCCCAGAATAAAACTGTTTTGATTCCATATCTTAACCTTTAGAACTTTGTTTATTTTTCTGTGAACTACTGATCAATCTTCCTTCAGATCTTTAGAAGTACAGATTGTATCAGAATCTATCCATGAAGATCTGAGCGCTTCATTTCAAGGATAGAAATGTGTTGTTCACTCAAGCAAACAGGTGCCATCCAGTCATAAGCTACTTTCTGAGGCTGAACACGCGTTCATGTTTCTGAAAGGTCAAAAGCGCTGATTGGATGCATTGGGACACATGTCATGGGTAACCGTTCCAATATCTTTCTGAATCCCCCAAAATCAGTTGTCATTAAATGCTCATAATCATTATAATATATTTCTCTCTCTTGCCGTTTATGTTTTCAAATTTTTTTTAAAAATCTATTTAAACACATTTCTCACTCTTTACACTTTTTCACTTTCACTTTCATTCTCTCTACAATATTATTGATTTCAGTTTGCATCCTTTCTCAAAACCCTTTCAATTTCTTCTCAAAACCTTCGGTGTGAACATGGCTTCCTCAAGCAACCCTGCTTCCAGTACTCAGAAAACAGATTCCTCCGAACAATATGAAGAACCCTTCAGAACTCTTCTCACACCCATCAAAAATCTAGAAGTACTCTCAGAATTAATTGTAGACTTTAACAGTCTTCAAGAGAACGGGTTCAATCTCTCTGAAGAGGTACAGGCTCAAGGCTGGAACAGATATTTTGACCAACTGGTAGGTCCAACATTCCCAATCCTTGTGAAGGAATTTTGGATTCATGCTTCATCTTCCAACCATCAAGTTACTTCATACATAATGGGGAAGAAGATAGTCATAACTGAGGACCTCATTGCAAGATTAATAGGCTACAATGGTGGTGGTGTACGATGCATTGACATGGCTGAAAGATGCGCGGATATCGCACTAATTACTAGAGAAATCTTCACTCTGGGTCTTCCCTCCAGCAAGATAAGGGATCTAAAAGACCATCACAGAATATGGACCAAGATTATTATGGGATGCATAAACCACAGGAAGCCTACCAGCTCTCCTGACTACTTAAATATTGATCAGCAATTTCTGATCTACTTCATCTCCCAGAAGATTAAGGTGAATCTGGCTCATCTGCTGTTTAACCATCTAAGGACTAGTGTTAAGGAAACCAAAGAAGAGGAGTGCATAAAAAGGGACTGGATACCCCTAGGAAGGCTTATATCAGATATTCTAACAGAGAATAAGCTGATTGATCATCTAACAGAAGCTCAGGAAATCAGCTCTTTGGAAGCCACTGTTGGCAAACAGTTTAATGCAAAGAATTTGAAGAAGATGAAGTTAATTGAGAACATCAAGAAGGAACCTAGTGTCGCTTCTTTTGCAACAATCTCCAGCAGAAGAATCCCTCTTGATAACTTTCCCATGTTCTCAGAGATTGATTCTAAACCTGAGATAATAGTTAGATATCTAGATGCATGCAAGGCAGATGGTACAACACCCGATTTGAACATTCAGGATCTGCAGCAGAAGGCTCCAGAAGTTGTGCTGAAGAAAACCAAGAAAAGGAAGGCTGTAGTAGAAGGATCATCCCAGCGGACTCCTAAAAAGAGAGGTAATCCTTCTTCTGTAATTGTTTTAAATTCAATATCTGTATCAACATCTGTACCAATCCCCACTCAATCAGAAAACCCCACACCACAAACACTTGATGACTTTGACATTGATTTTGACCCCTCAGAAACCTTAACTCTTAGAAGATCTCACTCCCTACCTCCAAATCCAAATATTGAAGTAACCCAACTAGAACTTGCAAAAGTTCTATCAGATATACAAACCTTTGACCAACATATATCTGCTCCCATACCAGTAAATCCAAACTCTGAAAGCATTTCAGAAGCACCTCAACCAGAAATTCCACTCTCTCCACTACCAGAAACTCATCCACCTTCTCCACAACCCGAAACCTTACAACCAGAAGTACAAACTTCTGAGGTCCAATCCTCTGAATCCTGCGAACCAGAACTTCATCACCATCAATCCAACCAAACACTTGATTTTGATCCCATTCCCATTCCTGGAATTACTAAACCTCTAAACATCAGTATTCCCCAAATTCCCTCTTCACGAGAATCCACTCCACTAAAGACCCCAAATAGTCTAATAATCATTCTAGACTCTCCCACTTCCTCACCAAATATCAATCCAAATGACCATACCACAACTATCATTGACTTAACTGCTTTTGAACACCTGGCTACCATAACCAACAAAACAGCCATCCCAAAACCAAAACCATCTGAACCCACACCAGATGTTGGTACCAGTTTATTGATATTTGAAATAGAAGTGCAGAAGTGGATCACTTCTCTGAAGCAAGCTAGTCTTGAGCTGATTGATCCGGCTGCATCAGACTACCTTTGGACAAGGTTCAGAAGATGGATATGTTCTGAAACCCATAAAATGCAAGAACAGAGCTACAGACTAGTTCAACAGAACTTCAGCAACTTGCTAAAAGTTTTTGAAGATCAGGTTCTGAGCCAGCTGCTTAATGAAGAAGCTCTTCCTCTAGACAATGCTCCCTGGTCTGAACATCGTCCAGCAGACAGAGTTCAACCAGAGTCAGAAGATCTCAATCTGAATGACTCTTCAGAGAAGATAGTTCTTGCTGAATAACCGAGTCAAAAAGAGGACATTGCAGAATGCTCTGAGAAGTATTCAGTTGCTGAAGATCCTCAAGCTTCCTCATATGAAAGGCAGACTTTAGAAGACCTGAAGAGATCTGATACCTTGATGAAGGAAAGAATGGATAAACAAGATGACAAAATTTCAGAAATCAAGAACATGTTAACCAAGCAGGAGGAAACCAACATCCAAATCAAGGGCTTGTTGGAAGCTTTGTTCACGCGTCTTCCTCCTCCCTCTTAGTTTTTCCTGTTTAGAAATTTTTTGTAATATTCTCTACATAGCTCTGAACTTATCATTAATTCTGTTTTAATATAAACTTTTTGGCTCTGATTATGTGTTCTTTTTGATAACTGACAAAAAGGGGGAGAAAGAAAAAGATATTTTCAATAGCGGATTACTGAGACATAAGTCTCAAACATTCTAATCTACATAAATTCTCTTTTCCAAAAAGCTTGAACAGGTACAAAACTCTGCTGAAAGATAAAGTAAGATCCTGATGCTCAAATATTCATGGAGTTAAAAGGAAGTAATTAACTCAGGGGTAGTTTTTCTACTTAACTCTATAATTTTTGTTCATTACTCTTTATTGAAAAATCTGGCTTTTGTCATCATCAAAAAGGGGGAGATTGTTAGAACATAGTTTGATTCTACAACCCTTGAGTAAAGTTTTGATGATAACAAAATACAAAGAATAAAATTATTCCTAAGGTATATACAAAGAACAATTATGCTCCTGAAAATTATGCTATGTATATGCAGAAGCTCTGATAGAATCAACATCAGAATAGAAGCAGCATCAAAAGATCAGCAACCTATGTTACACGCTGGAACACTAAAGTTTGATGACCAGAATCTGCACCTAATCAAATACACTCTGACTCTGATTAAAGACATCTTTTCCAAGTCATCTACACTCTGAAGCGTTATCAGCAGAAACAACAAAGAAGATTCTGAAGCGTTACTAGTCATTCAAGACTGAATTAAATACTAACGGCTTTCTTCACACAAAGATCTTCTACAAAAGGAAAGTGCATTATTATCATTAAACCTGCTTTATGGACAACATATCTTTGCTTGCCTATATAAACAGGACTGCTTGTGAAAAGAAGCACGCATGTACACACTCAATTTGCTAAGCTATTCAAACCACGCTCATTCAAAGCTTTAGCAAAGTCTTTCTATTCCAATTTTAATTTGTGTAATTATCACAGTTGTGATATACAGTTTTGTAAGAAAACAACATACACACTAATTCAATTCATTTGTAAAAGATTTCCTTGAGATAAACCGGTATGTGGTTGTACTCAAAAAGACTTTAATAGTTGTTAAAGTAGCTATTGTAATCCTTTGAAAATAGTGGATTAAGACCTCGTTGGAGAGAGGCGAAATCACCTTGACGGGTGGACTGGAGTAGTTTGAGATCAAACGAACCAGGATAAAAATATTGTGTTGTCAAGCCATTTGTTTTAAGTTTTCCAATTCAACCCACCCCCCCCCCCCCCTCTTGTGTTTTTCACATCTTCAAAAACCTTTAGCTAAATCTTCTCACTTTAATACCTGTAAATATGATTATTCTGATGTTAAACCCAAAGTTCTTAAGAACTATGGGAGAACTAACAAGAAAGGACCCAAGAAGTTGTGGTTTCCTAAGAAACAGACAATCTATGTTGCAGATATCCTTAGAACATGAAACACCAGTCATGGTACTTGGACTCTGGCTGCTCGCGACACATGACGGGAAGAAGACATATGTTCCAAAGCCTGGAACTTAAGCCTTGAGACATCATAAGTTTTATAGGTGATCAGAAGGGAAAGATCATAGGCTCCAGAAAAGTTGGTAATGGTTATCTTCCTTATATAACTAATTTTTTACTTGTTGGTGGATTAATGCATAGTTTATTGTCCATAAGTCAATTAAGTGACAATGGTTATGATATTATCTTTAATCACACTCCTGTAAATCTGTTAGTCAGAAGGATGGCTTTATCCTATTCAATGGTATAAGTAAGAACAACATCTATAAGATTAGACTTTCTGATCCTAAAGAGAAAAACGTAAATGTCTTATGTCTGTTAATGAAAACCAATGGACTTGGCATAAACGATTGGGACATGTTAGTATGATAATGATATCTCAATATGAAGTTTTCTTCAGAAGCTCTTTGTGAAGCATGTCAAAAAGACAAGTTTTCAAAAATTTCTTTTAAAGAAAAGAATTTTGTTTCTACCTCTACATCATTGGAACTTCTACACATTGATTTGTTTGGACTAGTGTAAACAGCGCCAATCATTGGAAATAAGTATGGATTAGTCATTGTTGATGACTATAGAAGATGGACATGGGTGAAGTTTCTTAGACACAAGGATGAATCATATTCTATGTTCACCTTCTTCTGTAACCAAGTGTAAAGTGAGACGAGTCTCATAATTGCCATGGTTAGAAGTGATCATGGTGGAAACACTTTGAGAAGCTATTTGATGATAATGGCATTTCCCATGATTTCTCCCGCCCTAGAAATCCACATAAAAATGGAGTTGTAGAGAGGAAAAACAAGACTTTGCAAGAGATGGATAGAACCATGATCAATGAAACCAACATGGCAAAACACTTCTGGCCAGAGGCTGTAAACACAACGTGTTACATTCAGAATAGAGTCTCTATAAGACCTATTCCGAGTAAGACTTCCTATGAATTATGGAAGAACAAGAAACCCAATATTTATGACTTTCATACTCTTGGATGCTCTGGTTTCATCATGAACACTAAAGAGAATCTTAACAAGTTTAATTCTAAATCTCAAAGTTGTATCATGTTAGGATATTCTGAACCCTCGAAAGGATACAGAGTGTATAACAATGAAACACTTATTGTTGAAGAATCAATCAATGTTAAATTTGAGGATAATCTTGACCTTAATAAGTCAAAGCTATTTGAAAAGTTTGTAGATATGGAGATTACCTATTCAAGTGCTGAAGGTAATGAAGCTGCTACATAAGAAAAAAAGGTAAGAGGCTCATAAGATGCTTAACCAAAAGCTATTGAAGCACATACACCTATGGGGAAGCATATACATAGATCATCACATTTTGAAGAATTGATTCTGGGTAACAAGACTGAACCTGTCAGAACCATATCATCTTCCAAACCTTCTAAAGCGATGCTTCTAGTTTTGGTGTCCCTGATAGAGCCTACATATATTGATGAAGCGCTTATAGACAAAGATTGGATTCTATCCATGCAGGAAGAACTCAATCAATTCTTAGTAAATGGTGTTTTGGATCTGGTGTCTAGACCCAAAGGAACCCACATAATTGGAACTAAGTGGGTATTCAGAAACAAGCTCAATGAGAAGGGAGATATGGTAAGAAGCAAGGCTCGACTGATTGCATAGTGATATAGTCATCAAGAAAAGATTGACTATACAAAAACCTTTGCACCAGTTTCCAGGTTGGAGTCTATTAGTCTCTTAATTTCCTTTATTGTTAATCACAACATCATCTTGTATTAAATGGATGCTAAAAGTGCATTTTTGAATGGCTACATAACTGAGGAAATGTATGTAAACCAACCTCCTAGTTTTAAAGATCTTAAAAACCCATATTTTGTTTTTAAACTTAATAAATCATTGTACGGTCTAAAACAAGCTCCCAGAGCTTGGTAAGAAAGATTAAGCAATTTTCTTCATAAAATGACTTCCCCAGAGGAAAGGTTGATACCACCTTATTTTGTAAGTCCTTCAAAAATGACATTCTAGTAGTTAAAATATATGTTGATGATATTATATTTGGTTCTGCTAATGCCACTTTGTGCGAGGAGTTTGCTAAGTTTATGCAGGTTGAGTTTGAGATGAGCTTAATGGGAGAACTCAATGTATTTCTGGGGATCCAGATAAATCAAGGATTAGAATAAATTTTCATTCATGAGAGTAAGTATACCAGAGAACTTTTGAAGAAGTTTAACTTGTCTGAATGCAAGATGGCCAAGACTCTTATGCATCCTACTTGTGTTCTAGAGAAGGACGAGGTAAGTGGTAAGGTTGATCAGAAGTTGTACAGAGGTATGATAGGATCTCTATTATGTTTAATTTCTTTTAGACTTGATATTCTATTCATGTATGCTTGTGTACTCGCTTCCAATCAGATCCTAGAGAATCTTACTTGAGTGCTGTGAAAAGTATTTTTAGGTGTCTGAAAGTTACTATTAACCTTGGTTTGTGTTATATAAAATCAAGTGAATACAAATTAATAGGTTATTGTGATGTTGATTACGCTGGTGATAGATTTGAGAGGAAAATTACTTCTGGAAGCTGTCAGATTTTGGGGGAGAACTTAATCTCATGGTCCAACAAGAGGCAATGTACAGTAGCACTCTCAACTGCAGAAGCCGAATAAAATTATACATTTGGACACAGATCCTCTGGATGAAGAGTCAGATGGAAGACTATCAAATATTTGAGGGTAACATTCATATCTTCTGTGACAATACTTATTCTATTTGTTTGTCCAAAAATATCATTTTACATTCTAGGGCTAAAAATATTGAGATCAAACATCACTTCATTAGAGACAATGTTTAAAAGGGAGTTCTTTCTTTAAAATTCATTGATACAGACCAACCATAGGTTGATATTTAAAAAAAAAATCCTTGCTGAAGATAGACTTCTTTTCATTCTAAAGCACCTAAACATGGGTATGTGTCTAGAATGAAAAATGTGTGATCTCAGAATGTAGCTTTCCAAAATGGGAAAATGAGCTTCTAAAGCTTAATTTATGTTTTATGGCTTCTGGGACGTGAGGCTTCTGACAAGTGAAGTTCTCGTATAACATAAGTATTCATAGTCAGAATATTCTCTTGAGAATGCCTCTGTCTGTTGGAAACTGAAGAGTTTACTTCATTAAATGAGGTGTTAGGAAAGTAAAAGGTTAGTGATTCAAAAGAATACAATTGTCTTTTTTGAAGCACACCTAGTACTTAATGTAACACATTGGGAGACGATATAATCTTGTGATAAAAATTATCATGCTTTACCCCCTGTCAAAATTTTTACCTTTTTTCAAAGTAAGTTTTAAGTAACTATTGGATAAAAGTTTATGTTGAAAATGAAAATCTTTAGAATGCCCTATCTAATTCCTTATTTTATTTTTCGTTTCTACCAACTTTCCTTCTGACACTCATATCGGAAATGATAGTAGTGGTTATTCTTCTCTTTTCTGGCTTAGACATTAATTGATTTATGTGACTCGAGTATGATATTTCTCTGAACTAAATCATTTCTTATGTCAATCAAGTTTCCTTTCTCCTATTTATACCGCTTCAATCTGTTCCCACTCTTCATTCCCTGCTACTTCATCTCGAGAAATTCCTTTCTCCATCCTTTTCACTTTTGAGTCATCATGTTTTCAAAAACTTTATGTGGAAATGAGGAAATCATGGAGGTCATTTTTGAAATACGTCCTAAACTTTCTTAATTGATGGTTGCAGGTCTCGACATAAGCTTGACCATCCAGATTCAGGGATGGTTTGGATACTTTGGAATGCTGCATGGACCCATCTACCCAAACCTTATAAAAGCTTTTTGGAAGTATGCTTCTGTATTTATGGTGTTTCATTTATCATCACCCATACAACCATTATCGAGGCTATCGAGTGTGTTGAAACTTGTATCACTGTGGATTAGTTTAGTCTCAAGCGTGCCTTTGTCGAGAAGATCATCACCATCCATGACATTTCTTCGTCCATATATGAACCCACTAACCTCGCTAAGCTTCTTCCCATTTCTAGAGTTTGGTTTCAAGTTCTTCTAACCAACTTTCCTCCATGAGGAGAAAATAGGAACATTTTGTCCTATGATGACACACTTTTCATTTATTTTCTGCTTTATAATGTCAGGGTCAATCTACCCCAAACTATCTTCAACTATCTGAAGGACTCAATAAATGTTTCCAGAAGTTAATATAAGTTCTTCATACATTTTGGAAAAGTTTTGTCTGAACTTATCTACAAGGATAATATTGTTGTATTTGTTTGGAGGGTTAGACCATGACCGGATAATTCACTGGTGGACGAGAGATGTGAAGTCTTTTAAGCTTATCTAGATGGATGGTTGTTTCTCCTGGGGGGTTGTCAGATGTTTATTGCTCCGGGTGTTGTTTGGTCTTTGTTTATGGTTACCTTTGTGTTGTGTCTCATTTTGTACTCTCTCCATTAATGAATAAAAGTTTTGTTCTCTTGAAAGTATTCTTTATTTCTTATCATTTGGTTAATTTTTGTGTTTTTGGAGAAAAGTGTGCTAAATATCTGAAATAACTGAATCTTTATCCTTCTATTTTAATGAATTTTTTTATCTTTTAAATCTTTTTTATTTCTGAAAAAGGGAGATAAGGCGTATATGATTTTGATAGCATCTAATATCAAAATCTTGAGCCCAAACATATTCTAATGTTATAATGATTTTGCTTCTAACCATTTGTTTAATGTTTAATTTAGGAACAATGTGAAAGTTCACTGATTTTCATAGACAGGTTAATTGGCAATTAGAAGATTATCATCTAGCATCAGAAGACATAATTAAGATGCATGAAGTATGCTCCGATGAGCTAAGCATCTGAGAACAATGTATTCGTTAGAAGTTATGAACCTTCTGAATGAATTAGGTTTGAACTAGGCTCTGATACAACATATGTTTTAGAAGTTTTGAACTTCCTAAAAATACGGTTAAATCAAGATCTGATACCTCACACTATTCAAAAGTTGTGAACTTTTTGAAAGTAAGGTAATCTTGTTTTGATACCGCATATTGTTCAGAAGTTGTGAACTTTCTGAAGGTATGGTGACTCGATTCTGACCCTTCAGAATGTTGTGAACTTTCTGGAAGCATGAAATGGTTTATCTAATACTACACATTTTTCAGAAGTTACAAACCATCCGAAAGAATGTCAATATGTGCTATGGCAATACATGCTTTGATACCACGAAACTTTTCAGAAGTTGTAAACTGTCTGAAATTTTTGTAACCAAAACTTGATAAACCAGACTCTAATACTTCAGAAGTTATGAACTTTATGGAATTATATTAAGTTTTCTTTCCACCAGGCATCGTTCAAAGGTTGTGGACCATCTGAAAATATGGTTAGATGACATGGTTAGATGACATTGTCAGATGACATGGTCCAATACATGGTCAAAGACATGGTCTAAGATATGGTCAGAGACATGGTCTAAGACATGGCCAGAAGACATGGTCATAAGATATGATCAATGACATGGTCTTTTAGGCAACAGTTCAAGTTTTAAACCTCCTGATGACACGATGCTTTGTACCTTATGGTGACATGATCAAGTTTATGGAAGAACCAGGGAACTACTTTTGATGTTTGATGCAAGGTGAAGCAACTAGAGAAATAATCAAACAATGAAGTCACCATCGAATTTTATTTATCAAATGGAAGGGAAAGGAAAACATCGAAGAAAACCTGAGAAAGGAGAAATCAAGGTCTTGCAACCAAGAGATCGGGTAAGGGAGTCGATTATGCAAGGGGAAGGTATTATCACCCCTCACGTCCATGGTACCTCATGAGATCCACTCTTATTGTTCTAATCAAAGGGTGTGTAAAAAAACCTAAAGCTTAATTCTAATGGAATACATGCATGTAAAGTATATACAAAAAGAAAGTTTTTATTAGTTGTGTCTGCTGCGACTGCGAACCTTTGTGCCTACGTACCACCTTTCGTGCAATAGGGGATAAGAGCACTTGTAGTTTACCACAAAAATGTTTTTGTTTTGTTGTGTTTTTTTATGGGTGATGAACCCTTTTGAAATGGTTTTGAGTTATGACCTTAAGGCAAGGTGCTACGTTTGATATTTTTGTGTTTATGTTATTTTGAAAAGAGTTTATGATTCGAACCACACCAAAGACTATGAAGAAAGAACAAGCTTAGGAAATGGACCCACTCATTTTTTCCATTGTTTATGGATATGTGATTCTCATCATTAGTTATTAAGTGTTTTAATAGTTTGATAAGAAAAGAAGTTTTAGTTTTAGAATGGATGAAAAAAGAGAAATAAAAAGGAATAAAGGGAATCTAAAAAAGAAACCTAAAGTTGTCATGCAATGGTGGCCCTAAAGTTAGGATGGAAGGGAAATATCTACTTAATATAACATGCAAAGATGGACCTATAGTTGAGGATGAAAGGGTTCTACTTAATGTTTAAATTCTTGTATAAGAAACTAAGGTCTAACTGATTCACCTTGAACAAGATGGAATCAACATCCTAAGGGAACATGTTATCTACACAAGGAAGAAAGAAGAGTACGAGCAATTATGAACTTAAAAAGACAATTAAGTATCAAGGCTTAGCATACTCATGTATATTTAATCATTTAAGATGGAATAATAAATGGGGCAACAACAACATCAAGTAGCACTTAAGAAAGCAAGCCATGAAGATGAAGGAAGAATTGTCAAGTATCAACCAAAGATAGGTCAAAGAAGTCAAGCAAACAAGCAATCAAGTTCAAGAAGATTTAAGCAAGTAATGATCAAACATTGAAAGCACAAACATGATGTTTATGGAATGTATTACTTGAACAAGAAGTTAACTCAAGATGAGATTCAATAGTAACAAAAGAAGTTGATGGAAATTTCAAACACAAATCAAAGTCAAATAATTTGATGAACAAACAACAACATCATCCAAGATAGGAATCATTTATCATAAATTAAACAAAATAAATAAAAAATAAAGCAAGTAAACTCTTATATGTCATGGGGAAGTAGCAGGGTCCCTCATAAAACATCAATCATGATCACTAAACTGTAAGAAATTCTATCAAGTTAGCATACTCAAAGTTCAAGGCAAACTAGAAAAGCATAAGATCAGCATCATCCAAGTGAGTAAGAGATGAAAGAAAGCTAAAGGAAGTAAATATGAGTGAATTTACTAGCCTAAGAAGCAAGCTTTAAGATGAAGTCAAGAATAGTCAAGAGAGGTGACCTAAATCTTCATGCAAAAAGTTGGTTCAAGGAAAGTTGTCAAACAATAACAAATATAGTCCATAGATTGAGACAAGCATTGTAAACTACGTAATTAAGAAAATGAGAAAGGATTTATGATAATTATATGTCATGGTAAGTAGAAAACAACAAGTATCAACAAGGGGACATGACTCAACGGCATGGAAAGAAATCATTAAGCAACATCTTCAAAAGCCTAAGCAAAAAGAAAGATATAGTTCCTAAAGTGTCACCATGTTGGTTAACAAATGAATGCTTAACCAAATATCATAGAAGCATAAGAATTGATTTGAGGAGAGTTAATATGATAAGTGATCATGCCTATAATATTGTATCCCAAACCTCTAAGAGCTTCACCAATTCACAATTTAAAAAATAGCTCAACGAAAAAAGTGAATGTGGCTCCTAACTTGTCATCATGATGAATTAACAATTCAAAGTTAATTAAATAATCAAAGGAGAAATATAAGAATATATTATAGTTAAAGGTAAAAATTAACCTCAAATGATTCATATAAATTTGGACTCGTGATTATCAAAGAGGAATTGCACAGTTGTATTCAGAACCAAGGTCTCAAAGATGGATAAAAGTTTCAAAGATTGAAACAAGTAAGAAAACAATGTTAGAGTGCTTGAATGGTTAAACAAAGTGAACTCAAGGCTCTAGACATGTTATGATAACAAGATAAAGAAGAAGGAATTTTATTCCTTAAGGTTGCATCAAGTGCATTCTTTTTATCTCAAGCGACAAAGTGGTTAAGCAAGAAGCATGTTCAAATAGAAAGGTAAAAGGAGAATTGACCAAATCAAGTCACATGATTCTAAAGTCCTCAAGGGACTATCCTTGAACCTATCATCCCTTAATTATTTATCCACAAACAAAAGAATCATAAGAATTGGCTCATGAGACCATTTAAAACACCCTGGGGTTTCACAAGATAGGTACAAAATGTGCACAAGAAAGGATTAATCAAATATTGACCTTAAAAGGACCTATAATTTGAATAAATTTGACATGATCCTTAATGACACATGTATCCATATGTGACTAGAGGTTAGCATTAAAAAATGTCCAAGAATTATTAAATTAAAGCACTATTTGTCAAGACAAACACCAATGGACATGTTCCCAATTTAAATCAAGTAAAAAATAGCAAAGTTATGTTAAAATAAAAATAAAAATCATAGACATGATATTAAAACTATCACAAGTCAGAAACATCTCTTTGAATCATCTCTACATTGAAACAAATTGGAAAATTAAATTGAAAGTTGGAAACTAGTCACAAAAGATGTCCATTGAAGCATTCTTGACAAACAATTTTCAAACAATAAAAAATCCAACAAGAAAAATCCATAAATTATTAAGGAATTTTTATATCTAAGGTAAGGTGGATAATGAAAATGAAACTTCTAGCCTAAGCAAGAAAAGGACCAAAATAGGTATTTATGTCCAACAATTTTTAAAACCAAATAAATTATGCACTAAAAATGGTTAAAAAAATATCATAATTATCTTTTGGATATTTTTAGGGTTAAAGAAATATTGAAAATAAAATAAAAACATTAATTGATTAATTATTTTGATCAAACGAGACATTTAAGTAAAATAATTATTCAATCTATCACAATTTTTGCAAAAAGTAAATAAAAATCAGAAATGGAAGATAAACTTAATGAAGTTTTGACACATATTTTTTTTAGGATTTTTTTTATCAATAAAAATCACAAAATAAAATAAAAGAAATTAAATGGAATAAAAGGAAAACTAAAATTTAAATTAACATTTTTATAGCTAATGTTTCAAAAAAGTGCTGCCAAAAGTTAAACCCCTTACCCAATAAAAGATCAACGCATCATCGTCTCTGTCATGAACAAAACCCTAACACGATAAACACAAACTCATTATACCACATTCATAGCATCATATCTCCTTTGTTTCTCAATGAAATCACACGATATCAAAACCAAAAATGTAGATCTCTCAACATAGAACAATAAAACACCAATAAAAACATAAAACATGCACCAAATTCACCAAGATATTTTCGGTTAAAGTTGCAGATTCAAGCATTTTTCAGAAACTTCAAACATCAACACAAGCTCAGCTTCCACAATTTAATATACATCACACTTATTGTGTGTCCAACTACATGCTAATGAACATCCCTAAGCATATTTCAGATCTAAAATGCAAGAGGAGAGATTTGAGGAAGCTTACCTTAGTGGAAAATAAATCCACGAGCTCCCGAGCTTGCAATTAAATTAGAAACCCATAGATCTTCCTTATGAGGCTCTAAATGAAAGAAAATGAGTGAAAATAGTGAAGCTTGCTCGATGGAAGACTCTGATTTAAAGAACAAAGCTTCAATGGTGCCAAGAGAGCTTGAGATATAATATCTCTTTCCAAGGATATGTGATCTTTAGTGTGTGTTGAATGAGAGAGTGGATAGGAGTTTATATAACACACTTTAGTTAGTTAGAGAGTGATTAAAAGACTAACCATGATTAATAAAACTTGAGGAATAAGTTGGAGGATGAGTGAGTAAGATAAAGATGGATGCATTTCATGTGCAAATAGACTGAGTTGAGATGCGTTTTAGTGTGAGTGAGATAAGTGTGAGAGTGTGAGCTGGCAGCAATAGCACATGGATAAAGAATTTGCAAATTCGAATTCTATACCATTTTTGGAAAAATGCCAATTCTGATGCATGGGAAATATGTGGGTGGTTTGTCCAAAAAAAGTAAAATAATACGATGAACGACATTTATTTGTGATGTGTACCAAAAATCCTATAGCAAATTTAAAACATTATGCACAAAATTGTCAGTTGGCTATAATCTGGCTGCTAACCTGAGTCATCTTGCCCGTCCCAACCATTTCTCATTATTTAACTTCACTCTCAATTATTTGAAATAAAACTGGGCATTTTGGAGAGATGAGGTCACGAGGAATAAAATTGGTGTTGGAAGATTTTTGAAAAGAGACTTGGAAGGACCCGAAAACAACGCTTGAAATTTTGCCAACTAAACTGGCTAAGGCACGTGTGCCAGGAATCTTAAAAAAGATGGTAAAAATTCGGTTTCTAATCACTCTCTTCCAAGTCAAATATCTTGAGATCTAGGGACTCTTTTGAGAAACTTTCTGAATCAAAGTTGTAGATCAAACATGGATCTTGATCTTTGGTTTTGATGACATTAACAAATAATGCTTGGATGAGGATTGAATCTGCCCTTGAAAACATCTACTTGATGCTGACCAAATAAGTCTGGCGGAAATTTCTAAGTGTTAGCATTATGACATCTTTGCTTACTAGACTTTGAACCACAATATCTCAAACATTAGGGGACCAAATGAGAAACTTTTTGAAGCAAAGTTGAAAAGATAAGTCTGGCCTATAACTTTAATGACGAGTACAAAACCAAATAAAGTTTGCATCATTGATTAAATTGGCTTGTAAGTCAAGAAGTTGGACCTGATTCAAATACTTCAAAATTTGCTTAAGTGTTTAGACACCAAATTTGAATGAGTGTGTCACTTATTGCTCAAATAACTTTAAATCAAAGGTATTTTTGGAGATAGACCCTCAAGGAAAAAAATGAAGTTTGAAACTTCCTCTTTCCAATGACTATGAGTTTGCAACAATCTGATCAAAGATGAGGGAGTTATGATCATTCAAAAATTGTAAAAATCACTTAAAACTCTTATAACTTTAACAAAATTCTAAGTTATTTAAGATTACTTCTTTGATAAGTTAACTCTAAAATTATTCATTCTTTTGATTTTCTTCCACCAATGGCCATGTGATATCAAAATATGAGTTTTGACTTGCTTGTTGACCAAAAGTCCACTTGTTCAACCTTTTGACCTTTTTTTTGTTGACCTTCCCCTAATTCATCTGATTCTTTATCAAAGGAGAAAATGAAGCCTTCCTGATCAAAATTGATGAATAATCTTCCATATATAGACACTTAGGGACATGTGGAGAACCATGAGATTAAGTTTTTCTCAAAGAATCAGAACTAAACTGATTTTATCACAAACCCTAATTTTGGCTGAAAATGCTAGGAGATGATGTCTCATCTTCAAAACCCTAATTCCTCTGGTCATGATAGATAATATCCTGATCAAAGATGTATTGTATGATGATAACATGGCTATTATGATGGTATCTCAACCTTTGAGCCCTCTCACCATGGTCTTCTTTAGTTGACTAATCATAATGCTTCAAAACCCTAATTTGACCAGATGAAAATTGTTTGTGCTTGATCAGTGATCTTTGTGGATGAGAATCCCCCTTATACTTGATATACTCAGTGAATTCCTCAATAACATGCTTGATTGATGTCTTGAGTTATAATAAAACCCTAAGAGCCTTGATCCCAAGAGTGTAACAATGATGTATGACCTAATGGGAGTATGCAAAATGCAATGCAATAAGCCAGATGAAAAGAGATAAGGGTAGGGAAAATTTGGGGCCAACCTTTCTATAACACGATGGGAGAACTGAAAATGAAATTGGAGCCAGCCTTTCTATAACACGATGGGAGAACTGACTTGGTTTATTTTGCGCTTGATCGTAATTGTTGCAGACAGCAAGAGTCGCCACCGACTTTTCTTTTATCCATTAAGGAAAGGGTGAAAAGAACAGGAAAGACCTTTGAGATTATTTCATGAGTTAGGGGGTAGATTATAAAAGGGAAGGTATTAGAACCCTTTTTATCCATAGTTATCTATAAGCTCTTAGTTGCTTGCTAGATCACTTGAAAAATGATTTGTTTGAAAATGTGTTTGTGGTGGGTTTTGAAAGTATTTTTGAAAAGCGCCTTTGTTTAGTCAAACCTTATAATGATTCTCGTCTCTATAAGAATGTATACAAAGTGTTGGAAATTTTGAAAATATTTCATGTTTTTTTGAAAGTGTTTGGTGTTTGAAAAAATGTTTTGTTTTTGAAGATGGATTGTGAGCAATCAACTATGAACGTTCTACCTACTCAAAAGTCTTTTGGTCATTTCTCTCTTCCTTTTATAATACTATCTTACAATTGATTGGAAAGAAACCTTATCTTTGGATGTAAAGGGACATGTGTTGTACCCCAAAATTTTCCCTCCCATTTCTCAATGATTTCTCATCACAAAACCTTTGAAGCCCAAGATCCAGTTAGGGTTTCATCTGCTCAAGACTTCTCCTTGCACTGTTGACCCAAATTAGGGTTTGTGTTTGCACAAAGATGTTTTGACCTAAAATGCCTAAGATGACTTTCATGCTTCATATTGGACTCCCAAGTTTATCCATATCAAGTTTCAAGCTTTGATTCCAAGTTTTGCTCAGTCAATTGGACAGTTGACCTGGAAATCAGCTGTATTGGAGAAAAAGTCAACTGTGGCCAATTGACAGTCAAACCTCATGAAAATTGACCCACATCAACATTATGAACTCATATGGACCATTTGATTAAGTTTGGATCACAATTCCATAAGAAATTTGATCAGATCACCAAAAGGGCAAAATGGTCATTTTTAGGGTTTTGACTGCACAAAGACAATTTTTGACTGTTTGACCTAGCCAATGGAAAACCAAGCTCATATATGGACTCAAGGACTCCATGGAATTATCTTGACATGCTCAACAAACTCAAAAGATCCCAAGTACACAAGATTGACAGTTGAATTTCCCAGTCAATTGATCAATTTTGACTGTATACTGAAAAGTCAAACTTTGACTTTTTGGTCAAAATCAAGAGTCAAGATTCATTTTTCATCAAAACATGCCAAATCATGAAACTTGTTCACCAAGAAATCACAAAATGCAAATTAGGGTTAGAAATTAGAATTTTTCATAACTTAGAATTTTTCTAAGTTATAAAAAACCCTAATTTTTCCCCAACTTTGCCCCACTTTTTCACCAAGATCCATTTGGATTCAAACAAAAGTCAAAACATGAAAGTTGTAGATTGTTGCATCATCTACAACTGTGATTCACAAAGTTTTCCCATTTGAGGCTTGTATCTCAAGTTACAAATTTTTGAATAAGGACACTAAACCATTCTTAACTTAGTGAAATTTTAACCTATTTTGACAAGGTTTTCTACCCAACTTCAAGGCCATTTTCCATACACTTCCACTTGGAATTTCAAATTGCATTTCAAAGATGGATTGTATTACACATTCCAAGCTTTCCAAAATGTCCAAGAACTTCTCAAACAACCTCATGGTCAGGGAGAATCGAATTTTGCAAAATGAGAAAAAGTCACTTTTGTTCTTGGCCATGTACATGTTCATAACACTATGCATTTCAATCTCAGCTTGCATATCTTGATTACAGGTCCTTAAACCATCCAACACTCATAAATTTAATGCATATTCTTTGTGCCAAAGCCATGTTCTTTGTGTTCTAGCATTGCATAAAGGATTAATCCCAAAATAGATAAAGCATTTCTTCCATTTTTGCAAAAGGTAGCTTTATGTCCAATTACAAATCCAAGAAGTACAGTCCATATCTAATTGGCACAAGTTTATGTGTTAATCACACTGATCAAGGAGGGATTATGCAGCATAGTATGAGGGCCTGTACAGGCTAGAGGCACAAAGTAACCATTGCTTGCTTAAAGTGTAAGAAACACATCATAACTCAAACCAACTCTCATATCAGCTTGCAAACACTCAAGTGAACTTGTGAAACACACTCAAGACATCTCAACCAAGCTATTGCACGACCCTAACACCTCTCATACACTCCCAATCTCAGAATCATCTTCAAACTGCAAAAACAGGGTCAGGTATGCAGTTTGAGTGTCATCTTCCATTTCCCTCAAGCTCTCTTGCCCAAACCAGTTCACATACATTCCCTAGCACCTATGCAAGCTAACCATGACTTGAAACACGACCTGTAATCCCTCTAACCACTTCCACCATTTTCAGTTTCTTGTTTTGCAGGTGAAGTGCTCTAGCACGATTCAAAAGCTTTCAAGACAAAGTAAACATTGGAATAACATCCCTGGACCTCAAGGAAGCTTTTCCAATCATCACCTTGCACTGAAAGCTTCCTCATTGCCAGATAGAACTTCAGATGAACAGGTATCTTGGTGAACTTCTATCTCTCTTATCAAGCATCATTAGCTCTAAGTTTGTGAATAAACAATGTTCTACTCATGCCACTGAACATGTACATGTTTTTACTTTTCATTTCTTTTACTTGAGCTGTGAGAATTTGAGGTTTGAAAATGGCAGAAAATCTAGGTTAGGATTTGGGGGAGAAGAAATTCTCCCTCATCTTAGAGAGTTAGATCAAGTTCTGCATATGGTTGGATTCGTCTCTTGATGCTGAACATTTTTTATGTTATGAGTTTTCATTAATAAGCCAGGAATCAGGAGTTAGAAGATCAAGAACAGGGCGCGCGTTTTTGAATGACACAGTTCAGAGGTTGAAGAAAGGTGGCATTGGGCTGGGCTTGCTTTGTGTTTTCTTTTGGCACCCTACAATTGGTTTTACACCCCCTGAGCCCATTTGCTTTATTTTTAATGTTTTTTGACTTTTTCTTTTTTTAATTAACTCATTTATTTTTTCTCAGCATACTAAAAATTTAAAAATATTTTTTCTCATCATTTTTGATTTTATTAGGGATTTATTTGATTTTTTTTCTCTTAGTTTGTACATAAATAAATAAATATATACTTTTTTGTTTAAACTATTAAAATAGCACAAATATATTCTATACACTTTTATCTTATTTTTGCTTCCTGAAAATATTTTATAGAAAAATACTTTTTTATTTAAATATTAAATATTATTAATTAATATATATAATACACATTTTGTAAATAATATAAATATATAGGTATATATTAATATACTTAGGATAAAAATACCAAAAAATGTACATATTTTATTTTTTAATATTTAATACTAAAAAATACCTTTTTTTACAAATATACTATATTTTATTTTATTTTTGTATGTAAATAATAATTATTATATGAATTAATTGATTAATATCCCTTTTTGATTAAAAATTAGGGTTTTGCTCTAAAATTGAAAATACTCCAAAAATAATACCCTTTTATTTCTCTTTTTATTTACATAAATAATATTCTTTTTTTTCATACACATAAAAATTATCTTCTTATTACATTTTTGCATATTTATTTCATTTCCATTTAATTATACAATTATTTGTCTTGTAAATATTCAAAGAAAAATGATGTAATAGTTAGGTTTAAATTCTTGTCTAAATATACCCCATTTGAAACATTGTACCCCCCTCCCCATATTATTGTGTTGTAATAGTGTAGGAATTTAAATTTCGCACTTTTAATGCTTTCTAAACATACCATGCTAGAATTAGGGTTTGAATGCGAATAAAACGAACAAAATAGTTGGACATAATCTCAAGATAAATAAGCATGAAAATGGACAACATATTCCACACTTGCACCCCTAGGGTATTCCACTTTGTTGCCTTCAAATAATTGGGCCATATTGCATGTTGAATTTCTTTGGGTAAAACAAACAATCAAATGATCATAGTCCTTCAAAATGTTGCCTAAATGAATGATCAAGTCCCTTTTAAAGAAAAAATTGCCCAAAGACATTTAACACTATTGCAATTATGGTCTAAACGATGACCCGCGCCTGTCCCTTTCACCTCCTAATACAAGATTGTCCACCAAATACAATGGTGGAACAAAATTGTCAAAAGGTTCAAAACATAACAAAAATCTTTGAGAAAACTTTAGGGTAGATAACTCTTAAGTACTTGTCAATTTGCAAAGAAAACACTTGCCTAATTTCAAATCACACTTCACAAACACTTTCAAAACAAACTTTCAAAAACCTTGAAACATCTTTTCAAAAGACAAAACACCTTTTGTAAAACATTCGAGTAAAGAATTGTTACAAGGGTAGCCTATACAAGGCATCTTTTCAAAACATTTTCAAAAACCACACACCAAGCACCATTTCAAACAATTGAAAACCAAGGCAAGTTGATCTAAGCAAGTACCTAAGAGCCCATGGATAACCATGGATAGAAAGGGTGCTAATACCTTCCCTTTCTATAATCTACTCCCCGAACCCAAGAAAAATCTCAAAGGTTTTTGCTGTGCTTTTTAAACCTTTCCTTAGGATAAAATAAAAAGTCGGTGGCGACTCTTGCTCAACCGAAACATTTGCGAAAACAAATGCAAAACCCTAGTCAGTTCTCCCACCGTATCACAGAACTGGCGACTCTGCTGGGGAAATTTTTTAAAGTGGAGTAACCTTAGGGCTTAGATCACCCTCTTGCATGACTAATTGTTTGAATTGATTGCTTTATATCTTGGCTCTACTGTTTGGGTTTGCAATCCTCTACCCGGATTTTGGGAAACATTCATAGATAGCAATACGTTGTGGAAACTGTGCGGGGTATACCGACACGGTCGAAGCAATAGCTATATTAGTGCGACATATTTGTGAGTACCGGTAACCCTTGAGTTCAATCAAGGAGAGTACGGGGCCGCTGAGTGATGTCACTAAGCACTAATGACCTAGAACCTTACTTGACCATCTTGGCCTTCTATTAGGGGTAGTGAGATGACCGGCTTTGGTGCAGTCCGAAGTTGGTAGATACTCGATACTACACTCATTGAGGGTTGTTTTCTTGGAATATTTTGGTCGCTAGTTAAGTGGCTAAACCAAAACAATGAACAATGAAAACAATCCCGTGATATTGAGCTCCTTAGAACCCGGTTACTATTTATAGGACAGGTTTTTAAGCCAACTACACTCAAGAGGGTACTTACCTATGAAACCCCATGCAAGCCTGAAACTAGGATTTGGTGTGATTTGCTTGTACATATGTTTTGTGCATACATCATAAACATCATAAAACATCATATGCATTCACTAACCATTCCAAGGGTTTGGATCTTCATCTTTGTTCCTGTTTTGTAGGTCATGGAAGTTCCTCGCAGAAATACCATTCAAGTCAACCTTGTGAGAATTTCTCCTCAACTCAAGGAGATCACTTCAAGAATTCCGGAAAATTCATCCTTCAGTGAAAGACATGGTAGACTGCTCAGCCTAGTCAACACCAACATTGAAGAAGACATGATGAAAGTGCTATTCCAGTTCTTTGACCCTCTTCACCACTGCTTCACTTTCCCTGATTATTAGTTGGTACCCACTTTGGAGGAGTTTTCTCAACTCCTAAGAATCCCTATCCTTAATCAACTACCATTCAACGGTACGGAGAAGGAACCAAAGCCGGAAGATGTTGCTCGAGCATTACATCTACAACCATCCGACATCAAGGGGCATTGGGAAACCAGAAGCGGCGTCAAGGGATTCTTAGCAAAATTCTTGTTTGAGAAGGCACAAGAGTGTTGGAATTCATTGGACCTATAAGCCTTTGAAGAAATTGTGGCACTCCTTATCTATGGGTTGGTCTTATTCCCAAATCCTGACCAATTGATAGATGTCAACACCGTCAAAATCTTTTTGTCCAGAAATCCAATACCAACATTGCTCGGGGACATCCTTCACTTATTTTACACACGAACAATGAGAAAGAGAGGTGTTCTCATGTGCTGTACTCCTATCCTTGCAAGGTGGTTTATTTCGCACCTTCCACAATCTGTCTTGAAGAATGACTGTGATACGGTGGAAGAACTGACTTGAGGTTTGCGTTTGTATTCGCAAATGTTGCGGTTAGCAAGAGTCGCCACCGACTTTTTATTTTATCCTAAGGAAAGGTTAAAAAGCACAGCAAAAACCTTTTGAGATGTTTTCTTGGGTTCGGGGAGTAGATTATAGAAAGGGAAGGTATTAGCACCCTTTCTATCCATGGTTATCCATGGGCTCTTAGTTACTTGCTTAGATCACTTGCCTTTTGTTTTCAATTGTTTTAAATGGTGCTTGAGTGTGTGAGTTTTGAAAATGTTTTTGAAAAGAGGCCAATGTGGTGGCAACCTTTGTAATGATCCATGTGGGGATGTATACAAAGATGTATGTCTTTTGAAAAGGTTTTCATTTTTTGAAAGTTGTTTTAAAAGTGTAGTGATGTGTGGTTTTTTGAAATTAGGCAAGTGTTTTGTTTTGCAAGTTGATTCAAGTAACTAAGAGATTATCTACTCCTAAATTTCTCAAAAGATTATTGCTATACTTTAACCCTTTTAACAAGTTTGCACCACCATTGTATTTGGTGGGCAACCTTGTGTTAGGATGTGAAAGGGACAGGCGCGGGTCATCGTTTAGACCATAATTGTAACGACGTTAAATGTCTTTGGGCAATTTCTCTAAGGGACTTGATCATTTGTTTTTGTTTGTTTTGAAAAGTTTTATCGAGGGACTATGATCATTCAAACTGTTTGCTTTGCCCAAAGATGTTCAACATACAATATGGCCCATTTATTTGAAGGCGACAAGTGGAATACCCTAGGGGGTGCAAGTGTGATTTGTGTGTTCATTTTCATGCTTGTTTATCTTGTATTAGGTCAAACTATTTTTTATCGTTTTTTCGCATACAAACCCTAATTCTAGCATGTTATTATTTAGAAAGCAATAAAGCGCGAAATTAAAATTACTAAGCTATTACACAACCAAATATGGGAAGGGGGGTACAAATGTTCAAATGGGGATATTTGACAAGAATTAAAATCTAAATTATTACAACAATTGGATATTTTGCAATGCATAATTAAATGTAAATTAAATAAATATGTGAAATGCAAAAAGGAAGTTTTTATGTGTATGAGAAAATATTATTTATGTAAAAGGGAAAAGAAAATAAAATGTATTTATTTTTTGAGTATTTTGAACTTAGGGTAAAAAACCCTAATTTTTAAATAAGAGGTATTATTGTCTAATTTAATTCTACTATTTATTTATTATTTATATATATAAAAAAAAATAAAATAAAATGAAGTGTATTGTGAAAAAGGTATTTTTTGTATCAAATATTAAATAAAATGAAAAAATCAAATATTTTCATATTTTTGTCTTAAATGTATTAATAATTATATATATATATTTTATTATAACCCTAAATATGTATTATACAAAAATAAATATTTATTTAATATTTTAATAAAATAAATAAAAGAATATTTTTTGTGAAATATTTTCAGAAAGTAAATAAAAAAAATAAAAAGTGTATTTATATTATTTTTACATTTATTCTAATAATCAAATATATATATTTATGTACAAACTAAACAAATAAACAAATAAATATGCAATAAATGCAAAAAATAATAAAAAAAATATTTTTAATTTTCTAATGGCATGAGAAAAAATAAATGAAGTCAGCAAAAAAGGAAAAAGTCAAAAATGTTAAAAAATAAGCAAATGGGCTCAGGGGGGTGTAAGCCAAAAAGGATGGTGTGAAAAGCAACACAAATCCAAGCCCAGCCCACTTCACTCCTTCTTCAACCTCCAGCACAGGTTATTTGAAAAACGCGCGCCTATGTTCAGTCCCTTCTAACTCTTGATTCCTGGCTTTTTAGCAAAAACTCATAACACAAGAAATGTTCAGCATGAAGAGACGGTTCTAACCATATAAAGAACTTGACCTATCTCTCTAAGATGAGGGAGAATTTCTCTCCCCCTCTTTTCTGACCTAATTTTTCTACCATTTTCAGAGCTCAAATTCTCTCTACTCAGGAAAAAGAAATGAGAAGTAAAGCTATGTACATGTTCAGGGCTATGAGTAGGACCTTGTTTCTTCACAAACTTAAGACTAAATATGCCTAATAAGAGAGATACGAATTCAAACTTTTACCTGTGCAGTTGAACTTCTATGTGGAGAATGAGAGACTTTCAGTGCAATGTAATGATTGGAAAAGCTTCCTTGAGGTCCAGGGATGCTTTTTCAATGCTCACTTTGTCTTGAACCTTCTTGTATCAAGCTATAGAACTTCACCTGCAAGTTAAAGATGTGAAAATGGTGGAAGTGGTTAGAGCAACTACAGATCGTGCCTTAGCTTCTGGATAGCTTGCATATGTGGTAAGGAAGGTAGAGGAACAGGTTTTGATCAAAATGCTTGAAGGGAATGAGAGATTGCACTCAAACTGCAGGGGCACCTCTGTTTGTGCAGTTTTAGGGTGATTCTGAGATGGAGGGTGTTTGAAAGGCAAATGGCTCGAGCAAAAGCTTCAATGTGGTCTATGGAATGTGTTTGATATCTTTTGTGCTGTGTTCTTTGGCTGATATGAGAGATAGCATATGTTATGGACCTTTCTTCACACTTAAGCTACTAAAAGCAAATTGGTGTTCTAGGTCAGTATAGGACCCCCTAATGTGCTGCATCAACTCCTCTTGATCAGTGTGTTATGCCCATAATCTTGTGTTAACCAGATCTTCTTTGTACTTGTTGGATTACAAACTTGACATAAAGCTAAACTTTTCAAAAATGGAAATTCCACTTTATCTAGTTTAGGATTAAACCATTATGCAATGTTAGAACACAAAGAACATGACCTTAACACATTGAATATGCATTAAATTATTGAGTATGGATTGGTTCAAGGACCTGTAATTAAGCATAAAGCAAACTGAATTCAAATTTGCAAATTTGTGAACATGTCTTGGTGAAGAACAAAAGTGAATTTTTGCCAACTTGTGAAATTCGAATCTCTCAAGTTATGAGGTTGTTTGATGAGTTCTTGGACATTTTGGAAAGCTTGGAATGTGTACTACAATCCATCTTTGAAATGCAAATCAAAATTCCAATTGGAAGGGCATGAAAAGTGGCCTTGAAGTAGGGTAGAAAACCTTGTCAAAATAGGTCAAATTTCACTAAGTTAAAAGATGGTTTAGTGCCCTTATTCAAAAAATCATAACTTGAGATACAAGCTTCAAATGAGAAAACTTTGTGAATCAAAGTTGTAGATTTTGCAACAAGCTACAACTTTCATGTTTTGACTTTTGTTTGAATCCCAATGGATCATGGTGAAAAGATGGGGCAAAGTTGGGAAAAAATTAGGGTTTTTTATAACTTAGAAAAATTCTAAGTTATGAAAAATTCCATTTTCAAACCCTAATTTGCATTTTGTGATTTCTTGGTGAACAAGTTTCATAATTTGGCATGTTTTGATGAAAAATGAATCTTGACTCTTGATTTTGACCAAAAAGTCAAAGTTTGACTTTTCAGTATACAGTCAAAATTGACCAATTGACTGGGAAATTCAACTATCAATCTTGTATACTTGGGATCTTTTGAGCTTGATGGACATGTCAAGATAATTCCATGGGGTCCTTGAGTCCATAGGTGAACTTGGTTTGCCATTGGCTAGGTCAAACAGTCAAAAATTGCCTTAGTGCAGTCAAAACCCTAAAAATGACCATTTTGCCCTTTTGGTGATCTGATCAAATTTCTTGTGGAATTGTGATCCAAACTTGATCAAATGGTTCATATGAATTCAAAATGTTGATGTGGATCAAATTTTATGAGATTTGACTGTCAATTGGCCACAGTTGACTTTTTCCCCAATACAGCTGATTTCTAGGTCAACTGTCCAATTGACTGGGTAAAACTTGGAATCAAGACTTGAAACTTGGTATAGGTAAACTTGGGAGTCCAACATGAAGCATGAAAGTCATCTTAGGTTTTTTAGGTCAAAACATCTTTAGGCAAACACAAACCCTAATTTGAGTCCACAGTGCAAGGAAAAGTCTTGAGCAGAGGAAACCCTAATTGTATCTTGATCTTTAAATGTCTTGTGATGAGAAAATGTTGAGGAAATGGGAGGGCAAATTTTGGGGTACAACAGTTGCCCCTGTTCAATCTTCTTGGACCTGAAGAGTTAGATTGGCAAGTTTGCCTTTCGTGACTCGAGGGTAAAAGGAGATTGGACACTAGAGTGCCCGGAAATTTGCACTCGCATGCTGGAGTCTCAACAATGTGGTGTCGGGAATGGGCTTATAGATGCCATTTGGAGAGATGGTGGATAGGGAGATGGGCTTTGTAGATGCCATCTGGAAAAGTGATCGCATAAGAGATTCCTTAGCGAGAACTTGTGTGTTTAAGAAAGACAGATGTTTTCCTGGCTTGTTACAGGTGTTTGATCTTCAGTCTCCTTATGCAGATATGCCCTGGCTGGATACAGGTATCGAATCTACGATCGGTTGCTCACAGATGTGCCCTGGCTGGATACAGGAGTCGAATCTTTGAACTCTGCAGACGTGCCCTGGCTAGATACAGGAATCGAGTCTGGAAACGTGGTCAACAGATATGCCCTGGCTGGATACAGGAATCGAATCTGGAAATGTTGTAGTTGATAGATGTGCCCTGGCTGGATACAGGAGTCGAATCTTTGAACTCTGCAGACGTGTCCTGGCTGGATACAGGAATCGAGTCTGGAAACTGATCACTCTCAGATGTGCCCTGGCCAGATACAGGTATCAAATCTGGAATTGTGACAGTTGAAAGTAGTCTTTTTTGAGATTGTCTTTTTCCTGAAAAGGCAAAGACGTAAGCTGTATGCAATGTCATGATGTATGATATGCATGATGTCATGATGTTCAACATTTGATGTTGTATGTGTCTCATCATGTATGTAAGCAAGATGTATGAAAATGTGAAATGTTTATGAGTGTAATTTCGTCTTAGGAAAATAAATCCTTGACGAATGGCCGGGAAGCTGCTTTGCGGAAGAGATACTTGGCCGAAGCTCTGATGAGAGGCCTGCTGAGGACTTTAACGATGGATTCCGATGATGATAAACTCTGCTGGGGAACCCCAAAGATAAACTCTGCTTGGGAAAACCAAAGATAAACTTCGCTGGGGATTGAAGGAACTTTCGCCGAGAACGGTCTCCCGTGGCTTTTAGCTGAGGATAACCCAGTTATAAGTCCTTGTGAGGAAATAACTCTAAATAAAAAACTTGGGCGAGACGTTCATACTTTGCCGGGGATAAGCTCGCAGAATCTACTGGGGATGAGCTTTTAAGACCTGCCGGGGAATGTTGTGCCTTTTTCAGGATCGACGGGGAATCGACTCCTGCTTGGGGAAAGTGCTGCTGAACCTTGTTTTACTCCGCGGGGAGCTAAGATGATTTGGCCACATTTCAATTGAACCTACCTTGGTGCCTTGGTGGACAAAACAACTAGACCGCATTAAACAACTCCACATTGCCCCTGTCTTTGATATCACTTGTAATTAATCTCTTTTTTCATATGCAAACATTTATGAATCAGCAATTTAATGTCAAATGCATATATCAAAAATGAACATTGGACGTTTTTTCGCAAGACAAAACAGAAAAAGAAAAACAATGGCAATTTATATGGACAAGTGAATTTGTATTGATTTAAACTTTGCCTGTGAATAGGCATTTTTTGTACAAGAGGCTGACATCCTAGAAAGAGGACGCCGCCAAGAAAGTATAGAATTTACAATTTGAAAAAACAAAACAGCTATGTGAACAATCCCACTGGGTTCCAACTCTGCTATCGCCTTTATGTCTTCGAACGCCTCATTCGCTTTGCTGCCTGGTCGAAGATGAAGCTGATTGGTCGATGCCGTAATCTGAGCCAGATAGTTGATGCCGAATTCCGGATGCGAGGTGATCCAATGAGACATAGTGTTACGCTTTTATCCCTAACTTTTGCCTGGACCGCCCTTTCGGGTTTTCGGTCCACCGGGATACCCTTTTTTGCCCAAGCCGCCCTTTCAGGTTTTCGACTTGCCAGGTGTACAGATTTTTTTTATTTCATCCCTTATTTTTGCCCGAACCCTTTTGGTTCGCCGGGAAGCCCTTATTTTTGCCTAGGTATGTCAACCTAGCGGGTCTTTTATTTATGCGTAGTATTTTTTCACTATGTCTGCATTGGCGGGGTGAGGAAGGTCGTCACCATCCATGGTGGTTAGGATCATGGCTCCTCCTGAGAACACACGCTTAACCACAAATGGCCCTTCATAAGTAGGGGTCCATTTGCCCCGGGGATCGCTTTGAGGAAGGATGATGCGTTTGATTACCAGGTCCCCAACTTGATACTCTTGCGGTCTGACTTTCTTGTTAAATGCCCTGATCATCCGTTTCTGATACGTTTGACCGTGACAGATAGCAGTGAGCCTCTTTTCGTCAATCAGATTTAGTTGATCAAGTCGAGTCTGGATCCAATCATCTTCATTCAAGTCTGCATCCTTCATTATCCGGAGAGAGGGTATCTGGATTTCGATCGGCAAGACTGCCTCCATGCCATAGACTAGGGAGAAGGGAGTTGCCCCGGTTGACGTCCTTGCTGAGGTGCGGTACCCATGAAGAGCGAACGGTAACATCTCGTGCCAATCTTTATAGGTCACTGTCATCTTCTGCACAATTTTCTTGATATTTTTATTGGCTGCCTCTACAGCCCCATTCATCTTCGGCCGATAGGGGGAAGAATTGTGGTGCTGTATCTTGAATTGCTCACAGAGTTCAGTGATCATTTTGTTATTGAGATTGGTACCATTGTCCGTAATGATTCTTTCTGGGACTCCGTACCGACAAATCAGGTTATGCCGGATGAATCGTGCCACGACGCTCTTGGTTACTGTGGCATAGGAAGCTGCCTCGACCCATTTCGTGAAGTAATCGATTGCCACCAAGATGAAGCGGTGTCCATTGGATGCCGTCGGTCGGATTTCACCGATCATATCGATGCCCCACATTGCGAAAGGCCAAGGTGCCGTTAGGACATTCAAAGGAACCGGAGGGATATGCACCTTGTCAGCATAGATCTGGCACTTATGACAAGTCCGGGAGTGTTGGTAACAATCGGCTTCCATCGTGGACCAGAAATATCCTGCCCGAAGGATTTTCTTAGCCATGGTGTGTCCACTGGAATGGGTCCCAAATGTACCTTCATGTAGTTCCATCATAATTTTCTCTGCTTCAGCCTTATCCACACAACGTAACAGAGTTGAATCATGATTCCGTTTGTAGAGAATGCCGTTGCTGAGGAAGAATTTTGCAGCAAATCTCCTCATGAACTTCTTATCATTGACAGATGCACCTTCCGGGTATTCCTGGGCTTCCAAGTACCTCTTCACCTCGTGATACCAGGGTTTTTCAGTCACCTTCTCAGCCTCGAGCTCGCAGCAGTAAGCCGGTTCATCCAACTTCCAGATTGTGATTTGAGGAGCCTCATTATCCCATTTAACTTTGAACATCGAAGACATCGTGGCTAGTGCGTCCGCTAGCTGATTCTCCTCTCTAGGGAAGTGCTCAAAAGTTATCTCTTCAAAGTGAGGGAGCAAGGTCGACACATACTCCTTGTAAGGAATGAGATTCGGGTGTTTCGTATCCCACTCGCCTTTGATCTGATTGATCACGAGAGCGGAATCTCCGAAGACACTTAGAAACTTGATCCTCAAATCAATCGCAGCTTGTAAACCCATGATACATGCCTCATATTCTGCCATGTTGTTGGTGCAGCTGAAACATAATCGGGCGGTGAGTGGAGTATGAGTCCCCTTGGGAGATATGATTACAGCACCGACGCCGTTACCCAAAGCATTGGAGGCTCCGTCAAAATGCATAGACCATCGGGATCCTTCCTCAGGCCCTTCATCCGGTCCAGGTACTTCACAGTCAGTTACCACCATGATGTCTTCGTCCGGAAAATCAAAGTTCAATGATTGATAATCGTCCACGGGTTGGTGTGCCAAATGATCAGCCAGTACACTTCCCTTAATTGCTTTCTGAGTTGTATACTGGATATCATATTCTGTTAAGATCATTTGCCATCTCGCTATTCTCCCAGACAGAGCGGGCTTTTCAAATATGTACTTGATGGGATCCATCTTTGAAATCAATAAAGTAGTGTGAGTCAGCATATACTGTCTCAGCCGGCGAGCAGCCCATACAAGAGCGCAGCAAGTTTTCTCAAGCAGTGAGTAACGAGACTCACAGTCGGTAAACTTTTTGCTCAAGTAATAAATAGCGTGCTCTTTTCGGCCAGACTCGTCATGCTGCCCCAGCACACACCCCATTGAATTATCAAGCACTGTCAAGTAAAGTATCAGAGGTCTTCCTTCCACCGGTGGCATAAGAATGGGTGGCACTTGGAGATATTCCTTTATTCTTTCAAAGGCGGTTTGACATTCATCATTCCAGCGTACCACTTGATCTTTCTTCAGTAATTTGAAGATTGGCTCACAAGTAGCAGTCAGATGTGAAATGAATCGGGCAATGTAATTCAGTCGTCCTAGGAAACCTCTGACTTCTTTCTCTGTTTTTGGAGTCGGCATCTCTTGAATAGCTTTAACCTTGGCAGGATCCACCTGAATACCTTTATCACTTACAATGAAACCTAGCAACTTTCCGGATCTTACCCCAAAGGTGCATTTGTTGGGATTCAACCTCAGCTTGTATAATTTGAGTCGGTCAAACAGCTTCCTCAGATGATCAAGGTGTTCCTCCTCAGTTTGAGACCTTGCAATCATGTCATCAACATATACTTCAATCTCATGATGGATCATATCATGAAATAAAGCAACCATGGCACGCTGATAGGTTGCCCCAGCATTTTTCAATCCGAATGGCATGACCTTATAACAGAAGGTCCCCCACTGAGTTACAAATGTAGTCTTCTCCATATCTTCCGGAGCCATCTTGATCTGGTTATACCCTGAGAAGCCATCCATGAAGGAGAACACCTTGTGTTGAGCTGTATTATCAACAAGGACATCGATGTGAGGTAGGGGGAAATCATCCTTGGGGCTGGCCCTGTTCAGATCCCTGTAGTCGACACACATTCTGACTTTACCGTCCTTCTTCGGCACTGGCACAACATTGGCAACCCACTGAGGGTAAGAAGTTACTGCAAGGAAACCCGCATCAAACTGTTTCATCACCTCAGCTTTAATCTTCTCAGACATCTCTGGACGCATTCGTCGAACTTTTTGCTTTACTGGAGGGCAATCTCCCTTAGTTGGCAAATGGTGAACTACAATGTCGGCATCCAAACCAGGCATATCTTCATAAGACCAGGCAAAGATCTCCATGTAGTCTTGTAGCATCTGGATCAATCGTTGCTTCACGCTGAGCTCTAGATTGGCACCAATTTTGACCTCTTTCCTATCTGTCTCAGTACCCAGGTTAATTGTCTCCACAGGCTCTTCATGTGGTTGAATAGCCCTCTCTTCCTGTAGTAGCAGTCTTGCGAGTTCACCAGGCACTTCGCAATCATCTTCGCCTTCGTCTTCGGCCAAGTTGATCGGATTTTCGAAGTCATAACTGGCGGTAGCAGAGCTGTTGCCAGTGAGATCCAGAGTGGATTGAAACCTGTATAAGTGAGTGTGTGTAAATATAGCTGTTTTGCAATATGTATAACACAGAAAGAAAAGGAGCACAAGATTTGAAATGCAACAAACGTCCAATGTTTTGATTGATGATATATGAAAATGTCATACAAAAAGCCCTCACAAATGGAGCTACGATGCCCCGGGCAGGACACCGAGCCAGCAGAGTTTTAACATATTGTTTGTTACAAATTTGGAAATCAAAAGAAATCAATTACTGCGTGACAAATGTGATAGGGGTAAAATCCTTTGCTGTCCAGTTGCTTGGTCCGTCGTTGGCAGTCGGGTAGATCCAATTATCAAACTCGGCTTCCTCCACATCCTCCTCGATAGCATTCACCCTTGAACTGGAAATAAACACCGGAGCCTTTCCAATCTTCTCTTTGCGCACCGCCTTCTGAGCCTCTGCAGTAAAGCCTAGCCCAAACTTGTCGTTCTTCTGAGTGAAGTCAGGAAGCTGACCCCAGTGTGCACCATCGCCTTTCTGAACCACAGCCCGGGCATCCCTTAGGGAAACCATCTTCAAGGAATCATTCTCTTCGGCCATTGTCTCCGCAGCTGCTGAAATTGGATGTACTTCCTCGAAATGTTGGAAGGGAGTTTCAATAAATTCTCCGTCCATTTCGATGTACCTGAAGGAATTCAAATGGCTCACCATATACTCCTCTTCTCCTTGCACAGTGACAATTTTCCCCCTGACAGGATACTTCAGTTTTTGGTGCAAGGTGGAGGTCACTGCCCCAGCTTTGTGGATCCAAGGTCGACCCAACAGACAGGAGTACGATGGACGTATATCCATCACGTAAAAGGTAGAGTCAAACACTTGAGAGCCCACACGAATAGGGATGTTAACCTCTCCATGAACCATCCTCTTGGAACCGTCAAAGGCTCTGACGATGATATTGCTGGGCTTCAACTCCAGGCCTTCATAATCCAGACGATCCAAAGCCTTTTTCGGAAGAACATTCAAAGAAGAACCAGTGTCCACCAATACATGTGCCAGAGTAGTGCCCCTGCATTCAATAGAGACATGCAGGGCATCATTGTGGTCTCTCCCTTTTGCGGTCAGGTCAGCATCTGAAAAGCCCAAGCCGTTGTCCGCCGTCAGATTTGCTATGCAGTCAGTGAACTGAACTGCAGACGTCTCCTGCGGCACATGGGCCGTCTTGAGAAATGAGATTAATGCCTTAGCGTGAGCCTCGGAACATAGCAATAGGGAGAGCAGGGAGATCTTGGAGGGTGTATGCCCCAACTGCTCGACAACATTAAAATCACTTTTCTTTATTATTTTCAGAATCTCCTCCATTTCTTGTCGGGAGGCCTCAGCATTTACAGGTATTGGGGCCTCCATCCGGGCAGGCTCTTCTTCAATCCCTTTGCCCCGAGCATTTGATGACTCGGCAGCAGGGGACACAATTTGATCAGCAACAGGACTTGGTAGACTTGCAGGTTTTATGAGAAGGGGTTTTCGAATAGCGGGTGGCGCAATGTCAGGCGAGAAGAGCCTGCCACTGCGGGTGACTTTAGCTGGACCGGTGATATCGCAGATACTGGCACTAGCATCAAATTCTTGCTTGATTCCATTTACATACACGTCTGCCCCATAATGCCAGGGGACAGCTCTATCAGACACGTAGGAGAGGGGTCCTGGAACAGTAATGATCACAGGCGCAACTGTCAAGATTTGAATAGGCTTCTTTGGGGGAGCCTTGATTGGATTTTTGAAGATGGTAATCACGGACACTTCTTTCATTGGAACTAACTGAACAACAGTCTTTTTGAATAGAATCTCCTTGCTGTCCATTAGGCCTTGGATGCCTAGCCTTAGTAAGGGACAATCAGATAGGGAAATAGCACAGAATGGGCAACCTTCGCCGCAACCCGGAAATAAACCGGCCCGCAGTAGGTTCTTCTTAACAGTCTTCAAAGGGGTAACAACTTCATCTATCGAAACAGCATACACTTCTTCCTCAATGGCATTTACCCTATGCTGGGGCATAGGAGCCGTTACAACATTCGGTCTTTCCGGCGCTTCAAACTGAATTTCTTTTGCGTCAATTAGATCTTGCACTTTGTTTCTCAAGGCCCAACAATCATCAGTAGTGTGCCCGGGGCTATCAGAATGATAAGCACACCGGGCATTTGGGTTGTATTTAGGAGACGCAGTGTTGACGACTTTAGGAGCTTCTTTGAGGGTCACCAGGTTGGTGGATAACAGTTGGGGTAAAATTTGCGATAATGTCATACTCAATCGGGTATACTGCCTCTTGGGCCTTTCACTTCTTTGTTGATTGTACTGCTGAGGAGCAGCAACAGGTTTGGAGATGACCAAAGCATTAACGGCTTGGCGACTCTCGGGCTTGACTTGCCTTCTAAGGCCATAAACGGCGCTGGCTTCTTTCTTAAATGGCCTCTTCTCAGCACTTGTAGAGGCAGCCTTCTGTATCTTGCCTGACCTGATGCCAGCTTCAATTCTCTCTCCCGTTAATATCAAATCTGTGAACCCAGCGGAGGAGTTTCCAACCAAATGATTGAAAAACGGACCAGACAACGTTCCCAGAAACATATCAACCAGCTCTCGATCAGTTAATGGAGGCTGCACCCTGCCAGCCAAATCTCTCCATTTTTGAGCGTACTCTTTGAATCCTTCACCCGTCCCCAGAGACATACCCTGAAGTTGGGTACGCGTAGGAGCGAGATCAGAATTGTATTGGTATTGTCTGTAGAAAGCAGTCGCCAAATCCTCCCAGTGCCGTATGCTAGCTCCGTCTAATTGGTAGAACCATTCAAGCTGAGACCCCGAGAGGCTGTCCTGGAAGAAGTGAATCCAGAGGTTCTTATCCGCTGTGTAAGGTTGGATTTTCCTTACATACGACCTCAGATGCAGCTTTGGGCAGGAGACCCCATCATACTTGGCGAAGGCAGGCGCCTTAAACTTGTGTGGAATTACTACTCCGGAAGATAATCCCAAATCTCCGAAATCCAGTCCTGGCACGTTCTGAATTTCCATAGCGCTCAAGCGGTCCTCCAATTGTTTGTATCTGTCAGCAGCAGGTGGGTATTGTTCCTCGTTATAGTCCGTCTCGTTGTCGGAGACTGCGGGACTAGGAGCTCCTCCCCCTTGGGGACTGTTTTTCTTAGCAGAAGAAGTGGTTGGATCAGCTTCATTGTGGAGTGTGTTCCCAAATCTGCGTCCGGTGTTGAACATTGCCGTCCTCTTTTTCTTCTTCTTCTTCAGGAGTAGAGTCTTCAACTCTTGCTGACCCTGGGCTAGGCTTAGGACCATCTCTTGAAACTGTGCACTTTGGGCCTGAAGGGCCTTGATTGCTTGTTCACTGGATGACTCCGAATTCATGATGACTGTGCACATAAACAGCGAAGAAAATTAAGCAACCTGTGAAATAGGGTACCTGCTATGCATATGGTGTAATGGAATGCGTATGTTTTATGTTTTCAAAGACAAATAAGATTCAACTTTGTAGACAAAAAGGGAAACACACTTCATTAGATTAAAATTTTTCAATTGTTCAACAATTTGCCCTTAGGCATTACAGGAATGAAAAATACGGAAAAGGAAATAAAACTACAAAAGGGAATAATCAAAGCTCATCAATGCTCCCATGGCCTCCTCCTCTCAGTGCTGATGTAGTTGTTCAGGACACGTTCTTCCTCCAATTGCTTAGTCAGCCTTTGGACCTTCCTTTCCTGCTCGTTGAACTTCTCCCGATAGAAATCCCGTTCTTCCTTTAGCTGTGCCCAAGATCTCTTCATGGTGTCAAAATCAGTGGGTATCTGAGGAGGGAGGACAGTTGGAGGAACCCCATCTTCATCGGGAGATTCAAGGATGATTGGTCTGACAGCTTCGTACGGCATACCTAACTTCTGAGCACGGATGCGGACCCATTTGCAATAGGGCTCCAATGGTAAAGAAGTCTTTGGTCCTAACTCATGTGGGTCAGCTTTGTGGATTCTGTCCCAAGCTCTAATGAATCCCTGGCGTAGTTTGTCACTACCTGCCTGAAACTCAAAATGGAAGTGAGGAACCAGCATTTCATGGGGCCCATCTCCTCTGGCTCTTCCAAACTGACGGAGAGCTAAACATGGATTGTAAGAGATTCCTCCTTGGATACCGATCAACGGGACATTAGGGTATTCTCCGCAACGGTCGATAACAGCTACCTCGTCCAAACCTCTGAGAGTCCAAGTGATATCCTTATCTGTGAGAGACATTAACCTCCGAGCCCAACCTTTTCCTTCTTCATTCTTCAGCACGGACTTAGGAAGGTGCGAAATAAACCACCTTACCAGCAAAGGAGCACAACACCACGGAGTTCCCCGTTTTCGAGCAGTACGAGCATAGAGTTGTTGTAGAATGTCACCCAAGAGAGTGGGTACCGGATTCCGAGACATGAAGATTCTTATGACATGGATACTGATGAAGGTGTCAGGGTTGGGAAACAATACCAGACCATAGATCAAAAGAGCCAGAATATCCTCATATGCTTTGAAGTCCAAGTCATTCCAGAAATCACTAGCCTTGCCAACCAGAAATTTGACCAAAAAGCCCTTGATCCCATTTCTAGTTTCCCAGTTGGACAATACCTCTTCTTTGGTCAAGGGGAGAATTGCAGCAATCTCTTCAGGCCTAGGAGTCTTTTCCAAACCAGTGAAAGGAGTTTGTTCCAAGACAGGAATCCCAAGCAAGTAAGAGAACTCTTCCAGGGTAGGAACCAGCTGGAAGTCTTGAAAGGTGAAACAATGATGCAGAGGGTCATAAAACTGGGTCAGAACACTTATCAGTTGTTGGTCCCATTTTGCAGTGATCAAGCCAAGGAGGGAACCATGTTTGTTGATGAAGGAGGTGGTGTTTGGAATTCTTTCAACCAGATCTTTGAGTAAAACTGGTGGTTGAACAAAGTTGAGCCGGACAGTATTTCTACGCACGGGCATCATGATGTCCTGCAAAACAGAGCAAAGATGAAACCTTTTTGTCTTTGAAATGGGTTAGCTTTGCATGCAATGGTATGATGGCATGATGCTATGATGAAGCACATCACAAGTATTCACATAGGCAGATAAAGCACACAAGTCACACAAGACACCCTTAGGTTTCAGGCCAGCATGAGTTTCAGGTATTACCCTCTTTTGGTTTTGTTGGTTAAAACCTGTCCTATCAAAAGTAACCGGGTTCTAGAGGATCTCAAATCATTGGCTACCCTCAATCGGTCATAACTCCAGCATCGCAATCTTTTCTCGCGGCCAGAACCATCTCGAGAGTTTAGCCTCAATGAGTGTAGCATACTGCTACTGTCCTAATAGCCAAGTTGGTCAATTTAGGGTTCTAAGGTTGGTTGGTGTTTAATGACCCCTTAGAAGACCTATATTCTCCCCGTTACAACACAAGGGATATAGGTATAGACTAAGATGCCACACCAACGTAGCCACTGCTTCACCCATGTCGGTCTACGCCGGACAGGTCCCTCACAGATTATGCTACCTAAAAAGGGTATTTCCCAGATCCGGGTTAGGATCTATGAAACTCCAATGCAAAGCCCACAGACATAAAAGCAAACAAAGCAAACAATTGAAAACACAGGTGATCTAAAACCCTAAGGTTACTCCACTTTTAACTTTTTCCCCAGCAGAGTCGCCAGTTCTGTGATACGGTGGAAGAACTGACTTGAGGTTTGCGTTTGTATTCGCAAATGTTGCGGTTAGCAAGAGTCGCCACCGACTTTTTATTTTATCCTAAGGAAAGGTTAAAAAGCACAGCAAAAACCTTTTGAGATGTTTTCTTGGGTTCGGGGAGTAGATTATAGAAAGGGAAGGTATTAGCACCCTTTCTATCCATGGTTATCCATGGGCTCTTAGTTACTTGCTTAGATCACTTGCCTTTTGTTTTCAATTGTTTTAAATGGTGCTTGAGTGTGTGAGTTTTGAAAATGTTTTTGAAAAGAGGCCAATGTGGTGGCAACCTTTGTAATGATCCATGTGGGGATGTATACAAAGATGTATGTCTTTTGAAAAGGTTTTCATTTTTTGAAAGTTGTTTTGAAAGTGTAGTGATGTGTGGTTTTTTGAAATTAGGCAAGTGTTTTGTTTTGCAAGTTGATTCAAGTAACTAAGAGATTATCTACTCCTAAATTTCTCAAAAGATTATTGCTATACTTTAACCCTTTTAACAAGTTTGCACCACCATTGTATTTGGTGGGCAACCTTGTGTTAGGATGTGAAAGGGACAGGCGCGGGTCATCGTTTAGACCATAATTGTAACGACGTTAAATGTCTTTGGGCAATTTCTCTAAGGGACTTGATCATTTGTTTTTGTTTGTTTTGAAAAGTTTTATCGAGGGACTATGATCATTCAAACTGTTTGCTTTGCCCAAAGATGTTCAACATACAATATGGCCCATTTATTTGAAGGCGACAAGTGGAATACCCTAGGGGGTGCAAGTGTGATTTGTGTGTTCATTTTCATGCTTGTTTATCTTGTATTAGGTCAAACTATTTTTTATCGTTTTTTCGCATACAAACCCTAATTCTAGCATGTTATTATTTAGAAAGCAATAAAGCGCGAAATTAAAATTACTAAGCTATTACACAACCAAATATGGGAAGGGGGGTACAAATGTTCAAATGGGGATATTTGACAAGAATTAAAATCTAAATTATTACAACAATTGGATATTTTGCAATGCATAATTAAATGTAAATTAAATAAATATGTGAAATGCAAAAAGGAAGTTTTTATGTGTATGAGAAAATATTATTTATGTAAAAGGGAAAAGAAAATAAAATGTATTTATTTTTTGAGTATTTTGAACTTAGGGTAAAAAACCCTAATTTTTAAATAAGAGGTATTATTGTCTAATTTAATTCTACTATTTATTTATTATTTATATATATAAAAAAAATAAAATAAAATGAAGTGTATTGTGAAAAAGGTATTTTTTTGTATCAAATATTAAATAAAATGAAAAAATCAAATATTTTCATATTTTTGTCTTAAATGTATTAATAATTATATATATATATATTTTATTATAACCCTAAATATGTATTATACAAAAATAAATATTTATTTAATATTTTAATAAAATAAATAAAAGAATATTTTTTGTGAAATATTTTCAGAAAGTAAATAAAAAAAATAAAAAGTGTATTTATATTATTTTTACATTTATTCTAATAATCAAATATATATATTTATGTACAAACTAAACAAATAAACAAATAAATATGCAATAAATGCAAAAAATAATAAAAAAAATATTTTTAATTTTCTAATGGCATGAGAAAAAATAAATGAAGTCAGCAAAAAAGGAAAAAGTCAAAAATGTTAAAAAATAAGCAAATGGGCTCAGGGGGGTGTAAGCCAAAAAGGATGGTGTGAAAAGCAACACAAATCCAAGCCCAGCCCACTTCACTCCTTCTTCAACCTCCAGCACAGGTTATTTGAAAAACGCGCGCCTATGTTCAGTCCCTTCTAACTCTTGATTCCTGGCTTTTTAGCAAAAACTCATAACACAAGAAATGTTCAGCATGAAGAGACGGTTCTAACCATATAAAGAACTTGACCTATCTCTCTAAGATGAGGGAGAATTTCTCTCCCCCTCTTTTCTGACCTAATTTTTCTACCATTTTCAGAGCTCAAATTCTCTCTACTCAGGCAAAAGAAATGAGAAGTAAAGCTATGTACATGTTCAGGGCTATGAGTAGGACCTTGTTTCTTCACAAACTTAAGACTAAATATGCCTAATAAGAGAGATACGAATTCAAACTTTTACCTGTGCAGTTGAACTTCTATGTGGAGAATGAGAGACTTTCAGTGCAATGTAATGATTGGAAAAGCTTCCTTGAGGTCCAGGGATGCTTTTTCAATGCTCACTTTGTCTTGAACCTTCTTGTATCAAGCTATAGAACTTCACCTGCAAGTTAAAGATGTGAAAATGGTGGAAGTGGTTAGAGCAACTACAGATCGTGCCTTAGCTTCTGGATAGCTTGCATATGTGGTAAGGAAGGTAGAGGAACAGGTTTTGATCAAAATGCTTGAAGGGAATGAGAGATTGCACTCAAACTGCAGGGGCACCTCTGTTTGTGCAGTTTTAGGGTGATTCTGAGATGGAGGGTGTTTGAAAGGCAAATGGCTCGAGCAAAAGCTTCAATGTGGTCTATGGAATGTGTTTGATATCTTTTGTGCTGTGTTCTTTGGCTGATATGAGAGATAGCATATGTTATGGACCTTTCTTCACACTTAAGCTACTAAAAGCAAATTGGTGTTCTAGGTCAGTATAGGACCCCCTAATGTGCTGCATCAACTCCTCTTGATCAGTGTGTTATGCCCATAATCTTGTGTTAACCAGATCTTCTTTGTACTTGTTGGATTACAAACTTGACATAAAGCTAAACTTTTCAAAAATGGAAATTCCACTTTATCTAGTTTAGGATTAAACCATTATGCAATGTTAGAACACAAAGAACATGACCTTAACACATTGAATATGCATTAAATTATTGAGTATGGATTGGTTCAAGGACCTGTAATTAAGCATAAAGCAAACTGAATTCAAATTTGCAAATTTGTGAACATGTCTTGGTGAAGAACAAAAGTGAATTTTTGCCAACTTGTGAAATTCGAATCTCTCAAGTTATGAGGTTGTTTGATGAGTTCTTGGACATTTTGGAAAGCTTGGAATGTGTACTACAATCCATCTTTGAAATGCAAATCAAAATTCCAATTGGAAGGGCATGAAAAGTGGCCTTGAAGTAGGGTAGAAAACCTTGTCAAAATAGGTCAAATTTCACTAAGTTAAAAGATGGTTTAGTGCCCTTATTCAAAAAATCATAACTTGAGATACAAGCTTCAAATGAGAAAACTTTGTGAATCAAAGTTGTAGATTTTGCAACAAGCTACAACTTTCATGTTTTGACTTTTGTTTGAATCCCAATGGATCATGGTGAAAAGATGGGGCAAAGTTGGGAAAAAATTAGGGTTTTTTATATCTTAGAAAAATTCTAAGTTATGAAAAATTCCATTTTCAAACCCTAATTTGCATTTTGTGATTTCTTGGTGAACAAGTTTCATAATTTGGCATGTTTTGATGAAAAATGAATCTTGACTCTTGATTTTGACCAAAAAGTCAAAGTTTGACTTTTCAGTATACAGTCAAAATTGACCAATTGACTGGGAAATTCAACTATCAATCTTGTATACTTGGGATCTTTTGAGCTTGATGGACATGTCAAGATAATTCCATGGGGTCCTTGAGTCCATAGGTGAACTTGGTTTGCCATTGGCTAGGTCAAACAGTCAAAAATTGCCTTAGTGCAGTCAAAACCCTAAAAATGACCATTTTGCCCTTTTGGTGATCTGATCAAATTTCTTGTGGAATTGTGATCCAAACTTGATCAAATGGTTCATATGAATTCAAAATGTTAATGTGGATCAAATTTTATGAGATTTGACTGTCAATTGGCCACAGTTGACTTTTTCCCCAATACAGCTGATTTCTAGGTCAACTGTCCAATTGACTGGGTAAAACTTGGAATCAAGACTTGAAACTTGGTATAGGTAAACTTGGGAGTCCAACATGAAGCATGAAAGTCATCTTAGGTTTTTTAGGTCAAAACATCTTTAGGCAAACACAAACCCTAATTTGAGTCCACAGTGCAAGGAAAAGTCTTGAGCAGAGGAAACCCTAATTGTATCTTGATCTTTAAATGTCTTGTGATGAGAAAATGTTGAGGAAATGGGAGGGCAAATTTTGGGGTACAACAATGACCAAGGTACAAGGTGGTCCCAACGGTTGATGACTCTTACTCATTCTGATGTGCATTGGTGTTCTCGGTCCAGAGAAAATGTCATCATTGTCGATCGTTGCGGAGAATTTCCTAATGTTCCTTTACTTGGAATCAGGGGAGGTATCACCTACAACCCTTGCCTAGCTTTGAGGCAATTTGGATATGCACGGAGGGACGGCCCTCATGACATGTTGATTCCTAACCTAGTTTTTGACTTCGACGACGATGCGCAAGGACTTCGCCAAAGATTCATCAGAGCTTGGGGAAAACTCAACAAGGTTGATAGCAAGACTCTGGGACACAAGAACTCCATCCCTCTTGAGCCCTATCTCAAGTGGGTACGAGCCCGAGCCCAAAGTCTAATGATGCCTTATCCTCATGTACTCCCAATGATTAAAGAGCCCGTCAATGAAGGAGAGGTCCCCTACACCATCCTACATCCAGACATGCCTACATCGTGGGAGGAAATGCAGAAAAGTTGGATTCAGCTCAAGGAAGAACGAAATACTTTTGAAGCTAGCTTCTACGCCAGTGAGAAGAAGGTTCTAGAGCTTACCCGCCGACTCCACGAGCAAGAGGCCCTCAACACCTACCTCGCACCAAAGAGGATGCGCAATGTCTTTCTGCCTTAAGAAGTTTATTTTGTAATATTTGGCCCATGGGGCATTTATGTACTAACAAATTTCTTCTTATTAATATGACGTGCGTTCTTCTTTGTCTGAAACAATTTTGAATGTTCCAAATCCTTGAATGCATTGCATACATAAGCATACCATTCATCATGTGCATAAGCAGGTCTCACTCCAGGTTTCCTTATCTGTCTGCTGTTTATTACAGTAGGATGGATCTCGAGCAAACAGTCAAAGACCTACAGGCTCAGAATGCACAATTCCAGCAACTCCTGATGACCTTGGCTAAGGGTCAGGAGGATATCAAGACTCAGTTGGGGAATAAGGACCCAGTAAAAAAGAAGAAAAAGAGGATTGGAGTGGCTACTTTGGGGAGAAGATTTGACGGAGAAGCTCGGAGAGTGCTTGAATTTCCTCCTACTTCTGATGAAAGGACTAGTAAAAGAGATGGAGTTGCGGTGCCTTCCGAGTCTGATGCGGAGGAAGAAGAGGTTGAAGAGGATGAAGATTATTCTGACCAGCAATACCCTCCAGCTGATGATAAATACAAAGGGTTAGAAGACAGATTGGCCGCCATGGAATTACAAAGAGTACCGGGTTTGGACTTTGAAGACTTGGGTTTGGTTGCCGGGATTGTGATTCCCCCAAAATTCAAAGTGCCAGTGTTTGTGAGGTATGATGGGCTGTCCTGTCCCAAAATGCATCTCAGGTCCTACGTGAGAAAGATTCAACCCTATACGGCAGATAAAAATCTCTGGATTCATTTCTTTCAAGACAACCTTTCAGGAGCTCAGTTGGAGTGGTTTTATCAGCTAGAAGGAACCAGTGTCAGAAATTGGGAAGATTTGGCCACCGCTTTCTACAAACAATACCAGTATAATTCTGATCTTGCTCCTACTCGTACCCAACTTCAGGGTATGTCACTAGGAACAAGCGAGGGATTCAAAGAATATGCACAAAAATGGAGGGATTTGGCTGGCAGGGTGCAGCCTCCTTTAACCGATCGTGAGCTCGTTGATATGTTTCTTGGGACCCTATCTGGGCCATTTTTCAATCATCTAATTGGTAAATCTTCCGCGGGGTTTACCGATTTGATCTTAACAGGCGAAAGAATAGAAGTTGGCATCAAGTCAGGAAAGATTCAGAAGGGTGTTGCTGCAAGTGTTGAGAAGAAGCCTTTTAAGAAGGAGACAGCTATGGTATATTCTCAGAGAAGAGCAGGGAAGATGGAGCGTCGGCCAACTGTGGGGGCCGTAATGATTCAAAACATTCCGAGCGAGCAGCCTCGCTTTAACCAGTCCAGACCAAATCAGCAACGAGTGGAACGGCCACAACGGCAGTTCACCCGTATTAATATGACTCCAGCGCAAGTGCTTCCCCATCTATTGAAGTTGAATCTTGCCACCATCAAGGAGGCACCAAAGAATGTGAATACATCCTCTCCGCATTATCATGCCAATGCTAAATGCGCCTACCATTCAGACAGTGTTGGACACGACACCAATGATTGTTGGGCACTCAAGCATAAAATCCAAGACCTGATAGAGGCTAAGGAGGTAGAATTTGACGCTCCAGAGAAGCCTAATGTGATATCTGCACCTATGCCGAAGCACGGCCGAAATGTCAATGCCATTGAAGAAGATTTGTATGTTGCTGATGTCAGTGATCTGACCACTCCACTGCTAACCATTAAGTTGAATTTGTTAAGGGCCGGGATCTTCCCGGGATGTAAAGAGGACTGCTATTGTTGCTACTCTCTGCCGTTTGATTGTCCGCTACTGAAGAAAGGCATCCAAGGCCTTATGGATAGTCGACAAATTTTGTTGGAAAAAGTTACTGCTGTTCCAGTTCATACTGAAGATGTCTCAATCATAACCATTCACGACAATCTTTCCAAGGCCGTCAAAAAGCCTGTTAAGATTACACCAGCTGCAAAATCTGTTCCTTTGAAGATAACAATGCCAGGGCCTGTTCCCTATGTTTCTGAGAAGTCGATACCTTGGAACTATGGTGGTGACATCTACTACCATGGTATCAAGCAAATCGAGGTAATTGAAGAAAGTTCGGATGATGAAGAAGCCAACATTAGTAACATTTCGGGCACCAGCAAAATCACCAGGAGCGGGAGAATATTTTCTCCAGAGATTGCCCCTCCAAGAGCAGTCTTTGGACCCTCATCAGCTAACGAAGTCATCCCTGCACCAATAAAACTCTCTGCTAGAACTCCTCTGATTGAAGATGTTGTTGTTCCTAGTACTGTCTCTCCTACCGCTGCTGACAAAGGTAAGGGAATCCAAGATGAGCCCGTCAGGACGAGGGCTCAACCCTTGGTTATCCCGGAAACCTCCAAGAAGGAAATGGACGATATTTTGAGGATAATCAAGAGAAGTGATTACGATATGGTGGAACAGTTGGGGCAAACCCCCTCCAAGATCTTCATGCTGGCACTACTACTTTGCTCGGAAGCGCACGCTAAAGCTCTGATAAAATTCTGAAGGCAGCCCATGTGCCCCAGGAAACCTCTGCGGATCAATTTCAAAATTGCGTGGCTAGCCTGACTGCGGACAATGGACTAGGTTTTTCTGATGCCGACCTAACCCCTAAAGGCAGAAACCACAATGATGCTTTGCATATTTCAATCGAGTGTCGCGGAACCACTCTTGCACATGTTTTGGTTGATACCGGTTCGTCGCTGAATGTTTTGCCTAAGAAGGCCTTGGACCGACTAGATTGTGAAGGGTTGGAATTGAAGCCGAGTGATATTGTTGTCAGAGCTTTCGATGGTTCGAAGAGAATGGTCCATGGAGAGGTTGAAATTCCCATCAAGATAGGCACCGAGGTGTTTAAATCCACTTTCTATGTGATGGATATCCGTCCGTCATACTCTTGCTTGCTGGGTAGGCCTTGGATACACCATGCTGGGGCAGTCACCTCCTCCCTACATCAGATGTTGAAGTATCCTGTCAAGGGAAAGATCATCACTGTCCATGGTGAAGAAGAGTACATGATTAGCCACTTAAATTCTTTCCGGTATGTGGAGGTTGAAGGGGAATTCATCGAGACACCGTTTCAACATTTCGAAGAAGTCCTTCCTGAAATAGCAGTAGCGAAGTTGACAGCTGAGGCACCGAGGCAGATGGCCAGGATGGAATCTCTGGAAGATGCAAGGGCCGCAATAAAAGAAGGGAAGAATTCAGCATGGGGGCAGTTACCTGACTTTCCGCATAAGATTGACAAGTTTGGGTTAGGGTTCACAGCCGCCGGCCAGAAAGCTATGCGCCGTGCGAAGATTGAAAGGGCGCCAGTCAAAATTTCTCCCTACGGAATCAACGCCCTGGAAGATGAAGACAAGGAGAGCAACATTGAAGAGTAGATTTATCCAACTGTCAAAGGAGGATTGAGCAACTGGGAGGCAAAAGACTTTGTCCCCATCACTTTTATTCATCAGTAATTTATCTGCCAAACATTTCCTTTTGGTCTGTAATATTTATTTTCAAACAATCCGTACACTATCTTTTCACCTCATGCCTTGCCCGGGGCATGTAGGTCCATTTGTAAGGGTCTTGATTATTTTTCATATCCATATGCCATGTTTAATGATTCATTGGACGTTTTTCATTTGATAAACTGCTTATGTTCATTTTCTTTCCTTTTGCATTTTTTGTTTAAGGATGGCTATCCCTTACACACACCCACACTCACCAATGCAGGTACCCATCCACTCCGGATTCCATGGGTAACTATTCTGCTATATCTTCCAACAACTCTGAAGATCTGGTCAATCTAGCCGAGTATGAAGATGACGAAGGTTATGAAGTACCCGGGGAACTAGCCAGACTTCTGCAACAAGAGGAAAGGGCCATCCTACCGCATGAGGAGCCATTAGAAACTGTCAACTTAGGGACCGAGGAAGACCGGAAGGAGGTGCAAGTGGGTGCCAATTTGAAACCGAATGTCAAGGAAAGCCTGATACAATTGTTGAATGAGTATGTTGAAATCTTCGCTTGGTCCTATGAAGACATGCCGGGTTTAGACACAGACATCGTGGTTCACCGCCTCCCCACAAGAGAGGATTGTCCACCGATCAAGCAAAAAGTTCGCCGAATGATGCCTGATATGTCTGAAAAGATCAAGGCAGAAGTAATGAAACAATTCGATGCTGGCTTTCTGGCTGTTACGTCCTATCCTCAATGGGTCGCTAACATTGTGCCGGTACCTAAGAAAGATGGCAAAGTCAGGATGTGTGTGGACTACCGGGATTTGAATAGGGCCAGTCCTAAAGATGATTTCCCGCTACCTCATATTGACATTTTAATCGACAATACAGCTCAGCACAAAGTGTTTTCCTTCATGGATGGATTCTCGGGCTACAATCAAATCAAAATGGCTCCCGAGGATATGGAGAAAACGACTTTTGTCACACAATGGGGCACTTTCTGTTACAAGGTGATGCCGTTCGGGCTGAAGAACGCAGGGGCAACTTATCAACGCGCCATGGTAGCTTTATTTCATGATATGATACATCATGAGATTGAAGTTTACGTAGACGATATGATAGCTCAGTCACAAACAGAGGAAGAGCACCTTGAACATCTGGAAAAGCTGTTTGCCAGGTTAAATGAATACAAGCTCAGGCTGAATCCAAGTAAATGCACTTTTGGAGTTAGGTCTGGTAAACTCCTGGGATTCATTGTAAGCAACAAAGGCATTGAAGTCGATCCGGAAAAAGTGAAAGAAATACAAGAGATGCCTGCTCCCCGTACTGAAAAGGAGGTTAGAGGATTCTTGGGGCGCTTAAACTATATTGCCAGATTCATCTCACATCTGACTTCTACCTGTGAGCCAATTTTCAAACTCTTGAAAAAAGATCAGGTAGTGGAATGGAACGACGATTGTCAAGCTGCTTTTGATAGAATCAAGGAGTATTTTCTAGAACCTCCTATTCTGATGCCACCCGTCGAAGGAAGACCATTGATCATGTATTTGACCGTCTTGGATAACCCAATGGGGTGTGTTTTGGGCCAGCATGACGAGTCTGGTCGAAAAGAGCATGCTATTTATTACCTTAGCAAAAAGTTTACCGACTGTGAGACTCGCTACTCACTGCTCGAGAAAACTTGCTGCGCTTTGGTATGGGCTGCTCGCCGACTAAGACAGTATATGCTGACTCATACTACCTTGTTGATTTCCAAAATGGATCCTATCAAGTATATCTTCGAAAAGCCCGCTTTATCTGGAAGGATAGCTAGATGGCAAATGATCTTAACTGAGTATGACATCCAGTACACCACCCAAAAAGCTATAAAAGGGAGTGTATTAGCTGACCATCTGGCTCATCAGGCTATCGAAGACTATCAACCCATGAGATTTGACTTCCCAGACGAGGACATCATGAATTTGGACAACGTTGAAGGTGACGGACCATATGACAGACCTGAAAAGGGATCCCGATGGACCCTGTACTTTGATGGTGCTTCAAATGCGCTTGGGAACAGTATTGGCGCAGTACTCATTTCTCCGGAAGGTTGTCACACACCTTTCACGGCCCGACTTTACTTCAGCTGCACAAACAACATGGCTGAATACGAAGCTTGCATCTTTGGTCTCAAGGCTGCTATAGACTTGGGGATCAAATCTTTGATCGTATTTGGGGACTCGGCTTTGGTTATCAGTCAAATTAAAGGAGAGTGGGATACCAAACATCCTAATCTCATCCCATACAAAGAACATGTCCTGACATTGTTGCCTCATTTCGAGCAAATTACCTTCGAGCATTTCCCGCGAGAAGAGAATCAGCTAGCAGATGCTCTGGCCACAATGTCCTCCATGTTTAAACTCAACTGGGATAACGAGGCTCCCCAAATCACCATCGAGCGAATGGATGAACCGGCACATTGCCACGAGATTAATACCGAAGAAGTAGTGGAACAACCTTGGTTCCATGAAATCAAAAGGTATCTCGAGACCCGAGATTATCCTGAAGGAGCTTCCGTGAATGATAAGATGTTCTTAAGGAAATTTGCTGCTAAGTTCTTCCTGAGCAACGACATCCTTTACAAACGAAGCCATGATTGTGTATTACTCCGATGCGTGGATAAAGCTGAAGCAGAGTTGATCATGACTGATATACACAGCGGCACATTTGGCACTCACTTGAGCGGGCATAAAATGGCTAAAAAGATCCTAAGGGCAGGCTATTACTGGTCTACTATGGAGGCTGACTGCCATCAACATTCCCGTACTTGCCACAAGTGTCAAGTCTATGCTGACAAAGTTCATATCCCTCCGGTTCCTCTCAACGTCCTGACTACTCAGTGGCCCTTTGCAATGTGGGGCATTAATATGATTGGAGAGATCAAGCCCACGGCTTCCAACGGACATCGCTTCATCCTGGTTGCCATTGACTATTTCACCAAATGGGTCGAAGCAGCTTCCTTCACCTCTGTGACTAAAAATGTGGTTGCCCGCTTTATCAAGCAAAATCTCATATGTCGGTATGGTGTTCCGGACAGGATCATCACAGACAACGGTACAAATCTGAATAACACGATGATCACTGCATTGTGCGAACAGTTCAAGATTTATCATCACAATTCATCTCCCTATCGGCCGAAGATGAACGGTGCTGTTGAAGCTGCGAATAAAAACATTAAGAAGATCATTCAGAAAATGACAGTCACTTACAAAGACTGGCATGAGATGTTACCGTTTGCTCTGCATGGATACCGTACGACGACACGTACTTCAACCGGGGCAACCCCATTTTCTTTGGTTTATGGCATGGAAGCGTCTTTGCCTATGGAAGTCCAGATCCCTTCTCTAAGGATTATGAAGGATGCAGGTTTGAATGAAGATGATTGGATGCAAACCCGACTTGATCAACTCAATCTGATCGACGAAAAGCGACTTGCCGCTATATGCCATGGTCAGACGTATCAAAAGCGAATGATTAAGGCCTTCAATAAGAAGGTCAGTCGTCAAGTGTATCAAGTCGGGGACCTCGTAATCAAGCGGATTATCTTGCCGCAAAGTGATCCCAGGGGCAAATGGACTCCTACATATGAAGGACCATTTGTGATCAAGAGCATATTTTCTGGTGGTGTAATGATTCTGACCACCATGGACGGTGACGATTTACCGCACCCTGCGAATGCAGACATAGTCAAAAGATACTACGCATAAAATAACCCGACAAGTCGAAAACCCGAAAGGGAGGCTTGGGCAAAAATGGGCATCCCGGTGAACCGAAAACCCGAAAGGGCGGTTCAGGCAAAAATTAGGGATAAAAAGCAAAAAAAAACTGTACACCTGGCAAGTCGAAAACCCGAAAGGGCGGCTTGGGCAAAAAAGGGTTTCCCGGTGGATCGAAAACCCGAAAGGGCGATTCAGGAAAAAGTTAGGGAATTAAAGCGTATGACTATGTCTCGTCGGATCACTTCAAGGATAATCTCTTCATCAACCGGTTCCAGGCTTCTGATCAATCCAGTCATCGTCAAGCGAAGCATTGAATGGACAGATATTCAGAGTTGTGAAAGCTATAGCGGAATGGAATCCCATGGAATTATTTCACATAGCCATCTTTATTTTGTATAAATCTTTCAAATATTTACGACAAAATCCTCCTACTATGATGATTGTCTCCTTTGTACAAATATACTCAAAGAAAATCAATCCAAAATACTTTTCCCAGAAATTTGTGTCATTTCCTTTTCTTTTCTCTTGCACTATTTGTTTTATTTTGAGAAACGTCCAATGTTTTGTTAAATAGGCATATGCATTTGAAACATAATCATTTTCTTATGAGTCGGGAAAGAGGATTACCGATAGGCCAAAGGTACAGTTGGATATCTTGATACCCTTCAAAGGAAACCCCCGGGAGATTTGGAATCCATATCCCTAGCAAATCTTGAAACTCACCCCCAGTAGATTCTGGAAGCTTATTCCCTGCAGAGCACGGACGTCTCTCCCGAGTTTTTATTCAAAGTTATTCCTCACAAGGCCTTATAACTGGGTTATCCTCAGCTAACAACCACGAAAGATCGCACTCACCAGAATTCTTCCTATCCCCAGTGGAGTTCATCAAAATTCCCCAGCAGTAACTTATCTTTGCAAATCCCCAGCCAGAGAATCCTCCGGAATTCAATTCCCCTCAGAGTTTAAGTTTCAGTGTCCCCAGCCGAGCTAAAGCTTCAAATTATCAATCCCCAGTGGAGCCAGACTAATGAACCTTTTCCCCACAGAGTTTTAGGAGAATAAATCTTGAGTTCCCCGGTGAAGTCGCCAGAGACACTTCCCACCGAACTGAAGATTCCCGGTCTCGTGTCCCCAGCATAAGTCTGCTAGATTGGTGCTCCCCAGTAGAAGTCATCAGGAATTCCCCAGAGGTTTGGTATACAACCCAAGCTCCTTACTCCCCAGTCACAGCCAAGGAATTATTCTTCCCGGCAGCAGTCAGGATGCTTTTATCTTCAGCCATCCAGGATTCATCTATCCCTAGCAAGACAGTTCATCAGCTTACATGCGCATTCATTACATTCACATCATAAACATTGATATAACATATTGCATCATACATTTCATGCAACATAATTTTGTGTTCAGCTGACATTTTGTCCTTTTCAGGATAAGAATAAAAAGCTATCCTTAACAGTTTCAGATGCAGTCTTACACGGATTCATCATCAAGCAACCCTACACCGGTTCTTATTCAAATCCAAGACTTCTGAAAACAGTCTATGGATTCTTCCCAACAACGGATGTTAATCTATCACTTGTTCAGACTCTTCCCAACCGTTGAAAATAGTTTACGGACGCTTCCCAACAACGGACGCTGCTCTATTGCTTATTCAACCTCAAGATTTCTGAAAACAGTTCACGGGTTCTCCAAGTAAACAGATGTTAACCTATCACTTGTTCAGATTCTTCTTCAAGACTTCTGAAAACAGTCTATGGATTCTTCCCAACAACGGATGTTAATCTATCGACTTGTTCAGATGCAACTTTCTGAAAACAGCTTACGGACACTTCCCAACAACGGACGCTGCTCTATTGCTTATTCAACCTCAAGATTTCTGAAAACAGTTCACGGGTTCTCCAAGTAAACGGATGTTAACCTATCACTTGTTCAGATTCTTCTTCAAGACTTCTGAAAACAGTCTATGGATTCTTCCTAACAACGGATGTTAATCTATCGACTTGTTCAGATGCAACTTTCTGAAAACAACTTACGGATTCCTCCCAACAACGGATGTCAATCTATTGCTTGTTCAGACCCCCAGTTCAGAGATGGTCCAAAGCTTGGACACCTTCCTGGTATTCCCTTCCAGATGGCATCTCTAAGCCCATCCCCGACAAGATTTCTGTCACTCTCCCAGATGGCATCGTTAAGCCCATCTCCAAATGGCATCTCTAAGCCCATTCCCGCATCCATTGCTTTGACGAGTGCAAATTTAAGGGCACTCTAGTATCCAATCTCATTTTACCCTCGAGTCACGAAAGGCAAACTTGCCAATCTAACTCTTAGGATTCAATAAGATTGAACAGGGGCAACTGTTGTACCCCAAAATTTTCCCTCCCATTTCTCAATGATTTCTCATCACAAAACCTTTGAAGCCCAAGATCCAGTTAGGGTTTCATCTGCTCAAGACTTCTCCTTGCACTGTTGACCCAAATTAGGGTTTGTGTTTGCACAAAGATGTTTTGACCTAAAATGCCTAAGATGACTTTCATGCTTCATATTGGACTCCCAAGTTTATCCATATCAAGTTTCAAGCTTTGATTCCAAGTTTTGCTCAGTCAATTGGACAGTTGACCTGGAAATCAGTTGTATTGGGGAAAAAGTCAACTGTGGCCAATTGACAGTCAAACCTCATGAAAATTGACCCACATCAACATTATGAACTCATATGGACCATTTGATCATGTTTGGATCACAATTCCATAAGAAATTTGATCAGATCACCAAAAGGGCAAAATGGTCATTTTTAGGGTTTTGACTGCACAAAGACAATTTTTGACTGTTTGACCTAGCCAATGGCAAACCAAGCTCATATATGGACTCAAGGACTCCATGGAATTATATTGACATGCTCAACAAACTCAAAAGATCCCAAGTACATAAGATTGACAGTTGAATTTCCCAGTCAATTGATCAATTTTGACTGTATACTGAAAAGTCAAACTTTGACTTTTTGGTCAAAATCAAGAGTCAAGATTCATTTTTCATCAAAACATGCCAAATCATGAAACTTGTTCACCAAGAAATCACAAAATACAAATTAGGGTTAGAAATTAGAATTTTTCATAACTTAGAATTTTTCTAAGTTATAAAAAACCCTAATTTTCCCCCAACTTTGCCCCACTTTTTCACCAAGATCCATTTGGATTCAAACAAAAGTCAAAACATGAAAGTTGTAGCTTGTTGCATCATCTACAACTGTGATTCACAAAGTTTTCCCATTTGAGGCTTGTATCTCAAGTTACAAATTTTTGAATAAGGGCACTAAACCATTCTTAACTTAGTGAAATTTTAACCTATTTTGACAAGGTTTTCTACCCAACTTCAAGGCCATTTTCCATACACTTCCACTTGTAATTTCAAATTGCATTTCAAATATGGATTGTAGTACACATTCCAAGCTTTCCAAAATGTCCAAGAACTTCTCAAACAACCTCATGGTCAGGGAGAATCGAATTTTGCAAAATGAGAAAAAGTCACTTTTGTTCTTGGCCATGTACATGTTCATAACACTATGCATTTCAATCTCAGCTTGCATATCTTGATTATAGGTCCTTAAACCATCCAACACTCATAAATTTAATGCATATTCTTTGTGCCAAAGCCATGTTCTTTGTGTTCTAGCATTGCATAAATGATTAATCCCAAAATAGATAAAGCATTTCTTCCATTTTTGCAAAAGGTAGCTTTATGTCCAATTACAAATCCAAGAAGTACAGCCCATATCTAATTGGCACAAGTTTATGTGTTAATCACACTGATCAAGGAGGGATTATGCAGCATAGTATGATGGCATGTACAGGCTAGAGGCACAAAGTAACCATTGCTTGCTTAAAGTGTAAGAAACACATCATAACTCAAACCAACTCTTATATCAGCTTACAAACACTCAAGTGAACTTGTGAAACACACTCAAGACATCTCAACCAAGCTATTGCACGACCCTAACACCTCTCATACACTCCCAATCTCAGAATCATCTTCAAACTGCAAAAACAGGGTCAGGCCTGCAGTTTGAGTGCCATCTTCCATTTCCCTCAAGCTCTCTTGCCCAAACCAGTTCACATACATTCCCTAGCACCTATGCAAGCTAACCATGACTTGAAACACGACCTGTAATCCCTCTAACCACTTCCACCATTTTCAGTTTCTTGTTTTGCAGGTGAAGTGCTCTAGCACGATTCAAAAGCTTTCAAGACAAAGTAAACATTGGAATAGCATCCCTGGACCTCAAGGAAGCTTTTCCAATCATCACCTTGCACTGAAAGCTTCCTCATTGCCAGATAGAACTTCAGCTGAACAGGTATCTTGGTGAACTTCTATCTCTCTTATCAAGCATCATTAGCTCTAAGTTTGTGAATAAACAATGTTCTACTCATGCCACTGAACATGTACATGTTTTTACTTTTCATTTCTTTTACTTGAGCTGTGAGAATTTGAGGTTTGAAAATGGTAGAAAATCTAGGTTAGGATTTGGGGGAGAAGAAATTCTCCCTCATCTTAGAGAGTTAGATCAAGTTCTGCATATGGTTGGATCCGTCTCTTGATGCTGAACATTTTTTATGTTATGAGTTTTCATTAATAAGCCAGGAATCAGGAGTTAGAAGATCAAGAACAGGGCGCGCGTTTTTGAATGACACAGTTCAGAGGTTGAAGAAAGGTGGCATTGGGCTGGGCTTGCTTTGTGTTTTCTTTTGGCACCCTACAATTGGTTTTACACCCCCTGAGCCCATTTGCTTTATTTTTAATGTTTTTTGACTTTTTCTTTTTTTAAGTAACTCATTTATTTTTTCTCAGCATACTAAAAATTTAAAAATATTTTTTCTCATCATTTTTTATTTTATTAGGGATTTATTTAATTTTTTTCTCTTAGTTTGTACATAAATAAATAAATATATACTTTTTTGTTTAAACTATTAAAATAGCACAAATATATTCTATACACTTTTATCTTATTTTTGCTTCCTGAAAATATTTTATAGAAAAATACTTTTTTATTTAAATATTAAATATTATTAATTAATATATATAATACACATTTTGTAAATAATATAAATATATAGGTATATATTAATATACTTAGGATAAAAATACCAAAAAATATACAAATTTGTTTTTTTTAATATTTAATACTAAAAAATACCTTTTTTACAAATATACTATATTTTATTTTATTTTTGTATGTAAATAATAATTATTATATGAATTAATTGATTAATATCCCTTTTTGATTAAAAATTAGGGTTTTGCCCTAAAATTGAAAATACTCCAAAAATAATACACTTTTATTTCTCTTTTTATTTACATAAATAATATTCTTTTTTTTCATACACATAAAAATTCTCTTCTTATTACATTTTTGCATATTTATTTCATTTCCATTTAATTATACAATTATTTGTCTTGTAAATATTCAAAGAAAAATGATGTAATAGTTAGGTTTAAATTCTTGTCTAAATATACCCCATTTGAAACATTGTACCCCCCTCCCCATATTATTGTGTTGTAATAGTGTAAGAATTTAAATTTCGCACTTTTAATGCTTTCTAAACATACCATGCTAGAATTAGGGTTTGAATGCGAATAAAACGAACAAAATAGTTGGACATAATCTCAAGATAAATAAGCATGAAAATGGACAACATATTCCACACTTGCACCCCTAGGGTATTCCACTTTGTTGCCTTCAAATAATTGGGCCATATTGCATGTTGAATTTCTTTGGGTAAAACAAACAATCAAATGATCATAGTCCTTCAAAATGTTGCCTAAATGAATGATCAAGTCCCTTTTAAAGAAAAAATTGCCCAAAGACATTTAACACTATTGCAATTATGGTCTAAACGATGACCCGCGCCCGTCCCTTTCACATCCTAATACAAGATTGTCCACCAAATACAATGGTGGAACAAAATTGTCAAAAGGTTCAAAACATAACAAAAATCTTTGAGAAAACTTTAGGGTAGATAACTCTTAAGTACTTGTCAATTTACAAAGAAAACACTTGCCTAATTTCAAATCACACTTCACAAACACTTTCAAAACAAACTTTCAAAAACCTTGAAACATCTTTTCAAAAGACAAAACACCTTTTGTAAAACATTCGAGTAAAGAATTGTTACAAGGGTAGCCTATACAAGGCATCTTTTCAAAACATTTTCAAAAACCACACACCAAGCACCATTTCAAACAATTGAAAACCAAGGCAAGTTGATCTAAGCAAGTACCTAAGAGCCCATGGATAACCATGGATAGAAAGGGTGCTAATACCTTCCCTTTCTATAATCTACTCCCCGAACCCAAGAAAAATCTCAAAGGTTTTTGCTGTGCTTTTTAAACCTTTCCTTAGGATAAAATAAAAAGTCGGTGGCGACTCTTGCTCAACCGAAACATTTGCGAAAACAAACGCAAAACCCTAGTCAGTTCTCCCACCGTATCACAACGGTCGTGGGTTAATTGTATAGTCATAAAAGGCAACTTTATGAGACGTTTTAGCAATTTTTGTTTAGGGACTAGATCGTTTACCGAAGGCAACACTGAGGGACATAGAGGGACTACGATTTTTTTATTGAGGTACTTTTTTAAAACGCCCATATTCGAGGGACATGACTATTTTATGAGGCAACAAGTGAGATTTCCCTAGATGTGCATGTGTGCAAAGTGTGTTTGATTTCATGCATTCAGTCTTTTGATTTTGGGTTATCTATTTGTTGGTTTTATCTTGCCATACACCCTGATTACTAGCATCTTGTATAAAGCAATAAAAAATGCAGAAGGTAAATATCCTACACTATTACAACCATATTGAATAGTAAGATAAAACAAAATAAAAGAAAGGAAAACAAGTCCTCCGATCAGGCAGCAACACCCTTTGATTCATCTCTTCCTGGCTTCTTTCGATTTTGCCTTTTTTTTTGCTTCTTTCGATTGCAAGAAGGATAGTGTGAGCAAGTAAGCTTTGATTCACCCTTCTTGCTGCTTCTTTCGTTTGGGTATGGGAATTAACGTGAGTGTGCGCCCTTCGTTTCTCCCTTCTTGCTCCTTCGCTTGGACTGTGAAGCAGTATGGGGGAGAAGCTTAAGGCTTCATTTAACTCATAACTTTTTCTTTCGTTTGAAGTCTGTACAGGTTAGTTTCAACGTGTACTTGGACAAGAAAAGCATACAATCGAAAGTATAGAAACGAAAAGTGAACAAATGTTATTTACATGCTTAAAATGAAAGGGTTAAGGTCAGAATGACTTACCTTGCTTGAAGCTGGGATATGTGTGTTGGACCTAAGTTGCAGCCCTGGATGCTTCTGGATTTGAAGGAAAGAAACAAGTGTGGTGTTTCTTTGTCTGGATTCGAAGGAAGCAAAAACAAAGGGTGTGGTCACTTCTAGATTCGAAAGAGGAAATAAATAGGTGTTGTGTTTCTTTAGATTATGGGTTTGAGAGTGTATTAAGTGTTTGAGAATCTTGAGAGTTTGAGAGTTTTTTTGAAGATTCTCCCCACACAACCAAAATCTGCCAGCGTTTTCTCTTGTTGCCTCCCAACCTCTTTTTACGTGCAAATGAACTCTATATTTATAGAGAGAAAATTTGGAATGAGCAGCTTTGTGAAAGAATAAAATATAGTTTCTTTGAAAGGCCAACATCCACTTGTGTTAACTTTCTATAATCCCAAGGTAAAAGTACTAAAATCAATGGTTTAGATGGGTGGCTCCTAGTCTATAGGGGGAAAGTGTGCAGAAGAGACAGGCGCAAGGCTCAAAAACTTTCTAAGAAGGTAGTGATGTCATAAAGAGGAAGGTTGCTTGAAGAACAATTTAATATGGAGTGATGCACAAGTTGGAGGCCTATGTAGCCTGACCTATGGACAACTTGACTCTTTGAATTGAATCCTTCAACTTTCCATATCCTTCGACCAGACTCAACAAAGCAGCATTCGTTTCCACCAGTTATGTGTCCTTCAAATGTACCACCCGTGTGTTCTTTGAATGGCCCTCTTCAGCTGAATATGCCACTTTGATTCCTCTTGCTTTTGATCACTTAGGCACAACCCTTCGACCAGACTCAAAAGTAAGAAAAACCAATTATTCCCCAACCATGGCAAGTCCTTCGAATGGGCCACCAAGTTGTGTGTCATAATGCATCACTATGTGTGTTGAAGGGTCTGCAGATGGATTCGAAGGTGATATGAAGGTGATTCAAAACAATCCTGAAGGTGGATTCGAAGCCAGTATGTAGGTGTATTCGAAGGTGACATGAAGGCGTATTTGAAGCAAACATGAAGATGAAATCAAAAGTCACAGGAAGGTAGCCATTCGTCCAATCGAAAACTTGTTAATCAAAGGCAAACAGGTGAGGGGCTAATGGTGCAATCGAAGCTTGCATGCATGAGGTCCCTTCTTTGTGAATCAAAGCAAACATGTAGAAGGCTATTACTCTCTGAATCGAAGCGTGCGTGCATGACGTACTTGCCTTGCAGGCATGAAGGAAGTACAGCTAATGCTTGTGAATTGAAGGACACATTTAGGAGGTTGATGCTGGTGAATCGAAAGATGCATATAGAAGGCCACTACTTGAATGAAGCTTGTGGACCAAAGGATGCATGAAGGGGCGCAGAGTTGGATTCGACGTATTTTGCTTTCGAAGGAAACCCATACTCCAATCAAAGCTTTGCGAGAAGGTAATCCTTGCCCAATCGAAGGATGTATGAATCGAAGCAAGCTTGTTTTTCTTCAATTTTGTCAAAAAATCCTTTTTTATCTGTTTTTTCCTTTTTGTCTGCTTTGTACTTGTGCAAACTTTGAGCTTTTGAAAATCCTTGTGATAAAATGTCTTGAGAAAAGAGAGGGAAAATTTTGGGGTACAATAGTTGCCCCTGTTCAATCTTCTTAAACCTGAAGAGCAAGTATGGCACATTATCATTCATAGCTTGAAGGTAGAAGATGATTTAACACTAGAGTGCCCAGAAATTTGCACTCGAAGATGTGGTGGTTGATTGTGTAGGGAATGGGCTTATAGATGCCATCCAAAGGTGATTGTTGATAGAAATTAGACCAAGTCTAAACTTGACTGTAACTGGGAGGAGTGTCAGAATAAATATTTGGTTGATTTAACTCTGAATGATATGCTGGAATGGACCCGTGTTAAGCCGTGTCTGGAAATGTATTAGAAGGAATCTGTGTAAGATTACTTTATGATGAGCCTGTGTAGGGCTGCTTTAGGAGATATATGAGAGGGAAGCCTGGGTAGGGCTGCTTCAGGATGGATCCATGTGAAACTTCATCTGGAAATGTATGAGAAGGAACCTGGGTAGGGTTGCTTCATGATAAGTCCGTGTTAAACTACATTTGGAAATGTATGAGAAGGAACCTGGGTAGGGTTGCCTCAGGATGAGTCTGTGTGAAACTTCATCTGGAAATGTATGAGAAGGAACCTGAGTAGGGTTTCTTCATGATGATTCAGTGTAAAACTTCATCTGGAAATGAGAAGGAACCCGGGTAGGGTTGCTTCAGGATGAGTTTGTGTAAAACTTCATCTGGAAATGAGAAGGAACCTGGGTAGGGTTTCTTCAGGATGAGTCCGTGTAAAACTTTATCTAGAAATGAGAAGGAACCTAGGTAGGGTTGCTTCAGGATGAGTCCATGTAGAACTTCATCTGGAAAATGAAAAGGAACCTAGGTAGGGTTGCTTCATGATGAGTCTGTTTAAAGCTGCATTTGGAAGTCAGAAGGAACTTGTGTAAGATTGCTTCATGATGAGCCAATGTGAAGCTGCATCTGGTCACGTAGGTAGTTGCTCTGTCTTGATTCAGAAACTAATCTTGGACCTGTTGAAAATTGTTAATGATAACTATCTTTTGATTGATATTTTTCTGAAAAGGGTAAAGCGTTAGTGGTATGCAATGTCATGATGTATGAAATGCTTTGTGTAATGGTGTTCTAAAAATAAATGAGATGGTGCTATATGCGTTTCGTATGCATAAGTTATGACATATGAAATGTGAAATGTTATTGGAATGTATCTTTGTCTGGGAAAATAAATCCTTGACAAATGCTGGTGAGTTTTTGGGAGTTAAATCCCTGACTGCCACTACGGATGAAGAGCGCGCTCCTCTTCAGGATTTTTTTTAGGATATTCCTGCTGGGGAATGTTTACTCGTTTAAGAAAACTCTGAGGAGAGTGTTGATCTCTGCTTGGGAAAAAGAGTTTAAGACTTTCAGTTGTCCGTTGCTCTACTGGAGAATTATCCCTTGAAATTTAGTTGCTATCTGGTCGGATTCCAAACTTCACAACGACTTGCTGGGGATAAAAAGTAACTGTTATCTGGTCAGATTCCAGGCTTTGCAGCGACTTGTTGGAATAGTGGAAAAATCTACTAGGGAAGAAGAGTTTTGTTTAGTGATTTGTAAAAGTGAAACTGTTATCTGGTTGGGTCCAGGTTTCAGCAATTGGAGAAATTAAGCTATTATCTGGTTGGGTCCAGGCTCTAGCAACTTGGAATGAGATTAACTGTTATCCGGTCGGGTCCGGGTTTCAGTGACTTGAACTGGAGGTTGACTATTATCTGGTCGGGTCCAGGCTTCAACAACTAGAGAAATGGGATTGACTGTTATCCGGTCGGATCTGAGTTTCAACAACTTGAACTGGAGGTTAACTGTTATCTGGTCGGGTCCAGGCTTCAGCAACTTGGAATTATGGTTTACTGCTATCCGGTTGGATCCGGTCTTCAGTAAGTTGAATTGGTGGTTAACTATTATCTGGTCAAGTCCAGGCTTCAGTAACTTGGCAAAATGGTGTTGATTGTTATCCAGTCGGATCCGGGTTTCAGCCACTTGAACTAGAGGTTAACTGTTATCTGGTCGGGTCCAGGCTTCAACAACTTGGAAAAATGGTTTACTGTTATCTGGTCGGATCTAGTCTTCACGGTAAGTTGAACTGGTGGTTAACTATTATCTGGTCGGGTCCAGGCTTCAACAATTTGGAATTGTGGTTTACTATTATCCGGTTGGATCCAGTCTTCAGTAAGTTGAACTGGTGGTTAACTGTTATCTAGTCGGGTCCAGGCTTCAGCAATTTGGAATTGTGGTTTATTGTTATCCGTTGGATCTGGTCTTTAGTAAGTTGAACTGGTGGTTAACTGTTATTTGGTCGGGTCCAGGCTTTAATAACTTGGAAAAATGGTTTACTATTATCTGGTCGGATCCAATATTCCTAGTAAGTTGAGGGTAGGGTGAAGTTGAACTAGTATTTGGTTGGGTCCAGGTTTCATAGTAACTTGCTTGAAATGATGAAGTTGACTGTTATCTGGTCGGGTTCCAGGCTTCTCAGCAACTTTCGGAGATAGCAAAGACTCTGTTGGTGACTTCACTGAGGATTAAGGATTGTGGTCCCTTAATTTGTAATAGTCTGAAAGGAAAACTCAAACTGGAGAGGACAGACTCAGCCGGGGAAGACAGACTCAGCTGGAGAATTTTCTATTTGTTGGGGAAATAAACCCTGTTGAGAGGAATATTTGACGAGCTGCTGAGAGAGATGTATTCTTTTGACAAAACTCCTCGAGGCTTCTTCTTACGACCAACTCAGATGGGAAGAAGGTTTTCCAAAGATTGGGACTCTGGCTGGGGATTTCCTAGATCCAACTTTGTGGGGATATCCATGAATTTGGCCTGGAGGGGTTTGCACCCTTATTTGTGAAGACTATCCTGTAGGGATAACCTTATAAAGATGACTTCATGGGGACTTGACTGGGGATCACCCTATGAAAAGGACTTTGGTGGAATTTGGTCACAAGCCCAAGTAGTAAGTGTTGTAGTACTGCCGAAAAATGTTTGATTGGCCGTATGTGCCCCTTTGTTGGGGTTCATGTTCAATTCCCTAAGTGATGGAGATGCGGACCTGCCCCTGGTTATTCAGCACTTCTTGAGATATTTCTTGGAATCTCGACTTGACTGCCACAAATGAGTGATAGTGGCATGTCATGTCCCCTTGCTTATAGGAGATTTGTCATTGAGAGTGTCTTCCAATTTAAAGTGGTTATGTTTCTTGAGAATTTCTATTCATTGGATATTCATTGTGTGAATTTATCCGCTGTCAAACAAATAGCTATATGCAAACAACAGTATTCAAATGATGCAAAGTTTATGTTTGTCTTGATGTTTTAAAAATGCATTTTAGCAGATAAAGAGTTTGGTAAGAATTTGAATTCAACTCAGGATGTATAGTAAGCCTTACAGGAGTCAGGATACCTTTGGTAACAGTATACTTTTGAACTAACCCATGCTTTAATTAGGACTTTTGAAGGGTTGTAATATGGGTTGGTTCATGATTTAAGAAACAAAGGATAAGACTCAAAGTGTATTTGTACCCAACCCGTTCTTCATGATATTCTCCAGTCCTAAACTCAGTTAATTGTGCCTTTTTGAATTCCAATTGAATCTGGGATAAGGTTTTGGTGATGGTTCGGACAAGTTATGTTTTGTCGGAAGACAATCATCATTTTTTCCCAACATTTTTCATGTTGTCGAGGATTTGTAGTGCCCTATTTTTGATTTATCATCCCTAATTTTTGCCTGAATGTTCTTATTTTGAGATTACAGCCAGCGGGATGCCCCGGTTTTTCTTAAGTCTCCTTCGTAGGTTTTTACTTAGTGGGCTTTTTGTTTTGAGAGAACGACTGCCTATTTGGTAGGTAACTATCACCATATTTTGATTCCAAAGGAATGTTTTTGCTGTCATTCATTGTGTACAAAGTGAAAGCTTGCGACTAAACACGCATTTGAATTAACTGAGAAACTACCCTGCCCCAGGTTTGAGTAAAGGTTTCAATTTGTGTGAAAAAAGAAAAATCCTACTTCTTTGGATCAAAGGGGTTGATTAGGGATTATCTTCCTTATAACTCCACTGTTTGGGAATTGAAAGAAGGCATGTACATCGTCAGCAAGGTCTGTTCAAAGCATACTGTACGAGAATATGGCATTGTTTTCATCATCCTGCCTCTAAAGGCTTTCAACTTTTAACAAGAGTTGATTATCATAAAGGGAGTAAAAAGCATAGTTTAAATATAGTGAAAACGAATGGATGGATTCAAGACAGACATATGCAATGCATTAATGAAACAAAGTTTAACATTAATAGATAAGTGTTTGAACAACAAAAGAAATTACAATTGAAAATTTAAAATGAACTGGAATGCTCAATGATTTGGCATGGAAGCAGTGATCACATTTAGAGTCTCAGGAGGACTAAACTCAATCACCTTAGCGTCAATCATATTCTGAATCTTGTATTTCAGCGCCCAACAATCGTTAGTATCATGCACGGGACTGCCAAAATGATAAGCACACATTAGATCAGGATTGTAGTTAGGGGAAGAAGTTTTGGGGTTCGGATGAGGTCCTATTAATGTGATCATATTCATCCTCAACATGTGTTGCAATGCTTGTGACAGTGGCATGTTGATGTTGGTAAACTGTCTCTTAGGATCTTCTTGTCTTCGCTGATTTCCCCGTTGTTGTTGTTGTTGCACTAATGCAGGACTAGAGATTAGGACTGCCCCCACATGTTGGTCGTGGTTACTCTTGTTAGGACCCTTTTGGCTGTACACAAAATTGGACTCTTTCTTCCCATTGTATGGCTTCTTTTGAGTATCGGAGGATGCAACTCCCTGGATCTTTCCGCTTCTGATTCCATTTTCAACTTGTTCTCCAGTTAGAATCAACTCAGTGAACTCGACCGAAGCGCTTCCAATTAGATGATTGAAGAAAGGTCCTGTCAAAGTTCCCATGAAGATATTAATAAGCTCCATGTCATTTAAGGGTGGATGCACTCTTCCTGCCAGGTCTCTCCATTTTTGGGCGTATTCTTTGAAGCCCTCGTTGGAACCCATGGTCATATTCTGCAACTGCACACGAGTTGGTGCAAGATCAGCGTTGTATTGGTACTTCTTGTAGAAAGCAGCAGCTAGATCCTCCCAGGTGTGAATGTGAGAAACTTCCAAATGATAGAACCATTCAAGTTGAGTCTGAGCTAGACTCTCTTAGAAGAAATGGACCCAGAGCTTCTGATCAGTAGTGTGTGGTTGAATCTTATGGACATAGGATCTTAGATGAAGCTTCGGACAGGAGACACCGTCATACATGGCAAAAGCAGGGATCTTGAATTCGTAGGGAATAACCACCCCCGGAACCAAACCCAAGTATCCAAAGTCCAAGCCAGGCACAACTTGGATATCTACAGCATTTAGTCTGTCTTCAAGCTATTTGTATTTTTCATCTTCCGGTGGATACTGCACCTCAGAATAATCTTTGTTGTCAGTAGCTTGGTTAGATCTAGTGCTTCTAGCTTCTTTTTCTTGATTGTCTTCTTCTTCAGAAGAAATATCTTCTTTTTGAGCTAGCTGGGCATGTCCCTTGAACTTTCTTCCTATTTTGAGGGTGACAACCTTCTTCTTAGTCTGCTTCTTACTCTCTTTGGTGAAGAGTGTTTTCAGATCTTCCTGCCCCTTGGCTAAATTCATGACCATTTGTTAGAATTGAGCGTTTTGAGCTTGGAGATCTTTAACTGTTTACTCTAGAGCCATCTCTTACTGAAATAAACAGTAAGCAAATGAGAAACCCGTGTGGGAAAAACCTGTTATGATGACATGTATGATATGTGGATGTAATGTTTTCAAGGATCTTGCGGGGTAAACATAAAAATATGTTAGAATTTTGATCAACAACTTTGATTGGAGAACTTTGTATCGGTGGATGTCTTTCCACGAGAATCAAGCTTACCATGTCAAGTGGGTCATAGCCCCTGACTCAAGTTTGTTGTACTTTGGTCTTTGACGGTGTTTGGTTTAGAGGAAAATAAATCCTCTTTCCCCTTGATGGACGTTTGGTTCAACGTGACCCTGCATTATAGGCCATTGAGATCTTGAAATGGTTATTGAAAAATGCTATGGTATGATGTCATGATGTTATATACAAGTGAACAAAGCAAACAAACCATATACACACAAAACATACGAGTCCTTAGGTTTAGGCTTGCAATGGGGTTTGTAGGTAAGTACCCTCTTGAAGTTTAGTTGGCTTAACCTGTCATAGTAAGTAACTGGGTTCTAGGGGATCTCAATATCACTGATCTTTCTTCATCGGACATTGTTTCAGCGCAAGCCTCTTTATTGGCGACCGAAATATCCCGAAAGTCCGATCTCAATGAGCATAACATCGAGTATCAACCAGTCTTCGGTCAGAACCAAATTCTTCTATCTCACTACTTCCTAATGGCCAAGTTTCTCAATTAAGGTTCTAAGGTCAGTTAGTGCTTCATGACACCACACATCGGCCCCATATTCTCCTTGACTGACTCAAGGGCTACCGGTACCAACAAATGTGTCACATTAACATAGTTATCGCTTCAACCATGTCAGTATACATTGCACAACCCCCATGATTTATTGCTACTTACCTAAAAGGTTCCCCAGATCCGGGTGTATGATCTTTAACAATAACCCAAACAAGGACCCATAAATGTAAAGCAAGCAAGTCAAACAAGGAAAGTAAGTAAAGGTGATCTAGCCTTAAGGTAACCTAACTTTTAAGTAATTTTCCCAACAGAGTCGCCAGTTCTGTAACACGGTGGGAGAACTGACTTGTTTTGTTTTGCGTTTGATCGCAATTGTTGCAGACAGCAAGATTCACCACCGACTTTTCTTTTATCCAATAAGGAAAGGGTGAAAAGAACAGGAAAGACCTTTGAGATTATTTCTTGAGTTCGGGGGGTAGATTATAAAAAGGGAAGGTATTAGCACCCTTTTTATCCATAGTTATCTATGGGATCTTAGTTGCTTACTAGATCACTTGAAAAATGTTTTGTTTGAAAATGTGTTTGTGGTGGGTTTTGAAAGTATTTTTGAAAAGTGCCTTCGTTTAGTCAAACCTTGTAATGATTCTCGTCTCTATAAGAATGTATACAAAGTGTTGGACTTTTTGAAAATATTTCATGTTTTTTTTTAAAGTGTTTGGTGTGTTTGAAAAAATGTTTTGTTTTTGAAGATGAATTATGAGCAAGCAACTAAGAACGTTCTATCTACTCAAAAGTCTTTCAGTTATATCTCTCTTCCTTTGATATTGCTATCTTACCAATAATTGGAAAGAAGCCTTATCTTTGGATGTAGAGGGACGAGCGTGGGTCAATTGTATAGTTATAGAAGGCAACTTTATGAGACGTTTTAGTAATTTTCATTTAGGGACTAGATCGTTTACCGAAGGAAACACTGAGGGACATCGAGGGACTACAATCTTTTTACCGAGGGACTTTTTTAATACACCCATATTCGAGGGACATGACTATTTTCCGAGGCAACAAGTGAGATTTACCTAGATGTGCATGTGTGTAAAGTGTGTTTGATTGCATGCATTCAGTCTTTTAATTTTGGGTTGTCTATTTGTTGGTTTTATCTTACCATACACCCTAATTACTAGCATCTTGTATAAAGCAATAAAAAATGCATAAGGTAAATATCCTACACTATTACAACCATATTGAATAGTAATACAAAACAAAATAAAAGAAAGGAAAACAAGTCCTCCGATCAGGCAGCAACACCCTTCGATTCAACTCTTCCTGGCTTCTTTCGATTCTGCCTTTTTTTACTTCTTTCGATTGCAGGAAGGTTAGTGTGAGCAAGTAAGCTTCGATTCACCCTTCTTGCTGCTTATTTCGATTGGGTCTGGGAATTAACGTGAGTGTGCTCCCTTCGTTTCTCCCTCCTTGCTCCTTCGCTTGGACTGTGAAACAGTATGGGGGCAAAGCTTAAGGCTTCGTTTCACACATAACTTTTTCTTTTGTTTGAAGTCTGTACAGGTTAGTTTCAACGTGTACTTGGACAAGAAAAGCATACAATCAAAATTATAGAAACCAAAAGTGAACAAATGTTATTTACATGCTTAAAACGAAAGGGTTAAGGTCAGAATGACTTACATTACTTGAACTTGGGATATGTGTGTTAGACCTAAGTTTCAGCCCTGAATGCTCCTGGATTCGAAGGAAAGAAACAAGTGTGGTGTTTCTTTGACTGGATTCGAAGGAAGCAGAAACAAAACGTGTGGTCACTTCTGGATTCGAAAGAGGAAAGAAACAGGTGTTGTGTTTATTTAGATTATGGGTTTGAGAGTGTATTTAGTGTTTGAGAATCTTGAGAGTTTGAGAGTTTTTTTGAAGATTCTTCCCACACAGCCAAAATCTGCCAGCGTTTTCTCTTGTTGCCTCCCAGCCTCTTTTGATGTGCAAATGAACTCTCTATTTATAGAGAAAAAATTTGGAATGAGCAGATTTGTGAAAGAATAAAATATAGTTTCTTTGAAAGGCCAATATCCACTTGTGTTAACTTTTTATAATCCCAAGATAAAAGTACTAAAATCAATGGTTTAGATGGGTGGCTCTTAGTTTATAGGGGGCAAGTGTGCAGAAGAGACAGGCGCAAGGCTCAAAAACTTTCTAAGAAGGCAGTGATGTCATCAAGATCAAGTTGGCTTGAAGAACAATTTAATATGGAGTGAGGCACAAGTTTGAGGCCTATGTAGCCTGACCTATGGACCAATTGACTCTTTGAATCGAATCCTTCATCTTTCCATAGCCTTCGACCAGACTCAACAAAGAAACATTCGTTTCCACCAGTTGTGTGTCCTTCGAGTTGACCAACTGTGTGTTCTTTGAATGGCCCTCTTCAACTGAATATGCCACTTTGAGTCCTCTTTCTTTTGATCAATTAGGCCCAAACCTTCGACCAGACTCAAAAGTAAGCAAAACCAATTAATTCCCCAACCATGGCAAGTCCTTCGAATGGGCCACCAAGTTGTGTGTCATAATGCAACACTATGTGTGTTGAAGGGTCTGCAGATGCATTCGAAGGTGATATGAAGGTGATTCAAAACAATCCTGAAGGTGGATTTAAATCCAGTATGTAGGTGTATTCGAAGGTGACATGAAGGCGTATTTGAAGCAAGCATGAAGATGAAATTGAAAGTCACAAGAAGGTAGCCATTTGTCCAATCGAAAACTTGTGAATCAAAGGAAAACAGGTGAGGGGCCAATGGTGCAATCAAAGCTTGCATGCAGGAGGTCCCTTCTTTGTGAATCAAAGCAAACATGTAGAAGGTTATTGCTCTTCGAATCGAAGCTTGCATGCAGGATGTACTTGCCTTGCAGGCATGGAGGAAGTACTGCTAATGCTTGTGAACCGAAGGACGCATTTAGGAGGTTGATGCTGGTGAATCGAAAGATGCATTTAGAGGCCACTACTTGAATGAAGCTTGTGGACCAAAGGATGCATGAAGGGGCCCAAAGTTGGATTCGGCGTATGTTGCTTTCGAAGGAAACCCATACTCCAATCGAAGCTTTGCGAGAAGGTAATCCTTTCCAAATCGAAGGATGTATGAATCGAAGCAAACTTTCTTTTCTTCAATTTTGTCAAAAAATCCTCTTTTATCTGTTTTGCCATTTTTGTCTGCTTTGTACTTGTGCAAACTTTGAGCTTTTGAAAATCCTTGTGATAAAATGTCTTGAGAAAAGAGAGAGAAAATTTTGGGGTACAACACTTTCGAACATTCAAGGTAAAAGAGGGTTAAATACAGAGTACCTGAAATTTTTCCAGAAGGGAATGAGTGTTGTTTTGTTTTCTTGTAATATCTATTGGGAAAGAAGATTTGTTTTTTGGTGGAAAGATTTAATGAGCAAGTGTGGTTAAATGATGATATCTTGTAATGTCATAACAATGCCAATACAACATTCTTAGGGGAGTGGTTGTTATACAAAATGGTGATTGAAAGAATAGGTATGAAAAGACGAAGGGTAAGATCTACGGGTGATCTAAGACTCAAGAAAAGTAATAACTACGGGCGATCTGCAAATGGAAAGCAAGAACTACAGGCGACCTACGATCCATGAGAAGATGAAAGGAGAGTAAGACGTACAAATGATCTATAATCCTAAGAAGGTAAGATATACATGCATTTTACGAAAGGAATTCCAAATTTACAGGCGACCTACGATCCTTAGAATGTGAGGTCTATGGGAGGTCTACAAAAGGAAGGCTAGATCTATGAGCGACCTATGATCCTAAGAAGTTGGGATCTACGGGCGATCTATAAGAGGAGAGATAGATCTACGGTCGACGTAAAATTCAAAGAAGATAAGATCTACGAGCAATCTATTAGAGGAAAGCTAGATCTACGAGTGACCTACGATCCTAAGAAGGTGAGATCTACGGGTGATCCATAAGAGGAAATCTAGATCTACGGGTGAGCTAAGATCCTGAGAGGTTGTGATCTATGGGAAATATACAGGAGGAAAGTTATATCTATGTACGAACTACGATCCTAAAAAGGTGAGATCTATGGGCGATCTATAAGAGGAAAGCTAGATCTACGGCCGACCTACGATCCTAAGAAGGTGAAATCTACGGGCGATCTACAAGAGGAAAGCTAGATCTACGAGCGACTTATGATCCCGAAAGGTTGAGATCTACGGGCGACCTACGATCATAAGAAAATGACGAAGTATATTCGTTTTTCTGGGGACCTAGGAGTACAAGGTACTGACACAGTTAGATGGGGATTATGATGCAGTGAAGAATATCAGTTGGGGATTTACCACTGTTTTCGTGGAGGAATGATTTGGGATTTTGTGCAAGGTACCAAATCTGGCTTATGCTTCATATGCATGTTTGGATTTTGTATAGCATAATGATCCATTTAAAGGATATGCTTCGCGTTTTGAAGACTAAATGTTATGCAATGACAACTATATAAAAAGAAAAGAAAAGGGAAGAGAAAAGGTTCATCAGGAACTACGGCTTGCTGTCTCGAGATACCAATGAGGATTGGTGCTGTTGTGGATTGAATAAAAAATCATTGGTAACTCCGTTGGGGATAATGAAAATCTCTATGGGGGAAAGTTTTAGTCTTTCCTTGAGAGAAATAAACTCTTAAAAATGATATGTGGTGAAGACTCACTGGGGAAGAAATGATTTGTTTGAGGAAACAATATTCTCATCCTCTGCTAAGAACTTCATACTGATAACAACCTCGACATTTCTTTGTTCTCTCATATTGGTATGTTGCTTGTCACAAGCGAACTACAGAGTTCATTTAATTCATAACTTGTGGCCCAGGTGTAGCATTTATGAAATAATCTACATTGGGAGGGTCCTTATATCATAATGACTTGACATGACTTGCCCCAGTATCTTCAAATTCTGAAATGATTCTCCTCTGATCAATAGATTCTTGGAGAGATTTGTCAAAATCTCGACGTAACTGCCATAAATTAACTGAACTTTGAGGGATCGAGTCCCGACTTGGTTGCCCCAGATCGGCTGAATCTTCAAACTTCACTTATCTTAAAAGCGAAAAATGTTGGGAAAGAAAACTTGCTCATAACAAACAGAGTCTTAAACTTTTCCCTTTTAGGATAATTAGATAGTAAAACATCAAGCTGCTCATGCTCAACAAAGTCCTCAAATACCTCTCCCCCTTAGGGTGATCTAAAAGTGGCATGCCACTGCTCCACAGAGTCTTTGGGATAGTTTGTCCCAACTTCTTCAGATTTTTGAGAGATCAGTCGAATCTTAACGTAACTACCCTAGATTGGATGCACTTGGCATATATTTTTCTCAACAGAGACTTCAAACTATACCCTTTCTTTGGTGATTAAACTGTGAAAGAAACTTTCTTATGATGAAAAGAGTTTATAGGCAACATGCCCATTGATATTACCATTCTCTAAAATAATCGGCCTTTACTCCACGGATTGATCAAGTCTCTTTTTCTTTGAAAATACCACGCCCTTCACTGATTCCCATAATGGAAGCTTCCTTGTTGTAAAACAATTATTTGCAAACAGAGAAATGTTTATTCTAAGAATGAAAATCCTAATGCAAAGCCTATGTTAGTCTTGAAGTTTACAAAATTTTGATTGAAATGATGTTACGACTTCGTTGTGAATGAATCACTAGCTAAAGTGCAACATTCAAAAATCTTTTCATGATAGATAATGCAAGCATATGATACAAATCACAGATACTTTAACACATCTTAGGAGTCAGTTAACGCTATCTCGTTGTAGTATGCTTTCGAGATAAACCCTTCTTCAATTAGGAATTTTGAGGGTTGACTGGTTCATGGTTTTTAGAAAAAAGTTTTTAAGGCTCAAAATTATTTGTACCCACCCATTCTCCTTGATGTTCTTCAGTCCTACGTCCAACTAACTCCATACAGGTACTCATCTCTCAAAATAAGTTTGAGATGGTTGAGGAGCCACTGAGATTCTTGGACATGGCAGTGACTCACCCTTTATTCTTTGGTGTCTGATTACACAAATTTGTTACTATGAGTATTTTCCTTTGGTGATCCTTTTCACTTTTATTTTTTAATTCTTTTTCCTTTCCTAACTTTTTCCTAGACAAATTCTTTGGAACTTTGATTTTAAAGTCCATTGGGATGCCCTAATTTTTTCCTAAATCACTTATTTTCAAGTTTTTGACTTAGCAGGATTTCTTCTTTTTCATTTTTTATTCATTCTTTTTATTTTTGAACAAGTCGTGTGATCTTGAGTTGTTTTCGACTTGTTGGAAAGATTGTGACTGCCTCATTCTTTGGTTGATGAGGGATAACCATTGTGGTATCGTCATCTTTTAACCTCCTGATGCGTGAGGGATAATCATTGTGGTTTTAGCTTTCCTCAAACTTTCGATTGTGCAAGAAATTACAATTGTGGTTGATCCTTAGATGCACACCCTTTTTTGAAACCTGAACGCTCGATCAAATTATTTTAACACTACCCTGCCCTTGGGTTTAAAAATGTGGGTTTTTATAAATGAAAAGAAACTCCTACTTCAAGGCTCAAAAGGGGTTGACGAGGATTTCACTCCCTTATATCTCCGGTGTTTAGGAATTTGAAACAATGCATGTACATCATCAGCGGGGTTTTACTCAAAAGCACGCAACCAGAGATTTTTGCATTTTTAAATTATCGTCATCCTCCCTCCAATATTTTCCTAAACAAAATACTAGTACAAATGGTATCATAATGCAAGAAAAAACTTTCATGAGTGAAAACGAACGGATGAGTGCAAACGAATAGATTACTTCAAGACAAACATATTCATTGCATTAATATTCAAAAAACAAAATAAGTTCATACATGCAAACAATGTTTAAATAAAACAAGCAAAATTACATATGAAAATGCAGTAAAAGACAATAGATTGCCGTTGTTGAGGAGACTTGACTCCACATGGACTTCTTGATTCTGGAGACTTTCTTCCGTCTTGACAATCACTTAGGAACAAAGACTTTAATTTATGTACATTCCCTCTGGAGTGAATGTAATTGCTTTTAACTCAATCAAGTCTTGCACATTGTTCTTCAAAGTCTAAAATTCTCAATTGAGTGGCCAGGTGCCCCTGAGTGGAACTCATATCTTGAATTTGCATCATATCCTAGAGGAAGAGGTGTTAGAGAAGGAACAAACTCTCTTACCTCAACCAAATGATGATGGAGCAAGTGGGAAAGTAATTAAGCATACACCATTAGAATGAGATCAAATTGCTTCTCAGGCTGCTTCTGTCTTTTATGATAAACCTTGCCCGTCGGATTCACTTGTGGAACAGAAGTCGGTTACTGGCGAGAAGACATGGGAACACAAGGTTATGGAAAAGACCCACGAGTTACTCTGTAAGTTGAACGAGGTCCCAAAGAAAGGGAAGGATTGGAAACTCCTGTTGCAACAACAGGTATAAGATCGTCTCTCTTCCTCAAAACTTGCCTCAGAACTTCTATAACAAAATTCAGTTGAGTCTTCAACTGACCATTCTCCTCCTTCAGGTGTTCCTACCATGGACCAAAGCTTACATGTGTATCATAAATACCCTATTTGACCCTTCATCTCGGCTAGTTCCCCACAAAGTTATCCATACCAAATAAAATGCAATGCAAACATATATATATATATATATATATATATATATATATATATATATATATATATATATATATATATATATATATATATATATATATATATATATATATATATATATATATATATATATATATATATATAAACACATACAGATGATCAAGCTATAAATCTAAAAATAAAAACACCCAAAGACACAACAAACAAGATCTAGGACTGAGTCACTTAGGAAAGTATCCCCAGTGAGGTCGCCAGCTCAAGCAACTAGAGAAATAATCAAACAATGAAGTTGACATCGAATATATATATCCCACAGGAAAGAAAGAAAAACATTGAAGAAAACCTGAGAAAGGAGAAATCAAGGTCTTGCGACCAAGAGATCGGGTAAGGGAGTCGATTACGTAAGGGGAAGGTATTAGCACCCCTCACACCCGTGGTACTCCACAAGATCCACTCTTGTTGTTCTAATCAAAGGGTTTGTAAAAAAAATTAAAAGCTCAATGCTAAGGGAATACATGCATGCAAAGCATATACAAAAATAAATATTTTATTAGTTGTGACCACCACGGTTGCGAACCTTTGTGCCTACGTAACACCTTTCGTGCAATAGGGGATCAGGGCACTCGTAGTTCACCTCAAAAATGTTTTTGGTTTGTTTAGTGTTTTTTATGGGTGACGAACCCTTTTGAAATGGTTTTGAGTTACGCTCTCAAGGTAAGGTGCCACATTTGATTTGTTTGTGTTTTTGTTATTTTGAAAAGAGTTTGTGATTTGAACCACACTAAAGACTATGAAGAAAGAACAAGCTTCGGGAATGGACCCACTCATCATTTTCCATTGTTAATGGAAGTGTGATTCTCATTATTAGTTATTAAGTGTTTTAAAAGTTTGAGAAGAAAAGACATTTTAGTTTTAGAATGGATGCAAAAGAGAAAGAAAATGGACTAAGGGGAATCTAAAAAAGAAACCTAAAGTTGTCATGCACTGGGGGCGTTAAAGTTAGGATGAAAAGGAAATCTCTATTCAAGTTAACATGCAAAGATGAACCTATGGTTGAGGATGAAAGGGTGTTACTTAATGTTGACATGCTTGGATAAGAACCTAAGGTATAATTGATTCACCTTGAACAAGATGCAATCAACATCCTAGGGGAACATGTTATCCACAAAAGGAAGAAAGAAGAGCACAAGAAATTATGAACTTAAAAATACAATTAAGTATCAAGGCTTAGCATACACATGTATATTTAAGCATATAAGATGGAAGAATAAACGAGGAAGCAACAACATCAAGTAGAACTTACGAAATCAAGCCATGAAGATGGAAGAAGAATTGTCAAGTATCAACCAAATATAGGACAAAGAAGTCAAGCAAACAAGCAAGCAAGTTCAAGAAGATTTAAGCAAGTAATGATAAAACAACGAAAGCACAAACATGATGTTTATGGAATGTATGACTGTAAGAACAAGATTTGGTTCTACAATATTATCTGTGATTTTTGATGATAACAAATGAGTATGATTGTATGAACAATTTTTTTGTACTAATGTTTGTTATTGTTGAGTAATTAATAAATAGGTTCTACTTCTGATGAATGGTGTGGCCAAGACATTAGAACATAATTGATTCTTCTTGTATGATACATAAGTTCCGTTGAACAGTAGAAAGACACTCCAGAGGGCTCTGAAGTGTAAACTCTGATATTTGTATGAAGAAACCAGTCAAAAGATCTGAAGACAAAAGTTGTTACTTGATGAAGACTCAAGCTTCTAAAGAAAACATGTTCCAAAGAAACAAAGTTAGAAGATCTGAAGACAAAGTTTCTACTGAAGTTGAGATGTTGAAAGCTTGTGTTTCTATTAATGAAATTCTAAAGATAAGGGTTTTGAAGACCAAGTGTTGAAGACTCTAAAAGACATAAGGTCTAAAGACTCTAAAGACTTGAAGTTTTAAACACCCAAGTTTCCAATAAAAGGTTCTCACGACCAAGTGCTGAAGACTCTGAAGACTTGAAGTTCTGAAGACCTGATGTTATGTTCTCGCTTATAAACTCATGCTCACAGAATCCTCTGAAGTGCATAAGAAAAGAAGATTACATTACCGTGGTACAAATAGTACATGGTACAATCAACGTTTCATTCCACTACCATGAAAGGACGGATGCGTCGCACGATCTTGTCCCTCACATTATTGTTCAAGCTGCCAATGTTTCTGGAAATTCCAAGAGTATCCCTCAACAGATACATTATGCTAATGGCTATATATAAAGGCTCGAAGACTAAGAAAGAAAGAAGCCAACTATCGAAATATTCACATGTAAACGTTGTTCATTTCTTTTACATTCTTAAGTCACTGTTCATAAAATAGTTTACATACTAATCTTTTTAGAAGCAACATTCTTGTAAACAAAACTTGTATTCAAACTGTTGTTTGATATTCCTTAAGGGACCAGGTAGGTTTGAATCCTTAAGAAGTCTAGAGCTTAAATTTTTTGAAGTTGTTAGTCACTTGAGGGTAGCTTGTGCATTGTAATAATCAGGTTGATTACTCGTTGATATTCCTTAAGGCACCGGGTAGGTATGAATCCTTAAGAATTCTATGGCGTGTAAGTCTAGAGGTTGTTAATCACTTGCGGGTAGCTTGTGCAAATTGTAATCAGATTGGTTATATTGAATTAAACCCTCGATTGATTAAGGAGAAATCACCTTGGCGGGTGGACTAGACTAGCTTGATAATTTTCAACTTAACTAGTATAAATAACATTGTTTTTTACTTCATGTTCTTACTTATTATTTTTATCAAGAGTGGAGGAAAAATCATTTTAACTTAAAAGGGGAATATTTTTAAAAGAATCGTTTTTTTTTAAATCCAATTCAACCCCTCCCCCCCCCCCCCCCCCCTTCTTGTTCTTTTCACACCTTCAATGACTTGTACAATAAGTTAACTCTAGATGAGATTCAAGAGTAACAAAACAAGTTAATGGAAACTTCAAACACAAAGCAAAGTCAAACAATTTGATGAACAAACAACAACATCATCGAACATAAGAATCATTTATCCTAAATCAAAAAAACAATATCAAGAAAGGAAGCTCTTATATGTCATGGGGAAGTAGTAAGGTCCCTCATAAAGCATAAATCATGATCACTAAACTTTAAGAAATGTTATCAAGTTAACATACTCAAAGTTCAAGGCAAACTAGCAAAGCATAAGATCAACATCATCCAAGTGAGTAAGAGATGAAAGAAATCTAAAGCAAGTCAATATGAGTGAAGTTCCTTGCCTAATAAGAAAGCTTAAAGATGAAGTCAAGAATAGTCAAGAGAGGTGACCTAAAGCTTCATGCAAAAAGTTGGTTCAAGAAAAGTTGTCAAAAAATCAAAAATAGAGTCCATAGAGTGAGACAAGCATTGTAAACTATGTCATTAATAAAATGAGAAAGGATTGATGATACTTAGATGTCATGTGCAGTAGAAAACAACAAGTATCAACAAGAGGACCTGGCTCAAAGTCATGGAAAGAAATCATTAAGCAACATGTTTAAAAGCCTAAGCAAAAAGAAAGATATAGCTCCTAAAGTGCCACCATGTTGGTTAACAAATGAATTCTTAACCAAAGATCATAGAAGCATAAGAATTGATATTAGGAGAGGTAAGGTGATCAATGATCATGCATACAAGGTTTGATCCCAAACCTCTAAGAGCTTCACCAATTCACAATTTAAAAACTAGCTTAAAGAAAGAGGTGAATGTGGCTCTTAACTTGTCACCGTGATGAATTAACAACTGAAAGTTAATTAAACAATCAAAGGAGAAATATAAGAAGATATTATAGGTCAAGGTAATAATTAACCTCAAATTATTCATATTAATTTGGACTCATGATTATCAAATAGGAATTGTACAATTGCATTCCAAACCAATGTCTCAAAGATGGATGAAATTTTCAGAGGTTGAAACAAGTAAGGAACACTGTTAGAGTGCTTGAATGGCTCAAAAAAGTGAAATTAAGTCTCTTGACATGTTGTGATAATCATAGAAAGAAGAACTAATTTGATTCCTTAAGGTTGCACCAAGTGCATTCCTTGTATCTCAAGAGACAAAGTGGTTAAGCAAGAAGCATGTTCAAAATAGCAAGGCAAAAGGAGAATTGAACAAATGAAGTCACATGATTCTCAAGTCCTCAAGGGACTATCGTTGAACCTATCATCCCTCAATGATTGATCCACAAACAAAAGAATCATATGAATTGCTCATGAGACCAATTAAAACACCTCAGGGTTTCACAAGATAGGTACATAATGTGCAAAAGTAAGGATTAATCAAATATTTACCTTAAAATGACCTATAATTTAAATCAATTTGACATGATCCTTAAGCACACATGTATCCATAATTTCACCAGAGGTTAGCATCAAAACATGTCCAAGAATTACTAAATTAAAGCACTATTTGTCAAGACAAACTCCAATGGACACGTTCCCAATTTAAATCAAGTAAAAAAATAGCAAAGTGATGTTAAAATAAAAATCATATACATGATCTTCAAACATTCACAAGTCAGAAACATCTCTTTGAATCATCTCTACATTGAGAGAATTTGGAAAATTAAATTGAAAGTTGGAAACTAGTCACAAAAGATGTACATTGAAGCATTCATGACAAACAGTTTTCAAACAATAATAAATCCAACAATAAAAAGTATGGAAAATTTGTTTCAAGTGTCTCAATTCATTCAAGACATCCACAAATTAATTAGGAATTTTCATATCAAGGGAAGATGGAAAATGAAAATGAAACTTCTAGCCTAAGCAAGAAAAGGACTAAAATAGGTATTTATCTCCAAAAATTTTAAAACCAAACAAATTATACAATAAAAATGGTTTAAAAATATCATAATTATCTTCGAACATCAATAAACATAGAAAATATTTTTAGGGTTAAAGAAAAATTGAAAATAAAATGAAAACAATAATTGATTAATTATTTTGATCAAACAAGACATTTAATCTAAATAATTATTCAACCTATCACAATTTTTGCAATAAATAAATAAAAATTTAAAATGGAAAATAGACTCAATGAAGTGTTGACACATATTTTTTTAAGAATTTGTTTTGATTAATAAAAATCACAAAATAGAATCAAATAAATTAAATGGAATAAAAGGAAAACTAAAATTGAAATAAACATTTTATAGGTGTTGTTTCTAAAAAGCGCTGCAAAAAGTTAAACCCCTTAACCAATCAAAAATCAACGCGTCATCGTCATAGTCATGAACAAAACCCTAACACAATAAACACAAACTCATCATGCCACCTTCATAACATCATATCTCCTTTGTTTCTCAATGAAATCACACGAAATCAAAACCAAAAATGTAGATCTCTCAGCTTAGAACAACATAGAATCAATAAAAACATCAAACATGCACCAAATAACAAAGTTATTTTTTTTCAAAGTTGCAGATTCAAGCATTTTTTCCAGAAACTTTAAACATCAACACAAGCTCAGTTTCTAGAAATTAATATACATCACGCTTATTGTGTGGCCATATATATGCTAATGAACATCCCTAAGCATATTTCAGATCTAAAATGCAAGAGGAGAGATGTGAGGAAGCTTACCTTAGTGGAAAATAAATCCACGAGCTCCTGAGCTTGCAAGTAAATTACAAACCCAGAGATCTTCCTTATGAGGCTCCAAATGAAATAAAATGAGTGAAGAGAGTGAAGTTTTCTCGAGGGAAAACTCAAATTTGAAGAACAAACCTTCAATGGTGCCAAGAGAGCTTGAGATTTTATTTATATTTCCAAGGATGGGTGCTCTTAAGTTTGTGTCGAATGAGAGAGTGGCGAGGAGTTTATATATCTCACTTGAGTCAGTTACAAAGTGATTAAAAGATTAACCATGATTAATAAAACTAGTGGAATAAGTTGGAGGATGAGTAAGTAAGAGAGAGAGGGATGTGTTTCATGTGCATAGATTATGAGTTGAGATGCGTTTTAGTGTGAGTAAGATAAGTGTGAGAGTGGGAGCTGGCAACAGTAGCACATGGGTGAAGAATTTACAAATTCAAATTCTATACCATTTTTGGCAAATATGCCAGTTCTGACGCATGGGCAATATATGGGTGGTTTGGCTGAAAAAAGTAAAAGAATGAGATGAAAGGCATGTATTTGTGATATGTACCGAAAATCCTGCAGCAAATTTTCAACATTATGCACAAAATTTCCAATTGGCTATAATCTAGTGGGAAACCCGAGTCATCTTGCCCGTCCCAGCCATTTCTCAATCTTTCTCTTTATTCTTAATTATTCGAAATATAATTGGGCTTTTTGGAAACATGATGTCATGAGGAATAAAATTGGTGTTGGAATATTTTTTTAAAGAGACTTGGAAGGACCCCAAAACCAAGCTTTAAATTTTGCCAACTAAAGTGGCTAAGGAATGCGCTCCAAGAATCTTCAAAAAGATGGAAAATATTCAGTTCCTAATCAATCTCTTCCAAGTCAAATAACTTAAGATCTAAGGACTCTTTTGAGAAACTTTATGAATCAAAGTTTTAGATTAAACATGGATCTTGATCTTTGGTGTTGATGACATTAACAAATAATGCTTGGATGAGGCATTAATCTTCCCTTGAAAACACCTACTTAATGTTGACCAAAGAAGTCTGGCAGAAGTTTCTAAGTGTTAGCACTATTACATCTTTGCCTACTAGAATTTGAACCACAATATCTCAAACATTAGGGGACCAATCTTTGAAGCAAAGTTGAAGAGAAAAGTCTGGCCTATAACTTTGATGACAAGTACAAAACTAAATAAAGTTTGCATCATTGATTAAGTTGGCTTATAAGTCAAGAAGTTGGTGTTATACCCCAATTTTCTCCCCTAGTATCTTTCATTATCTCATATTATCAATACATCAAGATCACACATTAGGGTTGGTTCTCCTTTCTACTTCATCCTATCTTTAAATTTTCTCTTGAGGGATCACCAAGCACCTTGAATTATGTATCTTGTACATGTGGTTTTTTAGTTGGATTAACTTTTAACTAACATCAAAATATGTATATATGTTTCTTTGGATGTTCATATTGCAGGTGATGATACAACTGCATCCATCTCACCATCTAACCTAGGGTTTCGAGGGATAGTCCTTAGTAAAATGGTTCTTCAAAGGATTGAAAAAGCTTAAGCTTCAAGGATATGTATATGATATCAATTTTTTTTTGGTTCAAAGAGCTCTCTCATTTTATTTAGGTCAAGTTTTCCTCAAGGCTGGTGATGGAATTCATCAAGATGATTCATAGGCTCATGTGTTTATTTCCATGCCTTCTTCAACAAGTTTCATTGAGACTTAAGCTCCATATTTGAGTGTGTTTCAAGATAACATCATTTTAAGGTCTAATGTGATCCATCATGATCTATTTTTGAAAATAAAATACAAATAATTCAAGGGTTGATTCAACAAGTTTGACCTAATTGAACATGCACTTGATTCAGTGGTTACAAGCGCTTAACTCTCTCAATTTTTATATTTTGAGTTGGTTCTTTTTGATATGGGTGCTTATCATCATCTACAACAACTTCTCTTCACATGAAAAGATCCAGTTGTGCAAGGAAAGTCATGAAAAGTTGAAAGGGGTTCCAAGTCATTTTGACACTCTCTGAGCTAGGGTTTGTTAACTTCAAAGGACCATATCTTTCTCTTTTTTGAGATTTTTGATTGATTACAAAGCCATGATTCTCTTTGAAGAGTCCATAATAACTCTTTTCAAGGATCTAAGGCTAATTTTGAATGGAAGATCACTAATGGTTGAACAAGATTACAAGTCCTTTGAAAAGGCTATCAAATTCTCTTGTGTGACTTCAAAGGATCATAACTTGGTAAATTTTTATCTCCTTGAGCTCATTCTCTTTCTAAAATAATCTTTGGAATATCTAATACAACTTTGTTTCAAGGTGCTAGGCTTGAAAATGCTTGGAAGTTTGTTTAAGAATTAAAAAGATTATAGATCATTTGTGAATTTTCCAAAATTTGTTCCTCATCTTCCAAAAACCATAACTCTTTCAATTTTATGATTTTTGAATGATCTCAATTCCAAAATTCAATTTGAAGAGTCTACTTCATTTCATCTTCAAGGATCAAGATCAAATTTTGAGTGGAAGGTCATGTAACTTTGAAGAACATTACAGGTCATTTTGAAGCTCAACACTTAGAATTTTTCTGAGTACAAAGAATATGTATGTTTTTCATGATTTTAAATGGAAATAACTTTCTGCTCAAGCACTCAAATGAAAACTTTCAAAGCACATTGTTAAGAATGATCATCTAGCTTTCCAAATAACCCAAGATTGCATCATAAAGGTCCTTGAGTTACTTGCACCATGGTTGAAAAGTTGGTACCTTGAAACTAAAGTTTCCTCATTAAGTCAGAATTTGATTTTCATAATGTGCACACTAATGACCAATTTGCTGCGTGTTTTTTACTTAAACATGATAAAAAAAAGTTGCAAAGCATGAATAGACCCTTGAAACACAAGTTTTGGCTGAGTTTCGAGGAGTTTCAAATGACACTTTTCTCATGAATTGGGTGCACACAATTTGATCAGATTGCTTATCATTCACCCCATCTCAGTATTCCATTTCATTCCTTCTATAAATAGAGGCACCCCCTCATTATTTCTCAAGCTTTAGAGAGCCAAACCAACCATGTTCATATTCCATACGAACTATAAATTTTGTACCTTTATTTTCTTCATTTCTCACCCTCATTCAACAAAATATCCATCCAATTATCTTCATTGAACTTATATAAAGCTAACCATACTCTTACCACCAAGAATCGAGCATTGAATTAAGCATACCAAGTCCAATTTCAGATCTCTGAAGTTAAACTTCTACAGGTAAAATTCTTCTTCAATCATCTTCAAATTTCTTACTATAATGTAGCTCTTGTTTCACTGTTACTCATAGCATAATTCATTTTCAACTGTAACTAAGTTTAGTAATTCTGTTTTCAAATCCCTTTTCAACTTTTTCTTCTGGTTTTTCTCAAATCGACTGAGCTGTGGTTTAAAGAAATTTTTCGCGGGGGTGAGTTTAGGATCGTCTAGAAGAGACGAATCCAATGATACCGGTTTGAACTTCAAACAATTCCGTTTGAAGAATCTAATAAAAACCCAACGCGTAGGTGTCTGGAGGTTGAAGACGACCTACGTCTCGTTTTTCAACCAAATGACCGTGTGACAATTGTTTTAATTTTGTTGGTCTGTCTCTTATTGGTTCTGTGTGTTTTTTTTGTTGAAGTCCATATCAAGCATAACACATCAGATCCGTTGGATTTGTTTACTAACAGGTTTTAACTTTGATCTAATAGCCAATATTTTTTTGCTTTATTTTATAAAGTTTAATTTAAATTATGGATTTGGTGTGTTATTCAAAGGTGACCATATCATACACAACGTGTTAGATCCGATGGATCTGCTTACTAACATGTTTTGATAATGATCCGGTGGTCTATATTTTTTCAATTTTATTTTTATTTTTAGATTTTTAGATTTAATTGTTTCAAACTTGAAAGATTCAAAAAAAAATCATTTCTGACTTAAAAATTAAGAAAAAATTCATAAAAATATTTTCCAATATTATCTTTATGATTATTTCTTTTTCACAATTTTATTTTATGATTTGATATTTAATACGACTTTTCTCTTTCTTTTGATTTGTTTAATTGTTTAAAAATACTTTTTAGTCATTTTAAATTATGAAATTTTTTTGGAAGGATCCAATGACCTCTTAAGAAATATTGGTGTCCTAATTTTATTTTTATTTTTGATTTTACTTTTTTTTATAAATTTTGGTTTATTTTGCTAATTTCTTTATATTTTAAAAATAGTTTCTGACTAATAATTCTGAAATTTTTGTCAAAACTTGTTGACCTTTGTTTGACATTTTGGTAATTTTCTTGGATTTTGATTTGGATGTTTGAATATCATTGTGTATTTCATCAATAAAATTCCATTAAATAACCATTTTTAAAATCATATATATATATATATATATATATATATATATATATATATATATATATATATATATATATATATATATATATATATATATATATATATATATATATATATATATATATATATATATATATATATATATATATATATATATATATATATATATATATATATATATATATATATATATATATATATATATATATATATATATATATATATATATATATATATATATATATATATATATATATATATATATATATATATATATATATATATATATATATATATATATATATATATATATATATATATATATATATATATATATATATATATATATATATATATTATTCTTATTTTTATTATTTGAATAATGACTTGGTTCTAATTTGGATAGTTGAGTATTACTTTGGGACAAGTTTTTCAATCTCATTGGATCTTGGATGTTGATAGGTTGAAAAACCAAATCCATCAAAATGGATGAATGATGTTCATGATATTTGAAACCCTTTTTTCATCTAAGGCATTGATTACACTATCATTCCCTCTTCATCTTATCCCTTTCTTATTTTTACTTGTTCTACATGTTTTTGGAGAATGATTTACATATCATTTCTCTAACATGCATGGTAGATATATTGCTATTGACCGGCCTCAAAATGAGTGTCGCTTCCACATAAGTCCACTTACGATTACTTAACATAATGCTAAATTTGTCCCGATTCAAAAAATGATCATTCGTAGCCTAAACTTTATGTTTGAAAGCCCAAGTATAATTGGTTATTGGATTTTGGTTTAAAACCTTTAAAGCTTGTTGTTAGGAGGCTTTGATCTTACCAATCCTCTAATAAGTCTTCATCAACTTTGGCCTAAGTTAGATCTTAAATTATCGTTGGTCATATGTGTTGGCTTTGAGTACTTGAAATGAATGATATACTTAACAAAAATAAATGAAACTTGTTGTTGGGAGGCTTTAATTTTATCAATCTTCTAATGAGTTTTCAAAAGCAAGCTTCAATATGGTCATTCAACTAAACTTTTTTATACTTGACCTCTAACTTCTAATTCACTAACAATTAACTTTAATTTATGCCTTTATTTTGTGTCTTTACATTTCATTCCATTCTTCTTTTGCTCACTTGAGCTTTTTTTTATGTCATTTTTTATTTTTTCTTTTGCTCAAAGCATTTATTTTTTATGTCATTTTTTTTCTTTTTGCTCACTTGAGCATTTATTTTTATGTTATTTTTTCTTTGCTCATTTGAGTTTTATTTTCTTTTAAAGACACTTAATAATCAACTTGAACCTTAAAAGAGATATTTCTTTGTGGACTACTTGGTTACTATCCCTAGCACTATGGAGTTGTGGATTCCTGAGACTTAATATTGAAATCCATGTCTAATACGATGGGAGAACTGACTTGTTTTGCGTTTTATCGCAAATGTTGCGGTTAGCAAGAGTCGCCACCAACTTTTCTTTTATCCAATAAGGAAAGGGTGAAAAGAACATGAAAAACCTTTTAAGATTTTGAGTTAGGGGGTAGGTTATGAAATGGGAAGGTGTTAGAATCCTTTTCATCCGTAGTTATCTACGGGCTCTTAATCGCTTAGCTCACTTTGAAAATTTACTTTTTGTGTGTGTTTGAAAATGCCAATGTAAGGGGAACTTTGTAATGATTCTTGTATCAGTCTTCAAGAATGCGTACAAAGTGTTTTGAAAATATCTTTGAAAGTGTTTGTATGAGATGCTTTTATTTTGAAAAGTGTGAGCAAGCCGTTAATAGTATTATACCCACTCAAGGTATTTCTTATACTTTTCCTTCTCATTTAGATAGTACTATCTATACCATTAGTTAGTAGGAAACCCTATCGTTGGATGTGAAGGGACAAGCAAAAGGTCATCGTACAGTCATTGAAGGCAACTTGTAAGGATGCTTTAGCAATTTCGTAAGGGACTAGATCATTTTCCTAAAGGCAACATCGAAGGGTCATTGAGGGACTATGATCTTTGATTTGAGGGTATTTGCTAAAGCGTCTCCACTTTTGAGGGACATGACCGTTGTTTTTCCGAAGGCAGCAGAGGCAGGTTACCCTAAAGTTGCAAATATGCAAGTGTGTTGATTCAGTTATTTTATCTTGCATTAGGGTTTTCTAGTGTTTGATTATTATCTTGCCATACAATCCTATTAACTAATAGTTATATATACATACAAGGCATACAAAGCATAGGTGCGTGAAAGTAAAATGCGAGAAAGTAAAGACCTACAACTATTACATGGCTTAGGGAGAATTACAATATTTATAAATTTACGGGAATTTAAACGCTAAGCAATTACAAAAAAAAACTCATGCGACCTATACAATCGTTTCTAAGAAAATAAAAGGCAAAAGTAAACATAAATGTTTGCAAAATTATTTTTAAAGTCTTAACATCTAAAAAGATTAGAAACTAATTTTTTGTGTATTTTTTGGTTTGATTTGAATAATAAAATAAATATATTGTAAACCTAAATTGAACACTTAATTAATTATAAAAAAGCCTATGTCTAATTAATTAAGAAAAATATTGTCTAAAATTAAATTGACCTATTAAAAGTCTAAATCTGATTTCATCATATTCTTAAGATTTTTTTAATCAAAAGTTAATTAAATAAAACAGATAACAAAAAATAAAGCAAAAAGGGTTAAAACAAAAGAAAAGAGAAAATGTATGGGATGGGGATCAAACCCACGCCCTCTGGATCAAGAGCATGCCTGCTTTACTACTGAGCGAAGCGCTTGTTTGTGTCTAGAAGATAGGTGCTGCATATTATATTTGGAAGCCTGCACGTATTTGAAAAAATAACAAAAAAACATTGCAAAAGGAAGGGATCGAACCCACGCCCTTCACAATATACGCGCGCTTGCTTGCCAACTGAACTATGCTTCTTTTCTGTCATTAAAATACAAATAATATATTACATATAAAAAAGAAAACTGAAATCAGAGAGATGCTAGAGCCCTAGCTCTGGTCGTCTTGTCCGATCATGCCAGATCTTTATCTTGCAAAAAATTTAGATTCCAAGTAAAAGAGGGACCCTACCCCCCTAAATAGACCCTCCTGAATCCAAATCAAACGTTAGTTTTGGCTAAATATGCCTAGATCATGAGTTTCGAAGAAAGAAATATATCATGGTTCTTCAATGGTAGATCACATATCTAACGTTACAAGCTCCATGTAACGACTACAACCTGTTCTAAATATTCACATATGAAGATCTGAATGATTAGTAGCTATGAAACAAACATGAAATGAAATATTTAAAAATCAAAATTTTACCAATCGGAGCAAGTGGTTGGGCTCATTTCAGGTGGTGAATTGATCGGGTATGAGTCTGAAAATGTTTCTAAGACCTTCAGGAAGTGACTGGAGACCTTGGATTGCTTTGAATTTTCTTAGAATTTGAGAACTTAATGTGAAGTAAAGGTGAATATTTTTACTCTTTGAAACCCTATTCTCTTGCCAAATTTTCATGTCCTATGCATCTGGAGTTTGTTGAGTATATATAGAGGATTACCTTTGGTCAAACAAATGAGGAAAAGACCAAGTGATCAATGCATTACCAAAAATACATGAAACATGTTTTCAAACATTCCATTTTGACAATATCATGTCTCCATTTATTGTCTCCCACGATTTTCTTGGCTATCAAAGGGTTATTGGGCCTCAAGTTTGATCCATAAACCAAGCCCATATGCCTTGGTCCATCATTTACTATTTTATTTAATTTATTTCGTATTTAATCGAATAAAAAACAAAATAAATGAAATAAAAACAAAATATAAATCATGAGTGGACTTATGGGTCTCTTATCGTGTCATGAACATGTTTGAACTTAAAAAATTAGGTCCATTAGCCCACAATTTTAAAATTGATCAATGTAAGCTTCATGCATTTCTCAAAATTTGCTCAACTTGCACCAATCATAACTCTCTCAAATTTCATCATTTGAAGTTGATCTGGGACTTTTTGGAAAGCTTAAGATGCCCCCCAAAATATGTATGTTGATTGTTTTTTCATTTGAAGAATTTATCTTAATGTAATTTGCCTTGAAAAAAAGTGTCTTTTTGTTGACTTTTGAAATGACCTATAATGTTTTGGCCCATATCTCTCAAATGAAGCATTTTTTGGACTTGAGCTTAGATATTAAAAGTTGTAGAAAATTGAATTTAATTCAAAATGAGCCTTGGTTGAGAAAAATATGATGAAGCATGTGAAATTTATGCTTGGTCAAAGTTTAGTTGACTTCTCCTTAAGAAAACCCTAATTAGGTAACTTTTGACTTTTGATGAATTGAGATTCTTCTCGTTAAATCATGATCAACCCTTGATCAAATGATGAATATGACTTCAAAATGTTTGTGTTGACTAAAAATGTTAAAGTTTGACTGTATGTTGACCATAATAGACTTTTTGTCAAATATAGTTTATTTTCAATCATCTGAGCAATTGACTGAGAAAACTTGTGATGTATGGCTTGAAACTTGACATGAGGATTCTTTGAAGCATATGATGACCCATGAAACTCACTTGAGGTATTAGAAGCTCAATTTTATTCGAAGAAAGTCAAATCCTAGTTGTAGGCCAACTACTTAGGAAGAGGGTTTGTCTTACCAATTCCTTGAGTAGTCTTGAGTAATTGAGAACCCTAGGAGCACGAGGAGGTGTCTTGAATCAATTGTCTTCAAAAATGGGAGGGAAATTTTTTGGGTACAACACCATGAGACTTTGGAACTCTGTAATCTTTGGTTGATATATTTTTGTGAAGATCTTATGAAATCCTTGGGGTTTACTCGAAGGCATTGGTTTGGAATTTTTCTCTGTGCATATTATTCTGATTTTCATGCTTTGTTTATGATTGAGAACTCCTCTATATACAGTTATTACTCTGGCCAGCTTTTGTCAATGAAGACTTTGCTCGAATCTTAATTCATCTTAAGCTTAGTATTCCTTAGAGGTTTAGTATTTTTGCTTGCTTGGTTTTAATCTAAAGGATAGGAATTCTACATTGACTTCTTTATGTCAAGTGTTGGCTTCTTGTTGGTTAGACCATTCTTTTCCTTAGCTTTTACTTTTGTACTTAGGATAGTCCCATCATATCCTCATATCTTCTTTAATTTCAAAAATCTTCTCCCTCCTTTTCAAAACTCTTCTTGTTTTCTAACTTGAACTTCTTTCTAAATAAACTTGGACTTAGGTCCTTGAATTTTCAAAAATATTTTCTTAATAAAACCTTACTCAATTTAACCATACTTTGACATATTTTTTGAAAGACTAAAATTCATTAACCTCATTCAAACCATTGTATCACTTTGGCTTTTTACTTTAAAACTTTTCTCAAAAGATTAGACTCTTGTTGATTCTTGTAGTGACATAAGCTACTATACTTCTATGATATATAGTGAAGAGAGCTATTTTCAACTTGGGTGTTGAGTGATGGATTTTAAATCCAAGTTATATCCTCCACTTTGAGATGACGCAAATGCTCCTTTCTCATAATTGTGGGTAATAAGTATGTTTTTCACTCGGATATGACAAGATGTCTCTTCTCTTAAAAATAAATAACACGCATGTGTTTTAAAATTTTTAAGGTGAACTACGAGTACCCTGATCCCCTATTTCAGTAAGGTGGTACGTAGGCACTAAAGTTTCGCAACCGCGACGGGTACAAAATTGTAAAAAAATACTTCTTTTATCATCTCCACCATCTATTTCTGTACACATCTTTAATAGCCAAAATACACATATTTTCAAAGAGGTTTATGTGCAGTACCATAGACGTTTAGGGTGCTAATACATTCCCTTTGCATAACCAAACCCCGTATCTAGATTCTCCCCTCTATTTTTGGGTTTATTCGCTTTTTTTCCATTTCCTTTGGAAATAATAAAGCGCGGTGGAGATTTTTATTTGAGTTGTACAAGTTAAGTTAATCCAATGGCTTAGTCTCAACATTTATACCACTACAGAAAGATGGCAACTTCACTGGGGATACATATATAAACTAGGTTGAGCCTATCTTTATTTATCTGTGTATATGCTATTATTTGTTGTATATATGTATGTCTAGATTTTTCTGGTTTTCAGGGTGCTAGATGATCTCTTATAAGTTATATACCCGGACTTGGGCAAAATTAAGATAGGATGGGAGGTATAGTCAAGTTAACTTTGAAGGAGTAATTCTAAAAAAGGATACATGATCCCCCATTCAGTGGAGGCCTATTTGACTGTAGTATTTGTTTATCGATCAATTGGGAAGACGTGCTACTTTTGACCTGGGAGCCCGCGAAGCTGAGAAGCCGTAGAACCCTTAAACCATCTTGGCCTTTTAGGTGTAGTGCAGAGACTATAACGGAGCAATCCGGAAGTAGTTGTCACACGATGCTGCACTCAGACGAGTTTTTCCTGAGAATATTGCTAATTACCGAGCTAATCAGGACGTTGGTAATATCTGAAGGAAGAATGTAGACTCTGGTATTTCCTTAGAACCTTGTTAGGAAAGTAATAAACCATTAGTCTTTACCTTGTGGGTAATACCTTTGAGTTCATGCTCGTGACATCAAACCTATAAACCCTCATGTTTATGATCTTGTGTGTGATTGTTGCATCATCATGCATTCATGCACCCGTGAGCATTCTTTAAAAAAAAATTCAAGGAACTTAAGGTTGCCTTTTGCAAATATCTCAGGTACTCTTTTGACCATGGATTTTTGAAGGATAAAGACTCGGAAATATAGTTTCAAGGATCCTAAGATAGAGTAACTGAGGAGTTTGATTCCTGAGATTGAGAGTCCTACAAATTTCCAGAAGAAGTATGGAGCCGTTGTGCCTCTTATGAAGCTCAAGATGAAGGAGGGTATTCTTTCTACATTGGTGCAGTTCTATGATCCGTTATACCATTGTTTTACTTTTCCTGATTATCAGATACGCCCATATTGGAGGAGTATTCTTATTTACTTGGGTTACCTATTACTCATTGTGTTTCTTTCACCAGCTTAGAAAGGGAGCCCAAGTCTCGTGGGATTGCCATCATAACTCACTTGAGGAATTATGAGATTGAGGCTAACATGACTACCAAAGGAGGAATCAAAAGTTTACCTGCTTAGTTTCTATTGGAAAAAGCTCGTCACTTTGCTAAGATGAAAAGTACAACTGCTTTTGAGGCTATCTTTGCTTTTCTTGCATATGGGTTATTCTTGTTTCCTAACATTGACAAATTTGTGGATGTTAATGCCATTAGGATATTTCTGTTTGGGAACCCAGTCCCTACACTTATAGGATATATTTATTATTCTATCCATCTTCGGAATTTCTATTAGGAAGGGATGATCATGTGTTGTACACCTTTGTTATATCAGTGGTTTATTTATCACTTACCTCGATCTACTACTTTTTGGGATATCAAGAAGGAACCACGTTGGGCACCAAAGATTATGGCTCTCACTCATTCTGACATTGATTGATATCATCAAGCTTATTATGATGTGAATATTATGGATAGTTGTGGTGTTTTTCCCAATGTGCCTCTTCTTGGTACAAAGGGAGGAATTAACTACAATCCTATTCTTGCACGCCGCCAACTTGGATATCCAATGAGAGACAAGCCAAACAACATTCATATGAGTGGTTTCTTTATCAAGGAAGGATAATATCAAAAGGAAGCTAAGGAAAATATTGAAAAGGCTTGGCGCCATATTTATAGGAAGGGTAGAAAAGATTTGGGGCCAAGAGGAGTTGTTACCTTATAGCCTCATCTCTATTGGGTACAAGCAAGGAAAATTCAGTTGAAGATGCCATATTCTGATGAAGAACCTTTAGCTGACATGTTTATGAGGACTAATCCCCCTCTCTAAGATGATTTGGAAGAACTACAACTTTTCTTAGTTAGGATGCAGTAAGAGAAGGAAGCATGGAAGAACAAGTACCAGACTTTGGAGGTGTCCTACTCAAAAAAATTGAAAGAGAAGGATAACTTGATTGAGATTCTTGAGAGTCATGTTATGGAGTTGATGGAGAATAAAAAGGATTTATTTTCCTCTAGAGTTCATCCAGGTCCCAGTCACCCATTTTCTGAGTCTGGTGGATGGAAATAAGTCACGGATAACTATGCCGAAGAGAATAAGCAATTGAAGGCTCGAATTGCAAGACTCAAGGGAAAATGTCAGTGTGTGGAAAAATCTTCATCATCTTTGGCTCATTAGGATTTTTAAATTCTATCTTTATTCAATTGTAAAATGAGATTAAAATTTATAATCCATTCCAAATTTATTATTAAAATGAGATTTTTAAGTATTTCCAAATGTATTAGTTCCTCAATATTTGCAAAATAGTTCTTTGAGTTCCTTGAATAAAATAAATAAATCATATGCATTGCATATCATGGCTCATTTTGCACATATTTTTGCATTCCTATCTTTCACAGGTGTCTTACTTGTTTCTCTACTTCGTTCAATTGACAAGTTGTCTCATTGCTACAATACTCGGGCTAATTCTAGAAGGAAGATGGAAAACCTTGAACAAGAGAATCGTGAGCTATGCAAAGAAGTTACTGCTTTGAGATCCGGTATGGCTAATATGACTACCTTGGTAGAGTTGTTGGTGGCTGCTCAGAACCAACTACCACCACCTCCTCCTCCTCCTCCTCCTCCTCCTCCTCTGTCTCCTCATGCTACTCAACCACAACAGACGACCATTATTTTAGAGGTTCTGTCAATTCCCATATCTGTTACTCTAGTTACTGCTACTCAATAATGTATGCCTCGCGGTTACCCGTGGGGAATGCTTGAGAATTTCATGCCAGAAGGTTACAATCTTGCTGCTCAAGTTGCTCCATTTGTTCAAATTATTGTTGTTTCTGCACCTCTTGTGGTGCATGTTGTCCCTGTTATTAAGAACGAGATTCATCATGATGCACCTCCTGTGTTGAATGTAGTCCTTGTTATTAATTATGAGGTTTATCAAGCGCCTCCTCCACCAAGTGAAAGTTTGAGATTTTACGACCGAATGGATGACTTTCAGGATCAATTCAATGACATGCATAAAGAAGTGAAGGATCTCCGAGGAAAAGATTTATTCTGACATAATGTCAGTCCCCTGCTTGGTTCCTAATGTGAAAGTTCCATCAAAGTTTAAAGTACCGGAATTTGAGAAGTACAAGAGAAATTCTTGTCCTGGTGAACACCTGGTGATGTATATCAAAAGGATGTCCACTGATACTGATGACCAACATTTTCTTATTCATTTCTTCTAAGATAGTTTAACTGGTGCTTCCTTAAAATGGTACATGGGATTGGATAGTAGAAACATCCATACATTCAATAACTTGGGTGAAACTTTCATGAAGCAGTATAATTACAACATGTTTATGGCACCTGACCGTGACCAATTGAGAGCGATGGATCAGAAAGATAAGATATCATTTAAAGAGTATGTGCATCGTTGGCACGAGGTTGCTTCCCAAGTGGTACCCCCAATGGGAGAGTAAGAAATGACTAAGGTCTTCCTAAAAACCCTTGGTTCATTTTACAGTGAAAGAATGGTTGCAAGTGTACCAAGTGATTTCATTGAGATGGTTGTAGTGGTATAAATGTTGATACTAAGCCATTGGATTGACTTAACTCGCACAAATCAAATAAAAATCTCCACCGCGCTTTATTGTTTCCAAAGGAAACAGGAAAAGAGAAAATAAACCCAAAAAAGAGGGGGAGAATCTAGGTATGAAGGATGGTTATGCAAATGGAAGGTATTAGCACCCTAAACATCTACCTTACTCCGCTGGAACCTCTTTGAAAATTTGTGTATTTTGGCTATAAAAGGTGTATACACAAATAGATGGTGGAGATGAGAAAAGAAGCATTTTTTACAATTTTTACACCCGCCGCGGTTGCGAACCTTTAGTGCCTACATACCACCTTATATGCAATAGGGGATCATCGCACTCGTAGTTCATCTCGAAATTTTTAAAACACATGTGTGTTAGTTAATTTTAAGAGAAGAGACATCATCATCTTATACGAGTGGAAACATACTTACTACCCACGATTATGTGGAAGGAGAATTTGAATCATCTCAAAGTGGAGGATATAACTTGGATTTTAAAATAAACAAAGCCTCACTCAACATCCAAGTGGAAAACATCTCACTTTACTACATATCATAGAAGTATAGTAGCTCGCATCACTACAAGAATCGACAAAAGTATAATCTTTTGAGAAAAAGGTTTTAAAGTCAAAAAGCCAAAGTGGCAAAATGGTTTGAATGAGGTTAATTGACTTTTAGTATTGAGAAAGATGTCAAAGTATGATTAAATTGATTAAAGTTTGATTAAGAAAAGATTTTTGAAATTGCATGGACCTAAGTCCAAGTTTATTATGAAAGCGGTTCAAGTTAGAAAACAATAAGAGTTTTGAAAATGAGGGAGAAGATTTTTGAAATTAAAGAAGATAGGAGGAGACGAAGGGACTATCCTAAAGCATAAGGTAAATGCTAAGGAAAAGTACGATCTAACCAACAAGAAGCCAACACTTGACATAAGAAGTCAATATGGAATTCCCACCCTTTGGATTAAAACCAAGAAATGAGTGATACCAAACCTCTGAGAAATACCAAGCTTCGGATGAATTAAGTCTTCACAAAAATTAGGCAGAGTAACAGCTATCTACAGAGGAATTCTTAATCATAGACGAAGCATATAATCAGAATAACCTGCACACAAAGAGAATCAACCTAATACCTTGGAGTAAACCCCAAGAACTTTAGACAAAATGACAACATAGCAACAAGGTCCCCAAGTATCAAGGCTTCTAATCCTAAGTCCGAGAGATCCACAACTCCATAATGCCAAGGATAGTCACAATATAGTCCAAGTAACCTTAAAGTTTTTTAATGTTAAAGTTGATTATTAAGTGTCTTCAAAAGAAAATAAAAGCTCAAATTAGCAAAGATAAAATGACATAAAGATAAATGCTCAAGTGAACAAAAGAACAATAGCATGAGACGTAAATGCTAAAATAAATAGTACATAAAAATAAAGGCATTAAATAAAGGCATGAAGTAAAGTTAATTGTTAGTAAATTAGAAGTTAGAGAGTTAGTTGAATGACCATCTTGAAGCTTGAATTTTAAAACTCATTAGAATATTGATAAAATAAAAGCTTCTCAACAACAAGTTTCAGTTGCTTTTTGTCAAGTATGCCATTCATTTCAAGTGCTCAAAGCAGCCACATATGATCAACGATGTTCAAATGATTGACTTAGACCAAAATTCATGAAGTTCATTATAGGATTAATAGAATCAAAGCCTCCTAACAATGAACTTTAAAGTTATTGGATCAAAGGTTTCAAATTGAACATACTTGGGCTTGTAAACATAAATTTGGGTCACGAATGATCATTTTTCGAATCAGGACAAATTTAGCGCTATGTTAAGCAATCGTAAGTGGAATTATATAGAAGTCACACCTATTTTGAGGCCGATCATGATAGAGAAATGATATGTAGATCATTCTCCAAAAACATGTAGCATAAGTAAAAACAAGAAAGCGATAAGATGAAGAGGGAGAGGGATGTATCATATGAAACTAGTGTTTCAAATATCATCAACATCATTCATCTATTTTGGTGGATTAGATTTCTCAACCTATCAACACCCAAGGTCCAATGAGGTTGAGGAACTTATCCCAAAAAAAAAAACACTCAAGTGTCTCCAAATCAGGACCAATCAAAAAAATAATAAAATATATTTAATAATAAACAAAATTTAAATGATTTAAAAAGGAAATAATTGGTAAAATATACAACATGTATTAAAACACCAAATAAAAATCCTAAAAAATATCAGAAGTCAAACATGAGTCAACAAGTGTTGACAAATTTTTTTAGAATTTTTTAAAGTCAGAAACTATTTTTAAAATTTAAAGAAATAAGAAAAATAGACCAAAATTTGTAAAAAAATAGTAAAATCAAAAATAAAAATAAAATAAGGTCACCGATATTTTTCAAGAGGTCATTGGATCCTTCCATAATTTTTTTGGAATTTAAAAATCATGAAAAGTATTTTTAAACAATTAAAACAAGTCAAATAAAGTGAAAAATCATAAAAAATACCAAATCACAAAATAAAATTGTGAAAAATAAAAATCAGAAAGAGAAAAATCAAAAGTATTTTTGATAATTTTTTCACAATTTTAGAAGTTGAAATGAATTTTTTATGATTTTTTTGAAGTTTAAAACAATTAAAACAAAAAAAATCTGAAAATAAAAATAATATCAAAATAATGTGGATCATTGGATCAATGTCAAAACGTGATAGTAAGCTAATCCAAAGGATAAGACGCGTTGTGCATGATATGGACATTAGTGAATAACACATTGAATCATTAATTAAAAAATAGATTGAAAAAAACAAGTGGCCTTGTCATTGGTTGAGAGATGACATGTCATCATATTCAACCTCCGGCCACACGTGAGTTGCAGGTTCCATAAATGGTAAAATTGGAAGCTCATACCAGTGTCATTCGCTTCGTCTCATCAAGACGATTCCAATGGTACCCTTGCGAAAAATTTATATTAACCACAACATAGTCGATTTGGAAAAAACCAAAAGGAAACAATTGAAAAGGGTTTTGAAAATTCATTAGAAAAACTCACTTCCATTAAAAACTAATGATGCTATGAGTATCAAAGTTATGAGAGCTACATTGTGGTAATAATTTTGCAGAGAATTGATGGAGGAATCTGCCTGTTGAACCTCAACTTTAGAGCTCTGAAATCTGACTTGGCTAGCACGATTTTGGGTGCTTCAAGACTTAATTCTTGTTTTGTTAGCTTCAGTGAAGTTCAAGGATGAAGAATGAACAAATAAATTGGATTGAAAATGCTTTAAAACCACATTCGAAGTTGCAAAATTGAGAGATATAAAGGAAGCTTGACATAGGTTTTCTGGCTCTCTCAAGTCTGGGAAATGAATAAAATATCATCCTCTATTTTTATTTGAGAAAACGGAAGGCTCAAGTGTGTGATATGATGATATTGTGAAAGAATTCGTGTGAAATTTCAAGCATGAGAAGTATGACTCGTATTTGTTCAAAACTCAGCCAAAACTTGTGTTTTAAGGTGCTAATTGCTTATGGAAGGTTGTTAAGCATGATTAGAAGCAAAAATGTGCAACAATTTTGTGATTAGAGGCTACATTAACTAAATTACAATCTGACTGCTTTGATAAAACCAGTTTCAAGGTGTTATCTCCAAATTCACAGTGCTCACAATGTATGAGGCTTTATGGGATGATTCTTGAAGCATTTGAAATATCTGACAACAAACTTTACAATTTTCCAAGAAAGACCCCATTTCGTGATCTGACCTGAAAGTGATGATCAATTGAAATCGTGAAAAAAATATAACTTTGGTACTTAGAAATATTTCTAAGTGTTGAACTTCAAAATGGCCTATAATGTTCTTCAAAGTTACATGTCATTCCACTCAAAATTTGGTCTTGATCTATGAAGGTGGAATGAAGTAGACCTCTTGAATTGAATTTCGGAATTGAGATCACTAAAAAATTATAAAAGTTGAAAGAGTTATAGTCTTTGGAAGATGATGAAAATTTTTGGGGAAGTTCACAAAAGACCTATAATCTTTTCAATTCTTAAACAATTTTCCAAGAATTTTCAAGTCTTGAATATTTAAACAAAGTTGTAGTAGACATCCCAAAGATTATTGTCGAAAAAGAATGAGTTCAAGGAGATGCTAAATTGACCAAGTTATCTTCCTTTGAAGCCACACAAGAGAATTTGATAGCTTTCCCAAGGGACTTGTAATCTTTCTCAACCATTAGTGATCTTCCATTCAAAATTAGCCTTAGATTCTTGAGGAGAACTTATTAAGGACCATTTAAAGAGAATTATGGATTTGAAATCAATCAAAAATCTCAAAAAATGAGCAAGATATGGTTCTTGGAAGTCAACAAACCCTAGCTTAGATAGTGTCAAAATGACTTAAAACCCCTTTCAACTTTTGATGATTTTTCTTGCACAATTGGATCTTGTCATGTGAAGAGAAGTTATTGTAGACGATGATAAGAACCCATAGCAAAAAGAAGCAACTCAAAATATTGAAAATTGAGAGAGTTAAACACTTGCGACTGCTGAATCAAGTGTTTGTTCAATTAGGTCAAACTTGTTGAATCAACCCTTGAATCATTTGCATTTTCTTTACAAAAATAGAGCATGATGGGTCATATTAGACCTTGAAATGATGTTATCTTAAAGCACACTCAAAGATGGAGTTTAAGTCTCAATTAAATTTGTTGAAGAATGCATGGAAATAAACACATGAACCTATGAATCTTCTTGATGAATACCACCACCAATATTGAGGAAAACTTGACCTAAATAAAGTGAGAGAGCCCTTTGAAGCAAAAACTTTGATATCATAGACATAGCTTTGAAGCTTGAGCTCTTTCCATCCATTGAAGAACCATTTGAATGAGGACAAACCCTCAAGCCCTAGGTTAGATGGTGAGATGGATGCAAGTGTGACATCACCTACAATATGAACATTCAAAGAAACATATATACATATTTTGATGTTAGTTAATCCACCTAAAAAACACTTGCAAAAGATACACAATTCAAGGTGCTTGGTGATCCCTCAAGAGAAAAACTAAAGATATGATGAAGTAGAAAGAGAGAACCAACCCTGATGTGTGATCTTGATGTATTGATAAAATGAGATAATGAGATATCTTAAGGGCAAAAATTGGGGTATAACAATGGTAAGTATGGGTGTCTGTCTAGAGGAAGCCGTCAGGGAAGGACGATTGTCAAAATATGAAGGTTCTAGTGGAACAAAGAAATCAGCATACGGGTTTTCTAAAAATAAATAAGGAGAAAGGAATGTTGTTGTTCAAGAAAGAAGGATTAGATCTCAAAGAAGATGTCATCAGCATCAACAACAAATTAATTAAGTAACTCCGGTTGTCAATGTAGCTCTGACTGTTGTTGCCTATCAGAGAGCACCTCAACAAGGTAATCAAGGGCAAGGTCAGAAGAGGGATGATTTTGATCATATTCTGATGAGTTATACAAAATTGTTTTCGGCTTTGATTTAGAAGAACCTGATGCAGACTAGGCATCCCCCTGCTATACCTCTAACTTTTCCAAGGTATTATAAAGTTGATAAGACTTGTTCTTTTCATCAAGGAGCCCCTGGGCGCAACATTAAAAACTGTTATCCATTGAAGTCTGAAGTGCAGAAGATGGTAATATCTGGTCTCCTGTATTTTAAATATATTGGTCCCAATGTGAAGGAAATCCACTACCCAAGCATGGAAGAGGAGGTACTGTGGATATGGTTTCTAGTTGTCTAGGAGAATTTAGAATCTTTAACATAAACATGGTAAGAGAGAATTTTGTGAAGATGCACGCTTTGCTATGTCAATACAGTCACTATGAGCATGACCATAAAGCCTGTCAGGTATGTAGAGAAAGCACTCGTAGTTCTTCTCTGGTAGAAGCTTATTTACAAGAGATGTTGGATCAAGGCCTTATCCATATCATCAGGCCAAAGGCACAATATGAGAATGATATGAATATGGTTTCTAGATGTCCCGTTAAATTCTGCATTTATGATATGAATAATATGGATGGTGATCTTGTGCAGTTGCATGCTAACTTTTGTTATATGGATGGTCAGGAGACACATAATTATTGTTCCTGTTAGAGGTATTCAACAGCTATTAGAAAAAGGTACTATCAGAGTTACAAGAAACATAGATGATTATAATGAAGTTAATATGATTAAAGACTACTCTATTGGGGCCATGTCTGATGATTAGTATGTTTCTACTGATGAATTCCTTTCCTCTAATGAAAGTTTGTTTTATCATAATTCTGTGATTCCTGAGTATTCTGAAGAAGCAAGGGTGAATGTCATTGTGCCACATTTTGATATTCCCACTCCTATAGAGATTACATATCATAACAAGCCTGTTGTTGCTCACATAGTTATTTGTCTGCCTGGTCCTATCCCATATGAATCAGATAAAGTTGTGCCCTATAAGTACAATGCAATTATCCTATAAGATGGTGTGGAAATTCCTATACAACCTTTATCCCATGTTGAGAATATTGTTAAAGATAGTCGGGTAACTCGTAGTGGTCGTGTCTTCGCCCTTACCTTTCGAGGAGATGTTAATTCTAGTAATAATATTATTGAAAATTATGAACCTAAGAAAGTGGTGCCGCCTTTGAAAAGATGTTGATGATATGTTAAAAATCATCAAGATGCGTGATTACAAAATTGTGGATCAGTTGTTGAAAACTCCATCTAAGATTTCCATTTTAGCCTTGTTGATGAACTCTTCTGCTCATCGAAAATCTTCGATGAGGGTGTTGGATGAGGCTTTTGTAAAAAGGGATGTGTCTCTGGATTAGTTCAATAATGTTGTGGGGAATATTACATCTTGTAACAATATGCATTTTTGTGATGAATAATTTCCTGGTGAAGGGAGAAACCATAACATGGCTCTGCATATATCTATGAATTTTAAGAGTGACTCTTTGTCCAATATGATGATAGACTGGATCTTCTTTGAATGTCATACCAAGAAGAACTATCATGAAGCCCAAATACCAGGGAGCTCCTATGTGCCCTAGTGGCATTATATTAAAAGCTTTTGATGGTTCGAGAAAATCTGTCATTGGAGAGGTATATTTACCTATTCACATAGATCCGCACTTATTCCAAATCACCTTTCAGGTTATGGATATTGTCCCAGCCTATAGTTGTTTATTGGGACGACCCTTGATCCATGAAGCAAGAACTGTTACTTCAACCTTGCATCAGAAACTAAAATTTATCTGTGAAGGAAATGTAGTTATTATGAACGGTGAGCAAGCTCTGTTGATATATCATTTGTGTTCCTTTATCATTGTAGAAGGTGATGAAGCCGTTGTTGGAACTCAGTTCCAAGGTTTTCTATTGATAATATAAAGAAGAATGAAGATTCTATCACCTCATTTAAGGATGCACAATAGGTAGTGCATAAGGGCCCTAGAAAGGTGTGGGGGAAAGTTATTAATTCACCTGCGAACAAGAATGTGACTGGTTTGGGTTTCTCCATGAAGAATGAAGTTGTGAAGCCAAAGTCCGCTTTGAGTAAATATCAAGACATATTTCATAGTGCGGGATATCTCCATCCGACTACTCCAAAGATCAATGCTATTCTCGAAGATGAGCCAGATTAAGAGATACCGAACTTTGTGACACATGGAGTCAGAATCCATAATTGGATCACTGTTAATGTTCCTTCTTGCATTCACATTTCAAAGTATTTTGTTTTTTGTTTGTCTTTTCAAAAGTCTTTCACTCTGCCCAATGTGAATTTAAAGATCATTAATAAAAGTTGTTTTTGATTTCTAAATTGTGTCTTTATTTTCAGTTTTTCTTGGAAAATGGTAATTAGAAAAAACCTTTCGGAATAAGTAATAACTGTAAATAAATCTGCATAATCATTTGTTACATGTGTCAGTTTCTAAAATCAATCATAAATCATATGTGCGAATTAATTAAAAAACCCGTTGAGTGCAATGACCCTGCACCTTCTCCTAACTTTGAATATCCTATGTATATGTCTGAAGAAGAAGAATATGATGAAATACTAGAAGAGGTTTCACGGTTTCTCGAGCGCGAGTAAAATGCCATTTAGCCATATAAAGAGTCGTTGGAGACGAATAACTTGGGTTCAAAATAAGATTCAAAAGAAGTCAACATTGGGGCACTTCTTTATCTCTATGTGAAGAGCAGGTTGATCGAGTTATTGAAAGGGCATGTGGATATCTTTGCTTGGTCTTACCAAGACATGCTTGGTTTGGACACCGATATTGTGGAACATTATTTGCCGCTAAAGCCAGAATGTCAACCAATCAAGAAAAAGCTGCAAAGAACCCATCTTGACATGGCAGTAAAGATTAAAGAAGAGGTTTTGAAGAAGATTTATGTTGGTTTGCTTGTGACATTAGTGTACCCTCAGTGGATTTCCAATATTGTTCCAGTACCAAAGAAAGACAGAAAAGTCCGCATGTGCGTTAATTATAGAGATTTAAATAAAGCAAGTCTGAAAGATGATTTCCCATTTCCCTATATTGATATGTTGGTTGATAGCACAAAAAAATTCAAAGTGTTCTCGTTCATGGATGGATTTTCCGAATATAATCAAATTAGGATGGCTTCTAAGAACATGGAGAAAAAAACAACGTTTATCACACCCTGGGGAACATTCTGTTACAGAGTGATGCCTTTTGAGTTAAAGAACGCTAGTGTAACGTACCAGAGGTCTATGAAAACCCTATTCCATGATCTGATGCAAAAGGAAATCGAAGTATTTGTTGATGATATGATCGCCAAATCTTAGACTGAGGAAGGGCATATGGAAGACTTGTTGAAATTGTTTCAACGTTTGAGGAAGTATCATCTCCGATTGAATCCAAATAAGTGTAATTTTGGTGTTTATTCAGGAAAGTTGCTAGGTTTCATTGTCAGCCAAAAATGAATTGAAGTTGATCTTGATAAAGTTAAGGCAATTCAAGAAATGCCTGCACCAAAAACTGAAAAGCAAGTTAGAGGCTTCCTTGGACGTTTAAATTACATTTCCAGATTTATTTCCCATATGAATGCAACATGTGAACCAATCTTCAAGTTATTAAAGAAAGATCAAGGTTGTGTATGGATGAATGATTGCCAAAGGGAATTTGAAAGTATTAAAGAGTATCTAATTGTGCCGTCTATCTTGCTCCCTCCTGTTGAAGGAATACCATTGATTATGTATCTTACTGTGTTGGATAACTCCATGGGCTGTATTTTGGGACAACAAGATGAAACACGAAGAAAAGAATATGCCATTTATTATTTGATAAAGTTCACTGACTGCGAGTCACCGTATTATATGCTAGAAAAAACATGTTGTGCTTTGGCCTAGACGGTGAAGCGATTGCAAAAATATATGTCGAATCACACTACTTGGTTGATTTCCAAAATGGATGCAATTAAGTATATTTTTGAAAAGCCTGCTCTTACTGGAAAAATTTCCTGTTGGCAGATGTTGTTGTCTGAATGTGATATTGAATACAATACTATGAAGGCTATTAAAGGCAGTGTGTTGGTAGAGTACCTCGATTACCAACCAGTTGATGATTATCAGTTTGTTAAGTTTGATTTCCCTAATGAGGATGTGATGTATTTGAAAGTTAAAGATTATGATGAGCCTTTGCCTGAGGAAGGTCCTGATCCAAAATCCCGGTGGGGTATGGTGTTTGATGGAGCTGTAAATGCTTATAGAAAAGGAATTAGTTACATGATTATCACTCCCCATGGGACACATATCCCTTTTACTGCAAGGTTAACATTTGATTTTACCAATAACATGGAAGAGTATGAAGCTTGTATCATGGGTCTTGAAGAGGCTATAAATCTCATGATCAAAATTCTTGATGTATATGTTGATTCAGTTGTGGTAATAAATCAGATCAAAGGAGAATGGGAGACTCGTCACATTGACTTGATTCCCTATAAAGATTATGCAAGAAGATTATTACCTTTCTTCAATAAAATTGAATTCCATCATATTCCCAGAGATGAAAATCAGATGGAAGATGCTTTATCCACTTTGGCTTCCATGTACCAAGTAAATGCTTGGAACGATGTACCTCAAATTGCAATTCAACGTCTTGATAGACCAACTCATGTTTTTTATACAGAGTGTACGTTAGATGAAAAACCTTGTTATTATGATATCAAGCACTTCCTTCAAACTCAAGAGTACCGGCTTGGTGCGTCCAACAAAGATAAAAAGACATTGAGAAGGTTGGCAGGTAGCTTTTTCCTCAATGAAGATGTGTTATACAAGAGAAATTATGACATGGTCTTGCTCAGATGCGTGGATAGACACAAAGTGGACATGTTCATGCATGTGATTCATGAAGGTTCATTTGGTGCCCATGCCAATGGACATTCAATGGCAAAAACAATTCTTATGGCAGGTTACTGTTAGTTGATAATGGAATCTAACTATTGCAAATTTGCGAAGAAGTGCCATAAGTGTCAGATTTATGCTAACAAGATTCATGTTCCTCCAATGCTTCTAAATTTTATTTCTTCCCCCATGGCCTTTTTCTATGTGGGGTATTTATATGATTGGAATGATTGAACCCAAGGCATCAAATGAACATCGCTTAATCTTAGTGGAAATTGACTACTTTACCAAGTGGGTGCAAGAAACTTCTTATGCTAATTTCACCAAGCATGTGGTAGTATGCTTTATCAAGAACAATCTTATATGTTGATATAGTGTGCCAAGTAGAATTATCACCGATAATGGCACAAATTTGAACAATAAGATGATGACAGAACTTTACGAAGAATTCAAGATTGTTCACCATAATCGTCTCCTTACAGACCTAGGATGAATGAGGTTGTTGAAGCTACTAATAAAAACATTAAGAAGATTATCCATAAGATGGTTGTTACTTATAAGGATTGGCATGAGATGCTCCATTTTTCTTTGCATGGGTATCGTACATTTGTCTTCACTTCAACAGAGGGAACCCCATTCTCTCTTGTGTATGGTATGGAAACAGAGCTCTCCATTGAGGTTGAGATTCCCTCTTTGTGTGTAATAATGGAAACCAAGTTGTCACAGGCTGAATGAGTCCAAAATAGGTTTAATCAGTTAAATTTAATTGAAGAAAAGAGAATGACAACCTTGTGTCATAGCGAGTTATATCAAAAAATAATGAAGAAAACTTTTGATAAGAAGGTCAGGCCTCTTGAATTCAGAGAATTCGACTTCGTGCTCAGAAAGATCATGTCTTTTAACTCTGGTTCTAGGGGAAGTTGGACTCCTAACAATGAAGGCCCATATGTTTTCAAGAAAGCCTTCTCAGGCGGTGCATTGATTCTTGAAACTATGAATGGTGAGGAGTTCCCACGTCCCATGAATTCCAATGCAATCAATAAATATTTCACCTAAATAAATAAAAGAACAACTCGCTAAGTTGAAAACCCGAAAGGCCGACTTAGGCAAAAAAAGAGCATCTCGATAGACTGAAACCTGAAAAGGCAGTCTAGGCAAAATTTAGGGATTCTCTGGCAAGTAACTGCGTCAGACAAGACTTGATCATTAAAGAAACAATCTTCTCGGATTCTCATCACACTTCAACTGAAGCCTATGCTCAGGAGTTAAAAGTTGTTAGAGAGAGTAGTGGTCATCGTGTTTTAATGTATCTTTTCCATATATTTACCATTTTATAAAACTTTGTAATCATCCATGGAGTCACTCCATTTGCAGATTACCATTCTATTAATAAAGTTTGAGACTTTATCCAATTCTTTGTAGTTCTTATTTTATTCTATCTACAAAAACTTCATTTATTACTGATAGTGATTTTCAAAACAAAAGGACTTAATAATAAAAATATGTTTTTGAAAAGAATTTGCAAATTACTTTTTACTTCAATTCTTTGATTCAAGCAGGACAAAAGTAGTAGTTCTAAGGATAGACAAACTCCAAAGTTTTGAAAAGATTCCCCAAGAAGTGTTCTCGGGTTACTCTTGTTAATATATGCATAGTCCATATGTGATTATTCCTTGAATAGTTAGATTTCATACCAGTTGATATATGGTGTTAGTTTGGATGGTTTGATACTTTTATCCCATATTCCCCAGTTAAATCTTGGTTTAGATTTCTCCATCTGAGTGTGACTCTTTTCCCCAACTTAGTTGATAGATTCTTTCTCTCTTTGTGTGTCGAGAATTGATGAATAATCTCTTGCATAGAATTGTTTTCTCTAGTTATGACATTGTTGTTGTTGTGTGCTCCCCAAGTAGCCAGACAAAAGCAGGACTTGTTCTAAGAAGGGATGAGACAATTGTTGACTTTTTGGGTTTTCTCTCACCATGTGTTGAGTTTGATTTAAAATCCATACAATTTTGACTTCTTGTTATGGTGTTAACTTCTTAAGTCTCCCTAGATGAATCAAGGATGATGTTTCCTTTTAAGTTTGAATATCCCCATAAAGTTTCTCTTACTTCCCCAGAGAAGTTTGAGCAACCACTACTCTTGATATTGAAGAATGTATTCATGCCCCCCTTGTTGATGTCGCACTGTCTTCCCTAGTGAAGTCAGTACGACATCCCTAGTTGAAGTCTAGATGATGAGGCATTGTCTTCCCTAGAGAAGTCTGTATGATATTGCTCGGTGAAGCTTGGAGGAGTTTATTATATCGATGCAACGGTATTGGTTTATTGCTATCAGATTTTTCTTTGATTATTTTCAAGCCATGTTTCTTCCCAGTGAAGTTAAGCCTTGAAGTAGGACTTTATTTCCTCAGTTGGAGCTTACTCTCTTATGGAATTTTCATCATGGATGTGATTTAGCCAAGTGTTGTCTTTACCCAAGTTGGTTTTGTCAGGTTATCCCAAGTGCAGTATGTATGTTTTGTCAGCATAACAGACATGACAGTGTTACCCCTAGTCATGAGTACTGTTGTCAACAATTATTCCCAGTCATAAGTACTAATGTCAACTCTTGTTCCCAGCCATAAGTATTGATGTTAACCCTTTATTCCCAGTCATAAGTACTGATGTCAATCCTTTATTCCCAGCCATAAGCACTGATGTCAACCCTTTGTTCCTAGCCATAAGCTCTGATGTCAATCCTTTGTTCCCAACCATAAGCGCTAACGTAAATCCTTTATTACCAGTCATAGGTACTGATATCAATCATTTGTTCCCAACCATAAACGCTGATGTCAATCATTTGTTTCAAGTCATAAGTACTGATGTAAATCATTCGTTACCTACCTCAATACTGATGTTTATCGTCATCTCTAAGCCGATATTATCTTATTGTTTCTACCTTTAACCCTGATTTGGTAGTTTACGTTCCCCTGTGAGTCGATGTTTCTCTCTTTTTTTGCTACCTCCTCTACGAGTGGGTATTTCACAGTTATCTATCGGTCATTGTTATCCATTTCTTTTTCCTCATTCATTGAGTTGATAATACTTTGTCTCCTCTTTGGGCTTTACCTCAGTAGAGTTGAGTCTTCTTTTCCCCAACTAAGTTGTTTTTTCTCCAACAAAGTTAAGTTTTTTCCCCAGTCGAATCGGTAACCCTTTTTAATGGTTACCTCTTTGTTAGCTTGTTTCTTGCATTGTTAAGAATCTTCGTCATTGAAATCTTACTATGTATTTGGATTCTTTAATCTTGATTTTTGTTTTTCCTATTATATTCATTCCCAGAATTGTGTCGTTCCTCAGTAATTTATTTGCCTGATTGAACTCTCTTCATTAGGCTGCCTGTTTTACTTTTGACTCCCCAGTGGTATTCCGTGTCACCTATAGAGTTGGTCGTTTGCATTCATAATCATAAGCATTGCATGGCCTCTTACGATCAAAAATAGGGTTTGTGTTGTATTTAAGTATCTTCAATCGCATCGAGACGAAAAAAAATTTTAACCTTTGTATCTCTGGATAGAAGAAACTTAAATAATGGCAGCTGTTATACCCCAATTTCTCCCCTAAGATCTCTCATTATCTCATATTATAAATATATCAAGATTAAAATTTAGGGTTGGTTCTCCCTTCTACTTCATCTTATCTTTATGTTTGCTCTTGAGGGATCACCAAACACCTTGAATTGTGTATCTTGTACATGTTCTTTTTATAACTAAAATCAATATATATATATATATATATATATATATATATATATATATATATATATATATATATATATATATATATATATATATATATATATATATATATATATATATATATATATATATATATATATATATATATATATATATATATATATATATATATATATATATATATATATATATATATATATATATATATATATATATATATATATATATATATATATATATATATATATATATATATATATATATATATATATATATATATATATATATATATATATATATATATATATATATATATATATATGTTTCTTTGGATGTTCATAATGTAGGTGATGACACAAATGTATCCATCTCACCATCCAACCTAGGGGTTTTGAGAGATAGACCTCAGTCAAATGGTTCTTCAATAAATTGCAAGAGCTTAAGCTTCAAGGCTATGTCTATGATATCAAAGATTTTTGGTTCAAAGAGCTCTATCAAGGGTTGATTATGGGGTCACAAGTGCTTAACTCTCTCAATTTTTTAATATTTTGAGTTGGTTATTTTTGCTATGGGTACTTATCATCATCAACAACGACTTTTGTTCACATGACAAGATCCAGTTGTGCAAGGAAAGTCATCAAAAGTTGAAAGGGGTTCAAGTCATTTTGACACTCTCTGAGCTAGGGTTTGTTGACTTCCAAGGACCATATCTTGATCATTTTTTTGATATTTTTTATTGATTCCAAAGCCATGATTCTCTTTTAAGAGTCCTTAAGAACTTCTCTTCAAGGATCTAAGGATAATTTTGAATAGAAGATCACTAATGGTTGAGCAAGATTACAAGTCCTTTGAAAAGGCTATCAAATTCTCTTGTGTGACTTCAAAGGATCATAACTTGGTAACTTCTTATCTCCTTGAGCTCATTATTTTTCTAAAATAATCTTTTGGATGTCTACTACAACTTTGTTTTAAGGTGCTAGGCTTGAAAATGCTTAGAAGTTTGTTTAAGAATTAAAAATATTATATGTCATTTATGAATTTCCCCAAATTTGTTCCTCATCTTCCAAAGACCATAACTCTTTCAATTTTATGATTTTTGAATTATCTCAATTCCAAAATTCAATTTAAAGAGTCTACTTCATTTTATCTTCAAGGATCAAGATCAAATTTTGAGTGGAAGGTTATGTAACTTTGAAGAACATTATAGGTCATTTTGAAGCTCAACACTTAGAATTTTTCTAAGTACAAAGAATATGTGTGTTTTTCATGATTTCAAATGGATATAACTTTCTTGTCAAGCATCCAAATGAGAACATTCAAAGCACATTGTCAAGATTGATCATCTAGCTTTCCAAAGAACCCAAGATTGCATCATAAAGGTCCATGAGTTACTTGCACCATGGTTGCAAAGTTGGTACCTTAAAATTGATGTTTCCTTATTAAGTCAGAATTTGACTTTCATAATGTGCACACTAATGACCAATTTGTTGTGTGTTTTTTACTTAAACATGGTTAACAAATTTGCTGAGCATGATTAGAGCCTTGAAATGCACTTTTTGGCTGAGTTCCGGGGAGTTTCAAGTCACACTTTTCTCAAGAACAGGGTGCACACGATTTGATTTGATTGCTTACCATTCACCCCGTCTCAGCATTCCAGTTCATTCCTTCAATAAATAGAGGCACCCCTCTTCATTTCTCAAGCTTTAGAGAGCCAAACAAGCCCTATTTAGATCCCATACGAACTTTGATTCTGTATCTTTGTTTTCTTCATTCTCACCCTCATTCACCAAAATCTCCATTCAGTTATCTTCATTGAACTTTTCTGAAGCTAACCATACTCTTACCAAAAAAAATCAAGCACTGAATCAAGCATACCAAGTCAAGTTTCAGTGCTCTGAAGTTGAACTTCTACTGGTAAAATTCTTCATCAATTCTCTTCAAATTTATTTCTACAATGCAGCTCTTGGTTCACTGTTGCTCATAGCATAGTTCATTTTCAGTTGTAACTAAGTTTGGTACTTCTGTTTTCAAATCCCTTTTCAACTTTTTCTTATGGTTTTTCTCAAATCGACTGAGTTGTGGTTTAAATCAGTTTTTTGCAAGGGTGAGGTTAGGATCGTCTAGAAGAGAAGAATCCAACGATATCGATTTGAGCTTCAAATGATTTTGTTTGAGTAATCTCAAAAAATCCTAACGCGCATGTGTCTGGAGGTTGAAGAGGACCTACATGTCGTTCTTCAACCAATGATCGTGTGGAAATTATTTTAATTTCATTGGTTTATCTTTTATTGATTCTGTGTTTTTTTTTTGTTGAAGTTCATATCAAGCACAACACGCCAGATCCGTTTGATTTGTTTACTAACACATTTTGACTTTGACCTAATGGCCAACATTTTTTTTGCTTTATTTTATAAAATCTTATTTAAATTATGCATTCGGTGTATTATCCAAAGGTGACCATATCATACACAACATGTTAGATCCGTGTGAACTGATTACTAACATGTTTTTGACAATGATCCAGTGGTCGATATTTTTTCAATTTTATTTTTATCTTCAGATTTAATTGTTTTAAACTTCAAAAATTCATAATGTGATACGGTGGGAGAACTGACTTGAGGTTTGCGTTTGTATTCGCAAATGTTGCGGTTAGCAAGAGTCGCCACCGACTTTTTATTTTATCCTAAGGAAAGGTTAAAAAGCACAGCAAAAACCTTTTGAGATGTTTTCTTGGGTTCGGGGAGTAGATTATAGAAAGGGAAGGTATTAGCACCCTCTCTATCCATGGTTATCCATGGGCTCTTAGTTACTTGCTTAGATCACTTGCCTTTTGTTTTCAATTGTTTTAAATGGTGCTTGAGTGTGTGGGTTTGAAAATGTTTTTGAAAAGAGGCCAATGTGGTGGCAACCTTTGTAATAATCCATGTGGGGATGTATACAAAGATGTATGTCTTTTGAAAAAGTTTTCATTTGTTTTTGAAAGTTGTTTTGAAAGTGTAGTGATGTGTGATTTTGAAATTAGGCAAGTGTTTTGTTTTGCAAGTTGATTCAAGTAACTAAGAGGTTATCTACTCCTAAATTTCTCAAAAGATCATTGCTATACTTTAACCCTTTTAACAAGTTTTGCTCCACCATTGTATTTGGTGGGCAACCTTGCGTTAGGATGTGAAAGGGACAGGCGCGGGTCATCGTATGGACCATAATTGCAACGGCGTTAAATGTCTTTGAGCAATTTCTCTAAGGGACTTGATCATTTGTTTTTGTTTGTTTTTGAAAAGTTTTGTCGAGGGACTATGATCATTCAAATTGTTGCTTTGCCCAAAGAAGTTCAACATACAATATGGCCCATTTATTTGAAGGCAACAAGTGGAATACCCTAGGGGGTGCAAGTGTGATTTGTGTGTCCATTTTCATGCTTGTTTATCTTGTATTAGGTCAAACTATTTTTTATCGTTTTTTTTTTCATACAAACCCTAATTCTAACATGTTATCATTAGAAAGCAATAAAGTGCGAAATTAAAATTACTAAGCTATTACAAAACCAAATATGGGAAGGGGGGTACAAATGTTCAAATGGGGGATATTGACAAGAATTTAAATCTAAATTATTACATCATTTGAATATTTGCAACTTAAATAATGTACAAAAATTAAATGGAAATTAAATAAATATGTGAAATGCAAAAATAAAGTTTTTATGTGTATGAGAAAATATTATTTATGTAAAAGAGAAAAGAAAATAAAAATGTATTATTTTTTGGAGTATTTTGAATTTAGGGCAAAAAACCCTAATTTTAAAGAAAAGGTATTATTATCTAATTTAATTCAACTATTTATTTATTATTTATAAAAATAAGATAAAATGAAGTATATTGTGAAAAAAGTATTTTTGTATCAAATATTAATAAAAATGAAAAAATTCAAGTATTTTTATATTTTGTCTTAAATATATTAATAATCACATATATATATATATATATATATATATATATATATATATATATATATATATATATATATATATATATATATATATATATATATATATATATTAAACCCTAAATATGTATTATACACAAAAATAAATATTTATTTAATATTTTAATAAAATATAAAAAGAGTATTTTTTGTGTGAAATATTTTTAGAAAGTAAATAAAAAATAAAAATGTATCTACATTATTTTTACATTTATTCTAATAATCATATATATATATATATATATATTTGTGTACAAACAAAGAAAATAAACAAATAAATATGCAATAAATGCAAAAAATGATAAAAAAAAATATTTTTAATTTTTAAATGGCATGAGAAAAAATAAACAAAGTCAGCCAAAAAAGAAAAAGTCAAAAATATTAAAAAATGAGCAAATGGGCTCAGGGGGGTGTAAACCAAAAAAGATGGTGTGAAAAGTGAAATAACACAGGCCCAGCCCACTGATCATTGTCTTCAACCTCCAGCTTCAAACATTTGAAAAAACGCGCGCCCCTGTTCCTCAATGTCTAACTCCTGATCCTTGGCTTTTCAGCAAAAACTCATAACACAAGAAATGTTCAGCATGAAGAGACGGTTTCAACCATATAAATAACTTGACCTATCTCTCTAAGATGAGGGAGAATTTCTCCTCCCCCAATTTCTGACCTAACTTTTCATCAATGTTCAGACATGAAATTCTCTAAGCACACGAAACATAAATGAAATCTAATCATATGAGCATGTTCAGGGCTATGATTGTGACATGTTTTCTTCAAAAACCTAAAGCTAACAATGCCTAATAAGAGAGATAGAACTCCATGAATATACCTGTTCAGTTGGAATCGAGCTTGGCAATGGAGGATGTTTCAGAGTGAAATGATGACTTGTACAGCTTCCTTGAAGTGTAAGGATGCTTTTCCAATTCCTACTTTGTCTTGAAACTCCCTGAATCGAGCTAGTGAACTCCAACTGCAAAACAGAAAATTAAAAATGGTGAAGTGGCTTGGAGGTGTTACAGGTATGATTTTAGGACATGGTTAGTTTGCATATGTTGTAGGGAAGGTAGAGGAAAAGGTTTGGATCAAAATGCTCGAAGGGATTGGGAGTTTGTACTCAAACTGCAGGGGCTCCCCTGTTTGTGCAGTTTTGAGGTGATTAGGGCAATGGGAGTGTTTCAGATGGCAAGGGCTCGTGTGTTAGCTTGGATTTTATCTATGGAATGTGTTTGATAGCTTTTGTGTTGTGTATCTAAGCTGAAAATGAGAGATAGCATAAGTTATGGACCTTTCTTCACACTTAAGCTACAAAAGCAAGTTGGTGGTTTTAGGTTAGTAGGGGGCCTCCTAATGTGCTGCATAAGCCTCTCTTGATCAGTGTGTTATGCACATAATCTTGTGCCAAGCAGATCTTTCATGTACTTGTTGGATTACAAACTTGACATAAAGTTAACCTTTTCAAAAATGGAAATTTCACTTTATCTAGTTTAGGATTAATCTTGCATACAATGCTTGCACTCAAAGAACAACACCTTAACACATTGAATATGCATTAAATTATTGAGTATGAAATGGTTCAAGGACCTGTAATCAAGCATAAAGCAAACTGATTTCAAATTGGCAAGATTATGAACATGTCTTGATGAAGAACAAAAAGTGAATTTTTGCCAACTTGTGAAATTCGAATCTCTCAAGTTAGGAGGTTGTTTGATGAGTTCTTGGACATTTTGGAAAGCTTGGAATGTGTACTACAATACATCTTTGAAATGCAAATCAAAATTCCAAGTGGATGGGTATGAAAAGTGGCCTTGAAGTAGGGTAGAAAACCTTGTCAAAATAGGTCAAATTTCACTAAGTTAAAAGATGGTTTAGTGCCCTTATTCAAAAAATTATAACTTGAGATACAAGCTTCAAATGAGAAAACTTTGTGAATCAAAGTTGTAGATTATGCAACAAGCTACAACTTTCATGTTTTGACTTTTGTTTGAATCCAAATGGATCATGGTGAAAAGATGGGGCAAAGTTGGGAAAAAATTAGGGTTTTTCATAACTTAGAAAAATTCTAAGTTATGAAAAATTCCATTTTCAAACCCTAATTTGCATTTTGTGATTTCTTGGTGAACAAGTTTCATGATTTGGCAAGTTTTGATGAAAAATGAATCTTGACTCTTGATTTTGACCAAAAAGTCAAAGTTTGACTTTTCAGTATACAGTCAAAATTGATCAATTGACTGGGAAATTCAACTGTCAATCTTGTGTACTTGGGATCTTTTGAGCTTGATGAACATGTCAAGATAATTCCATGGGGTCCTTGAGTCCATGTGTGAGTTTGGTTTGCCATTGGTTAAGTCAAACAGTCAAGAATTGCCTTTGTGTAGTCAAAACCCTAAAAATGACCATTTTGCCCCTTTGGTGATCTGATCAAATTTCTTGTGGAATTGTGATCCAAACTTGATCAAATGGTCCATATGAGTTCAATATGTTGATGTGGATCAAATTTCATGAGATTTGACTGTCAATTGGCCACAGTTGACTTTTTCCCCAATACAGCTGATTTCTAGGTCAACTGTCCAATTGATTAGGCAAAACTTGGAATCAAGACTTGAAACTTGGTATAGGTAAGCTTGGGAGTCCAATATGAAGCATGAAAGTCATCTTAGGCATTTTAGGTCAAAACATCCTTAGACAAACACAAACCCTAATTTGAGTCCACAGTGCAAGGAGAAGTCTTGAGCAGAGGAACCCTAACTGGATCTTGAGCTCCAAGGGTTTTGTGATGAGAAAATGTTGAGGAAATGGGAGGGCAAATTTTGGGGTACAACAGTTGCCCCTGTTCAATCTTCTTGAACCTGAAGAGTTAGATTGGCAAGTTTGCCTTTCGTGACTCGAGGGTAAAAGAAGATTGGACACTAGAGTGCCCGGAAATTTGCACTCGCATGCTGGAGTCTCAACAATACGGTGTCGGGAATGGGCTTATAGATGCCATTTGGAGAGATGGTGGATAGGGAGATGGGCTTATAGATGCCATCTGGAAGTGTCGATCGCATAAGAGATTCCTTAGCGAGAACTTGTGTATTTGAGAAAGACAGATGTTTTCCCGGCTCGTTACAGGTGTTTGATCTTCAATCTCCTTTTGCAGATATGCCCTGGCTAGATACAGGTATCGAGTCTACAATCGGTTTGCTCACAGATGTGCCCTGGCTGGATACAGGAGTCGAATCTGGAAATAGTCGTTAATAGATGTGCCCTGGCTAGATACAGGAATCGAATCTTTGGACTCTTCAGACGTGCCCTGGCTAGATACAGGAATCGAGTCTGGAAATGCGGTCAACAGATATGCCCTGGCTGGATGCAGGAATCGAATCCGGAGATGTTGTAGTTGATAGATGTGCCCTGGCTAGATACAGGAATCGAATCTTTGAACTTTTCAGACGTGCCCTGGCTAAATACAGGAATCGAGTCTAGAAACTGATCACTCTCAGATGTGCCTTGGCTAGATACAGGTATCGGATCTGGAATTGTGACAGTTGAAGATAGTTGTTTTTGTCTTTTTCCTGAAAAGGCAAAAAGCGTAAGTTGTATGCAATGTCATGATGTATGATATGCATGATATCATGATGTTCAACATGAGATAGTGTTGCATGCGTTTCATCATGTGTGTAAGCAAGATGTATGAAAATGTGAAATGTTCATGGATATAATTTCGCCTTAGGAAAATAAATCCTTGACGAACGGCCGGAGAATTGCTCTGTGGAAGAAATACTTGGCCGAAGTTTTGCTGAGAGGCCTGTTGAGGACTTTAATGATGGATTCCGCTGGGGATAATGATGATAAACTCCGCTGGGGGATATCAAAGATAGACTCCGCTGGGGATACCAAAGATAAACTCCGCCGGGGATACCAAAGATAAACTCCGCCGGGGATTGGAAGAACTTTGCCGAGAGCGGTCTTCCGTGGCTTTTAGCTGAGGATAACCCAGTTATAAGTCCTTGTGAGGAAATAACTCTAAATAAAACTCGGGTGAGACGTCCGCGCTCCGCAGGGGATAAGCTTGCAGAATCTACTGGGGATGAGCTTTAAGACCCGCCGGGGAATGTTGTGCTTTTTCAGGATCGTCAGGGAGTCAACTCCGCTTGGGGGAAAGTATTGCTGAGCCTTGTTTTACTCTGCGGGGAGTTGAGATGATTTGGCCACTTCCTTCAGTTGAATCTACCTTAGTACCTTGGCGGACAAAACAAACAGACTGCTTAAGACAATTTCACATTGCCCCTGTCTCTGATGTCACCTGTAATCGATCTCTCGTTTCATATGTAAGCATTTATGAATCAGCAATTTAATGTCAAATGCATATATCAAAAATGAACATTGGACGTTCTTCGCAAGGCAAAACAGAAAAAAGAAAACAATTGGCACTTTTAACTGAAAAGTATATTTATATTGATTTAAACTTTGCCTGTGAATAGGCGTTTTTTGTACAAGAGGCTGACATCCTAGTAAGAGGATATCGCCAAATAGTATAAAGTTTACAATTTGAAAAAGGAAACAAAACAGCTATGTGAACAATCCCACTGGGTTCCTAACTCTGCTATCGCCTTTATGTCTTTGAACGTCTCATCGCCTTGCTGCCTAATTGAAGATGAAGCTGATTAGTCGATGCCGAAATCTTGAGCCAGATAGTTGATGCCGAATTCCGGATGCGAAGTGATCCAATGAGACATAGTGTTACGCTTTTATCCCTAACTTTTGCCTGGACCGCCCTTTCGGGTTTTCAGTCCACCGGGATACCCATTTTTGCCCAAGCCGCCTTTTCAGGTTTTCGACTTGCCGGGTGTACAGATTTTTATTCATTTCATCCCTTATTTTTGCCCGAACCCTTTTGGTTCGCCGGGAAGCCCTTATTTTTGCCTAGGTATGTCAACCTAGCGGGTCTTTTATTCATGCGTAGTATTTTTTTACTATGTCTGCATTGGCGGGGTGAGGAAGGTCGTCACCATCCATGGTGGTTAGGATCATGGCTCCTCCTGAGAACACACGTTTAACCACAAATGGCCCTTCGTAAGTAGGGGTCCATTTGCCCCGGGGATCACTTTGAGGAAGGATGATGCGCTTGATTACCAGGTCCCCAACTTGATACTCTTGGGGTCTGACTTTCTTGTTAAATGCCCTGATCATCCGTTTTTGATACGTTTGACCATGACAGATAGCAGTGAGCCTCTTTTCGTCAATCAGATTTAATTGATCAAGTCGAGTCTGGATCCAATCATCTTCATTCAAGTCTGCATCCTTCATTATCCGGAGAGAGGGTATCTGGATCTCGATTGGCAAGACTGCCTCCATGCCATAGACCAAGGAGAAGGGAGTTGCCCCGGTTGGTGTCCTTGCTGAGGTGCGGTACCCATGAAGAGCGAACGGTAACATCTCGTGCCAATCTTTATAGGTCACTGTCATCTTCTGCACAATTTTCTTGATATTTTTATTGGCTGCCTCTACAGCCCCATTCATTTTCGGCCGGTAGGGAGAAGAATTGTGGTGCTGTATCTTGAATTGTTCACAGAGTTCAGTGATCATTTTGTTATTGAGATTGGTACCATTGTCCGTGATGATTCTTTCCGGGACGCCGTACCGACAGATCAGATTATGCCGGATGAAACGTGCCACGACGCTCTTGGTTACTGTGGCATAGGAAGCTGCCTCAACCCATTTCGTGAAGTAATCGATCGCCACCAAGATGAAGCGATGCCCATTGGATGCCGTTGGTCGGATCTCACCGATCATATCGATGCCCCACATTGCGAAAGGCCAAGGTGCCGTCAGGACATTCAAAGGAACCGGAGGGATATGCACCTTGTCAGCATAGATCTGGCATTTATGACAAGTTCGGGAGTGCTGGTAACAATCGGCTTCCATTGTGGACCAGAAATATCCTGCCCGAAGGATTTTCTTAGCCATGGTGTGTCCACTGGAATGTGTTCCAAATGTACCTTCATGCAGTTCCATCATGATTTTCTCTGCTTCAGCCTTATCCACACAACGCAGCAGAGTCGAATCATGATTCCGTTTGTAGAGAATGCCGTTGCTGAGGAAGAATTTTGCAGCAAACCTTCTCATGAACTTCTTATCATTGACGGATGCACCTTCAGGGTATTCCTGAGCTTCCAAGTACCTCTTTACCTCGTGATACCAGGGTTTTTCAGCCACCTTCTCAGCCTCGAGCTCACAGCAGTATGCCGGTTCATCCAACTTCCAGATTATGATTCGGGGAGCCTCATTGTCCCATTTAACTTTGAACATTGAAGACATCGTGGCTAGTGCGTCCGCTAGCTGATTCTCCTCTCTGGGGAAATGCTCAAAAGTTATCTCTTCAAAGTGAGGGAGCAAGGTCGACACATACTCCTTGTAAGGAATAAGATTCGGGTGTTTCGTATCCCACTCGCCTTTGATCTGATTGATCACGAGAGCGGAATCTCCGAAGACACTTAGAAATTTTATCCTTAAGTCGATTGCAGCTTGTAAACCCATGATACATGCCTCATATTCTGCCATATTGTTGGTGCAGCTGAAACATAATCGGGCGGTGAGGGGAGTATGTGTTCCTTTGGGAGATATGATTACAGCGCCGACGCCGTTACCCAAAGCATTGGAGGCTCCATCAAAATGCATAGACCATCGGGATCCTTCCTCAGGTCCTTCATCCGGTCCAGGTACTTCACAGTCAGTTACCACCATGATGTCTTCGTCCGGAAAATCAAAGTTCAATGATTGGTAATCGTCCACAGGTTGGTGTGCCAAATGATCGGCCAGTACACTTCCCTTAATTGCTTTCTGAGTTGTATACTGGATGTCATATTCTGTTAAGATCATTTGCCATCTCGCTATTCTTCCAGACAGAGCGGGCTTTTCAAATATGTACTTGATGGGATCCATCTTTGAAATCAATAAAGTAGTGTGAGTCAGCATATACTGTCTCAGCCGGCGAGCAGCCCATACAAGAGCGCAGCAAGTTTTCTCAAGCAGTGAGTAACGAGACTCACAGTCGGTAAACTTTTTGCTCAAGTAATAAATAGCGTGCTCTTTTCGGCCAGACTTGTCATGCTGCCCCAGCACACACCCCATTGAATTGTCAAGTATTGTCAAGTAAAGTATCAGAGGTCTTCCTTCCACTGGTGGCATAAGAATGGGTGGCTCTTGGAGATATTCCTTTATTCTTTCAAAGGCGGCCTGACACTCATCATTCCAGCGTACTACTTGATCTTTCTTCAACAATTTGAAGATTGGCTCACAAGTAGCGGTCAGATGTGAGATGAATCGGGCAATGTAATTCAGTCGTCCTAGAAAACCTCTGACTTCTTTCTCTGTTTTTGGAGTCGGCATCTCTTGTATGGCTTTTACCTTGACAGGGTCCACCTGAATACCTTTATCACTTACAATGAAACCTAGAAATTTTCCGGATCTTACCCCAAAGGTGCATTTGTTGGGATTCAACCTCAGCTTGTATAACTTGAGTCGGTCAAACAACTTCCTCAGATGGTCAAGGTGCTCCTCCTCAGTTTGAGATCTCGCAATCATGTCATCAACGTATACCTCAATCTCATGATGGATCATATCATGAAATAAAGCAACCATGGCACGTTGATAGGTTGCCCCAGCATTTTTCAATCCGAATGGCATGACCTTATAACAGAAGGTGCCCCACTGAGTCACAAAGGTAGTCTTCTCCATATCTTCTGGAGCCATCTTGATCTGATTATACCCTGAAAAACCATCCATGAAGGAGAACACCTTGTGTTGAGCTGTATTGTCAACAAGGACATCAATGTGAGGTAGGGGGAAGTCATCCTTGGGGCTGGCCCTGTTCAGATCCCTGTAGTCGACACACATTATGACTTTACCGTCCTTCTTTGGCACTGGCACAACATTGGCAACCCACTGAGGGTAAGAAGTCACTGCAAGGAACCCGGCATCAAACTGTTTCATAACCTCGGCCTTGATCTTTTCAGACATCTCTGGACGCATCCGTCGGACTTTTTGCTTTACCGGAGGGCAATCTTCCTTGGTTGGCAGATGGTGAACTACAATGTCGGCATCCAAACCAGGCATATCTTCATAGGACCAAGCAAAAATCTCCATGTAGTCTCGTAGCATCTGGATCAATCGTTGCTTTACGCTGAGCTCTAGATTGGCACCAATCTTGACCTCTTTCCTATCCGTCTCAGTACCCAGGTTAATTGTCTCCACAGGCTCTTCATGTGGTTGAATAGCTCTCTCTTCCTGAAGTAGCAGTCTCGCAAGTTCACCAGGCACTTCGCAATCATCTTCACCTTCGTCTTCGGCCAAGTTGATCGGATTTTCGAAGTCATAACTGGCGGTAGCAGAGCTGTTACCAGTGAGATCCAGAGTGGATTGAAACCTGTATAAGTGAGTGTGTGTAAATATAGCTGTTTCGCAATATATATAACACAGAAAGGAAAAGAGCACAAGATTTGAAATGCAACAAACGTCCAATGTTTTGATTGATGATATATGAAAATGTCATACAAAAAGCCCTCACAAATGGAACTACAATGCCCCGGGTAGGACACCGAGCCAACAAAGTTTTAACATATTGTTTGTTACAAATTTGGAAATCAAAAGAAATCAATTACTGCGTGACAAATGTGATAGGGGTAAAATCCTTTGCCGTCCAGTTGCTTGGTCCGTCGCTGGTAGTCGGGTAGATCCAACTGTCAAACTCTGCTTCCTCTACATCCTCCTCGATAGCATTCACCCTTGAGCTGGAAATAAACACCGGAGCCTTTCTGATCTTCTCTTTGTGCATCTCCCTCTGAGCTTCCGCAGTAAAGCCTAGCCCAAACTTGTCGTTCTTCTGAGTGAAGTCAGGAAGCTGACCCCAGTGTGCACAATTGCCTTTCTGAACCACGGCCCGGGCATCCCTTAGGGAAGCCATCTTCAAGGAATCATTCTCTTCGGCTATTGTCTCTGCAGCGGCTGAAATTGGATGCACCTCCTCGAAATGCTGGAAGGGGGTTTCAATGAACTCTCCGTCCATCTCAATGTACCTGAAGGAATTCAAATGGCTCACCATATACTCCTCTTCTCCTTGCACAGTGACGATCTTCCCCCTGACGGGATATTTCAGCTTCTGGTGCAAGGTGGAGGTCACTGCCCCAACTTTATGGATCCAAGGTCGACCCAGTAGACAAGAGTACGATGGACGTATATCCATTACATAAAAAGTAGAGTCAAACACTTGAGAGCCCACACGAATAGGGATGTTAACCTCTCCATGAACCATCCTTTTGGAACCGTCGAAGGCCCTGACGATGATATTGTTGGGTTTCAACTCCAGGCCTTCATAATCCAGACGATCCAAAGCCTTTTTCGGTAGAACATTCAAGGAAGAACCAGTATCCACTAATACATGTGCCAGAGTAGTGCCCCTGCATTCGATGGAGACATGCAGGGCATCATTGTGGTCTCTCCCTTTCGCGGTCAGGTCAGCATCTGAAAAACCCAAGCCGTTGTCCGCTGTCAGATTAGCTATGCAATCGGTGAACTGGACTGCAGACGTCTCCTGCGGCACATGGGCCGTTTTGAGAAATGAGATCAAGGCCTTAGCATGGGCCTCGGAGCATAGCAATAAGGAAAGCAGGGAGATCTTGGAGGGTGTATGCCCCAACTGCTCGACAACATTAAAATCACTTTTCTTTATTATTTTCAGAATCTCCTCCATTTCTTGTCGGGAGGCCTCAGCATTTATGGGTATTGGTGCCTCCATCCGGGCAGGCTCTTCTTCAATCCCTTTGCCCCGAGCATTTGATGACTCGGCAGCAGGGGACACAACTCGATCAGCAACAGTAACAGGTACACTTGTAGGTTTTATGAGGAGGGGTTTTCGAATAGCGGGCGGCGCAATGTCAGGCGAGAAGAGCCTGCCACTGCGGGTAACTTTGGCTGGACCAGTGATATCGCAGATACTGGCACTAGCGTCGAATTCTTGTTTGATTCCATTTACGTACACGTCTACCCCATAATGCCAGGGGACAGCTTTATCAGATATGTAGGGGAGAGGCCCCGGGATGGTAATAATCACAGGTGCAACAGTCATAATTTGAACAGGCTTCTTTGGGGGAGCCTTGATTGGATTTTTGAAGATGGTAATCACAGAAACTTCTTTCATCGGAACCAATTGAACAGCAGTCTTTTTGAATAGAATCTCCTTGCTATCCATTAGGCCTTGGACGCCTAACCTCAGCAAGGGACAAACAGATAGGGAAATAGCACAGAACAGGCAACCTTCACCGCAACCCGGAAATAAACCGGCCCGTAGTAGGTTCTTCTTAACAGTCTTCAGAGGGGTAACAACTTCATCTACCGAAACAGCGTACGTTTCCTCCTCAATGGCATTTACCCTATGCTGGGGCATAGGGGCCGTTACAACATTTGGTCTTTCTGGCGCTTCAAACTGAATTTCCTTTGCGTCGATCAGATCTTGCACTTTGTTTCTTAAGGCCCAACAATCATCAGTAGTGTGCCCGGGACTATCAGAATGATAAGCACACCGGGCATTCGGGTTATACTTAGGAGACGCAGTGTTGACGACTTTAGGAGCTTCTTTGAGGGTCACCAGGTTGGTGGATAACAATTGGGGTAAAATTTGAGATAAGGTCATACTCAGTCGGGTATACTGCCTCTTGGGCCTTTCGCTTCTTTGTTGATTGTACTGCTGAGGAGCAGCAGCAGGTTTGGAGATGACCAAAGCATTGACGGCTTGGCGACTTTCGGGCTTGACTTGTCTTCTAGGACCATAGACGGCACTTGCTTCTTTCTTAAACGGCCTCTTCTCAGCACTTGTGGAGGCAGCCTTTTGTATCTTGCCTGACCTGATGCAGGCTTCAATTCTTTCCCCTGTTAATATCAAATCTGTAAACCCAGCGGAGGAGTTACCAACCAAATGATTGAAAAACGGACCAGACAAAGTCCCAAGGAACATGTCAACCAGCTCTCGATCAGTTAATGGTGGCTGCACCCTGCCAGCCAAATCTCTCCATTTTTGAGCGTACTCTTTGAATCCTTCACCCGTCCCTAGAGACATACCCTGAAGTTGGGTACGCGTGGGAGCGAGATCAGAATTGTATTGGTATTGTCTGTAGAATGCGGTTGCCAAATCTTCCCAGTGTCGGATGCTAGCTCCGTCCAATTGGTAGAACCATTCAAGCTGTGACCCCGAGAGGCTATCTTGGAAGAAGTGAATCCAGAGGTTCTTATCTGCCGTGTAAGGTTGGATCTTCCTTACGTACGACCTCAGATGCAACTTTGGGCAGGAGACCCCATCATACTTGGCGAAGGCAGGCGCCTTAAACTTGTGCGGAATTACTACTCCAGAAGATAACCCTAAATCTCCGAAATCCAGCCCTGGAACATTCTGAATTTCCATGGCGCTCAAGCGGTCCTCCAATTGCTTGTATCTGTCAGCAGCAGGTGGGTATTGTTCGTCGTTATAGTCCGTCTCGTTGTCGGAGACTGCGGGACTAGGAGCTCCTCCCCCTTGGGGACTGTTTTTCTCAGCAGAAGAAGTGGTGGGATCAGCTTCATTGTGGAGTGTGTTCCCAAATCTGCGTCCGGTGTTGAACAGCGCGGTCCTCTTTTTCTTCTTCTTCTTCAGGAGTAGAGTCTTCAATTCTTGCTGACCTTGGGCTAGGCTTAGGACCATCTCTTGAAACTGTGCACTTTGGGCCTGAAGGGCCTTGATTGCTTGCTCACTGGATGATTCTGGATTCATGATGACTGTTCACACAAACAGCGAAGAAAATTAAGCAACCTGTGAAATAGGGTACCTGCTTATGCATATGGTGCAATGGAATGCGTATGTTTTATGTTTTCAAAGACAAACAAGGTTCAACTTTGTAGACAAAAAGGGAAACACGCTTCATTAGATTAAAAGAAAATTTCAATTGTTCGACAACTTGCTTTTAGGCATTACAGGAATAAAAAATACTGAAAAGGAAATAAAACTACAAAAGGAAACATCCAAAGCTCATCAATGCTCCCATGGCCTCCTCTTTTCAGTGCTGATGTAGTTGTTCAGGACTCGTTCTTCTTCCAATTGCTTAGTCAGCCTCTGGATCTTCCGTTCCTGCTCGTTGAACTTCTCTCGATAGAAATCCCGTTCTTCCTTTAACTGCGCCCAAGATCTCTTCATGGTGTCAAAATCAGTAGGTATCTGAGGAGGGAGGACAGTTGGAGGAGCCCCATCTTCATCAGGAGATTCCAGAATGAGAGGTCTAACAGCTTCGTAGGGCATACCCAACTTCTGAGCACGGATGCGGACCCATTTGCATTAGGGCTCCATTGGTAGAGAAGTCTTTGGTCCCAACTCATGTGGGTCAGCTTTGTGGATTCTGTCCCAAGCTCTAATGAACCCCTGGCGTAGTTTGTCACTGTCTGCCTGAAACTCAAAATGGAAGTGAGGAACCAGCATTTCATGAGGTCCATCTCCTCTGGCTCTTCCAAACTGATGGAGAGCTAAACACGGATTGTAAGAGATTCCTCCTTGGATACCAATCAACGGGACCTTAGGGTATTCTCCGCAACGGTCAATAACAGCTACTTCATCCAAACCTCTGAGAGTCCAGGTGATGTCATTATCAGTGAGAGACATTAACCTCCGAGCCCAACCTTTTCCTTCTTCATTCTTCAGCACGAACTTAGGAAGGTGCGAAATAAACCACCTTACTAGCAAAGGAGTACAAAACCACGGAGTTCCCCGTTTTCGAGCAGTGCGAGCATAGAGTTGTTGTAGAACATCACCCAAAAGAGTGGGTACCGGATTCCGAGACATGAAGATCCTTATGACATGGATACTGATAAAAGTGTCAGGGTTGGGAAACAATACCAGACCATAGATCAAAAGAGCCAGAATATCCTCGTATGCCTTGAAGTCCAAGTCATTCCAAAAATCATTAGCCTTGCCAACCAGAAATTTGACCAAAAAGCCCTTGATCCCATTTCTAGTTTCCCAGTTGGACAGTACCTCTTCCTTGGTCAAGGGGAGAATTGCAGCAATCTCTTCAGGCCTAGGAGTCTTTTCCAAACCAGTGAATGGAGTTTGTTCCAAGACAGGGATCCCAAGCAAATAAGAGAACTCTTCCAGGGTAGGAACCAGCTGGAAGTCTTGAAAGGTGAAACAATGGTACAGAGGGTCATAAAATTGGGTCAGAACACTTATCAGTTGTTGGTCCCATTTTGCAGTGATCAAGCCAAGGAGAGAGCCATGTCTGTTGATGAAAGAAGAAGTGTTTGGAATCCTTCCAACCAAATCCTTGAGTAAAACTGGTGGTTGAACAAAGTTGAGCCGGACAGTATTTCTACGCACGGGCATCATGATATCCTACAAAACAGAGCAAAGGTGAAACTTTTTTTGTCTTTGAAATGGGTTAGTCCTTTGTACAGGATGCATGCAATGGTATGATGGCATGATGCTATGATGAAACACACCACAAGTATTCACACAGGCAAATAAGGCACACAAGTCACACCAGACACCCTTAGGTTTCAAGCCAGCATGAGTTTCAGGTATTACCCTCTTTTGGTTTCGTTGGTTAAAACCTGTCCTATCAAAAGTAACCGGGTTCTAGAGGATCTCAAATCATTGGCTGCCCTCAATCGGTCATAACTCCAGCATCGCAATCTTTTCTCACGGCCAGAACCATCTCGAGAGTTTAGCCTCAATGAGTGTAGCATACTGCTACTGTCCTAATAGCCAAGTTGGTCAATTTAAGGTTCTAAGGTTGGTTGGTGTTTAATGACCCCTTAGAAGACCTATATTCTCCCCGTTACAACACAAGGGATATAGGTACAGACTAAGATGCCACACCAACGTAGCCACTGTTTCACCCATGTCGGTCTACGCCGGACAGGTCCCTCACAGATTATGCTACCTAAAAAAGGTATATCCCAGATCCGGGTTAGGATCTATGAACTCCGATGCAAAGCCCACAAATATAAAAGCAAACAAAGCAAGCAATTGAAAACAAAGGTGATCTAAACCCTAAGATTACTCCACTTTTAAGATTTTCCCCAGCAGAGTCGCCAGTTCTGTGATACGGTGGGAGAACTGACTTGAGGTTTGCGTTTGTATTCGCAAATGTTGCGGTTAGCAAGAGTCGCCACCGACTTTTTATTTTATCCTAAGGAAAGGTTAAAAAGCACAGCAAAAACCTTTTGAGATGTTTTCTTGGGTTCGGGGAGTAGATTATAGAAAGGGAAGGTATTAGCACCCTCTCTATCCATGGTTATCCATGGGCTCTTAGTTACTTGCTTAGATCACTTGCCTTTTGTTTTCAATTGTTTTAAATGGTGCTTGAGTGTGTGGGTTTGAAAATGTTTTTGAAAAGAGGCCAATGTGGTGGCAACCTTTGTAATAATCCATGTGGGGATGTATACAAAGATGTATGTCTTTTGAAAAAGTTTTCATTTGTTTTTGAAAGTTGTTTTGAAAGTGTAGTGATGTGTGATTTTGAAATTAGGCAAGTGTTTTGTTTTGCAAGTTGATTCAAGTAACTAAGAGGTTATCTACTCCTAAATTTCTCAAAAGATCATTGCTATACTTTAACCCTTTTAACAAGTTTTGCTCCACCATTGTATTTGGTGGGCAACCTTGCGTTAGGATGTGAAAGGGACAGGCGCGGGTCATCGTATGGACCATAATTGCAACGGCGTTAAATGTCTTTGAGCAATTTCTCTAAGGGACTTGATCATTTGTTTTTGTTTGTTTTTGAAAAGTTTTGTCGAGGGACTATGATCATTCAAATTGTTGCTTTGCCCAAAGAAGTTCAACATACAATATGGCCCATTTATTTGAAGGCAACAAGTGGAATACCCTAGGGGGTGCAAGTGTGATTTGTGTGTCCATTTTCATGCTTGTTTATCTTGTATTAGGTCAAACTATTTTTTATCGTTTTTTTTTTCATACAAACCCTAATTCTAACATGTTATCATTAGAAAGCAATAAAGTGCGAAATTAAAATTACTAAGCTATTACAAAACCAAATATGGGAAGGGGGGTACAAATGTTCAAATGGGGGATATTGACAAGAATTTAAATCTAAATTATTACATCATTTGAATATTTGCAACTTAAATAATGTACAAAAATTAAATGGAAATTAAATAAATATGTGAAATGCAAAAATAAAGTTTTTATGTGTATGAGAAAATATTATTTATGTAAAAGAGAAAAGAAAATAAAAATGTATTATTTTTTGGAGTATTTTGAATTTAGGGCAAAAAACCCTAATTTTAAAGAAAAGGTATTATTATCTAATTTAATTCAACTATTTATTTATTATTTATAAAAATAAGATAAAATGAAGTATATTGTGAAAAAAGTATTTTTGTATCAAATATTAATAAAAATGAAAAAATTCAAGTATTTTTATATTTTGTCTTAAATATATTAATAATCACATATATATATATATATATATATATATATATATATATATATATATATATATATATATATATATATATATATATATATATATATATATATATATATATATATATATATATATATATATATATATATATATATATATATATATATATATATATATATATATATATTAAACCCTAAATATGTATTATACACAAAAATAAATATTTATTTAATATTTTAATAAAATATAAAAAGAGTATTTTTTGTGTGAAATATTTTCAGAAAGTAAATAAAAAATAAAAATGTATCTACATTATTTTTACATTTATTCTAATAATCATATATATATATATATATATATATATATATATATATATATATATATATATATATATATATATATATATATATATATATATATATATATATATATATATATATATATATTTGTGTACAAACAAAGAAAATAAACAAATAAATATGCAATAAATGCAAAAAATGATAAAAAAAATATTTTTAATTTTTAAATGGCATGAGAAAAAATAAACAAAGTCAGCCAAAAAAGAAAAAGTCAAAAATATTAAAAAATGAGCAAATGGGCTCAGGGGGGTGTAAACCAAAAAAAGATGGTGTGAAAAGTGAAATAACACAGGCCCAGCCCACTGATCATTGTCTTCAACCTCCAGCTTCAAACATTTGAAAAAACGCGCGCCCCTGTTCCTCAATGTCTAACTCCTGATCCTTGGCTTTTCAGCAAAAACTCATAACACAAGAAATGTTCAGCATGAAGAGACGGTTTCAACCATATAAATAACTTGACCTATCTCTCTAAGATGAGGGAGAATTTCTCCTCCCCCAATTTCTGACCTAACTTTTCATCAATGTTCAGACATGAAATTCTCTAAGCACACGAAACATAAATGAAATCTAATCATATGAGCATGTTCAGGGCTATGATTGTGACATGTTTTCTTCAAAAACCTAAAGCTAACAATGCCTAATAAGAGAGATAGAACTCCATGAATATACCTGTTCAGTTGGAATCGAGCTTGGCAATGGAGGATGTTTCAGAGTGAAATGATGACTTGTACAGCTTCCTTGAAGTGTAAGGATGCTTTTCCAATTCCTACTTTGTCTTGAAACTCCCTGAATCGAGCTAGTGAACTCCAACTGCAAAACAGAAAATTAAAAATGGTGAAGTGGCTTGGAGGTGTTACAGGTCTGATTTTAGGACATGGTTAGCTTGCATATGTTGTAGGGAAGGTAGAGGAAAAGGTTTGGATCAAAATGCTCGAAGGGATTGGGAGTTTGTACTCAAACTGCAGGGGCTCCCCTGTTTGTGCAGTTTTGAGGTGATTAGGGCAATGGGAGTGTTTCAGATGGCAAGGGCTCGTGTGTTAGCTTGGATTTTATCTATGGAATGTGTTTGATAGCTTTTGTGTTGTGTATCTAAGCTGAAAATGAGAGATAGCATAAGTTATGGACCTTTCTTCACACTTAAGCTACAAAAGCAAGTTGGTGGTTTTAGGTTAGTAGGGGGCCTCCTAATGTGCTGCATAAGCCTCTCTTGATCAGTGTGTTATGCACATAATCTTGTGCCAAGCAGATCTTTCATGTACTTGTTGGATTACAAACTTGACATAAAGTTAACCTTTTCAAAAATGGAAATTTCACTTTATCTAGTTTAGGATTAATCTTGCATACAATGCTTGCACTCAAAGAACAACACCTTAACACATTGAATATGCATTAAATTATTGAGTATGAAATGGTTCAAGGACCTGTAATCAAGCATAAAGCAAACTGATTTCAAATTGGCAAGATTATGAACATGTCTTGATGAAGAACAAAAAGTGAATTTTTGCCAACTTGTGAAATTCGAATCTCTCAAGTTAGGAGGTTGTTTGATGAGTTCTTGGACATTTTGGAAAGCTTGGAATGTGTACTACAATCCATCTTTGAAATGCAAATCAAAATTCCAAGTGGAAGGGTATGAAAAGTGGCCTTGAAGTAGGGTAGAAAACCTTGTCAAAATAGGTCAAATTTCACTAAGTTAAAAGATGGTTTAGTGCCCTTATTCAAAAAATTATAACTTGAGATACAAGCTTCAAATGAGAAAACTTTGTGAATCAAAGTTGTAGATTATGCAACAAGCTACAACTTTCATGTTTTGACTTTTGTTTTAATCCAAATGGATCATGGTGAAAAGATGGGGCAAAGTTGGGAAAAAATTAGGGTTTTTCATAACTTAGAAAAATTCTAAGTTATGAAAAATTCCATTTTCAAACCCTAATTTGCATTTTGTGATTTCTTGGTGAACAAGTTTCATGATTTGGCAAGTTTTGATGAAAAATGAATCTTGACTCTTGATTTTGACCAAAAAGTCAAAGTTTGACTTTTCAGTATACAGTCAAAATTGATCAATTGACTGGGAAATTCAACTGTCAATCTTGTGTACTTGGGATCTTTTGAGCTTGATGAACATGTCAAGATAATTCCATGGGGTCCTTGAGTCCATGTGTGAGTTTGGTTTGCCATTGGTTAAGTCAAACAGTCAAGAATTGCCTTTGTGCAGTCAAAACCCTAAAAATGACCATTTTGCCCCTTTGGTGATCTGATCAAATTTCTTGTGGAATTGTGATCCAAACTTGATCAAATGGTCCATATGAGTTCAATATGTTGATGTGGATCAAATTTCATGAGATTTGACTGTCAATTGGCCACAGTTGACTTTTTCCCCAATACAGCTGATTTCTAGGTCAACTGTCCAATTGATTAGGCAAAACTTGGAATCAAGACTTGAAACTTGGTATAGGTAAGCTTGGGAGTCCAATATGAAGCATGAAAGTCATCTTAGGCATTTTAGGTCAAAACATCCTTAGACAAACACAAACCCTAATTTGAGTCCACAGTGCAAGGAGAAGTCTTGAGCAGAGGAACCCTAACTGGATCTTGAGCTCCAAGGGTTTTGTGATGAGAAAATGTTGAGGAAATGGGAGGGCAAATTTTGGGGTACAACACATAATAAAATTCATTTCTGACTTAAAAATCATGAAAAATTCATAAAATATTTTCTAATATTATCTTTTTGATTATTATTTTTTCACAATTTTATATTATGATTTGATATTTTTTACGATTTTTTTCTTTCTTTTGATTTGTTTAATTGTTTAAAAAAATACTTTTTGGTCATTTTAAATCATGAAAAATTATGGAACGATCCAATGACCTCTTGACAAATATTGGTGACCTGATTTTATGTTTATTTTTTATTTAACTATTTTTTACAAATTTTAGTTTATTTTTCTTATTTTTTATATTTTAAAAATAGTTTATGACTTTTAATAATTCTGAAAATTTTTGTCAAAACTTGTTGACCTTTGTTTGACTTTTTGGTAATTTTCTTGGATTTTTATTTGGATGTTTGAATACCATTGTGTATTTCATCAATAAAATTCAATTAAATAACCATTTTTAAAGTTTATATATATATATATATATATATATATATATATATATATATATATATATATATATATATATATATATATATATATATATATATATATATATATATATATATATATATATATATATATATATATAATCTTATTTTTATTATTTGAATAGTGACTTGGTTCTTATTTGGATACTTGAGTATTACTTTGTGGCAAGTTCTTCAACCTCATTGGATCTTGGATGTTGATAGGTTGAAAAACCAAATTCACCAAAATGGATGAATGATGTTGATGATATTTGAAACCCTAATTTCATCTGAAGCATTGATTACACTATCATTCCCCTCCCTCTTCATCTTATCCCTTTCTTATTTTTATTTGTGCTACATGTTTTTGAAGAATGATCTACATATCATTTCTCTAATATGAATGGTACATAGATTGCTACCGACCGACCTCAAAATAGGTGTGACTTCTATATAAGTCCACTTACGATTGCTTAACATAACGCTAAATTTGTCCCGATTCGAAAAATGATCATTCGTGGCCCAAACTTTATGTTTGAAATCCCAAGTATAATTGATTATTGGATTTTGGTTCAAAACCTATGAACTTGTTGTTAGGAGGCTTTGGTCTTACCAATCCTCTAACAAGTCTTCATTAACTTTGGCCTAAGTTTGATCTTCAATTATCGTTGGTCATATGTTTTGGCTTTGATTACTTGAAATGAATGATATACTTGACAAAAAGAAAATGAAACTTGTTGTTGAGAAGTTTGATTTTATCAATCTTCTAATGAGTTTTCAAAACCAGGCTTCAAGATGGTCATTCAACTAACCTTTTGTTATACTTGACCTCTAACTTCTAATTCACTAACAGTTAAATTTACTTTATGCATTTATTTTTTGCCTTTACTTTTATGTACCATTTTCTTAGCATTTACGTTTCATGTCATTTTTCTTTTGCTCACTTGAGCATTTATTTTTTATGTCATTTTTTTTCTTTTGCTCACTTGAGAATTTATTTTTTATGTCACTTTTTATTTTTGCTCACTTGAGCATTTATTTTTATGTCATTTTTACTTTGCTCACTTAAGTTTTATTTTCTTTTAAAGACACTTAATAATCAATTTGAACCTTAAAAGACTTATTTCTTTGTGGACTACTTGATTACTGTAAGTGTTTGTTGGCAACAATTTTGGTAAAACAATGTGCTGTTAATGTTTTTCTAAATGTCCTGACATTTGTAGCAAATTATTTTGAATGATGTCAAAGCAGATGTCTTGACCTCTGCCTCCTGAACTGATCTCAGCCAACATCAGTATTTGTTTTTCTGTTTCCTGATTTCCAGCACTCCATAATTCAATATTTGTAACTCACAGGCGGCGAAAAAATGGAGGAATATTTTTCAAAATGCATGGATTTTATCTTGACCTGTTTTTAAGGAAATATTCAAAAGAATTGAATATTTGATTTTAAGCCCATGCCCACAGCTACACATATATAAGGACTTGATTCCTTATTCAAACTACTGCAACTTCTGATGAAGAATACTTTCTTTCTGTTTTAAAAAGTCTAAGTCTTTTAATTGTCAAACACTCTAGTATTGATTGAATACTTGTGTTGTTATTTTGGTTGTTAATTGTGTATCATTCATAGGCTTTTAAGCATTGAATGATTGAAGTTTTTAAACTTATTGATTCTGTTGTTTCTTCATTATAAATGATTGAAGGGATTTGAGGAGGGCCTCATACCTAGGTGAGTCTTAGGTAGAAGTATAGCACGAGTAATGATTAAGTGATTAGATCGTAAAATGGTTGTTTACTGAGGGTCTATGAATTGATACTATTCAGTGGACTTGTCTCTGACTTGATAGCCCCTAGAGTAGATGATGTTGTACACTGAAATGGGTGAACAATCTCTTGTGTTTTTACTGCTTTTGTTATTATTGCTCTTTACTTGTAAACAGATATTTGTGTTATGACATCTCATTCGACATCACATATCCGATACCAGAATTTCAATTGGTATCAGAGCAGGCATCATGCTCTTTATCTGGGTGAGATCCAGGGAAGATACTTTCTGGTACTATGGACAGAGAAGGAGGATTTGTAAACAGACCACCCATTTTGGATGGAAGTAATTATGACTACTGGAAACCACGTATGGTTGCCTTTTTAAAGTCCTTGGATAGCAGGGCTTGGAAAGTTGTTTTAAAAGGATGGAAACACCCTGTCAAATTGGAAGAAAATGAAGAACCTACTTCTGAGTTAAAACCAGAAGAAGATTGGTCTAAATAAGAAGATGAAATTGCTCTTGGAAATTCTAAAGCCTTAAATTCTATATTCAATGGAATTGACAAGAACATTTTTAGATTAGTGAACACATGTGAAGTAGATAAGGATGCATGGGGAATTCTTCAATCTACTCATGAAGGCACGCCCAAAGTTAAGATGTCGAGACTTCATTTGCTCAGCACAACATTTGAGAATTTGAGAATGAAGGATGATGAAAGTATAAATGACTTCCATATGAACATTCTTTAAATTGCCAATGCCTCAAGTGCTTTAGGAGAGAAAATACTTGAAGACAAATTGGTAAGAAAGATGCTCAGGTCTATTCCCAAGAGATTTGATATGAAAGTGACCGCTATAGAAGAAGCTCAAGACATTGACAAAATTAAAGTGGATAAACTTGTTGGATCACTTCTAACATTTGAATTAAGCATCAATGAAAGATCTGAAAAGAAGAACAAAAGCATAGCCTTTGTATCAAATACTGAAATGAAAAGGAAGATTGTGATTTGGATACAGATAGAGGAATATCAAATGCCTTAGCTATGCTTGGAAGACTGTTTAACAAAGTGATAAAAAGAATGGATAGGAACCAAAGATCAAATGTCAAGAACATCTCATTTGACATCCATAAGTCAAATGAGTTTGGAAGAAAAAGGGCTGAAAAAAATCCAATCAAGGGAAGGGAGTACAATGTCATGAATGTGAAGGCTTTGGTAACATTAGATTTTAATGTCCTACATATCTTAAGAAACAGAAGAAGAATATATCTATTACTTGGTCTAAAGAGGACTCAGAGAGTGATCTTGAAGAATCTGCCAAGTATGTTAAAGCATTAATAGGAAAATATGTATCTGATGAAGAGTCTAGTGATGGGTAACAAACCTTTGATGAGTTAGCTGCTTCATACAAAGAATTATGTCTCAGAAGTGAAAAAGTGTGTCTTGAAGGGGAGAAACACAAAGCCCTCATAACTCAGCTGAAGGAGGAAAGCGAAGAGCATCTTAAAACTATTCCTGATCTGGAAAGTGAAGTGTATTCTCTAAATTCAAATCTTGATAGAATGGTCAAATCTCTCAAGATGATGAATAATGGGCCTGACACATTTGATGAAATTATCCAAACAAGAAGAGTGACAAGATACAAGATTGGTCTAGGTTTAAATGAGAAAAAGGAACCTAACTCAGAAGAGCTTTCATCTATTTCTACTCATGCCAAGTATAAACCAAAGATGTCGAATCAAATGTCTCAACATCTGGGCAAACATCATGGTAAGAAAGGACATCATGGCAAACATCATGGAAAGAAAAATTTTAATCACACCAAGGAGAATCCCCAGCCCTAGAGATGTCATCACTGTGGAAGGCTTGGTCATATAGGGCCCTTCTGTTTCAAATTGTATGGGTATCCTAAGATTAATCTTCCTCCCAAGATTGATAGATGCCACAAAATAGAAAAAAGAAGAAATAGTGGATTCCCAAATCTAATGTTGCTAGTTTCATAGCTCACGCCTCCCTCAGAGTATCAACCAAAGATAACTGGTACTTTGATAGTGGTTGTTCTAGACTCGTGACAGGTGTCAAGAATCTGTTGGTGGATGTAAAATCTCATTCCACAAGTTATGTGACTTTTGGTGATGGAGTAAAAGGTGAAATCAAAGGTGTTGGTAAGCTTGATTGTTCAGGAGTCCCAAAGCTTGATGATGTGTTACTTGTTAAAAGGTTAACAACTAACATGATAAGTATAAGCCAATTGTGTGATCAAGGATTCAAAGTTAACTTCACCAAGGAAGAATGTCTTGTGTGCAATGAAAAGAATGAAGTTATTATGAAAGAAATCAGATCTAAAGACAACTGTTATCTATGGGTTCCTCAAGACTTGAATCTCTCCTCAACATGTGTTTTTGACAAAGAGAATGAAGTTAAACTATGGAATCAAAAATTGGGGAACTTGCATTTGAAAGGTATGAAAAGAATTATATCTGAATAAGCAGTGAGAGGGATTCATAAGCTCAATATAGAAGAAGGTAGAATATATGGTGACTGCCAGATTGGAAAGCAAACTAAGATGTCTCATCAAAAGATCCAACATCTCACTATATAAAAGGTTTTGGAACTTCTTCACATGGAAGTATGCATATGTTGTTGTAGATGATTTGTCTAGATACACATGGATAAGCTTTATTAGAGAAAAATCAGAAAATTTTGAAGTGTTTAAAGATATCTGTCAAAAAATTCAAAGGGAAAAGGAAAGTCATGTCATAAGAATCAGAAGTGACCATGGGAAGGAATTTGAGAACAACAAATTTGCTAATTTTTTTCTCCTCTGAAGGAATCAACCATTAATTCTCTTCTCCCATTACTCCTTAACAAAATGGGAATGTGGAACACAAGAATAGAACTCTCCAAGAATCTTCTAGAGCCATGATTCATGCTAAGAAGTTAACCTACCATTTTTGGGCTGAAGCTATGAATACCGCATGCTATATCCATAATAGAGTCACTCTAAGGAAAGGAACTTCAGCCACCTTGTATGAAATGTGGAAGGGAAGAAAACCAATTGTTAGATACTTTCATGTTTTTGGAAGTAAATGCTACATCTTAGCTGATCATGAACAAAGGAGGAAGATGGATCCCAAGAGTGATGAAGGAATATTCCTGTGTTACTCTACAAATAGCAGAGCTTACAAAGTGTTTAACTCCAGAACTAAAGTTATGATGGAGTCAATAAATGTTATTATTGATGATAGAGGATGAAGTGTTGAAGAAGATGTCTTAGAAGATGTTGGAACATCTGTGTTTGATATTCCAACATAATCAAATTACAAAAGTGTTGATTCTAATCCACCTCAAGAAGATCCTGAGCCTAGTCATCTCAATAAAGGACCTTCAATTAGAACCCAGAGAGATCATCCTAAGGAGCTTATCATAGGAGATCTAAATATAGGAGTTACTACCAGATCAAGAGATGGGATATCAAACTCTTGCTTTGTGTCAAAGGTTGGGCCTAAGAATGTTAAAGAGGCCCTAACTAATGAGTTTTAGATTAATGCTATGCAGGAAGAGCTAGAATAATTCAGCAGAAATAAAGTTTGGGATTTGGTTCAAAGACCTGAAGGGACAAATGAAATTGGCACAAAATGGGCGTACAAGAATAAATATGATGAAATAGGATTGGTCACTAGAAACAAGGCAAGGTTAGTAGCACAAGGGTATACTAAAATTGAAGGAGTTGACCTTGATGAAACTTTTCCCCCTGTGGCCATACTTGAATCAATCAGACTACTCTTGGGAGTTGCATGCATACTGAAATTTAAATTATTTCAAATGGATGTAAAAAGTGTCTTCTTAATGGCTAATTGAATGAAGAAGTTTATGTGGAACAACCAAAGGGATTTGTTGATCCAATTCCCTAAACATGCACAAACTGAAGAAAGCTTTGTATGGATTAAAGCAAGCTCCAAGAGATTGGTATGAGATATTGACATAATTTCTTGTTGAGAATGGATACAGGAAAGGTGGCATAGAAAAAACTCTTTTTTGTCAAGGAAGAAGAAGGGAGATCATTATTGCGCAAATTTATGTTGATGATATTGTGTTTGGTGGGATGTCAAATGAGATGGTTCAACATTTTGTCAAGCAAATGCAATCAGAATTTGAAATGAGTCTTGTTGGTGAATTAACCTATTTTCTTAGTCTGCAAGTTAAACAAATGGAAGATTACATATTTTCATCTTAGAGCAAGTATGCCAAGAATATAGTGAAGAAGTTTGGGATGGAAAAAGGCCAACCACAAAAGAACTCATGCTCCCACACATCTGAAGTTGACTAAAGATGAAAAAGGAGTAAGTGTAGATCAAAGTCTTTACAGAAGTATGATAGGCAGCCTTCTATATCTCACAGCTAGCAGACCAGACATTGCCTTTGCTGTAGGAGTGTGTGCAAGATATCAAGTTGATCCTAAATTTAGCCATGCCAACCATGTGAAGAGAATTCTTAAATATGTGAGTGGGACAAGTGACTATGGTATGCTATACTCTCATGGATCTAATTCTTCCTTAACTAGTTTTTGTGATGCTGATTGGGCAGAAAGTGCTGATGATAGAAAAAGTACATCAGGAGGATGCTTCTTTCTGGGAAATAATCTCATATCTTGGTTCAGTAAGAAGAAAAATTGTGTGTCTTTGTCCACTGTAGAGGTTAAGTATATTGCTGCAGGAAGCAGTTGTTCTCAATTGGTTTGGATGAAACAAATGTTAACAGAATACAATGTCAAACATGATGTCATGGCATTATTCTGTGACAATTTAAGTTCCATTAACATATCAAAGAATCCCATTCAACACGGAAGGGCCAAACATATTGATATCTCTCATCACTTTATAAGAGAGCTTGTTGAAGAAAAGATTGTTGTCTTAGAACATGTAGCCACTGAATTACAACTGGATGACATTTTCACTAAGGCTTTGGATGCTAATCAGTTAGAGATATTAAGAGGAAAATTAGGGATTTTCCTATATGAGGGTTTGTAGCAATTAAAGACGTGTGGGAATATCATTAAAGTGATATTATTTTATTTGTGTTTCCAACAAATAAAATTTCGAAAGCAATCATTACAGGACTGCCTTAAAGTGTTTCCCACACGCTACAAAATAACATCCTTCTACTTTCACAAACTTTTCATTCTCCTCTACAGAAAAAGAACCCTAGTCATTCTTCATCCTCTTGCTCAAAAATCTTCAAAGATGTCTCAACATCATACATCGTCTTCCTCAAAATATGCCAATGAGAATCTCTCCCTTGAAAAAGTACTTGATGCTAATCCTCTAACAACCATCCCACATCTTGATAAGAAGGTCAAGAAACCTAGATCATCACCTGCTAAGAAATCCAAAGATGATAAAGGTAACTCTTCTACTCCTACTGACAATAGGATAGAAGAAGAAGTTGTTAATGTTGATAGAAGCATTAGAAGGCTAGTAGACATAGTGTTAAATGAAGGCTTTGTTGTTTCTGGGATTTCTACCCCTCTTGCTTGGATGCCTCCTCCTGCTGACAAAAGAAATGATCCTAAAAGTGCTGTTGCTGAACCATCCACCTTCAAGAAAGATGTTGCTGAAAGAAAACTTGAGAAGCTTTCTATCTATGCTCTAAAAGAAGTGGAAGAAGAAAATGTTCAACAAGATGCTGAGGAAAATGTTGAACAAGATGCTACTGCTTCCAAGGATGCAAAAGGTCAAAATGTTTAAAAATGTAGTCAATGTAGAAGAGTTGTCTAACAATGAGCTCATTACTGATGTTGTGCCTGGTATTACAAGAAGACTCAAATCCAAGAAAGTGAAGGATGCAAGTGTCACACCCCCTTCCAAAACAACCAAGAATAAATCATGTATGGACCCCCAAAGCCAGGAAGTAAAGTGGTTCCTCCCTCTAGAAAAATAAAAGCTAGACCTGTTAGCTCCACGGATGATGATGGGGATGCTGTAAAAAGATCCAAGAGTAATAAGAAAGTTGTGGTTGTTGAAGAAGTTGACTCAGACTATGATGTCGAGCAAGATGTCTAGAACATCTCTCCTATCAAAAAGTCTACAAGCAAGAAGATTTATGTTAGGGTTCATGATGCCCCACTTGACAACATCTCCTTCCATTTTGTTGGAAATGCTGAAAAGTGGAAGTATGTGTTCAAAGAAGGATTTCCCCAGAGAGAGAACTGGGAGCTGGTGCTTTGGAATGTAAAGAAATCATGGAGCTGATATCTTATGCTGGATTGATGGAAACAGTTAACAGGTTTTCCAATTGCTATGAAACTCTTGTTAAGGAGTTTATTGTTAATATTCCTGTTGACTATACTGACCATAAAAGTAAGGAGTATAGAAAGGTTTTTGTTAGAGGAAAGTGTGTAGAATTTTCTCCTGCCATCATAAATAGATTTCTAGATAGGTATGAAGATGTCTACTGTGAGCTGGAAGTTACAGATAATCAAGTGTGCAGAGTCGTCACTGCTAATCAAGTAAGTGAGTGGCCCATGAAAAATAAACTTCCTGTCAGCAAACTGAGTGAAATATGCTATTTTACAGAGGATTGGAGCTGCAAATTGGGTTCCCACTAATCACACTTCAACCATCTCCATTGGATTAGGAATGTACATTTATGCTATTGGAAAACAGAAACATTTTTATTATGGGACTTACATCTTTGATCAAACAATTAAACATGCAGGAACTTGTGCCACTAAGATGCCAATTGCTTTTCCTTTCCCTCCTCTGTGGAATTGTCCTTAATCAGCATCCTGGAATCCTAAGTGGAAATGATGTCATGTGCAAGAGGGAGTCTGCCTTGACCCTTAATTTTAAGCTCTTTTCAGGAAAACATGTCCCAGACATTGTTTTGACATCTGCACCTGCTGAAAAGACCTCCACCAAGGATGATATGATCAAAGAATTAAGAGAAGCCTGCAAGGAATTGGATGATGTGATCAGATTTATCTCAACAAGGAAGCTAACCTTTGAAAAGATGATTAAGGACCTGCTAAAGGATATCAACCTTGATGATACAGTGAACTCTGAAGGTGAAGACTCTAGTGAGGAAGAAAGTTCTGGCTCAGACAAGTCAACTGGTCCCGATGACAGTTAGACTAATTGATGTTTCTTTATATGATCCTTTTGTTTCCTTTTAGCACTTGCATGTGCTTGATATTTGATTTCTATGGTCTGTACCTAAATTACTGATACGCTCTTGAGTGCATCCGTTTATTTGGCATATTATGACTAAAAAGGGGGAGAGTTAGAGAGTGACTGACTGACCACTGACTAACATCTGAGTGAGGGGGAGCTTAATACTTGAGGGGGAGCCTCATGTCTTAGAAGATGTTTTGACATCTTCCTTTGTTAACAGCTAACTACTAACTGAGTTTATGCTTTCTTTTCTTATGCTACTAATCTGTTTTTGCTCTGATAATATGCTCTGTTAATGTTTTAGCCAAAATTTGCCAATCTGTTTCGCTCTGCTAATCTGTTTGTAAGTGTTTGTTGGCAGCAATTTTGGTAAAACAATGTGCTGTTAATGTTTAGCTAAATGTCTTGATATTTGTAGCAAACTATTTTGAATGATGTCAAATAAGATGTCTTGACATCTGCCTCCTAAATTGATCTCAGCCAACATCAGTATTTGTTTTTCTGTTTCCTAATTTCTAGTGCTCCATAATTCAGGATTTGTAACTCACAGGCAGCGAAAAATATGGAGGAATATTTTTCAAAATGCATGGATTTTATCTTGACCTGTTTTTAAGGAAATATTAAAAAGAATTGAATATTTGATTTTAAGCCCAAGCCCACAGCTGTGCATATATAAGGACTTGCTTCCTTATTCAAACTACTGCAACTTTTGAAGAAGAATACTTTATTTCTGTTTTAAAAAGTCTAAGTCTTTTAATTGTCAAACACTATAGTATTGATTTAATACTTGTGTTGTTATTTGGGTTGTTAATTGTGTATCATTCATAAGCTTTTAAGCATTGAATGATTGAAGTTTTTAAGCTTATTAATTTTGTTGTTTCTTCAGTGTAAGTGATTGAAGGGATTTGAAGAGGGCCTCGTACCTAGGTGAGTCTTAAGTAGAAGTATAGCACAGGTAGTGATTAAGTGATTTGATCATAAATAGGTTGTTTACTGAGGGTCTATGAATTTATACTATTTAGTGGACTTGTCCCTGGCTTGGTAGCCCCTAGAGTAGGTGTTGTTATACACTGAATTGGGTGAACAATCTCTTGTGTTTTTACTGCTTTTGTTACTATTGCTCTTTACTTGTAAATAGATATTTGTGTTATGACATCTCATTCGACATCACATATCTGATACCAGAATTTCAGTTACTATCCCTAGAACTATGGAGTTGTGGATTCCTGAGACTTAGGATTAGAAGCCATGAGACCTTGGAACTCTGTAATCTTTGGTTGATATATTTTTGTGAAGATCTTATGAAATCCTTAGGGTTTACTCCAAGGCATTGGTTTGAATTTTTTCTATGTGCATGTTATTCTGATTTTCATGCTTTGTCTGTGATTGAGAATTCCTCTGTATACAGTTGTTACCCTGGCCAGTTTTTATCAATGAAGACTTTTCTGGGTTCTTAATTCATCTGAAGCATGGTATTCTTCAGAGGTTTAGTATTTTTGCTTGCTTGTTTTTAATTGACTTCTTTATGTCAAGTGTTGGATTCTTGTTGGTTAGACTATTCTTTTCCTTAGCTTTTACTTGGTGTACTTAGGATAGTCCCTTCATCTCCTCTTATCTTCTTCAATTTCAAAAAATCTCTCCCTCCTTTTCAAAACTCTTCTTGTTTTCTAACTTGAACTGCTTTCATAATAAACTTGGACTTAGGTCCATGCATTTTCAAAAATCTATTCTTAATCAATTTAACCATACTTTGACTTATTTTTTTGAAATACTAAAAGTCATTAACCTCATTCAAACCATTTTGCCACTTTACGTTTTTACTTTAAAACTTTTCTCAAAAGATTAGACTCTTGTTGATTCCTACAGTGACGCAAGCTACTATACTTCTACGATATGTAGTGAAGAGAGTTATTTTCCACTTGGGTGTTGAGTGATAGATTTTAAACCCAAGTTATATTCTTCACTTTGAGATGACACAAATTATCCTTTCTCATAATTGTGGGTAGTAAGTATGTTTTCCACTCGGATATGATGAGATGTCACTTCTCTTAAAATTAACCAACACACATGTGTTTTAAATTTTTTTAGGTGAACTACGAGTACCATGATCCTTTATTGCATGAAATGTGGTAGATAGGACTAAAGGTTCACATTCGCGACAGGTACAAAATTGTAAGAAAATACTTCTTTTCTCATCTCCACTATCTATTTTTGTACACATATTTTATAGTCAAAATACACATATTTTCAAAGAAGTTCATGCGGAGTACCGTAGATGTTTAGGATGCATAAACAACCCCCGTAGCTAGATTCTCCCATCTCTTTTTTGGGTTTATTCGTTTTTTTTTCCCATTTCCTTTAGAAAAAATAAAGCACGGTGGCGATTTTTATTTGACATGTATGAGTTAAGTCAATCCAATGGCTTAGTCTTAACATTTCTACTGCTACAGTTGGACCCGATTGAAATACTTCAAAATTTTCTTAAGTGTTAAACGCCAAATTTGAATAAGTGCATCACTTTTTGCTCAAATAACTTGAAATCCAAGGACTTTTTGGAGATAGACCCTCGGGGAAAAAAATGAAGTTTGAAACTTCCTCTTTCCAATGACTATGAGTTTGCAATAATCTGATCAAAGATGAGCGAGTTATCATCATTCAAAAATTGCAAAAATCACTTAAAAGTCTTGTAACTTTGACAAAATTCTAAGGTCTTTAAGATTACTTCTTTGAAAAGTTAACTCCAAAATTATTCATTCTTTTGATTTTCTTCCACTAATGGCCATGTGATATCAAAATATGAGTTTTGACTTGCTTGTTGACCAAAAGTCCACTTGGTCAACCTTTTGACTTTTTTTGTTGACCTTCCCCCAACTCATCTGATTCTTAATCAAATGAGCAAATAAAGCTTTCCTGGTCAAAATTGATGAACAATATTCCACACATAGACACTTAGAGACATGTGGAGAACCGTGAGATTAAGTTTTGCTCAAAGAATCAAAAATAAACTAAATTTTTCATAAGCCCTAATTTTGGCTGAAAATGTTAGGAGATGATGTCTCATCTTCAAAACCCTAATTCCTCTGGTTATGATAGAGAATGTCATGATCAAAGATGTCTTGTATGATGATAATATGGCTATGATGATGGTATCTCAACATTTAAGCCCTCGCAACATGGTCTTCTTCAATTTACCAATCACAATGCTTCAAAACCCTAATTTGACCAGATGAAAATTGATTGTGCTTGATGAGTGATCTTTGTGGATGAGAATCCCCCTTATAATTGATATACTCATTGAATGCCTTAACAACTTGCTTTCTTGATGTCTTGAGTTAAAATAAAACCCTAGGATCCTTGATCCCAAGAGTGTAACAATGATGTATGACCTAATGTGAGTAAGCAAAATGAAATGCAATAAGCCAGATGAAAAGAGATAAGGGTAGGACAAATTTGAGGTATGACACAAGGCATCAAGATAGTTACTAAAAAGGTTTTAATACTTCATCATGTTCTGATAGTAAGCCAGGTTTTGAGATGAAGACCAGGCAGTTCCAGTCAGACTCTGATGATACGTTAATGGGGAAGTATTCCTTCTCTATTTCACCTTTTGTACTATAAAATTTATTTTGTGATTCTTGGGCTCAAGGGGAGACTCTGAACAAGCATAAATAATTTTTGGGTATAAACAGATTCGAGGGGAGCTTATTAGCTTTTCTGAATGTGTTCCATGGTTATAACCATGTATGAATTGTTATATCAAAATACATGGTTTTGTCATCATCAAAAAGGGGGGATTGTAAGAACAAGATTGGTTTCATAACTGGCCTTGAGTTTTGATGATAACTTTACATGGTATCTTAGAGAATAATTGTGTACTATAATGGTTTATGTCTAGTGTGTAGCTTTTGGTAAATAGGTTCTGAATCTGGTAAAAGGTGTGTGGCGTCATCTGGTTCTGAACTCAACACTCTGGAAGAATACCTATGGTGTGTTACAAAGTTAAGTCAAGATTCTTCAAAGCTTCTTCTACAATAGTTCTAAGGAATATTAGTACAATAGCTTATGATAGTGACTTTACAAGAAAGCTTTGGAGGCATTCTAAAGCTTTTTCTTTTTTGTCCCAAGTTCTGAAGATACTTAAGACAAGGTTCTGCTAAACAAGTTCTGAATATCTGCATACAATACTTCTGAAGACCAAGTGATAAATATTCTGAAGACAAGGTTCTACTGAACAAGTTCTAAAAACTCCAAAGATTTAGGTTATGAAGATTTAAGTTCTGATCCTTATACAACATGCTTCATCAACATATATCAGAAGCCTCTGAAGAAATAGAAGATAAAGATCAAGTATGGTTTGCGTGAGATGGTGAGTATAAAGGTACAAAGTACATTGTGACCACTACTCTACTAGGGTGGTGTAAGGACAATCCTTTTGTACTATGTTGTCTACCATACCAACCATGACCAGGAACAAAACAACTGGTTTTATGTTTCCTATTCTACCCTCCAACGAATCTCTTTTTTAGCTATAAAAGGAGGACTTGGAAGATAACACTTTTTGTTCTACAAAACTACACTAAAGCGATGCAAAACTCTTTTGAGATGATCTTTATATATTTTTGTAAATTAGAAAGGAGCTTTTGTTAATATCTTGCTATCAACACTTTTGTTTTGATGTACTTACACATTATGTAATATGCTTGTTAGAAGCATCTTTGTATACACATCTTTGTAATCAACAGTTGTTGATAGGTTTCTTGAGAGACTAGATGTAGTTAGGATTCTCAAGAAGACTTTGGTTATGATTATCATGGATTGGAAATAATGATCGACAGACTTGTTGTGGTTGTAAACAAGCTTGATAAAACTTATTGTGGTTGTCTGTAATCGGTGGATTATAGTGGATTAAGTCCTTGTGGATAAGGTAAATCACCTTGTGGGGTTGACTGGAGTAACTTAGTTAATAGTGAACCAAGATAAAAATAATTGTGTTCATTTTTTATATTCACTTGTTAGCTATTGTGTTTGAGTTGCGAAAAGTTTATATTTGGTGAAACTCAATTCAAACCCCCATTTCGTGTGTTTCTCGCACCTTAAAAAAACTTTCTTCAACTTCTTGTAAGTTTTGTTGTCAAACCATGGTATAGACATTATTTGACAATTTGTTCACGGTTATCATGATGATGTTAGATTGTAGAAATTGGAATCCATGTAGCATCTCTAGTCTTGGTACCGTCGGTGGTGCTAGAAGCCTTAACGATGGTTTGCCTTGTTAGATTAAGTAGTATACCCTATTATTGGGGAAGACTAAACGCGATTTAGATGTGGTGGAGTTTTCATGATTGCTTGATTAGCACCACTTTAAGCACAAGTAAATGGATCTCTTATAGCTTGAGCAGCAATAACTGCCTCACACAGAGCAACAAAGTGAGTGTCTTAAAACCTATCATTATTGGAATATTTGAAGGTTAAAGATTTGAAAAGTTGAGAATTAGAGTTGACCTGAAATTACAGTAAATCAAGAACAAAATATCTATGGTTTGATTTTAGGAAATCCAAATTTCTAGGTTGAAAAGTTTTTGTTCAGTGAATTAAGAGATGGGTATTTAATCGTGGTAAATGCGAGAATCAAAATTTGATTCCCACAGATTGCGTTACTATTTTGGTATGAGACTAGAATTGATTGGAGATTAGAGGTTCCGAGATACAACGATGGACTTGAGCTTCCAATATAGGGAGAGATTGATTGACCTGCAAGGTTAACACTCCAATACTCAACTCAATATGTGAGTAAGATAAGTTAATAAAATTTGAATTTGAATTGTCCTTAAAAAAGGACATGCCTCCTCTTTATATAGTAGAGCGGTTATAACCATTCAATGATCTTCAAGATGCAAGTGTTGGAGTAAGCCCTAATAGAAAATCTACTTATTGTATTTAAATACAACCTATGTGTCGTGTCATTTAATTATTTATTTTATTTTTGTAAATATTATAATGGTTCGAGTTCAAGAGTTGAAGAAGAGGAATCACCAAACGATGATGCTGGTGGAGAAGCTTGATCGTGGGTCAAAGAATTGTAATAAAATGGTTTATTTAATTCTTGTGTTTTAGGTGGTCATAATCGTATTACCAAATTTTATTTTATGTATTTGATGCATGAAATGTATGCTTATATGCACGTGTATGAGATACACAAATTAAGTTAATCGCTTTCCAAAATTTAGCACTCATCAAGACTAGTATCAAATAATGTAGATTTCTCTCAATGTGAGGTGCATGTTTTATGTTAGTAAGGTGCAATGGGATAATTGTAATATCAAATTGTAAATTTATGGGTTTGACTTAACTAACCTAATTATAATAGGATTTTATATGTTTAGAAGCAAGAGTTAGGAACAATCCATATGATGGATTAGAATAAAGAGTTATTCACTCAACTGATAAAATTCGAGAGTCGTATTAGAGACAAGTGAAAGGAGTTCCTACCTAAATAGTAGAGTTTTATATAGTATGTCTATACGGACTTAAAACAAAGTGAAATATAGATTTTGATATTTAAAAGTTTGGATTTCCGTATAGACCAAATAGTTGGTCACAAGTTCTATTTGATATTGTCTCAGATAGGTAGATTATCATTTTAAATGTATCTACCACATCTTATTGAAAAGAAAAGGAATTAATTTGCGATTCTAAATAGATGAATTTATAAAAGGAATGAGACTCATTTTACATTCCTTTGAATTTGGGAAGACAAACATGGTTCTAAAGGAAGGTAGTGATTTCATGTGTTGAAAGAAGAAAATTGATAATGGTTATCGAAAGAGTCAAAATAGAAGAAAAAAGTAAGACTTCTTATTCACATATTCAGTTATAGAGAGTTAAATTGGATGCTTCTGCATCATGGATATGTGATATCTGATGTGGATCTCACATTTATATGAATGTGAATAGTCTTCAAAGAAGTAGGACATTGATTTTAATTTGAGTCAACTTATGTCTAAAATGGAATAACATGTTTTCATTGACTATAAGAGCTTATGATTAGACTTAAATTAGAGCTTTAAATGAAACTAAATAATTGTTATTAAGTTTCATTTTGTAATAAAAATATTAATTCTAAGTCTTGTATTGACAAGAGTATGAATGCAGGTTTTAGTAATAGGAAAAACATGGACCTGATTATCCAAACAATATTTTCTATACTAATCAAGTAGTGGATTTAAGTTTCATGATCTTGATAAGATCATCTATAAAAAAATATGGGATGGATCAAATAAAATTTTACCTAGTGTATATTAATGACATTAGTGTTTAGTTTAAATCAGTGAAATGCATTTCCAATGTCTATGTGAATAGATTATTGGACTCATTTGATTTTATATCATTTGATAGATGGAAGACTTAATTTTGGAAGATGATTCTAGTGTTCAAAACATTGAATAATGTGAAAGGATATATGATATATCTTAATTGTATACATGTGTGTTGTATATAGTATCGTACTCTAAATTTACTCGCCCTTTATTTTTACAGTAAAAAATATTTTTGACATTAGTTTTTATAATATTCTTTAGTTCAATTTTACTAACATTTTAACAATAATTTATTTCGCTCATTTAAAAACATATAATAGTTTATTTCAAATTGTTTGTATTTTAAATAGAAAATACTTATTCGCTTTTGTATATTTTCAATTGAGTCTTTTATTTCAAATGAGTAACATAACACAATTGGTAAGTAATGAAGCTTGTATGAGATTGTGAGTTTGAATCTCTTGTGTTGCACTTTTAAACACTTTATTTTTCTATTTTTGTTATTAATTTTATTCCTTTTATTAGATATCGGACTTTGGGCTTTTCAGTATTTTGGATAACTTACTTTCTATGTTTTTTAACCTAATTCTAAGTCTATAAATAGGACTATTGTCCATCATAATTTTTCATCCTCAATTTCAAAATCTCAATCTTTCTCTTACTTTTGGTTTATTCCAGTGTTTTTAAACAGAAACTCTGAGATACAAATAAAAAAATCTCCACAAATCCTTTTTGTATGTAGCACACACATTAGATTTAGGACATTCTTACAATTTTGACTACAACACCCAAAGTTATTTTTCTATAAGAAAGCATTTTTCTATTGAGTCAAAAGACAAAATCACAGTTGCAATTCTCCATCACTATCAACAACAATAATCAACAACCACACACAAATCGATGAAATCCACAACACACATTTTTTCAAACCTTTTCTGTGTTTTTCTATCAACAGTTTTAACCAATGATTAAATATGAGACCACCCTCTCTCTTTTTTTATTTTCAATGTTTTATAATTTTTATTTGTTTGTTAAATCAAATGATGATTTATTTGATGGTTGTCCCTTTTAAAATTATATTTACAATTCTCTAAACATTACACAAAATTCCATCAAATAAATTTTCTTAGTTTTAAATTTATTTTTAAACCATATGATGATTTTGTTCTTATAATTTTATAATACTCTTGTAGAAATTTATACAAAGCTTATTCACCAATTTGTCATGGTATGTTCACATGGTTTTCCATTCACTTATGATACAAGAATATTTGGTAAATACACACATCTCCATTATATTAATCAACACACAGTTTTAAATATTTTATATCAAGCTTTTGTTACTAGTTTCCAATCAATTTCTACAATGTATCTCATCCTCATGTGTTTTATCAGTGTCAAATTCATAACCATCAAAACATAAAATCTGAAGTCGCCGCCATTAGGCCCGTCAAAGCTTCACACGGACTACCTCTAGCCCTATGTCACGATAAAAACTGCACGCTGCAAATCACAAACAGCAGCACCATTCAACAATCATCACTCACAGTTCACCATATAACACAAGCCATTAACGTGTACCAAGTCCAACAAGATGAAGAAATCAAAAATCAAAACTAACAATGACAACCAAAAAACATAACAACAAAAACCAAGTCCCTGTTGATTGCTTTAATTTCATTTATTCTTGTTATTGTTGATTGCTGATTACATGTTGCCAAAGCTAAGTAGTATTAAAGGGTAATTTAGTATTTGCTATATTTGGAATATTCTTTCTTAGGGATTATGTGACATTCTTATCGTTGTTATCTTTGTGTATAAATAAGTGTACTAGGTTTCATTAATATAATTCAATTCCTTACCAATCATTTGTAGCAACTTTTTATCATTCATCATTTTCTCTCTTCTTCCTCAATTTCATCACCTTGCACCAACAAATTGGTATCTAGAGCACTTGGTTCTTCTGAAATTCTGGGAAACATGAATGAAAGTGAGTTGTGTGTTTGATTTTGGTTCTTGATTTCTATTGAATCTTGAACAAAATCTGAACAGAATCACACTGATTTTGTGGGTTTGGGAAACATTGAGTGAGATCTGAGATTTGAGATTTGTGCAAGGTTTAAGATGAGTGGATGCAGTAGTTTGAACACTAAACTTCTAGTTTTCGATGGAAAAGCTGGAACAGATGGATGATACAGATATGTGTGCTATTTGGTGCTCAAGATGTTCTGAATCTTGTTACCAATGGTTATGTTTTAGTTGCAGCAGATGCTACTGAAGAACAAAGATATGCAGAAAGAGCTACGAGGAAGAGGGATCATAAAACTCTATTCTATATCCATCAATGTGTGGATGAAAGTGTGTTTGAGAATATTATTGATTCAACGATGTCGAAAGAGGCATGGGATATACTGGTCAGATGTTACAGTGGTGACGCGTCAGTGAAGAAGGTGAAGCTTCAATCCCTGCGAAAGCAATATGAGAATCTCAACATGAAGAATAGTGAGAAATTTTCTGAGTACATCTCCAGAATGATTCTGATCACTAATGAGATGAAAGCTTGTGGAGAAACACTTTCTGAACAGGTATTCATAGAGAAGATTATGAAGTCACTTACTCCTCAGTTTGATTATGTGGTACGGTGGGAGAACTGACTTGAGGTTTTGCGTTTGTGTTCGCAAATGTTCGGTTTAGCAAGAGTCGCCACCGACTTTTTATTTTATCCTAAGAAAAGGTCAAAAAGAACAGGAAAGACCTTTGAGATGTTTTTGTGGGTTCGGGGGGTAGATTATGAAAAGGGAATGTGCTAGCACCCTTTTCATCCATGGTTATCCATGGGCTCTTAGTTACTTGTTTTAGATCACTTGCTTTGCTTTTCAATTATTTGAAATGGTGCTTTGTGTGTGATTTTGAAAGATGTTTTGAAAAGAGGCCATCATTGTGGCAACCTTTGTAATGATTCTTGTTTGAATGTATACAAAGGTGTTTGTCTTTTTTGAAAGGTTTTCAATGTTTTTGAAAATTGTTTTGAAATTGTGTTGTGGAGTGTGTTTTGAAAAATAGCAAGAATGTTTTGCAAGATTTTTGATCAAGTAACTAAGAGTTGTCTACCCTATTTTACTCAAAGATCTTTCTTATGTTTTTTAACCCTTTTAACAGTGTTGTTTCACCATTGTATTTGGTGAACAACCTTGTGTTAGGATGTTAACGGGACAGGCGCGGGTCATCGTATGACCATGATAGCAATGTTGTGAAATGACTTAGCACTTTTCTATAGGGACTAAGATCATTTTGAAAGGCAACTTTGATAGCGTCATCGAGGGACTATGATCTTTTTTCAATTCGTTTGTGCTAAGACATCCCACATGCATAACATGTCCATTTTTGTAAGGCAACAAGTGGAATTACCCTAAGGGTGCATGTGTGCAAGTGTGTTTGATTGCATGCATTTTGTCTTGGATTTTTGGGTTTTCTACTTATTGATTTTATCTTGCCATACACATCTAATTACTAGTATTTGTACAAAGCAATAAAAATGAAGGAAATAAATATCCTACACTATTACAACCATATTGAATTGCATGAGAATATAAAGGCAAAAATAAGGTAAAAGCAAGAAAAATGAGTGTCTTTCGACCCAGGAAGTAGCACCCTTCGATTTGCAGTTCGCACCAGTGAGGTCATGGACTTCGATTGGGCTTTGGCACCAGTTAGGTCATGTACTTCTATTGGGCTTTGGCACCAGTCAGGTCATGTACTTCGATTGGAGGCTGGCACCAGCATGGGAGTGCCTTTCGTCTGAGCCTGGACTTAGTGCAAGTGTTCCTCTGGCTGGGCCTTTCTTCCTTGTTGCCTTCTTCGATTGGGCCAGTGGGACAGCACGTTGTGCCTTTCGACTAGGCCTGGAATTTGTGCAAGATGCAATCTGCCTTTCTGTCTCCTTCGATTGGGCCAGTGGGATAGCACGTTGTGCCTTTCGACTAGGCCTGGAATCTGTGCAAGATCCAATCTGCCTTTCTGTCTCCTTCGATTGGGTCTGGAGTCAGTGAGGAAACCTGGGGCTTCGTTTCATACTCCTGTCTTTTGTTTATTTCATTTGAGATATTAAATAGCAAAATGGCCCAAGGCCATGCTAACATTACCTCGGGGCTAGGTTAGTTCTTAGGGCATTTGTAACAAACCAAAGAACAAAACCAAAAGGAGAGACAATAAAAACAAACTAAAAGAGTGGAAACGAAAAGGTAACAAACACTATGTACATGTTTGAAATGAAAAGGAAGCTTATTTACATGTTACGCTAGAAATGAAGGGTTCAAGGTTAAGAATGACTTACCTTGCTTGAGGCTGGAACGTGTGTTGGGCCTTTAAGTGGTTTCCTTGAATGCTTCTGGATTCGAAGGGAGGAACCAGGAGTTATGTCTTTGATACTGGATAAGTGTGAGGTTCTTCCTACTGGATTCAAAGGGTAACAAGGTATAGGGATGTTTCAGATTCTAAGGGGATAAGTGTTTGCTCTTTGATTTGATACATGCAGGTATGAGTTTTTGTTAGTTTTGATACAGGCAGGCTTGCAGTTGCAGTTGGACTGGCTTTAGGCAGGTTTGTTTGCAGTTGCAGTTGAACTGGCTTGAGTTTTCTGGCTTTGGTAAGGAAGGCAGGTTTTGAGGTTATGCAGGCCTCAAGGCTTGTTGTGCCTTAGGCTTGTATCTGTAACACAGGTTTGATGTTCTGGTGTTAGGCAAGAGGATGCAGTTCTGGATTTGTTGTTTGGATTCTGGGTATGTGTTTGAGTGTTTAAGTGTTTAAGTTTTTAAGTGTTTGAGAATTTTGTGGTGTGTGAGAATTTTGAAGATACGTTCTCCTCTCTGCCCCCTTTGCTGTTGCAAACGTTCCTCTATTTATAGAGAAAGAATGGACATATTGTCCAAAGCCAGCCTTGCAAATAAATGATAAAATAGTACATGTGGGGGCCTCTTGGCAGTTGGGGTGCAGATAATAATAATAAAATAAAGCCCAGCTGGAAAGTAAATGTCCACTTGTGCCACAAAAGCAAGATGAAAGGTTCAGACGGGGTTGCTTCATGCTGAAGGAAAATAGCGCAAGGCTCAAGACAGACTTTCCTAAAAGGTAGTACTGTGCTATTAAGTGCAAGTGGTCTTACACAACAGATGGGTACAGGCCTAAAAAGGGAAGACACGTGGCCTAGCCTATGGGTCTGAATGTTCAACTTGATCTTTTGAGTCGAATCCTCCATCTTTCTACACCTTTCAACCAGACTGGAACAACACAGCATTCGTTTTCACCAGTTGTGTGTCCTTCGAATGAACCAACTGTGTGTTCTTCGAATGGCCCTTCGAATGGGCCTTCTTTGCCAGCTTCAAAGTCCAATTCGAATCTATTTAGAACATTCCCTATTAGATAACTTCGACCAGCCCTTGGCCTTGTGATGAGTCTAAGTTCTTATTCGAAGTGTTCAGAACTTCCTTCATTAGAGCATCTTAGATTAAGAGAAACTCTGCACTGAAATGCCATTTGAAGGTCATTTCATTCTGATGTTCTTATTAAGGGAAACTCCGAAGTTCCAGTCGAAGGACACTCTGAAGTTCCAGTCCAAGGACCTTTTGAAATGCCAGTTGAAGGGTATTTGTCCATATACCAATTAAAGGGTACTTGTTAAAATTCCAATCGAAAGACTTTGTTAATAGGCCAATCGAAAGGTGTTGTTCATGCTAATCGAAGGACATGGTTAACATGTCTGTCGAAGCTGCCTTGACACAATGCTAAATCGAAGGATCCTGTGGCATGACAATTGAAAGGCTTGGCCCAGGGAGCCAAACGAAAAGGTCTTTCAGAATTCCAATTGAAGGCCTTGACACAATGCTAAATCGAAGTGCTTGTCCATAATGCGAATCGAAGGGAATTATCCATGCCAATCGAAGTGCTTGTCCATAATGCCAATCGAAGGGAATTATCCATGCCAATCGAAAGGCTCCTTCAGAATACCAATCGAAGGGTCTTTCAGAATGCCAATCGAAAGGTACTTAAAGCACCACTCAAAAATTTCCTTTTTCCCTAGGCAAGGGTTTCTGGTCAACCATGCAGGGGGAAGACTTTGGAAAACATGAGAGGACAAATTTTGGGGTACAACAGCTGCCCCTGTTCAATCTTCTTACACCTGAAGAATTAGATTGGTAATTCTACCATTCGTGACTTGAAGGTGAAAGATGATTGAACACTAGAGTGCCCAGAAATTTGCACTCGGTGATGTGATGGTAGAGGGAATGGGCTTAAAGATGCCATTTGGAGAGGTGACAGAATCTTGTCGAAGATGGGCTTAAAGATGCCATCGGGAGATTGTTGGTAGGAGGATGGGCTTATAGATGCCATTTGGAGATGTGACAGAAACTTGTCGGGGATGGGCTTAAAGATGCCATCTGGAGATGTAATGGATAATTGTTGGAGATGGGCTTAAAGATGCCATCCAGAAATGATTGCTACTCCAAATAGATGATGAAGTAATCTTGGACGATTACAACCTCAGCAGGGTGATGAAGGAATCTTGGATGACTACAACCTCAGCAGGATGATGAAGGAATCTTGGATGACTACAACCTCAGCAGGATGATGAAGGAATCTTGGATGACTACAACCTCAGCAGGATGATAAAGGAATCTTGGATGACTACAACATCAGCAGGATGATGAAGGAATCTTGGATGACTACAACCTCAGCAGGATGATGAAGGAATCTTGGATGACTACAACCTCAACAGGATGATGAAGGAATCTTGGATGACTACAACCTCAACAGGATGATGAAGGAATCTTGGATGAATACAACCTCAGCAGGATGATGAAGGAATCTTGGATGACTACAACCTCAGCAGGATGATGAAGGAATCTTGGATGACTACAACCTCAACAGGATGATGAAGGAATCTTGGATGACTACAACCTCAGCAGGATGATGAAGGAATCTTGGATGACTACAACCTCAGCAGGATGATGAAGGAATCTTGGATGACTACAACCTCAGCAGGATGATGAAGGAATCTTGGATGACTACAACCTCAGCAGGATGATGAAGGAATCTTGGATGACTACAACCTCAACAGGATGATGAAGGAATCTTGGATGACTACAACCTCAACAGGATGATGAAGGAATCTTGGATGACTACAACCTCAGCAGGATGATGAAGGAATCTTGGATGACTACAACCTCAGCAGGATGATGAAGGAATCTTGGATGACTACAACCTCAGCAGGATGATGAAGGAATCTTGGATGACTACAACCTCAGCAAGATGATGAAGGAATCTTGGATGACTACAACCTCAACAGGATGATGAAGGAATCTTGGATGACTACAACCTCAGCAGGATGATGAAGGAATCTTGGATGACTACAACCTCAACAGGATGATGAAGGAATCTTGGATGATTACTACCTCAAAAGGATGATAACTTTTATTTGTCGATTGATCTTTCCTGAAAAGGTAAAGAGTTAGTTGTATGCAATGTCATGATGCATGAAATGCATAATGTCATGATGTTCTCAAAAGTAAATGAGATTGTGTTGTATGCACTTATCATGTATGAAATGTGAAATGTTAATGAATGTATTTTTGTCTGGGAAAATAAATCCTTGACAAGAGCTGGGGAGTCATTAAATCCTGGACTGCTGTTGAAGAGTATGTGTGTCTTCAAACTTTGCTTAGAATATTTCCAATCGATTCCTGTTTTGTTGTTTGAGGAGAACTCCGCTGGGGGAAGTTGAAAACTCTGTGGGGAGTATGTTTTTTTTTCTGCTTGGGAAAAGAGTTTAGGAGTCTTAGTCATTCGTTGCTCTACTGGGGAGTCGAAGTTGAACTGATATCTGGTCGGGTCCAGGTTTCGCAGTAACTTGCTGGGGATTGTAGAGTAGTCTACTGGGGAAGAGGAGTTGTGGTCCTTTGATTTGAAGTAGTCGGAGAGGCAAACTCAAGCTGGGGAATCCTGGTGTTGTTGGGGAAATAAACCATGTCGTCAGTCCGCTGGAGAGGTGACACCTTCGTTGGGGGAAGTCCTCAAGGATTCTTGAGGTTGATTCAGCTGGGGAAAGGGTTTTCAGAGATTATACTCTTGCTGGGGAATCATCCTATGAGAAGGACTTTGGGGAGACTTGTCATTGCCCCTAGTAGCGAATGTTTGTGGCATTGCCAAAAATTTTGATTGTATGTATCCCTTTGTCGGGGTTGACGTTCAATGCCCCAAGTGACGGAGATGGAGATTTTCCCCTGGTTACTCTGCAATTCTTGAGAGATTTCCTGGAATCTTGATTGGACTGCCCCAGGTGTACTGGATAGTGACATGTCATGCCCCCTTGTTGATAGGAGATTTGTCAATGGAAGTGTCATCCTTTTTGAAGTGATTTTGTTCACTGGGAGAGCTTTCGTTCATCGGATATTCATTGTGTGAATTTCTCCGCTGTCAAACAAATAGCCAAATGCAAACAGTGATATTCAAGTAATGCAAAGTTTATGTTTGTCTTGAAGTTTTTTTGAAAAATGTGTTTTAGCGAGTAAAGAAATTTTGCTGAGAATTTTCAAACTCAGGATTTAGAGCAGAGCCTTACAGGAGTCAGGATACCTTTTGTAACAGTATGCTTTCGAACTAACCCATGCTTCAGTTAGGACTTTTGAAGGGTTGTAACATGGCCTGGTTCACGGTTTAAGAAACAAAGGATAAAGTCTCAAAGTGTATTTGTACCCACCCGCTCTTCGTGATGTTCTTCAATCCTAAACTCAGTTAATTATGCGTCGAACTCTATTCGAATTTGGAACGACGTTTTGGTGATGGTTCACACAAGTTGAATTTGTTGGAAGGCAGACATTTTTGCAACATTTTTCATGTTGTTGAGGATTTGTAGCGACCTCGTTCTTCTGATTTGTTATCCCTAACTTTTGCTTGACTGTTCCTGTTTTCGAGATTACAGTGAGCGGGATGCCCCAGCTTTCTTAAGCCTCCTTTATAGGTTTTGGCTTATAGGCTTTTTTTTTAGAGATAATGACTGCCTATGAGATAAGGAACCACCACTGTCTTTTGATTCCAGAGGAATGCTTTTGATGTCGTTTGTTGTATTACGAACTGAGAGTTTGCGACTTCAATGCGCATCTTTTTAAATTAACTGAGAGACTAACCTGCCCCAGGTTTAAATTAAAGGTTTCAATTTGTGTTTAAAACAGAAAACTCCTACTTCTTTGGCTCTAAGGGGTTGACTAGGGATTATCTTCCTTATAACTCCAGTGTTTAGGATTTGAAAGAAACGCCTGTACATCGTCAGCAAGGTCTGTTCAATAGCATACTGTTATGAGATTATGGCATTGTTTCGTCATCCTCCCTCTAAAGGCTTGTAACTTTTAGCAAGAGCTGAATGTCATAAAGTGAGTAAGAAGCATAGTTTAAATGTAATGAAAATGAAATAATTCAAGACAAACATATGCAATGCATTAATGAAACAAAGTTTGACATTAATAGATAATTGTTTGAATAACAAAAGAAATTACAAATTGAAAAATCAAATGAAACAAAAGCCTTTAATGATTTGGCATAGGAGTAGTGATCACGTTTGGAGTCTCTGGAGGGTCAAACTCGATCTCCTTGGCATCAATCAAGTCTTGAATCTTGTTCTTCAAAGTCCAACATCTGTCGGTGTCATGTCCGGGACTGTCAGAATGATAGGCACATCTTACGCTCGGATTGTACCTAGAAGGGGAGGTATCAGGATTTTGAGGAGGATCCTTTAGTGTGATTAGTTTCAACTTCAGCAATTGTTGTAATGCTTGAGACAGAGGCATGTTGATGTTAGTGTACTGCCTTTCTTGATATCGCGTGGGATCAGAGATCAGGATTTCCCCTACATGTTGGTCATGACGACTCTTTTGACCAGTCACTGCATTGGACTCTTTCTTCCCATTGTAGGGCTTTTTCTGAGCATCAGAAGGTGTAGCTTCTTGAATCTTTCCACTTTTGATGCCAGCTTCGACCCTTTCGCCGGTCAGTATTAGCTCGATGAATCCGACTGAAGAGCTTTCGATCAAGTGTTTGAAGAAAGGCCATGTCAATGTTCCCATGAAGATGTCAATCAGCTCCCTGTCAGTTAAAGGGGGTTGCACCCTACCAGCCAGATCTCTCCACTTTTGGGCGTATCCTTTGAAGCTCTCGTTGGAACCCATGGTCATGTTCTGCAATTGCGCACGAGTTGGTGCAAGATCAGCATTGTACTGATACTGTTTGTAAAAAGCAGCAGCTAGATCCTCCCAGGTGTGGATGCGGGAACTCTCCAATTGATAAAACCACTCGAGTTGAGTCCCTACCAGGCTTTCTTGGAAGAAATGGATCCAAAGCTTTGGATCAGTTGTGTATGGTTGAATCTTGCGGACATAAGACTTTAGGTGCATCTTAGGGCAAGAGAATCCATCGTATAGGGAAAAAGTAGGGACTTTGAACTTTGGCGGGATGACCAATCCAGAAACCAAACCCATGTCTCCTAAATCCAAGCCAGGTATCTGTTGAATCTCCATAGCACTGAGGCGATCCTCCAACTGTTTGTACTTGTCATCAGCGGGAGGGTATTGTTCTTCGGAGTAGTCAGCTTCAACTTCATCAATCTCCAAATTGTGGTCTTCTTCAAGACTATCCCCTATGTTGGATGGAGTTGAAAGATCTGGGGTTTTAGGTCTTCTTCTCAAGTTCAGGATGCCCGCTGACTTTTTGGACTTCTTCTTCTTGTCTTTGAGAAGGAGAGCTTTCATGTCCTCTTGCCCTTTACCCATAGCCAGAAGCATTTGTTGGAATTGAGCGTTTTGAGCTTGGAGATCTTTCACCGTTTGTTCCATATCCATCTTACTGAAATAAACAGTAGGAAGATAAGGAGACCTGTATGGGAGAAACCTGTCATGATATGATGCATGATATGTGGATGCATGTTTTCAAGGATCTCTCGGGGTAAACACAAGAAAATGTTAGAGATTGAACATCCTTGATTGGAGAACTTTGTATCGGTGGATGTCTTTCCACGAGAATCAAGCCCACCATGTCGAGTGGGTCATATCCCCTGATTCAAGTTGTTGCACTTGATCTTTGACGGTGTTTGTTTATAGGGGAACCCTCTTTCCCTTTGGTAGATATTTGGTTCAACGTGACCCTGCATCAAAAGACCCTCGAGATCCTTGAAATGGTTATTGAGAATGCCATGGTATGATGTTATGATGTTATGTATGCAAAAGTAAGCAAGTGTATATACAGACAATCATATTCACACAAAGCAGACAAGTCCTTAGGTTTAGGCTTGCATGGGGTTTGTAGGTAAGTACCCTTTTGAAGTTAGTTGGCTCAACCTGTCCTAAAATAGAAACCGGGTTCTAAGGAGCTCAATATCACTGGATTATTTTCTGTGTTCATTGTTTTGGTTTAGCCACTTAACTGGTGACCAAAATATTCCAAGAAAACAATCCTCAATGAGTGTAGTATCGAGTATCTACCAACTTCGGACTGCACCAAAGTCGGTCATCTCACTACCCCTAAAAAGGCCAAGATGGTCAAGTAAGGTTCTAAGAGTTCGTTAGTGCTTCATGACTTTACTCAGCGGCCCCGTATTCTCCTTGACTACTCAAGGGCTACCGGTACCCACAAATATGTCACACTAACATAGCTACTACTTTAACCATGTCGGTATACCCCGCACAGTTCCCTCACAGTTTATTGCTATTTACCAAAAAAGGTGCCCCCAAATCCGGGTGTAGGATTTAAACAAACCCAAACAAGGAACCCAAAAAGTAAAGCAATCAAAGAAATCAAAGTAAGCATGTAAAGGTGATCTAAAACCCTAAGGTAACCCCACTTTTTAGAAATGTCCCCAACAGAGTCGCCAGTTCTGTGGTACGGTGGGAGAACTGACTTGAGGTTTTGCGTTTGTGTTCGTAAATGTTCGGTTTAGCAAGAGTCGCCACCGACTTTTTATTTTATCCTAAGGAAAGGTCAAAAAGCACAGGAAATACTTTTGAGATGTTTTCGTGGGTTCGGGGGGTAGATTATGAAAAGGGAAGGTGCTAGCACCCTTTTCATCCATGGTTATCCATGGGCTCTTAGTTACTTGTTTTAGATCACTTGCTTTGCTTTTCAATTGTTTGAAATGGTGCTTTGTGTGTGATTTTGAAAGATGTTTTGAAAAGAGGCCATCGTTGTGGAAAACTTTGTAATGATTCTTGTTTGAATGTATACAAAGGTGTTTGTCTTTTTTGAAAGGTTTTCAATGTTTTTGAAAATTGTTTTGAAATTGTGTTGTGGAGTGTGCTTTGAAAAATAGCAAGGATGTTTTGCAAGATTTTTGATCAAGTAACTAAGAGTTGTCTACCCTATTTTACTCAAAGATCTTTCTTATGTTTTTTAACCCTTTTAATAGTGTTGTTTCACCATTGTATTTGGTGAACAACCTTGTGTTAGGATGTTAACGGGACAGGCGCGGGTCATCGTATGACCATGATAGAAATGTTGTGAAATGACTTAGCACTTTTCTATAGGGACTAAGATCATTTTGAAAGGCAACTTTGATAGCGTCATCGAGGGACTATGATCTTTTTTCAATTCGTTTGTGCTAAGACATCCCACATGCATAACATGGCCATTTTTGTAAGGCAACAAGTGGAATTACCCTAAGGGTGCATGTGTGCAAGTGTGTTTGATTGCATGCATTTTGTCTTGGATTTTTGGGTTGTCTACTTGTTGATTTTATCTTGCCATACACATCTAATTACTAGTATTTGTACAAAGCAATAAAAATGCAGGAAATAAATATCCTACACTATTACAACCATATTGAACTGCATGAGAATATAAAGGCAAAAATAAGGTAAAAGCAAGAAAAATGAGTGTCTTTCGACCCAGGAAGTAGCACCCTTCGATTTGCAGTTCGCACCAGTGAGGTCATGGACTTCGATTGGGCTTTGGCACCAGTCAGGTCATGTACTTCGATTGGGCTTTGGCACCAGTCAGGTCATGTACTTCGATTGGAGGCTGGCACCAGCATGGGAGTGCCTTTCGTCTGAGCCTGGACTTAGTGCAAGTGTGCCTCTGGCTGGGCCTTTCTGCCTTGTTGCCTTCTTTGATTGGGCCAGTGGGACAGCACGTTATGCCTTTCGACTAGGCCTGGAATTTGTGCAAGATGCAATTTGCCTTTCTGTCTCCTTCGGTTGGGCCAGTGGGATAGCACGTTGTGCCTTTCGACTAGGCCTGGAATCTGTGCAAGATGCAATCTGCCTTTCTGTCTCCTTCGATTGGGTCTGGAGTCAGTGAGGAAACCTGGGGCTTCGTTTCATACTCCTGTCTTTTGTTTATTTCATTTGAGATATTAAATAGCAAAATGGCCCAAGGCCATGCTAACATTACCTCAGGGCCAGGTTAGTTCTTAGGGCATTTGTAACAAACCAAAGAACAAAACCAAAAGGAGAGACAATAAAAACAAACTAAAAGAGTGGAAACGAAAAGGTAACAAACACTATGTACATGTTTGAAATGAAAAGGAAGCTTATTTACATGTTACGCTAGAAATGAAGGGTTCAAGGTTAAGAATGACTTACCTTACTTGAGGCTGGAACGTGTGTTGGGCCTTTAAGTGGTTTCCTTGAATGCTTCTGGATTCGAAGGGAGGAACCAGGAGTTATGTCTTTGATACTGGATAAGTGTGAGGTTCTTCCTACTGGATTCAAAGGGTAACAAGGTATAGGGATGTTTCAGATTCTAAGGGGATAAGTGTTTGCTCTTTGGTTTGATACAGGAAGGTCTGAGTTTTTGTTAGTTTTGATACAGGCAGGCTTGCAGTTGCAGTTGGACTGGCTTTAGGCAGGTTTGTTTGCAGTTGCAGTTGAACTGGCTTGAGTTTTCTGGCTTTGGTAAGGAAGGCAGGTTTTGAGGTTATGCAGGCCTCAAGGCTTGTTGTGCCTTAGGCTTGTATCTGTAACACAGGTTTGATGTTCTGGTGTTAGGCAGGAGGATGCAGTTCTGGATTTTTTGTTTGGATTCTGGTTATGTGTTTTAGTGTTTAAGTGTTTAAGTGTTTAAGTGTTTAAGTGTTTAAGTGTTTAAGTGTTTAAGTGTTTGAGAATTTTGTGGTGTGTGAGAATTTTGAAGATACTTTCTCCTCTCTCCTCTCTCCTCTCTGCCCCCTTTGCTGTTGCAAACGTTCCTCTATTTATAGAGAAAGAATGGACATGTTGTCCAAAGCCAGCCTTGCAAATAAATGATAAAATAGTACATGTGGGGGCCTCTTTTTCTTCTTTTCTTTCAGGATGAGGGATTTCATATCCTCCTGCCCTTTTGCAAGACTTATAAACATTTGCTGGAACTGGGTGTTCTGTGCCTGAAGGTCCTTGATGGTTTGCTCGGAAGACATTTCTGCTGAAATAAACAGCGAAGAAGATGAGAAACCTGTAATGGTACCTGTAATGATGTGTATGATCATGGGATGCGCATGCAATGATTTCAAAGACTTCGGGAAATTTAAATTTGCAAACCAAAATAAACAAAAAATTTATTAGCTGAATTTAAAGTTCAAATGAATTTTAGGCGTTACAATTAAAAAACAAATCTAAAACTATAAAAGACATAAAAGTTCCCATGGATGCTTCTTCTTTGAGCCGAGATAGTCATTGAGTGTTCTTTCTTCATGCAGCTGCTTTGTGAGCTCTAAAACCTTCCTCTCCAGAGCATGCAACTGATCCTTATAAGCATCCCGCTCCTTCATCATCTGAATCCAAGACCTCTGTAATTCCCCAAGATCAGTGGGCATATAAGGATAGAGAACCGTGCAAGGAATACCCTCTTTCATAGTGGGTTCCACGATCACTGGTAAAACGGCCACATAGGGCATCATAAGCTTTTGGGCATGAGCTCGTACCCATTGGAGGTAAGGTTCCATAGGAATGGAAGCTTTTGGCCCCAAAGCCCTGGTGCCAGATCTGTTTACCATGCCCCAAGCTCGTATAAACCTCTGGCGATACTCTTTAACATCATCCTCATAGTTGAATATAATACCCTCAAAAAAGTAACTCGTGGGGACCATCTCTCCGAGCGTAACCAAATTGTCGCAGAGCTAAACAAGGATTGTAGGTTATACCCCCTCTAATACCAAGTAATAGGACATTAGGGTACTCCCTGTAGCGGTCAATAATAGCAGTGTTTTCCATAGCTCAAGAACACCAAAGAATATATGTATGAGCGAGTGACATTGTCCTTTGTGACCAACCCAAACCTTCTTCATTCTTCAGTATGGACTTAGGGAGGTGAGAAATAAACCACCTTGACAGCAATGGCATGCAGCACATAAGAATACCTCTTCTTTTCATGGTACGAGTATGGAAAGTGTGCAAAATATCTCCGAGCAATGTTGGCACAGGGTTGCGAGAGAGGAAGATCTTGATAGCATTCACATCTATGAATGAGTCTGGATTAGGAAATAGGACTAACCCATAGATTAGAAGAGCCAAGACCTCCTCAAAAGCCTGAAAATCCATATCATCCTAAAACAGCTGGGCCTTGTCTATTAGAAACTTAGCTAGAAAACCCTTGACTCCGCTTCTTGTTTCCCAATTGGATACCACGTCGGCCCGTTTCAGATGCAAATATAAGGCAATGACTTCTGGCTTAGGAACTTCTTCTAGACCTGTGAAGGGTAACTGTACAAGAATTGGTATATCCAACAGCTAAGAGAATTATTCCAGGGTAGGCACCAACTGATAGTCTGGAAAGGTGAAGCAGTGGTGCTTGGGATCAAAGAACTGAAAGAGTACACTCATCATCCTTTCATCAAAGTTTGAAGTAACCAGGTTGAGAAGTCGACCATGTCTCTTAGTGAACGCAGAAGTTTCAGAAACCCTTGATGCTAGCTCTTTGAGTTGGGAAGGTATCTTCACAAAGCTGATTCGGATAGTGTTTCAGCGAACGGAAGCCATGATCTGCAAAACAGAACAAAGATAAATTCCCTTGGTCTTTGAAATGGTTAGTGCAATAAGAATGGATGCTATGTTATGATGCATGATTTCATAAGAAAACACAAGTATAGCAAACACAGGTATATCAAACACAGGTATAGCAAACACAGTCAAATCACACAAAGTCCTTAGGTTTAAGGCCTGCATGAGGTCAAAGGTTATACCCTCTTAAAGTTTAGTTGGTTTCAAACTTGTCTTAAAAAGTAACCGGGTTCTAGAGGATCTCAATATCACTGGCCATCCTTTACCGGGCATTGTCTCAGCTCAAGCAATCTTTTCTTGTGGCTGAAATATCCCGAAAGTCTGATCTCAATGAGTGTAGCATCGAGTATCAACCAATCCTCAGCTCTGCACCGAGGCCGGCTATCTCACTACTTTCTAATGGCCAAGTTTGTTCAACTAAGGTTCTAAGGTCCGTTAGTGCTTCACGACAGCCCCGTATTCTCCTCGTTTCCCTATGAAGGATACCGGTACCAACCAAAGTGCCACACCAACACAGCCACCACTTAAACCATATCGGTCTACACCGTACAGTCCCCATGATCTATTGCTGTTTACCTAAAAAAGTGCCCCAGATCCGGGTGTAGGATCTATAGTAACCCCAAACAAACCCTCAAAAGTAAAGCAATCAAGACAATCAAGAGAAGAAATTTAATGACCTAGATCCTAAGGTATACCCCACTTATTTATCCCCAGCAGAGTCGCCAATTCTGTGATTCGATGGCAGAACCGACTGTTTTTATTGGTTTGCGTTTTGCGTTTTTGTTTGCAAAATGTCGCGGTAGGCAAGAGTCGCCACCGACTTTTATTCCATCCAATCATGGAAAAGGAAAAAGAACAGAAAAAACCTTTTTTCGAGATATTCTGAGTGCGGGGGTAGATTATAGAAAGGGAAGGTGTTAGCACCCTTTCTATCCGTAGTTATCTACGGGCTCTTAGGTACTTGCTCATTTTTCAAATTGCTTGTGTGTATTTGTCTTGCAAATGTTTTACTTCATGATAACCCCTGTATCAGTCCTCAAGGATGTGACGAAGTTTGTTTTGAAAATTTGTTTTGAAAGGTGTTTGTGTGAAAAGTTTTTATTGAGCAAGTACTTAAGATCCTACCTACTCAAAAAAAGATTGTTTGTTCTCGTTTCCTTTAGACAACACTAGCCTACTATTAAGGAGTAGGTAGCACCATCGTTGGAGTTGTAAGGGACATTTGAAAGGGACAAGTACAATCACTAAAGAAATAGTTAGAGAACTTTAGTAATAACTCTAGAGTCTTAAGATCTTTCCGAAGCAACATCTCCGAGGCACCATTTCAGAGGCAACATTCGAATGGGACAATTTGATCTTTTTAGACTGGAGGGCGACCACTAAAATCTCCTATGCTTAATGACTGTTTACCGAAGGTAACCGAAGTGAGGTAAACCCTAGGAGTGAAATATGTGCATATGATTTGTTTTAGTTATTTAATCTTTGCACATTAGGTGATCTACCGTTTTAATTTCTTTCCATACAATCCTATTAACATACATCTAGACAGTTAAATATTTGCAGGAATTTAAAAATGCAAAAAATAAACCTAGCTATTACAAGGCTTCGGGGGATGTGGATTAATTACATAACCAAAGAATCGGGGATTAAAGCAGTAAATACAACCCTAATTAAAACTATTACAAACTCGAAACATGCATAATAATAATAAAACAAATTAAAATGCGCGCAACAAATTAAATGCGAGGAGAAATTAAAATCCCTAAAATCTAACTAGAAAAACATTTAAGTTATTTTTTTGAGAAAATAACTAATTAAGTTATGTACGGCTAACCCTATTTATAATTATTCCAATTATGAAAAAAAATTATTTAAGTTCCCAATTAATTAAAATAAATATTTTAATGAAAAAATGATTTTTGTGTTTTTTTGGTGGTTTTTTATTCGAGGAAAGAAATTTAATTGTAAAATTAAAACCTAGTTTCTATTTGATTTTAATTATGGAAAAAAGAAATTAAATTAACCTATATTTCTAATTAAATTAAAATAAATATTTTATTAAAAAAATGCTTTTTTTTTGTGTTTTGTGATTTGTTGATTTTATGATTAATAAAAAAAGGTAATTAATTTGGTGAAAAATAATTAAACAAAATAATTAAAATAAAAGAAATAAATAAAGAAAAAGAAAATGGGCCTGTGTTGAATAACAACTCTGGGGGGTGCCAATCTGAGTTATCTAAGGCCCAAAATGCTCCAAGCCCAGTCAATCTTGGATTCCTTGTAGCGTTGACTTGAGGGTGCATCATGGTCCCTCAATGCCTATGAGTTGGATTGAATGGATGACGAATCCACTGGCTGGAGATTGGTGGAGTATGGTGGGCATCTAGGATGGCAATACACTAGATCTGTTACAAGAAAGTGAAATAAAGAAAATTGTTGGGACCTGGGGTCGAACCCAGGTCCTCTCACTCATACCATGCGCGCTTCACCATTGGGCTACCATGTTTTATTTGTTAGTATAATAACAATGATATATAATATATGAAAGCAACATGGATTATTGAATTAAAACAAAAACATGCGTTTTATTTGAATGACCCAATGATGGTTGAACACATCATCATCTTCTTCCTCCTCCATCATGTTAGGCCTGCAACTTGTACCTACGGACAAGCGTCCATGGCTATAACCCTGTGACTTTCAGAAATTACATACAAGCAACATAAATAAGATCCAGGACCATGGATCGATTGGGTTTGACCCTCTGATCACAATGGTATCCTTCATTAGGGCCAATTGTTCCTGCATTTGAAAACCCCAAAACAATAACACTACAAGAAAATTGGCAGATTGCGACAGGTATTTTTGTAGATTACGACGGTTAAAACCGTCGCAATTTTCTTTCCACGACGGTTGCTTTACCGTCGCAGAAGTGTGTGTCCGCAACCTATTTCGCGACGGTTACAAAAACTGTCGTTCAAGTTTACGACGGGTTGATACCGTCGTGACTATCTTTTGAGTTTCTTTTAATTATTGATGGCGACGGTTCGATACTGTCGTGAATATCTTTTGAAATTGATTAAATTGTTTATGGCGACGGTTCGGTACTGTCTCCATGACTTTTGTTTATGTCTTGATTTTTTTTTATTTTTCTATTATATATATTTTTTATTTAAATTATTATCTATGTAAAAAATTTTAAATATAGTTTTTTTTTGTGTTCTTTTTTTCTTTAAATTATTTCTTCTTTAATATATTTATTTATAGTATTATTTTTTGTTTTATTTTCTATCACTTTGTAATATAGTAAAAATAATTTCAATAAAAAATATTTAACATCAAATAAGCATTATAATATCCAAAAAAATGTGTGTTCCATAATCATGTAAAATGCGAGTCCCATCTCCTACCACAACATCATCAGCCTCATCTCCTACCATGTCATCTTCATCCTCATCTTCTACCACAACATCTTTTTCAATTTGGATTGACGGAGGGGTTATTGTAGTTTCCATTGGTGGAGGGGTTATTGTAGTTTCCATTGGTGGAGGGGTTATTGATGATATGCGAGTTGTAATTGAACGTAGGCGCTTCTTGTTTACTTCAAGCTCTCCAGGTTGTACAAACCTTGAACGGCCCTTCACAGACTAAATAAAATACATTAGTGAATATTAGTAAATAATAAGTACAATTAATTTGTATGGAGTAGTATAGAGAATTTATGACTGACCAGTGATGGTTTGGAAGAAGACTCTGATGATTTGTGAAGGGTTTGAGAGAGTGTAGGAAGATTGAGAGCCGCTAACTTTTTCTTATTCTCTGCAATTCTTTTGAGGCGACTATTCTCATATGGTGTAGTCATTGTCTCACAAAAGGCTTCAACTGCAAGTATAGGTATTAAGTACACTAAAAGTAGTAAACATCAAAATTATATATTAGTGAATATAAAAAATTATTCAAATTCAATCTTATTATTATAATTCCGTAAATATAAAAAATATATTAATTAAGAACAACTATTTATTATTTACATCCATACAAAAATATTCTTATAAAAGAAGCCAAAAAGGGGTATAAAAGGTGTTGTATAAGAATAGAATCAGCTGGAGTATTGTTTTAAAGTAATATCGTACGATATTACCCGAATCTAGTTCGCAAACGATTAAGTTAAACAATTCCATACAACAAAGCGACAGTGGACACGATAAATACATGTCCAAATGAATAATATAATCCTGAAATAAAGCATTACATCATATTGTGTTCCCACTCAAACTCATGTCTCATCATCTCCCATACTGACTGAATAATGCCCGAAGTTCCTGCCCTGTTTGATTCAACAAAAATGGAATCCAGTCAAACTAAATCCAAAGGGACAAATACAAGTAATTTTGTGCTATCTAAATTTATCAGATGTTTGCATAAGTGACAGCAAAGTTTTCATAAATGGCATATTTTATTGAACATATATTTCAACGAAGGTTTTCACAAATGTTTAGACTTTGAATTGTATCATGTATAAATCAGAAAAGATGAAATCATGCAACTGATATAGCAAGAATGCTAACCTCCGATAATACCCGCTGCTTGTTAAGTAATTGGGTCCTAGCCTTATTCAAAATAGAATTTGGTGACTTGAACATCCTCTGCATGTAAAAAATTTAGGGAGATCAGCAGATAATAAGTGAAATCTGGAGAAAGTCATGAACTGAATCACGAGATTATGTAGCACAACTACCAGGACAAAACTCACCTTTTCACCACCAGACATTCTGTGCTCACCATTGTTAAGCTTTTTCTTGGGTGTGAAACCAAAGACATCATGTAAGAATTCATTGTCCTAATATCATTGAGGAAGAGGGGCAGGAAAATCTCTCCTATTGTACCATTTCATAATTTATAATTATTATACATTTTGTCCATTACTTCTTTATACAACTCATCCCACATGGTATACTGTAAAACCTCACAAGCACTATATAAACCCCTATATCATACACAACTATAACTCACACTCTCCCCTTAAGCCATAGTAGCTAATAACTAGTATTTGCAACATAATACTAGCTATATTACTACAAGAGTTTTACTAAAATGGCTTCCAAAACTTATTCCTCTCTTGCAGTTTTCCTCACAATCAACATTCTCTTCTTTACCTTCTCTTTAACACCGTCGACAATATCCCATGTGTATTTCTCCTCTTGCTTCAATTTTTCTTCCTTCAGAGCTTTCTTCTCCTGCATAAAGGGTTAAGACAGAGTCAACAATTTAAAGATAGATGACATGAATTATGGAAGGTTCAACTGGTACAAGGAAAGAAGATAAGAATTCTCAAAAGAATTCAGAGTATGCAATAAACTGACTGATTCTAGAAAGCCACTCTCCAATTACAACTGAGTTCAAAAACTAACACTCCCTATAATAAAGGACTAAGATAGGAAGACCCAATATCAATGAGATTTCACACCACAAAGCTCTTTCACCACTCTTTAACTTCCAAGCCAGTTTAGCGATGCAAGCCCAATGTCAATGAGATTTCTTTGCCCCAAACCTCCCTGATTCTTAGCACAAGTGATCTTCTTCCAGTGGATTGTATGAAGTTGTTTGGCACATTCATTGTATCCCCATATGAAAGATCTCTGCATTTTGTTGTATCTATTAGAGGCAGCTCATTGGGATCATTCTTCACATCATGGAGTAGGTATGAGTAGCTTCCAACATAGATTTGGCAAAAGTAATCCTGCCAACCATTGGTAGCTACTTATGTTTCCACTTTGCCAACTTCTTTTTAACTGTATCCAAAAGATGTTGGTATTATGCATTCTCAGGGCTATTACCATATAGATAAACCCCATGGTATAATCATGAATTTCTTGTTTCCTTGAAACCTAAGTCAGCAATAATCTGTGTACATTGTGACCTAATTTATTGAGAGCATATGAATACTCATTTGGTAACATAATGAAAAGTTTATTGAAAAGATAATGAAATGTGTACATTGTGACCTAATTTATATACTCAATTGTGTACCTAATTGAGTAACTAACAATTAGCTAATTTCTAACTAACTAGCTAAAAGGACTATTTTAAAAGCCTCCCTCAAGCTGGTAGGGATGTGAATCACAGCCAACTTGAATTACATGAAGCAATCACTAAAATACACAATGGACCTGGAAACATACAAAAAATCAGTACAATAAAGGTGCTTTAAATCTTCTGCTTTTCACCCTCACAATATTGTTTCACCATGAAAGGCTTCCCCGCTATATTGTGATGCTCCAAAAACATAACCATGGCAGGGATAACCCAATATGTAGAAATGTCGAAGAGCTTTGTTCATTAAACATGTAATATTGTTGCACATGAATTTCTTGATGTACCACACTAATTAAATCCATGACAGAAAACTTGAATTGAAATTGAAATTTCTAAGCAATAATCTTGTTCATGCATGAACGTCGACTAGAAACCACCAACTACTTCATCCTGAACAACTCATTAACAGAAAAGAGGATGCAGCTAACAACTTTGCTCGTGGACACAATACCATTGGAAAAGAAACTGTCAATGTATGCTTGGGCCGTATCAGAAAGTTTGTAAATAATTATACTGGTCTCCAAGGCTTTCTGGTTTTCAATATTGTAGGCGGAGGCACTGGTTTTGGTCTTGGTTCCCTTCTGCCGAAACATCTTTTAGTCGATTATGGCGAGAAATCCAAGCCTAGATTCATTTTTTATCTTTCCCCTCAAGTTTCAACCTCTGTTGTTGATCCTTACAATAACATCCTCTCTACTCATTCCCTTCTTGAACATACTGATGTTACGGGACTCCAATCTTCAACTAGGAATTTTAACAAACACCTTGACACCAATGGCAAAAGACACCAGCGTCAACGTGCTACTGGACTCCAATATTCAACTACGCATTTTCACAAACACCTTGACACTAATGGAAAAAGACACCACCGTTAGCCTCTACAATAACACCATCACCATCACTGATCTAAAGCTCCATCATCTAATGTCAAAGCTCCGACGGGATCAAAAATTGTGATCTAAACAGTAGGATGATCGAAGACTTTAACTTGCATATTAGTGAGAAACATCAAAACACCCCCGGGATCAAACACGGTGATGAAGTCATAGTGGTGATTCAAATACCCAAAATTATTTTCATTTGAGAGTGAAAGAATCAAAATATGAGATTTCATTACCTCCTTTGTGATGACGAGTTTGTGACTTGCTGATTCCAATCTTGATGACATTGAATCTTGTGCGATGAAGACCCTTGCGGAACGATTAGTAGCAGAAAAGGAGATTTTGAAAACCTAACATCAATTCAATATATTCAAACTCAAAATCAATCATCACAAAGAGCTCAACCATAAGATTCAAGTGAATCTCCAATGCTGAAATCAATGGCAGAGAATGAGAGAGATGAGAACAATGCAAAAAGTGATACATAAAACTTACTGTGTTTGAAGAGATGAACGCATAGGATGTTAAACTGCTTGCTGTGCGTTTTTTGGTGTGAAGATGAGCGGTTTGAAGAGATTCCTTTCGGTGTCAAGGGGTTTCTTTCGGTGTGAAGAAGAACGGCATGAACGGCACCGTGAGTAGAAAAAGTGAACATAGGAGTAGAAAGTGAATTGATGTTTTATGTATTTTAAGAGCTTTTTAACTTTTTTACGGCGACGGGTGTTTTACCGTCGTGCCCATGAGAATTTTTAATGGTTTTGGGTGCGACAGTTGTTTTACCGTCGTGAAATGAATTTTAGGACGGATAATTTTACCGTCGTGAAAGGTTTAAGGGTGCGACGGGTGCTTTACCGTCGTGATATGCCTTTTAGGACGGTTAATTTTACCGTCGTGACTAGTTGTTGGTGAAAAATCAATGTTAAAAGTGTTAAATGGGGGCCGACGGTTGTTTTACCGTCGTAATAATAATATTATGATGGTTAAATATACCGTCACAAAATAAATATTAGGGACGGTTGGTGTCAACTGTCGTAAACACTGTCTCTATATGTCAATTACGACAGTTATCACATAACTGTCGCAATTTTTGTGTCGTTAAACACTAATTTTCTTGTAGTGTAAGGCAAACCCAAACTATGGCAAATGTTCATACAAGCGTTAAAATTTCAATTAAATGGTCCAGACATGATGCAAACATAACGACAAGCATAAATATACCATTGAAACACGTTCATGATGCGAGAATTATAGCAATGAAATCTGAAAAAGAATGCAAACCGCGTGACTTCTAGAGGGCGATTATGGACGTGTAGAGGCGTGCAACCGATTGGGTTAGCTTCTAGGAAGGTCCATGAATCGTTAGCAATGCTAGAATGGCTTGAATTGGCCTCTAAGCTTGAAACCGAGTCACAACTTTTTGTCAAATTTTGAAGTTTTATTCTTCTTGTTCACGCCTGCTAACCCTTCTTTTTTTCTTTGTTCTTGTCCAATATATACCTAGGGATGAATTAGGGTTACAAACTTGGATTGAATCTTGAAGTTTGATGAGATTTGATTTGATTCTTTAGCCATATGCAAACTTGCTATTTTGAGCCAAATCTTCCCTTTATTTTACCAATTATGCTTGATTCATTTTGGCCTTGATAATTCAGCATATTTTGATTGCCAACCTGTCCAAAAACCAAATCAAATCATATCTTTGCTATTATTCATCAATTATTTGATTTAATTCAATTTTTAATTAATAAAAAATCAAAATAAATTGAAAAATGAAGTAAGTAATGTGTGGGTGAATATTTGAGTCGTGGACCACATTATAAGTGAGGTGTAAGCATAAAAAGTTAGGCTCATTTAGCAAAAAATGCATTTTTGAGCACATTTGACTTTTGGCAATTTTGCAAAAAAGGTCAACTTTGACAAGGCATATCTCTTCCAATTTTAACCCTAGAGAGTTGTTTCTAGAATTTTTAGAAAGCTTAGGAAGTCCCCTAAGCAACCCTTTTGGTCTCATATCAATTGAATCTTCCATGTTCATGTAAGTAGCTTTGACCCAAAAGATGTTTTTGTTGACTTTTCAAAAGGACCCATAATGTAGAAATTCATATCTTTTTGTGAGTGTATATTTTGAACTTATGAGATGAAGATGAATTGTAGGGAACTGCATCCTCTTCAAAATTAGCATTGGATGGAAAATTTATGATAAAGCATGTTGGAGTTATGCTTGGTCAAAGTTTGATTGACTTGTACTAAGAAACCCTAATTTAGCAACTTTTGGGTTTCGATGAATTTGGAGCATTCTTGGGGAACCATGATCAACCCTTGATCAAATGATGAAAGTCAATTCAAAATGTTAATGTTGACCAAAAATCTTGAAGTTTGACTATATGTGGGTCACAGTTGACTTTTGACCTAATGTAGTCGATTCTCAAGCATCTGAGTAGTTGACTGAGCAAACTTCTTGTGCGAGGCATGAAACTTGACATGTAGGGTCTTGAGAACATATTAATACCATGTAGAGCATATGAGGCCTTTGTAGTTCACCCATCTTTATTAAAATGGAAACCCTATTTTGAGGTACACTGCCTTAGGAGAGAGTTTGTCTGGTCCACTCTTGGGCAATCTTGAGCAAATTGAGGATCTCTAGGAGCATGTATTGAGTAAAATGAGAGAGAAAATTTTGGGGTACAACACATATAAAACAGCAACACAAAAATAAACAACACACAAATAAGAGACATAGTTAGTAGATAGTTGATTTACTAACACAACTACAACAAAAAATAGAGAACCTAAGTTATTAACACCATAATATGAAGATAACATGTCCGGTATCCCTTCAGAACAACCTAATCAAAATAGCAGGGACTTCCCCTCTACACCTACTATCAACACAAAGAATCATAAGGCTTAAAGTTCTCCCCATCAGCTAGTACCAGCTCCAACACCCTCAATATCATACTACTACCCGTTTTTAGCCATTAATATGACAATGGTAAGTAGACAATATTAGAAAAGAAAAATTTAAGCACCTATTGTTTAAGTATCAGGGTGAAAAAATTGAAAGTCTCCTGGGCATTTAACCCTTACAGAATCATAAACCTAAATAAAATAAAATAAGGAAAAAAATGTAAAAGGCTACAACCTTCATGCAAAATCCGCACCAATATCGCCATCCTGATCAGAATTAGATTCCTCACTTTCTTCATTAGTTCCCCAACTTGCAGAAGCATCACCATCAAATGTATTATCATCAGATGCATCATTTTCAGATACATTATTGTCTTCAAAGTCATCTTCGGCAACTTCAACTTCTTTTTCAGGTTCTTCCATCAAGATTTTTATCAAATCTTCAAGCTTAGCTTTTATAGTAGTTCCAGTATTGATGGAATCCTTCAAATCTCTGTAAGTTTCCTTTAATTGAGAAATTATATCTCCTTTTGAAGTCTTAGGGACATGTTACCAAAGATGTTACAACAATGTCTTGAGCATGTGTTCCACCGAACAATTTCTGATGCAAGGTTAAAGGAGTTTTCCTTTTCTTCATGCTGTCAGTATCCAGAGGAATATCAGGTTGTTGCTCTAGGATTATTCCACATATTGTTGGCTCCTAAATTCGACACCTTTGTTTCAATTGATGACAGCCATTAAAAGCTGAAAGATGCTTTCGACTGGCTAAGCTTGTCGAAGTGACCGTCGAAAGATGGCCAAATACTTAGAAGATTTCTTCCAAGGAAGGAGGCTGATTGCCTTCGACGTCGAAGGAGTTTTCGTCGAAGATGTCTCTTGACGAACGTGTTCGATGGTCCAGAGTGGAGCAGTTTGAAATTCAAAGCTTTGGAGGGAAAACGGTTTCCAGCAGTTACTACGTGCGAACGTGCAAGGATCTGGAGCGTCGAGCATGGAGAACGTGACAAGTGGCTTGATCTCGAAGCAGTGTAACTGCCCGACGGTTACTTGGAATGTTTTTGTATAAATAGGAGTAGACGTGTAGTTTCTCGCGTGTGTTCACAATATATACATAGTCACTCATTTAGATTCAAGTACCCAGTGTGAGCGAACGAATTGTTGAGAAATGTATGTGTGAAACACCAATTTAATCAATTCAAGTCATTTACTTTTTCAGTATTTTACATGCTTTTCCCTTTAAGATTCCTGTCGAACCTTTACATTCCAGCCTTGTTTATTTTACCAAGCCTTTTCCTTTATGCAATTTACTTTAACCAATTTACTTAAAGCCTTATCCACACTAATTAAACTTCAAAATCAACCTATGTCCATAGGATCAATCTGATCGATCCTGCGAGTAACCAAATAAGTAACCATTTGGAGGATCAGCGGTTGTTTACCAAATCCCCAGGTAAACAAATTGGCACGCCCAGTGGGACTGTGTGTTGATTGTTGAAAAATCTCATCTTTTCGAGTTGTATGTTATTGAGGAGTGGTAGAATATACACCAACGATAATAATACTGCCAGAAGAGGGGAAGAAATGGCGAATCCGCCAAACAACAATGAAATCCCACTAACGAGTGTGGGAGCAACGGTTAATATGACCGTGAGTGAAGCGACGAATGCTGGTTCGATACCAGCGGTGTCAGTCACAACCACGGGGCCAACGACTTCGTTTGCAGGCCCCAGAATGACTTTGGGAACTCCCCCTCCAAGGGGAAATACTGGCCCAAGGCCAGTGGTTCCCCCAGGATTTATTCCATTCTATGGTATGCCAACTTCTGAATTGGCAAGCCTAACGAATGCTGCGTCCACTTATTCAGAACCTTTCGTGAGTGCCACTTCGCCACTCCAAGGCTCTGGAGTAGGCATGGCGAATAGAAATAGGACCCAACTCTTAGGAGGAACGGCCCAAGTAGCCCATGGCCTTACAAATGCCTCGACAGCAGTCTTGAGGCAACAGATGGACGAAAGCAACCATGATATGGTGCAAATGTTGGCACAAACTTTGAGTACAGTGCTAAATCCTCTAATACAAAATACTACTCAGTCGAATCAGCAAGTTACAGCGCAAATGACGCGTTTGGCTGACTTCTTTGGAGTACCCCCACCTATTCGACAGCCCCAAAGGGCTCAAATAAGAGGAAATCAGGGGATATTTGTAGAGGAGGAAACCACCATTAATCAGGCCCAACAGCCTGTAGAACAACCTGTCGAAGAACCTAGGGTAATAGCCCCAGAGGTTAGGTTAGTTAACAGAAACCAAAATGCTGACGAGGTGGTTCAGCATGTCCAATACCAAAACATGGGGTTGGAAAACAATCTGGCAACCATGATCGAAAGGATCATGACTCAGAATGGAATGAACATGGGCTTTCGAAGGCCCAACTTTACATCTCCATTGTCAGAATATGTGTTACAAACTGACTTACCCCCTAGAACCAAAGTCCCCAAATTTACTAAGTTCTCTGGGGACACGACAGAATCCACTGTCGAACATGTGGCTAGGTATTTGATCGAAGCAGGAGACATTTCAAATAATGAAAACCTAAGAATCAAATACTTCCCAAGTTCCTTAACCAAGAACGCTTTTACTTGGTTTACAACTCTCCCCCCCAATTCGATCCACCATTGGACCCAATTGGAAAGATTGTTCCATGAACAATTCTATATGGGGCAAACCAAGATAAGCCTGAAAGAACTGGCGAGTGTTAAGAGACGTTTCACTGAACCTATAGACGAATATCTAAATAGGTTTAGGTTGCTTAAGGCGAGATGTTTTACACAAGTGCCAGAACATGAGCTGGTCGAAATGGCCGCAGGCGGTTTAGACTATTCCATTAGGAAGAAGCTAGATACCCAGTACCTAAGAGACATGGCCCAACTGGCCGATAGAGTTCGACAAGTCGAACGCCTTAAAGCTGAAAAAGCTAAGGCAACAAAAACTCACAAGAGAGAGAGAATAGCTTACGTTGAGATGGATGACGAAGAGCTAGAATCCTTCGACGATACTTTAGCTGTCGAGGAAGGAGAGGTCGATTTAGCAGAACTGAAACAAGGGCCTCCATACTCTTGTAAACAGTTAGTCCCCTCAAATGGGAAAAATCCCATTGGTCCAGACAAGACCCACGATAGGTTCCCAAAAAAGACTTACAGTTTTGACATCACAAAATGTGATGAAATATTCGACTTGCTAGTTAAAGATGGCCAAATGATAGTACCCCCTGGGGTAAAAGTGCCTCCTCTTGATCAAAGAAAGAAGAGGGGTTTTTGCAAATATCATAATTTTTTGGGCCATAAAACTTCTCAATGTTTTCTTTTCAGGAATCTTGTCCAAGACGCTATTGAGGAAGGGAGATTAAAGTTTGCTGACAAATCCCCCATGGCTGTCGACTCCAACCCAATGAAGGCTGAAGCCCACTATGCAGAACCCTCTGAGGTGAACATGATAGAGGCTACCAAGATCCAGTCGAAGAAGCCAGGCATTAACATGGTCGAAGTCTCCAAGGACCACATCAACATGCCAATTTTTGGCAGTTTTTCTGGAAACCTATCCAGGAAGACAATAGAGGCTGTCCAGAAAGCGGTCGAAGACCCAAAGTCGAAGACTGCTGAAGTACAAAAAACTGGACTAAAGCCCAGTTCCCACTTGGCCACTGTTCAAGGCCAGACGGAGAAACTGGAAACACAAATGAAACAACTAACTCTTGCTACTAAGAATGCCATGAACATCAACATGGTTGAACTTTCTGACCCTAAAGCATCAGAAGAAGCCATAAGGCAAGAGCAGGCAAATAAAACGGCTTTCCCTAAGGAAAACGAAAACTTGGCAGATTTTTTACAAAGATGCCAGAAGAAGAAATCAGAGGTCATGCTATGTCCAAGATGTAGTTCCATCTTTGATAAAAAAGCTGCTGAACACATACAAGGAGTGAGGGCAGCAAACAAGAGAAGGGAGAATTCTGACCTTCGACATGATCCCAGAAGGGGTTCTAATCAAGACAAGAGGCCTTCGACTTTTAGGCCTCCAACAAATGTGCCAGTAGACACTTGGTACAAAACATCTGGCCGAAAAAGGCCAAGTGAAGAGAAATGGCATTCTTTCGAAGTGCCAAGAGGTTCCTCTTTAATCCAGAAGAAAGATCCTCAAGTTGCTGCACCCAAAGTTGCTCAAGTGTCCAGCAACTACAAGGGAAAAAATCCTATGTCGAGATCCCAATGGAGGAGGTATCAAAGAAGGCGAAAAGCTGAAAGAGAGGCTGCAAATGAACCTAAGGCTGAAACTAGTTCGAATGTGCCTCAAAGGAAACAAAGAAAGCCTCTTGAGAGAGAACCAGTTGCCAACAGGCTAGTTTGGCCTAACCAGAGCGAAGTCGAAGACGAAGATGATGCTGAGTCCGATGATACCCTGGATATAATGGTGAACGTTGTTTCAATGCTGCCTAGGGAATTCAATCGACAAGTAGAAGTCGAAACCAGCGACTGGGAGATGGAACAAGAAATGGCCAGACACAGGCCAGTGTGCTATTTTGTCATGAACAATGGCACTACAGAAGAACAAAATGGCTTCTTCGAGCCACCCACAGAGGCGATGAAGAATCACCTCAAACCTTTGTTCATAAGGGCCAAGCTCGAAGAGACCACTGTGAACAAGATATTGGTCGACTGTGGGGCCACTATCAATATTATCCCTCATTCTGTGCTAATAAAGATTGGCAAAAGGGATGAAGAAATAAAACCTCACAATATGGTCCTGTCCAACTATGAGGGAGGCATTGGGACCACCATGGGAGTGATCCAGCTCGACATAAAAGTTGGGTCGATCCTTCGACCAACAATGTTCATGGTCATTTCAGCCAAACCTAACTACAACCTTTTGTTAGGTCGTGAGTGGATACATGGTGTAGGTGCTGTGCCTTCATCGATGCATCAAAGACTGCTTCTATGGCGCCCAGATGGGTTGGTCGAAAACATAGAGGCTGATCAGAGTTACTACCTTGGCGAAGTAAACCACTTGGGTGTAACAGATTTCGACAAAAACTTGGCCCACATAGGGCCTTGTCCAGCCCCTGATTTCGACATGGCGCCAGCGCCAAACACCTTTTGTTCCCTATACCTGCATCCTGAGCATGGTTTCCAATGGGACAGAGAGGACGTGTCACACATAGAATTCAGTGGGCTAACTGGTATCCAACCAACTGGTTGGGGAAGTGAATTCAGTGATAATGACTGAGTCACAATCTCTGAAGCGAATTTCGGCCTATGTGGCTGAAACCAAGATGATAACGGCTCTCGAAGCCGAAGTAAAATATATGGCCACCAAGGCCAATGACCAAGTGCTACCTTCTGCAGGTCCTGGAAAAGATTTCGACCCAGAGCCACCAGATATAGGTCCTGGAAAAGATTTCGACCCAGAGCCACCAGATATAGGTCCTGGAAAAGATTTTAACCCAGAACCTCCTGACATCTCGACAGAAGGAATGCAGGAACAGAGGCTCGACGCGATCTATGACGATGAGCCTCTGGGCTTCGAAAAGGATCCCTTGGCGAACAACATTAAGATGTTAGCACAAGACCCTTTAGAAGAAATCAACTTAGGCGAAGGATCAGAGAATAGGCCAACCTACATCAGCGCCAGAATTGATCCAGAACTTAGGTTGGAAGTAATCCAATTGCTGAAAGAGTTTAAAGACTGCTTTGCATGGGATTATGACGAAATGCCCGGTCTCGACAGAGGATTGGTAGAACTTCAGTTGCCAATCAAACCTGGAAAGAAGCCAATCAAGCAAAATCCAAGGCGCTTCGCTCCAGAAATTTTGTCGAAGATCAAAACGGAGGTCGAAAGACTTCTGAAATGCAAGTTCATTCGTGTTACAAGGTACGTCGAATGGATTGCCAATATAGTGCCAGTAATTAAGAAAAATGGCACATTAAGGGTGTGCATAGATTTCAGAGATCTGAATGCTGCCACCCCCAAAGATGAATATCCAATGCCTGTGGCGGAAATGCTAGTCGATTCTGCCGCTGGCTACGAATACCTGAGTATGCTCGATGGTTATTCAGGATATAATCAAATTTTCATTGCTGAAGAGGATGTGTCGAAAACAGCTTTTCGATGCCCTGGGGCCTTAGGCACTTACGAATGGGTAGTGATGCCTTTTGGCCTAAAGAACGCTGGGGCAACGTACCAGCGAGCAATGAATACTATCTTCCATGATTTTATTAACACGTTTATGCAAGTTTATATTGACGATATTGTTATAAAATCTGTTTCCAGGAAGAGTCACATTGACCACCTTCGACAATCGTTCGAAAGAATGAGAGAACATGGTCTGAAGATGAACCCTTTGAAGTGTGCGTTCTGTGTAAAAGCTGGAGATTTCTTGGGTTTCGTTGTCCACAAGAAAGGGATCGAAATCAATCAGAACAAGACGAAGGCAATTTTGGAAGCGAAAGCGCCATCGAATAAGAAGGAATTGCAATCTCTCTTAGGCAAGATAAATTTCTTGAGAAGGTTTATATCTAACCTAAGTGGGAAAGCTCAGGCCTTTTCACCCTTACTTCGACTAAATAAGGAGGGGTTCGAATGGGGGCAGGAGCAACAAGAAGCCTTCGACAAAATCAAAGGGTACCTCACTAAGCCACCTATTTTGGTGCCTCCTTGTAGCAATAGGAGTATGAGATTGTACATAGCTGCATCTGACAAAACTCTGGGAAGTATGTTAGCCCAAGAGGATGAGAATGGAGTCGAAAGACCCATTTATTATCTCAGTCGAGTTTTGAATGATGCAGAAACTAGATATAGCGAAGTTGAAAAATTGTGTCTATGTCTGTATTTTTCTTGTACAAAGCTCAAACAATATATAAAACCAGTTGATGTTTATGTTTCGTCTCATTTTGATGTTTTCAAATATATGTTGTCGAAACCTATCTTGCATAGTCGAATTGGCAAGTGGGCATTAGCATTGACTGAATACTCCTTGACCTTTATGCCTCTTAAGGCAGTAAAAGGACAAGTGGTTGCAGACTTCATAGTCGACCACTCTATTCAAGTCGAGAATATTAATTATGTGGAGATAGAACCTTGGAAATTCTACTTCGATGGTTCCAGCCATAAAAATGGAACAGGAGTAGGAGTCTTACTTATTTCTCCAGATAAAATTCCAACAACATTCAAGTACCAAATCGAAGGTTCTTGTTCGAACAACGAGGCTGAGTATGAAGCTCTAATTACTGGCCTTGAAATATTGTTGGAATTGGGGGCAACTCGAGTCGAAATAATGGGAGACTCAGAGTTAGTCATCAGGCAAGTCACAAAGGAGTATAAATGCATAAGAGAGAATCTCATTATGTACTTTGTGATTGCAAATCGTTTATTGAAACAATTTGAAAGTGTCAATATTCGACACATACCCAGAGTCGAGAATCAAATAGCCAATGACTTGGCACAGATTGCATCTGGGTATAAAATTTCAAAAACGAGATTACAAAGAGCAATCGAAGTTCGAGAGAAGATAAGAGCGACTTGTTTATCACCAACAGACTTGGAATCAACAAGGTTAGGATACGCTGATCACTCAAACTTCGAGATTTCGTTCATTGACAATTTGTCAGACCAGGATTGGAGGAAACCCATTGTGGACTATCTTCAAAATCCAGGAGCTCCGACAGAACGAAAAACAAAATACAGGGCGTTAAGTTTTGTACTCATGGGTAATGAGTTATTCAAGAAGACGCCTGAAGGGGTGTTGCTGAAATGTTTAAGTGAAACTGAAGCATACATAGCCCTTTCGACTACGCATGCTGGGGCATGTGGGGCTCACCAAGCAGGCCACAAGATGAAATGGTTGTTGTTTCGACAAGGACTATATTGGCCCACTATGCTGAAAGATTGTGTTGAGTTCGCCAAAGGTTGCCAAGAGTGTCAAGTTCATACAGGCATCCAGCATGTGCCAGCAAGCGAACTTCACTCGATAGTGAAGCCTTGGCCCTTTCGAGGATGGGCGTTGGATCTTATTGGAGAGATTCGACCAGCATCATCAAAGAGCCAGAAATACATATTGGTAGGCATTGATTATTTTACTAAGTGGATCGAAGCAGTCCCTTTAGTCAATGTAGACCAAGAAAATGTCATTGAATTCATTCAAAAGAACATTATTTTTAGGTATGGAATCCCTGAGACAATAACAACTGATCAAGGTTCAGTTTTCACTGGTCGAAAGATGCAGGAATTTGCTCAGGAAACAGGTTTCAAACTCCTAACATCCACGCCTTACTATGCACAGGCGAATGGTCAAGTCGAAGCAGCTAACAAAGTGGTAATTGGCTTGATAAAGAAGCATGTTGGGAAGAAACCAAAGAATTGGCATAAGACGTTAGACCAGATTTTATGGGCTTGTCGAACGTCCCCAAAAGAAGCCACTGGTACAACACCATATAGGCTAACTTTTGGCCATGACGCAGTATTGCCAGCAGAAATTTGTCTTCAATCTGCAAGAGTTCAGAGGCATTGTGATATTCCTTCTGAGGTTTATTGGAACATGATGTTAGATGAATTGGTAGATTTAGACGAAGAGAGATTACACGCTCTCGACTTGCTCAGGCTTCAGAAGAAAAGAGTCGAAGACTCTTATAATAGAAAGGTAAAACCTAAGGCATTTTTGCCTGAAGATTTAGTTTGGAAGGTAATTCTTCCCATGGATCGACGGGATCGAAGCATGGGGAAGTGGTCACCCAAATGGGAAGGACCCTTCAGAGTTATCCAAACTTTTTCTGGTGGAGCCTATGAAGTCGAAGAGATAAGTGGTGATAAAAGGCTCTTGAGAGTAAATGGTAAATATTTGAAAAAATATAAGCCTATACTTCAAGAGATAAAAATAAAATAATAAACTAAATTAATCATAGAAATGCCAAAATGGAAATTTTTATTAATTTCTGCCAAAATGGCAATAGTTGTCGAAAGTGATTACAAAAAATGATTACATAAGAGAATCAAAAGGAAAGAGAATTCTTCAGTCGAAGATACTTGGCATGCTGCAAGTCCAACCTCTTCTTGCACCAAGATTTTTCTTGCTCCAGTTTGGCAATTTGAGCATCGAGGCTTTGCGCCCTCTCAGCGAACTCCAGGCCTTGCTTAACCTCAGTCTGGCTCTCAGCGTCTGGGATGGTCGAAAGAATTTCCCCTTGGAGCACAGTGTTGGCGTTTATCTTCGCCTCTATTTCTGCAATTTGTGCTCTGAAGGAGACATTCTCTCGCTCAATAGCATCGAACCTTTCCTGTGCAGACGCTTTCTGCTTCGACAACTCGGCAATTCGAGAAGTCGAACTTGTGACAGCAGTCCACGCAGATAGGCTCTTGCCATGCAGCGTTTCGAGCTGACTGTTGAAAGTTCGTTGGCGCCGGTAATCCGCTGAGACTTGGTCAATCATAGAATGTAATTCCATGATTAAGTCAGAGATTTCTGGAGCTACAGCATCAAAATCAACCTATGTCCATAGGATCAATCTGATCGATCCTGCGAGTAACCAAATAAGTAACCATTTGGAGGATCAGCGGTTGTTTACCAAATCCCCAGGTAAACAAATTGGCACGCCCAGTGGGACAGCGAGAGGATGGTTAAGCTGGTAGTTGAACAGCGAGAGGATGGTTCGACCAGCATATCTTCCAATATGCTTGGTAGCAGCATCTTCTGTATAATCGTTGCAGAAGTACAACATGGACTTCTCTTTTTGGAAAATGGGAGAGGGCAGGGTTTGGATGATACCAAACTGGCGAGATACCAGGTTTGGTTGATAGGCCAGCAGACTCAGATGAGTCTTAGAACTTTTAAATCGAAGAGGCATAATCCTTGGGGTAAGGAATGCCTCCCACAGTATGGTGTGCTCATCAACATTGGGACCACTCGATTCCTTGGGATGTGGCCTTGTGAACCAAGCTGGCCCCACCTTTCGCTGAGCAAATGGAGCCATAGTCGAAACGAATTCCTTCCTTCGAGCGAACATCAGCACGAAGTTAGTGAAGGTTTGTTGGAACTCTAGCCCATCTTCCACAGGCGTCAGTAGAGCCAGCCTAATCCCTTCGATACGTCTGTTAGCTATCGCTGAGGCTTGTTCATTTATCGGAGCCTTCTTGGGTAAGAAAGACTCGAAAGTGGCGTTAAGCCACAGTTGAAGTAACCAGAAAGGCCCAGCGAGTAGCAGACTGTTCCTATCTTCGATATGCTTCAAAAGAGTAACCCCATTGCTGATGGAGTCATAAAGACTGGCCAGAATTAGTTCCGCCAGACAGATGTTCTGACGGTGATGCAGTTGGGTGGCCAGGGTGACCATCTTCTTGGTCACTTGCAGGGACTTCGAACAGAACACGAAGCGAGTTAGCCATAAGGCTAGAAATGCTATGTGTTCAACGTCGGACACTGTGTCTGTCGACTTGTCATGAAAGTGGTTGATAAAGGTGGTGAATGTTGGCTTCGTCTCAGAAAAGCCAATTTGGTCCTCCGACATCTCTTCCGGGTCGAAGTAATCTCCGGTTGGTCGAAGGCCAGTGATGGCTGCTACGTCGAAGAGTGTGGGAGTTAACATCCCACATGGAAGGTGAAAGGTGAAGTGAGAGTTATCCCAGAACAGCATTGAAGCTATGAGCATCTCTGGGGAGTAGCTTAAACCTGTCTTCGACAGCATTATTAGGTCAAAGATGCCCATCTCCTTCCAGACTGGAGTTTGATGTTTTTCCAGCTTTGTTAGCCAAGAAACGTAGTCCTGGGTGAGATTAGGGCAAGACCTAAAAACTCTAACACTTCTGTTGAAGAAACGAAGGTCAATCTTCTCGTGTGTGGGGTCTTCGTTGTCTTCTGGATCCTTCTTAGCACAAGCTACTGGCTTGAGCTTCTCGACAATGGGAAAGTAGCTCTTGATCTTCAGAGCTTCAGGGATGCTGGGGTTCATGGGTCCAGCCATGGCGAAGATTTGGTTGGAGTATCCAACCGGAATCATCAAGTGACGCGAGTAAGCGTCGCGGACAGAGATATCAGATGGTTCAGGGACCCTTCGTTTCCCTGTAGCGTTCACTACCGGAGCGGTTACAAAAACCTTGGGCCTAGCAATTTGTTCAATTGATGCGTTAGTCTTGGGGGCAGTTGAAGCAGAAGCCATTGTTGAGGATGAAGATGAAGTTGGAAAGGGAAGAGTTTTTCTGCAAAGAGAAACAAGTTTGCAAGGAAGCAAGGAAGTTTGAGAGATTGTTTGCGTGAAAAGTCCCACAATGGGATATTCACTACTATTTATAGTAGTGGGAGAAATTCCCAATAACGAGGGCATTAAATGTCATTTAATGCTGCAGGGAGTAGTGGGACGCGTGGCAGCATCCTGTTGTTTTGGCCGTTTCTGCAGAAACAGAGAGACGCAGCGTGCGTCCTCGTTTTTTGAATTTGTCATAATGACAAATTATGAAGTGATGTTTTGGTTCTGCACGCCGTACTGACAGTGACGTCCTAGGATCAAATCAATGATGGTTTCTTGGGATTGCCAATAGTTGGTAAAAAGCAACAAAAAGTGCACAAGTTAACTTGTGACTCAGCATGGACAAACAGGTGTCGAATGGCGTTTTCAAAGAATGCCTTTTTCTTTCAAGAGTCGAAATAAGGCATTCTTGGGGGGGCAATTTGTTGGCTCCTAAATTCGACACCTTTGTTTCAATTGATGACAGCCATTAAAAGCTGAAAGATGCTTTCGACTGGCTAAGCTTGTCGAAGTGACCGTCGAAAGATGGCCAAATACTTAGAAGATTTCTTCCAAGGAAGGAGGCTGATTGCCTTCGACGTCGAAGGAGTTTTCGTCGAAGATGTCTCTTGACGAACGTGTTCGATGGTCCAGAGTGGAGCAGTTTGAAATTCAAAGCTTTGGAGGGAAAACGGTTTCCAGCAGTTACTACGTGCGAACGTGCAAGGATCTGGAGCGTCGAGCATGGAGAACGTGACAAGTGGCTTGATCTCGAAGCAGTGTAACTGCCCGACGGTTACTTGGAATGTTTTTGTATAAATAGGAGTAGACGTGTAGTTTCTCGCGTGTGTTCACAATATATACATAGTCACTCATTTAGATTCAAGTACCCAGTGTGAGCGAACGAATTGTTGAGAAATGTATGTGTGAAACACCAATTTAATCAATTCAAGTCATTTACTTTTTCAGTATTTTACATGCTTTTCCCTTTAAGATTCCTGTCGAACCTTTACATTCCAGCCTTGTTTATTTTACCAAGCCTTTTCCTTTATGCAATTTACTTTAACCAATTTACTTAAAGCCTTATCCACACTAATTAAACTTCAAAATCAACCTATGTCCATAGGATCAATCTGATCGATCCTGCGAGTAACCAAATAAGTAACCATTTGGAGGATCAGCGGTTGTTTACCAAATCCCCAGGTAAACACATATGAGAGGGGGAAAGAAAATTAGAATCTTCACAGCAGTTGAAGCTCCTTGCTTCAATATTTGTTCAAATATGTAGGCTCCAAAATTCAAAGCTACCTTTCTCCCTACTACATAGAAGAACCTACCAACTCCAATGGAAATGGTGGAGGTTTGATGTGTGGGTATCCAATTTATAGTAGAAATCCTATGGAGGATAACATACTTAACACTGAGTCTGCCTGATGATAGCTTACCATTATTAGGTTAGTGCTTCACATGTTCATTGGTTATTTTCTTGCAAATTTTATCATCTGACTCTTCTACCTCATTCTGAGGATTATCAGCCCTTCCTAGATAGTTGTTGATCACTTTAGGGGAAAGAATCACAATTTTCTCCTAACTACCACCTTTATATGATATTTACTCCCTTCGATATCACATCTGTCAGGAATATTAGCAACAAATTCCTTGACTAATTTCTCATAGGAAGGACCAAAATTAGTGACAATCTTCATCAAACCAAATGCCTTTATCAATTCCACTACATCAACACATTTTTGAAAATCCCTTCCCAGTTCCCTTTCGAAGCCAATCCTTCGTTGCTTCACATGGTTCCACTTCTATACATTCTCCTTATGATGGAAGTATACTTTGTTTATAGATGCTTTGTGAAAAATAATACTTCTCTTCTTTGTAACAGGCCTATTGTGAGGAATGATGTCTTGGACATCTTTTTCAACATCATACTCGGATTCACTGGAAGAGACAACCTTCCTCTTTTTGGTTGATACTTCACCCTCACTCCACTTCTTTGGAGGAATAATAGAAGATTTCCTTCTAAAGGGACTGATAAGAACTTCCTCTTAGGTCATCATCCTTTCCTTGACCCTCCTTAGGAGGCGAATTCTCAACCAACATAGCCTTTTCTCTTCTTTTTTGAAGCCTACTTGCTTTTCCAGGAGATAGGAGTTTGGTAATAGGCTCATCATTATAAGGCAAGCCATCAGCATCTACAACCATATCATCCTTCTTCATGTTTCTCCTTTCACTAGCAACTTGCTCTAACATAACATCACCAGTCCTTACATCAGGAGTCTTATCAAACCTAGTTTCTTCATATGTGTGAATATTTGACAAGATACCTACTTCCTTCAACACCTTGCACACAAACCTTCTATGTTTCTTATCTAGGTTACTATTTTCATCTTCAGCAATACTCTCATCAACAATAACAGGCCCAAAAGGGTTTATCTTTCCAGATTCTATCTCTAGGTTAACATTGGCCACATTTTTACCAGTATTAGAAGAAGTAGACTTACCTGAAGTCCTGACATCTTTTGAGGAGAAAATTATTTCTTTCTCTTGAGTAGAAGTTGGGATAATGGGTAAAGGAGAAATATAAAAAATAAGTTAGACAGGTTGATCAAGCGACTTTTATCATTAGCCCTAGAGTCTAACTGAGACGATCCATGATCATCAGAATAAGCATGCACAAATTCAGATGAAGGATGTTGATACATCTTCGATTTTTGTGGAGACGAATTTGCAAATGAGACCCAAAAGTTCAAGCACAACCACAAATTTTTTAGAATTGATGCAAAAGTTTTGAGGGAACAATAGTTTTGGTATATATAGAGTGTCCAAAAGGTTAAACCTTGGAAAGATGAGCTAGGGTAGACGTGGGAGTCATGAGATTTGAAAATTTGATTGGTCCTCATAAATATAAGTAATTGTTGTAGATCCCCATACTTATACACTTTAAGGTGTTCTCCTAATTTTTTAATGTTTGCGCATTTAAAAATTAAGTCTTCCTTTTTACTCTATCTATCATATCATGTGACTTGATATTTGTGAGTTTAGTCCTACTTTGTTGGATAGTGTAAGTTCCTTAGTTTTAAGGATTGGTATTAATTTTTGTAAAACAAATATAGCAGCAATATGTTAGATATGATGTATTAACTTTCTAAAAGGAACAGGTTCAGCAAGAAGTCATATCTTATGTTAGGACATGTTAAGTTGGAGTGTTTCAACATCTGGAACAACATGTCAGATAAGATGTCCTATGAAGAAGCATATGACATCGCGCCTGAGTTGAAGTGGACAATTAGATTCTGTTATGATTTAACTGATGGAAAATATTTTGAGAATATTATGCATTCCTAGTGGCGCTGATTTAAAGGTCTAGAAGAATCAAGAAGAATATTGAAGAGTATACAATTTCTAAATTTGGAGATAATTTAGGAAGATTTGATTGAAGACCTTGTTTGTAGCAGAAGTAACTGCTGGTTGTTAAAGTTGTTATGTTGTATTTTGAAGGCCAAATCCAGTTGGGTATAGGTTATAAATAGAAGTGTTTGTAATCTAGGAAATATACAGTTTCAAGATGTAAAAGTCTAGGGCTTTGTCTTTTTTCCGCTCTCTAGGCGAGTTAGTGTAAGTGAACCACTCGGGTTGTGAGATGGTAGTTGTATTGTCACTCAGAATCCTGTAGGTAACGACTTTAGTATTATTCTTGGAGGATGCTTTGAAGCAACTCCAGGTTTGTGTTCTTAGTCAAGAGTCTCGGCTAGAGAGATTGAGAAGGTCCTCATATCTAGGTGAGTCTTAGATAGAAATCTAGGAAGGCTATTGATTAAGTGATTAGGCCGTAAAGTGGAGGTTTGTTGTAGGGTCTATGAATTGATATTATCATAGTTGATTTGTCCCTAGCTTGGTATGTCCCCAGAGTATAAGATTTGCTCCAAACAGGATTAACAATTCCAGTGTGTTGTTTATGCTTTTCAGTACTATTTTAATTGATTATACCTTGCTTGTTTATTTATGTCGGATTAGATGTCCCAACATGTCATAGGAAATCTGAGGTCTATCATTACCAGAATTTCAATTGGTATCAGAGAAAGCATCTTGTCTGTTTCTGGATGAGATCCATGGGGGATACCTTCTGGTGTATGTTCAAGGTAGAAGGTTCTACTGAAAAGTTGTTTGAACTTGGAGAGTTCATATTGTTGTTTGAACGGTCCCTAGAAGTGTAGGATGGATTTTTCATGATAGGGTGTGTATAGGACCTGCCTGTGTTGCTTTTAGGCGTGTAGCCTTGGTGGCAAGGTATTGTGTTGAGGGTTTGTTTTATTTTCAAATCCAAGTTAACCTGTTGCACCGGGAGTATGGTGTGTTTGTGCAAGAGTTTACGTTTTTGCCTGAATGTTGGTGTAGAGTTTTCTAGTTTGTATTTCGCTGCATATATATCTAATGGAAAACTCTTGGTGGTTTTGTGTGTTGAGGATGCAACATATTATTCTCCTCTGAGGGCATATCCTATGGTGTGGTGATGCTTGAGAAATGGTTCAACTAACTTTCTAGAGTTACCAAAGATACATGAGGTTTATCCCAAGACCACTCATAAAGGAACTCTTATTTGAGTTTGTTGAAAAGAAATCCGGTAGAGGCAATTTACTTTTGCTTTCAACCCTAAAAGGCCAATCTCCAGGCTTTGATAAAGGATCTCTTGATGTCCTACCTGATTTTAGAACATCAAGCCAACAAATTATGCAGAATCTTGTTAGATAAAGGTAAGAGATAATAGAAGCTTGGGTGCTAAACAATTGTATTTTAAATCACTTATGTTTGGAACATACTCTTGATCTGGAAGAGGAGACATATGTCTTGCATATCTAAAAAGTTTCTTTTCTAGAAACATGTCTTAGATAAGTATGTTTGCCATGACACGATCAACATATTAGGAACTCATTAGATTAGTTTATTTCAGATCTAAGTGAGTTGGAGTGTAGAGGTTGTGTGTTGTTTTCCTGTTGAGGCTTGATAAAGGCATCTCTTACAGATCCTTTATATGTGGATGTCAAGCTTAAATGTCAAGGACGTCCTCTCTAGACATCAGGAAGATCCTTCTGATTAAAGGAGACAAAGTTATGGAATCTTGTTTATGGCCGTAGAACAAATTCTGTTTGAGGAAAGTAATGGACTAACCACATATGTGCATCGAGTGTATGATTCTCAAGGAATTCTTAGCAGTTAATAAGTGGGAGTACTTAATCTGAAGCTAGAAGAACTTGAAGGAGTGTTATACATAATGTCTTGACATCTTTGTATTGAGAATTTATTTATCTCAATATGTTTGGTGGTACTTTTCATAAATAGGATGGAGGTTGTTTACTCTAACTTGGTATTCTTATCAAGTCTATGAGAGCATGGAACTCTTGTTCTGTTGGAATAGTCATCCAAGGGATGGTTAGCATTGGAGTTGTATCAACCAGAGTTATGTGGTTGACTGTTGTATGCACTATAGAGAGTCATCCAAATCACCTAGGATAGGCATCTTAGTTGTTTTTAGCAAGGAGGAGTAATTGTTTTGAACCAAAGGATTGCGGTTTCCTAGTATCTACTTAAGAAGTTCCACTCTCTTCTAGGGTTCACGTATATGGTGTCCTCACATAATGGAACATGTTTTTGTTTGCAAGGATTGAAGTGGATCCTTGTGTGATAGAGAAACAGACTCATTCTGAACAGTCTATTTGTGATGACCAGTAAATGTCATTATTGTTGAAGTTTTCTCCAGATACAGGTTGAGGTAATCTCCTCTTTAGGTGCAGAAGGATGGCATCCAACACCTCAAAGTCAGACATGAGGTCTGAACATTGTGATTTTTAAGAAATCTTCTTGAGGTATGCATGCTTTGCATGTACTTTGGTATGTGTTGAAGATTGATCAGCTACTGGTGGTTGATCCTCTTGTATCCCTTGCAAGAGTTATGGATTACTATGGTGTCTGAAGACTATAATTAATGGTGAAGTCCAAGTGTTTGAGATAAATGTTAGATCAAATGTTGGAACATCATCTCAAAGTGTGTTTTATTCCTTCAGCAAAGGAAGTTGTTGTTATCCAAAATGGATTTTAAGGTCAATCCACTGACCTAATCTAGAATATTATGGTGTGAATGAATCAGGTGGTGCCAGATGTATGCAGAAGAAGGGTGTCAAACCAAATGTCCTACCATGTGTGAAAAGGTAATCTTATCTGACCTATAATGAATACTTTGATGGGAGATGAGTATTTGTTTATCCTCTAAGGATGTTATGCATGAGACTAATGGTGCATACTTTGACGGGAAACTAAGTATTTTTCTGAATAATTATGCAATTATGTATTCTGAACATTATGTTTCAGCAGAGTATTTTAGAGTTTATTTCTCTCTATAGCATTCAGGTGTCTGGAAGAACTTGGACGAGCTGCATTGGTTGTGTTATACTTGGAGTTTCTTAAAGGATTTCTATGCACAATAAGTTCTTTGAATAATGATTCAAGAACCAATGTAACTAGGTTCTGTATTATGAAGTTGATATCCCACATGATGTCTTAACATCGTGGTTATTGATGGCTATTTTGAATGCTTGAGATTATGCATATGGAGTTGGATGCTCGAGCATTATTGTCAGAAGTGGCATTTCTAACTTTATGCATTAGAATGTGGAGATTCTGGTCCTGTCTATAATAGTATGCTTGGTGAATGCATGACTACTTTGTTGAAGACTTCACTAGTATCAACAACTACTAGTGTATGAAAGGGCAGAAGACTGCTGACAAATACTGAGGTTTGAGTAGAGTGTTTTGATGAAGTTTTTTTCTTCTGCTACAAGTCACTCAAGAAAAGGTTTGGTGGTCTGGTCTTAGTAAAAGCTTTTAAGCAAATTAAGTGACTTTGGAGTTTGTGAGTGACTTCAAACCTAGTATGCATGACATCTTGCCTATTCAAAAGGTCATGATATGGAGTGTGGTTATGAAAGGACAATGATCCAGATGTGTCCCTGAAGAAGTCAGTGTATCTGACTCTGGTTTGACTTTACTTAGGGAGTCGAGGTTCAGCATATGCAGGAAGTGCTGAGGTTTTACATCTAGTGCTCAAGTCTTTATCTTCAACTGGAGCATTAGTTATTCGTGACAGGGGAGTCATGTATTTTTCTATGGATTGTTGCTGTAATGATACAAATATTAGAGTGTTATTCAAGCTTGTGGAGATCTTATGCCTCTTGTGAGGGTGTCATGTCAGGAAACATGTTGTGACATTATGAAGATTTTGGTGATCTTGACAAGGCATGGTGGGTTCTAGCCATGAGAAGTTGCATGATCAAACAGAAGTTCACATATCTCTCGAGTGATTGATGTTTTAGTCTGGGAGAATTTATTTTTTCTGCAGAGTTTTTATTGAGATATGTCACATATGTGATATTATGATATCTTGGTGTGTGTCACTAATTCTAAGTGAAAGGAGAACACTTAGAATCTAGTAGAAGACAGTATGGTTGAAGATGTGTTGATCAATGTGCAAACAAAAGAAGACAATGTCTGATTGAATGTCAGGACATTATTCAAGACATGTTTCCTGTATGATCAACAAATGAGATTTTGGGGACAGATTGATTAAACACGTGTCAATAAGTGTAATTATTAAAGACGTTCAAAGTTGTGTTGGATGGTACACATTGATTTTAGTGGAAGTTTCTCCTTAAACAACGTTTCCTTTTGACCAAGATTATTTCTACATTCAAGGATCGTTATTTCTCAAGTATATGACCTGTTATTTATAGAGGATTCTTCTTTCCCCTTTCACCCTGTAAATATTTGTTGTGTCCGTAATTCTTATGACTTTTGTTCGGGTTTGGGTGAGCTGTGCTTGGGTCTAATTTTATGAAGACATTCTTTGTCAATTTTTAGCGAAAGGGGGGGGGGGGAGAAAGTTGTTTTCTTAGATGTTCTGTCCAGAGTTTATTTTTCTAGAAGTCACACAAACATGTCACATGGAATGTTCTTTCCTTTGTCTGTTTGAGTTTGTGACTTGTAATCCGAGTTATAAACACAGTTGTGGCATGTGTTCTGAGTTACCAGGAGTGGTGGTTGATTTGTCTAGGTCGACTAGTGCTTATTGATCAAAAAGGGATTAAGTAATATCTTATGCCACCACTAGTCTTCTGTGACAAGAAATGGTTCATGGTTTGAGAGGGAGTCCCAACTATCTACTTCCTCATGTACACCAAATGACTTAAGGACTTTCTACTCCTTTTCTTGAAGGTTTTGTTCTTTGGTGATGAGTTTGGTACTGCAATGGAGCTCATTCAAAATGCTTGAAAGAAGATGTCAAACAAAGATGTCCTAACATCTTTACTGAAGAATGACTCCATGATGTTGTGCTGCTGTGATCAGTAGTTTATGAGGACTATTGTTAGTGGATGTTTATGTTTATTAATGTAATTTGAATTGTAATGCTTATTATTTATTTTAGCCAAAGTTTTCCAAAGGGAGAGATTGTAATTTCCTTAGTTTTAAGGATTAGCATTAATTTTTGTAAAACAAATATAGCAGCAATATGTTAGATAGGATGCATTAACTTGCTAACAGGAACAGGTTGAGCAAGAAGTCCTATCTTATGTTAGGACATGTTGATTTGAAGTGTTTTAACATCTGAAATAACATGTCAGATAAGATTTCCTATGAAAGAGCATATGACATCGCACATGAGCTGAAGTGAACTGTTAGATTCTGTTATGATTTAACTAATTTTGAATATTTTGGGAATATTATGCAATTCTATGTGGTGTTGATTTAAAGTTCTATAAAAATCAAGAAGAATATTGAAGAGTATATAGTTTCTAAATTTGGAGATAATTTAGGAAGATTTGATTGAAGACTTTGTTTTTAGCAGAAGTTACTGTTGGTTATTACAGCTGATATATTGTATTTGAAGGCTCAAATCAAGTTGGATATGGGTTATAAATAAAAGTGTTTGTAACCTAGGAAAGGTACAATTTCAAGATGTAGAAGTCTAGGATTTTGTCTATTTGCCACTCTCTAGGAGAGTTGGTGTAAGTGAACCACTCAATTTGAAAGATGGTCATTGTGTTCTCACTCAGAAACCTGTAGGTAATAAGTTGAGTATTGTTCTTGGAGGAAGCTTTGAAGCAACTCCAAGTTTTTATTCTTAGTCAAGAGTCTTGGCTAGAGAATTATTATGGAAGTGGGTCTTCCTGTTTGTTTAGAATTGTGTTGATTCAATCGCTGTCTGTGATTGAAGAGGGATTAAGGAGGGCCTCATATCTAGGTGAGTCTTAGATAGAAATCTAGGAAGGGTAGTGGCTAAGTGATTAGGTCGAAAACTGGAGGTTTGTTGTAGGGTCTATAAATTGATACTATCATAGTGGATTTGTCTCTGGCTTGGTATTCCCTTAGAGTAGGAGATTTGCTCCGAACTGGGTTAATAATTATGGTGTGTTGTTTACGCTTTACAATACTATTTTAACTGTTTATACCATGCCTCTTTGTTTATGTCAGATCAGATGTCCCAAAATGTTATAGGACATCTGAGGTGTGTCATACCAGAATTTCAGATAGGATGTTCATCACCATTTGTCATCCTCAAGTTATCATAATACAATGTCAGGAAATATAAAGTTACTTTATACACTATCACTCTCTAACTAAGCTCAACACTTCTTTCAACAATTTTCTTGGCCCTTAAACACTTTGCAGAGTACTTTGTATCTTCAGGATTCCATAAATAGCAATGTTCCTTTGATCTGCTACCCTTCATGATTACCTCATCCTTCTCATTCTTTATCAAGCATTAAGAATTAGTAAATTTAACAATGAGACCTTGGTCACATAGTTGACTTATACTTATCAAGTTGACATTTAATCATTTAACAAACAGCACATCATCATGACTAGGTTGCCCTGCATAATCTAACTTCCCAACACCCATTACTCTTCCTTTAGATCCGTCTCTGTAAGTCACAATTTTGGTGGAAGATGGTTTGATTCCCACTAAAAATTCTTGACACTTGTCACGTGTCTTGAATAGCCATTGTCAAAATATCATGCTTCTCCAACTGATTCTTTAAGATAGGTGTGAGTTGTTTCTTCAGACATTCTCCTTTTAGGAATCCATCTTTACTTCATTTTGCCCATATTTTATCTTCATTCAGGTTGTAAAACGAATTTGGGATAGCCATACAATTTGTAGCAGTAAGGTTTCAGATGACCAATCCTACCACAATAACAGCATCTCCATTTCTGATTTTTGCCTTCTTTATAATTTTTCTGATGCCTATGTTGATGTTGGGACATGTGATCTGATATCTTATGTTCTTGTTCCTTCTTTGGAGGTAAAATTTTACAACAGACTTTACTTCTTTGTTTTTCACACCTTGACTCTCATAACCAAGACCTCTAACATTCTCAACATTCCTTCCAGATTCAAGAATCTCATTCAGAGCATCAGAATCATTATTTAACATTCTTACAGTTTTAGTCATATTGTCCAGTTTTGAATTGAGCAATATAAAATTTTCCTCAAGATTAGAGATAATGGATATATGTTTCACTTTATCAACCAATATTTGAGAAATTACCATCTTTTTCTCTTCTCCTTGTTGACATATTTCTTCACTTTTGTCACACAACTCCCAGTATGATGTAGCGAGTTCTTCAAAAGTAAGTTCATCATCTGATTCTTCATCAGAAACATAGACTCCAGTCAAGGCATTCACTTGTTTGACTAATTCCTCTTTATGACCGCTTTCAGAATCTTCCTCTGACCATGACACAAATAAACCTTTCTTCTGCTTTTTGAGAAAAGGGGCACACTCAGATTTTATGTGTCCAAACCCCTCACATTCATAGCACCAGACTCCTTTTCCCTGACTTGACTTTTCTTCAATCCTGGACCTTCCTCCATTGTCCTGATTTCTGTTGATGTCGAATGACATGTTCTTGGAATTTGACTTCTACTTCCTCAACACTTTGTTAAACTTTCTTCCTAGTAACACAAGATCTTCAGATACTCCTTCTAAGTTCAACTCATCAAAGTCCTATTGGTCTTCTGTACTAGAAGCAAAGGCTATACTCTTCTTTTTTCCAGATCTTTCATTGGTAGCAGATTCAAAGTCTTAAGGGAGCTTACAAGTTTACCCACAGTCCTGGTGCTTATATCATGGGAGTCTTCAATGTCAATCACCTTCATGTAAAACATTTTTGGAAGAGATATAAGAATCTTCCTGATCAGCTTATCCTCTGATATCTTCTCTCCCAGGTCTTCTGAGTCATTAGATATTTCTAGAAAAGTCCTGTGAAAGTCCTGAATAATTTGATCCTCCTTCATATTCAAGTTCTCAAGTTTTGTAGAGATAAATTGAAGTTTTTCCATCTTTAACTTAGAACTTCCTTCATGAACTTTCCTTAAGGTCTCCCAAGCAACCTTAGCACTTTTACAATTCTTTATCAGCTTAAACACATTCTTATCAACTCCATTGAATGTGGCATTCAACACTTTGGAGTTACCTTGAGATGATGCCTCATCATTATCATCCTAATCTTCTTTAGGCTTCAGCGCATTAGTAACCTTTCCATCTACATCGACAACTTTTTGTGGATCCCATCCTTTGAAAACATTTTTCCAGGCCTTGTTTCCAAGGGATCTTATGCACATCTCCATACGAGGTTTCCAACTGTCATAGTTGGTACTATTTAGAACAAGTACTTTAACCACTATTTCAGTATCCTTGTCCATTGCACCAGAAAGTAACTTCCCGGAATCTTACCCAGAGTTAGAGCAGGATGCCTGCTCTAATACCAATTGAAATTATGGTTGTCAGATCCCAGATGTCCTAAGAGATATCGAGACATCGAATTCAACATCAACATATAACAACAAGATATATGAACAAAAATAAACACTGCTGAATATAAAGAACACACAGATACGTTTACCTAGTTCAGAACAACTTTCCTACTCTGGGGACTATCAAGTCAGGGGTGAAATTAACTAGATAATATCAATTTGTAGACCTTACAACAAATATCCAAGTTTATAGCCTATAAACTTAATCACTACCATTTACTTAACTTCTACCTAAGATACATCAAAGTATGAAGCCCTCCTCAAATCTCTCTTCAATTACACTCAGCAATTGGAGCAACTCTAAACACAAGTAGAGAACAAAAACAGAAGTTACTCTTCAAAGACACACAAAACCCAATACTTAAAAGCTTATGAGATTTGACACACAAATACTTAATGCTTAACAACTTATGAGCATATGACACACAAATGTTCAATGCTTAAAAGCTTATGAACATTTGACACAGAACATATAATCCAACAACAAGGATTCTAAAAACCCTAACAAAAACACACATGTAAGTTCCATCTAGTACTATATATACACCAGTCTATTTATAATATTATTCTTGACTAGGTCGAGCTTCGAAATTGCAGTAGTGAGGCTCCACAAAGTCTGCAAATTCTTCTCCAAAAAAATAGGTCTTCAATCATTAGTTTCCTAAAATGTCTTCATATTTAGAAACTATGCATATCTTTGAAAACCAACATAAAATATTCTGATATGTCAATCTTGGACGCCACATAAGCTAATTAAATATTCCCTGAATATTCGGTAGCTAACAAATCAACTGAGCCATAATTGTCAGCTGCTGCAGACGCGATGTCTTATCTCCTGGTTGGGACATCTTATACGATATGTTGAAAACTGCAAGTTGGAACATCTTGTTCAACATGTTGCTGCCAAGTTAGTTTTACCAAAATGCATGTCAATCATAATTTCAGAGAAATAACAATCTTGATATGTATATTATTTGTCAATATATGTATACTTATTAGGCATCGTATTTATTATGTTATTTCTATATGACATGATAAAGTCCTTAAAATAATTAGTCTACTAATAACCTATTAAGTGTCACTTAATCGTGAGAGCTTATTAAATTTAATGATGTTATTCTTAAAGTATCTGTAGTCAAGCTTTACTGTCAAATATGACAACAATCATGCATAAAGACTATTATGTGAGTGAACTGATGACTGTATCTCACAAGTCATGGATATGAGAAATCATGTCTTCACGTAGGTATAAATATTAGGAGTAATATTTATACTGGATTGACCCACCATGAGAATACTACATAGTTTGTTATGTAAGTGTCATAAATTATTCTCATAGTGATAGTGGTGTATACCACCCTTCAACCCGAAACTAGTTTGGATCCTAGATATGGAGTCAAGTACTTGATTACCAATCAAACATTGTCTGTAACAGGATGGCCATAAAGATGGTTGATGAATACTTTACAAATCATGTTGAGGGACATGAGTGACTTAGATGTGATTTTTCCCTCCTACATATACAAGAGTAATATATGTGGGTCCCTTGATAGAGTATGACTGTAAAATGCATGACTGTGCTCAAATAAGTCAATATGAGATATTGGGCTTATTTGTTATTATCAAGTATACTCTGGGATCAAGGAATAAAATATTGAACTATACAAGGATGACACATTCTATGCCTTGTGTTCAATATAGATATAAGGGCAAAAGAGTAATTTTACACATGATCATTATCACAGAAAAGTTATGTCAGATCACACGATATTTTCGTCACTTGGGTAGCACTGATGTGTTGCTAGATACCACTGACTGTTTATAATATTAAATAGGTGATTTAATATTATTACCAACATTAACGAGAACCTACAGGATCACACGGATATATACTTATAGTGGAATTATTGATTAAATTAAATATAATTAAATTTAATTATGTGTTAATAATAATTAAATTATTTAATATATTAACGCATATAACTTATTTGATTAAATATAATTTAATTAAGTAAATGAGAATTGACAACTGATTAAATTAAATATAATTTAATATAATTAATATGTTATTTAGTTCAAAGAATTTAATTAAATATAAATAATATTTATTTAAATAAAATAATTTAATTAAATAATATTGAACTTATTTTTGAAAATCCCAAAATAAAAGCATTAGGGTATTCGAAACCCTCGATAAATAGAGGAACTCTTTTCACTACCAAAGCTAATTGTCAATTTTATCATTTTCTAAAAAAGGCTAGCATCGTCTTTTATTTTGCATTCGCGTAGACTACGTAAAGACGCGGTTTCTTCATGATCAAAGAAAAAAATAAACTTCAAGAGATAATTCTTCAATTTTTATTTCAGTGAATTTGTTTTTTGTTTAACGGTTTAATTAAGATCCGTTCATCGAAATTATTCCACTAAAAAGATAAATTTTAAAAAATCCCTCTTAAAATCCTTTCAGTAGTATCAGTAGTACCAGAGCTTCAGCTATAATTAAATCGTTAATTCAAATATAAATATGCATAATGATTATGTATTGTGATATAGTCATAGTTATATATTTATTCGTGGATATAGTTTGTATGAAAATTATATGACCGTAAACAGTTGCGTGATACTTTCAAAATAATATTTGGAACAAGAATAATTTGTATTCATCGCTTTATATGCAAGTGAGTTGCTGGAATAAAATTGCGATTGGTATATACATGATATTCTTTATATGATTATGTGAAAGTCACACCATAATTTGAAGAAGGAAAAAGGATTTATAAATAATGGCATTTTTTGTTTAACTGTTAACAAATTTGATCTGTATTTGACTGCCTTGATTGTTATGCATCACCGTTTTCGCTGATTATACTATTCATATCGCCGGTTGTCGTAATGAGCTCATAGAGGTTTTATTGCTGGAATTGATTTCATTTTATTATGATAATAATGAAAGCAAAATGTTGTATTATTATATTTTGTTTCAAGTTATAATAATAAACTATTATAATAATAATAAATAATAATAATAATAACAATAACAATAAATAATATTAAAATAATAAAGTATTTATTATTAAATATTAATTAAATATTGACATAACATATTTTGTATAATATGGATATAGATGTTGACAATGTTTCGGAATCCGACATTTATATGGTGAAACATCTATACTTCGATTATCCATAAGTGTTACAAAATTATTGTTCAAATATATATATATAAATAGTTCTAATGCAAAGCGAATGTATTTGAGACACTATTTTATTTAGTATCATTCAAATAGCATAATGATTGTAATACATCTGAATGATCAATGTTCATTCTGCTTCGGAATCAAACATTTGTATGGTGAAGCAATGACATTCGATCAGTCATATTGAATAATTGATCATTATGTTTTAATGGTATGGACCTATTTGCATTAAGGGTTTGTGACGACACAAGAAATATGCCTTTAAGATTTTGTAAAAACATCAAGTGTTGATGCGTGAATATTTATGATTTAATAACCTACTATTATTTATCATTTATTATTTAATTATTTATTATTAAGTAAATCAGTATAGGATTATGACCTTAGATTTTTGGTGTTTATTTACTTAAATACGGCCCGCGTGTCGTGGTTTATTGTAATTAAATATGATCTGCGTGTCGTGCTATTTAATTATTATTTTATTTATTTAAATATTATAAATATTCAAACTCAGAAGTTGAAGAAAAGACAAATGACAAACGATGACGTCGGATGAGAGGCTTGAGAAGTTTGCTCGTGGGTCAACGAATTATAATAAATTAGTTTATTTAATTCTTGTGTTTTAGGTGGTCATAATTGTATTATCAAATTTTATTTTATGTATGTGATGCGTGAAATGTATGTTTATATGCGCGTGTATAGGATACACAAATATGTGAGTGTATGAGATACACAGATAAGTAAGATCCAAATTAATTAAAATCTCCTCAATTAAATATGGCAAAATACTCATTTTGGTCCCTTAACTATAGGTCATGGTTCACTTTGGTTCTTAATTTTTTTTTTTGCGCCAAAATGGCCTCTTAAGTTTCAAAACGCAACCACGTTAGTCCTTCCGTTAATTGGCCTCCAACGTCCATTTATTTGCGTGAGGTGGTGTTTACCCTGTTTTTTGGTAAACAATCGCTGATCCTCTAAATCTTTAAAAAAAGATTCAGTCACTTACGAGATCGATCAGATTGATCTCATGACTATTGTGTTCTAGTTTTTAGGAAAAAAAGGTTTTGATGATAACTTCTTTAAGCGAGGAGAATCACTTTGATATCAAAATAAAGTGTCCTTATAAAAGCAATGAAACAGAAAAAACTATTCTAGATTGTGAATCGTATATAATATAAATGACACGAATAAATTTCATTAAATGTAAATAACTTTCGAATGTAAATATGGTACATCATACGTACATGTCTCACTAACTCGTTTCTCTAACACTGGTACTTTGAGTATTTGAGTATATTGTACAAAGATGTGAACACACCGAATCCTAACATCTAAGACTCCTATTTATACTAATTCGACCTTAACGGTCTTTCTATGAGATTACGCCACGTTCGACACCTTTTACATGCATACAGGCGCTTTCACGCGTCTTCCTGACGAAACGCATTAGTTTGAAATTTAAACTTCCCGCTTGAAGCTTTTGAATTCAACCAACGTGACTGTCGAAGTATTCATATATCTTGAAATATTCCTTTCACTTTAAGTTGCCCTTTCGACACGTCGAATCATAAAATGAGCTTTATAAAATAAACTTATAAGGTCCACTTTCATGTTATTTTTTAAACCATGATCTTCTCACATCAACTTTCATATTTTTATTAAATGTCGAAATCTCGAGCTAACAAATTTCCACCAATAAATGTCCATTTCAAATCAATGCAGAAATGGCCATTTTTTGTAATCACCAGATTTCGACTTGCAACCTTTCATTTCCTTCATTTCCTGACGTCATAGTTAATCATGATTGCGTGCAACAGTTTCACCATCATTATATACCAACTTTCAAGGACATGAATAGTGATCTTTCACTTTTCTCTGTCAGATGATGACACATGCCCCAATATGCACGTTGGCTAGTGCTAAATAAGCTTCACTTTCTCCTAAACATTTTAACAAGACCCCCTCTGGGGTTTTCTTAAACAATTTGTTGCCTATTAGCACATAACTTAAGGCACTATATTTTACCTTTCTTTCAGTACTTGCTGTTGGGTTTTTTAAATAACTTATTATTGGATTTCTCCAATATGTATTTGCTAAACCTTCCATGGATAATACTTTAAAATGTACTTCGTTTGCATAACCTAAACTTGAGTTTTTTAAATCTGTTGGAGAAAGTTTAGTAGCTAGTACCTTGCCCCGTACTTCGATCAAATCTTTTAATCTTTCTTTTGATATTTATATCCTGAGGAAATCTGGGCCAAATCATTTGCTTCTTGATTCTTCAACCTGGGGATGTGCTTGATATCTACGTATTCAAATTTCTGGGCAATCTATTTTCTATCACAGAGTAAAATATCAAGTTTTATTTTATGCACTTGTACTCTTTGGTAATTTGCTTGATTACTTATTCAGAGTCACCCATTATTTCGACACTAATTGCCCCCAATTCCAATAAAGCTTCAAGTCCTGCTATCAATGCTTCATATTCCGCTTCATTGTTCGAACAAGGGGGGCCGTCTATTTTGTACTTAAGTTTTGTTGGAATTTTATCTGGAGAAATAATCAAAACCCCAATTCCACTTCCTTCCTTATGTGTAGAACCATCAAAGAACAATTTTCAAGGTTCCAACTCCACAAGGTTCTAGGATGTTTCAACCAATGCATGAACGACAATGAAATTAGAGACTACTTGCCCCTTCATTGCTTTTAAAGGCATGAAAATTAAAGAGTACTATGTTAGGGCCAAAGCCCACTTACCAATTCGACTATGTAGAATTGGCTTCGACAACATATGCTTAATAACATCAAAATATGAGGAAACGTAAACGTCAACTGGCTTTATATAATATTTTAACTTGGTACATGAGAAATACAAGAAAGACATAATTTTTCTATTGAACTATATCTAGTCTCTGCGTCATTCAGTACTCTACTTAAGTAGTAAATGGCCCTTTCGACGCCATTTTCATCCTCTCGAGCCATCATGCTTCCTATAGTTTTATCGGACGCATATATGTATAACCTCATGCACTTGTCTCTATGAGGAGGCGTTAGAATAGGTGGATACATCAAGTATTGTTTTATTTTCTCGAACGCCTCATGATGTTCTTCGTTCCATGAAAAGTCCCCTTGCTTCAGTCACAAGAGTGGAGAAAAGGCTTGAGTTTGACCACTTAAGTTTGATATAAATCTTTGCAAGAAGTTTATCTTTCCCAGCAGTGATTGCAACTCTTTCTTTGTTGATGGCGCTTCCGCTTCCATTATTTCCTTTGTTTTGTTTTGGTTGATTTCTATGCCTTTCTTATGGACCATGAAACCAAGAAAGTCACCAGCCTGCACAAAGAATGCCCATTTAAGGGGATTCATCTTCAAGCCATATTTTCTCATCCTTTCGAATTACTGGCAAAGGTGATCCAGGTGACTAGATCCTGATATAGATTTCACTATTATATCATCAATATAAACCTGCAGGAAAGTTTCTATCAAATCATGAAATATAGAGTTCATGGCTCTTTGATAAGTTTCCCCAACATTTTTCAAACCAAACGACATAACTACCCATTCATAGGTGCTTATTGCCCCAGGACATCGAAATGCTGTCTTTGGCACATCTTCTTCTGTAATAAAAATCTGATTGTATCCTGAATACCCATCAAGCATACTAAGATATTCAAAACCAGCAGCAAAATCTACTAACATTTCAGCCACATGCATTGGATATTCATCTTTAGAAGTCGCAGAATTTAAATCACGAAAATCTATGCATACTCTAAGAGATCCATTTTTCTTAATTACCGGTACTATATTTGCAATCCATTCGACATACCTTGTGAACTGGATGAATTTGCAGCATAAGATACTTTCGACTTCTTCCTTTATCTTTAAAAAGGATCTCCGGTGCAAATCTTCTTGGTGTCTGTTTGATGGGTTTTTTTGCCATCTTTTATGGGAAACTTCAGTTCGACCAGGTCCCTGCTTAAACCCGACATTTCATCATAATCCCAAGCAAAAAAATCTTTGTACTCCTTAAGAAATTGGATCACTTCTGCTTTTACTCCTGGACTAAGCTTCGAACTGACATACGTGGGTCTTCTTACAGTCTCATCTCCCAGATCCACTTCTTCAAGAGGGTCCTGCGCTAGCATCTTTGTGTTCGACGCCACTGGATCCTTCTCGAATCCCAAAGGCCCATCATCATATATTGCGTCTAGCCTTTCGTATTTTTCTTCGATGGGCTTAACTTCGTCAGGGGGTGTTGGCTTAAAGAAAACCCCATGTCCTTTTGCATGATTTGTTTCTTCCTTGGCCTTTATGGCCATAATCTTTACTTCGGCTTCTAAAGTCGTTTTTAGTCTGTTTTCAGCCAAATAGGCCGAAATCTTTTCGAAGAAGGAAGATTCAGACATGGTCACTATTTTTGTCATCCCAGCCTGTTAGCCGTATCCCTGGAAGTCCAGGTACATCATCTTCCTGCCCCAAAGTCTCTCTATCCCAGCAAAATCCATGCCTTGGATGCAGGGTCAGAAAGTACACAGCATTATTGTTTGGCGCATATGCGCTATCTGCAGCACTACACGGCCCTATGTTGGCCAAGTTTCGATCAAAATTACTTTGATCAACCTGGTTAACCTCTTCCACATAATAGCTTTGGTCTGCTTCAATATTTTCCACAATTCCATCTTCTCTCCAAATTGCCACGCGTTGGTGCATTGAGGAGGGAACTGCGCCTATCCCATGAATTCATTCACGGCCCAAGAGTAAATTGTAGTTTCTCTTGGCCGCTATAACCATGAACATCATTGGTATGGTGATGGTTCCTACAGTGAGATCAACTTGAACTACGCCAAGTGTATGGCCAATTTTTCCTTCATAATTAGACAATACCATATTATGAGGTTTTATATCTGTATCATACATACCTATCCTCTTCAGCAAGAATTGAGGCATGAGGTTGACAACAGAACCCCCGTCTATCATTACTTTGTTGATCCCCACTTGTTCTACTTTTCCCTTGATAAAGTGAGGCTTCAGATGGTTCTTCATGCCTTGGTCTGGTTTTTCAAAGAATGTGTTCTGTTCTTCGACTGCTACACTATTCATAATATATATAACACACGGGTTTATGATTTGTCATCTCTAATTCATCTGCTTCTTCAGAATCTTCTACCTCCGTTACTTGATCATATTCACATGGTAGTACAGAAACCACATTGCAGACGATATTCAGAGAAGACTCCTCATCTGATTCGAAGTTGTCAGTAAGCACGTCCTCATCGTTAGTTGGCACTTCTTTAGTTGGTTCCTCTAGAGACCTTTCGACGGATACCTCAGTCTTTCTGGGGGAAATAGCCTTCTTTGTGCTGGTGGCTTCTCTTTGACAAGTGCAGCAGACAGAGTTTGATTCGTACTAGATTCCCCTACTTCGTTGCTGGTGAGTTCCCTTTGAGCCTTCTTGGTCCTCTGGTACCGTCGCCACTGGGCCCTTGTCATTGGGTTTTTCCCTTTGTAATTCTCATAAACATAGGCTTATTCCTTTGTTGACTGGAATTTTCTTCGATATGCCCATGCGGATCTGCCACCTTCTTCGAAATTCTTCCATTTCCCTTTGCCTTTTCCTTTCCCCTTGCTTTGACTAGACTCCAACCATTTATCTATTGGGATGTTGGATGGTGGCTTGAAGGTGACTTGTCGATTTACACTAGGGTGTGGGCTATCTGCCCTTTTTGGAATTCCTTTCGCATTAGTTACATACCTGCCCCCGCTGCTCCTTTGATTCTTCCAGTATTGTGTAGACGAAATTCTTTCGAATGCTTCTGCTGCTTTTCTCTCATAAACAGTACTGCACCATGGGCACATTAAAACTTCTGATCCTGTCTTCTAACACCTAACCAAAAATCCCGTCAAGCTTTCTCCCATTTTTGGGTATGGCAGCAATTCTCTGGCATTCCTCCAATTGTTTCCAGCCCTCTCTTGGTACACTTTCTTATATGTTGTTGCAGTGCTTCGATCATTCTTTGCGTTACATCTTGGACACACTAGTCCTTTAGGATTCTTTGTATGGCAATGAAAAAGATATTCCACCAGGCTTACTTTCTGGTGCCCAAATCGCATCCTGTCATCCTCCATCTTCAAACGTCTTTCAATCAATGCCATCTCTAGGAATAGCTGGTTCAGATTCACCATGTTTACTTCGAACTTGGGACCTTCAACATCCTCAAGCCCTTCCAATCTGACTTTAAGACCCTTAGTAGTCTTAGATTTGACAGCAACTTTGGCCATGCCCCCAGTTTTGTTAACTTTGAACTTGGGACCTTCAGCAATCTCCAGCTCTTCAAATTTGACTCTAAGACCCTCAGTAGTCTTAGGTTCGCTAGCAGTTTTGGTATTTCCATCAATAGCATTCCCTTCAAACTGACCCATAAGACCCTCAGTAGTCTCCAACCCACGAGTATCTTCAGATACTTTATTGAGTTGACCTTCCTCGATTTTAATTGTGCCATGTCTCTTAGATACTGGGGATCTAACTTCTTTCTGATAGAGAAGTCCAATCCTCTTGCTTCCATTTCGACCAACTCGTGTTCAGGAACTTGTGTGAAACACCTTGCCTTTAACAATCGGAACCTGTTAAGATAATCATCTATAGGCTCACTGAATTTACGCTTAACATTTGCCAATTCTCTTAGGCTGATTTTGGATTGACCTACATAAAATTGTTCATGAAATAATCTCTCCAAATGAGTCCAATCATGGATGGAATTTGCTGCAAGAGTTGTAAACCATGTAAAAGTATTTTTGGTTAGTGAACTGGGGAAATATTTAATCCTTAAATTTTCATTGTTTGCTATATCCCCTGCTTCTGTAAGATATCTAGCCACATGTTCTATGGTTGACTCACTAGTGTCACCAGAGAAATTTTTGAATTTTGGTACTTTCCATCTCCTAGGTAACTCAGTTTGCTGAATATACTCAAACAAAAGGGATATATAGTTTGGCCTTCGCATGCCAATATTTACTCTATTCCGTGCCATTATTCTTTCGACTATGGTTGCTAGATTTTTGTTTCCTACCATATCATCCAGTCGACATCCTTGGAGAACTTCGTCAGCGTGTTGGTTCTGATTAACCATGACTACCCTTCTTCGTAATTCTTCCCTGGGAATAGCCTATTGAAATCTATGTGGTTCTTCCCTTCAAACTGGTTATTGAATTTCAACTTCGGGTTGTATCACTGGTTGGGCCTGGTCAATGGTTGGTTCTTCCTGAAACACTATGCCTTGATTCTCCCTTGTCCATGCGGGTTGTGGTTATCGATTTGATTCTCTGGGTGTACCAAAAAAATCTGCAAGGCACCCAATTTGCGATGCCATTTGTTAGTTTGCTTGGGCATTCTGCAAATTCGTCTGTGTGGTGCTTGGATTAAGGGGTTAAAGATTGTACTCACTTGCTGGGTGAGTATTCCCATCATTTCGTGGTTGCTATCATCCATCTGTTGCCTTAAGACTGCCTACGTATTTATGGTGATTGGAGGAAATTGGGCCACATATCCTGGCTGCGAATTGTTTCGTACCATATGGTTTACCCCTGAACCTGATCCTTGTAATGGTGAGAAGGCAGATGTTAAAGGACGTGTGTATGTCGGATTGTTATTTTGAAGTCCTGTCATGAATGTAGTTGGCATGCCATATATTGGATCTGATGTTGGGATTGTGAATCTTGGTACATAAGTTCTAGAGACACTGCCTACTAAAGGTCTGGGGGAAACAGGAGGATTTTGGCTAGCCACATACATTACAAAAGGTTCATTTTGTGCGTTTGACAATATGGTTGAAGCACTTGTATTTGGGGGTTTGACTATAGCGTTTGTATTCGAAGGGATAACCGTAGTCCCTTGACTCATGGCTTCGGTTGTATTCGAAGCATTTTTATTCCCTCCTGTGGGGGGAGGAACTTGTTGTGCACTGCTAACGGGTGGGTTAGCCATTCTCCTATTGTTCTGCTTTTTTGTTCTAGGATCTGTGGTATTGGCTATTTTTTCACTTCTTAATTTCATGCAACGAAATAAGTTAGATCAAAACTGAAAACTAGACACAGGGTCCCACCAGGCGTGCCAATTTGTTTACCCTGTTTTTTGGTAAACAACCGTTGATCTTCTAAATCTTTAAAAAAAGATTCAGTCACTTACGAGATTGATCAGATTGATCTCAGGACTATTGTGTTCTAGTTTTTAGGAAAAAAGGTTTTGATGATAACTTCTTTAAGCAAAGATGATTACTTTGATATCAAAATAAAGTGTCCATATAAAAGCAGTGAAATAGAAAAAACTATTCTAGACTGTGAATCGTATAGAATATAAATGACATGAATAAATTTCACTAAATGTAAATAACTTTCGAATGTAAATATGGTGCATCATACGTACATGTCTCACTAACTCATTTCTCTAACACTGGTACTTTGAGTATTTGAGTATATTGTACAAAGATGTGAACACATCGAATCCTAACATCTAAGACTCCTATTTATACTAATTTGACCTTAACAGTCTTTCTATGATATTACGTCACGTTCGACACCTTTTACATGCATACATTCTGGCGCTTCCATGCGTCTTTATGGAGAAACGCATTAGTTTGAAATTTAAACTTCCCGCTCGAAGCTTTTGAATTCAACTATGAATTCAACCAACATGACTGTCGAAGTATTCATATATCTTGAAATATTCCTTTCACTTTAAGTTGCCATTTCGACACGTCGAATCATAAAGTGAGCTTTACAAAATAACCTTATAAGGTCCATTTTCATGTTATTTTTTAAACCATGATCTTCGCACATCAACTTTCATATTTTTATCAAATGTCGAAATCTTCAGCTAACAGGTGGCAGGTGAGCTGGAAAATTTCTTCATCTTCTTTATATGTAGAAAGCATATTTCACATTTGTTCAAAATCTCCTTCACAAAATTTTCTTAACGTTCTCCTTCCCAAAATTTTATATACTTTCTTCATCTTCTTCCCTTTCTCCATGAATACGAAGCATTCATCTTCCCCAACGAACCTCTGTCAATATGAAAGTGTTGGGTCATATGTCTATAATAGCTCGCAGATTGCACCACGTTGTTGTTGCGGAGACAACACTGTTCTTCATAGGGCAACCACTGAGAAGAATTATGGAAATAAATTTTGGGATTGTCACAATTACAAGGTAAGCCCTAGTTTTGGTTTGGGTATGTTAGAAGATCTTAAACAGAGTTTGATCAATTTGTGAAATTTGGAGTGCTCCTTGCAAAGAGGATGTGGCTTCTTCCATTGGTTTCACGAGGAATTGGAAGAAGACATATACCAAGTATTGAGTAATAGATTGGAAAGCATAGCAAGGGATTTAGATGAAACCAATAATCAATATAAAAAATTGAGGGTTAGAAATGAATAATTAAGGGATGTTGTGTTAGAACTTCAAATTCAACTCAATATGATGTTGAAGTGGAAAAAATATTGAAGATTCTGTATTTTGTAGTGTTATGTGTATTTGTCATTAAGTTGTATTAGAAATAGGAGTATGTAATAATTTGTGTGTAATTTTATCAGTTTGGGAAATTTATGTGCAAGCTTATGTGTAATTTTAACACATGTTATCGGTTTAATAAGACTTATTTTGTTTGGCATATCATTAACCAAAGCATATCAGTTTGGCATATCGTTAATTGTAGCAACATAATTCTGGGAACATTTTATTAGTGAATGAATACATCAGATTAGTTAAACTGAAAATACGTAGTTGGCATGTTACATAAGTATGTTCCAAAATACTGACATGTTACATAGACATGTTTCAAAAGGTTGACAGAATGACATGTTCCAAAAGGATGACAGAATGACACGTTACATAGACATGTTCCAAAATACATAAACCCTAAAATTATAACTAGACGGTCCTCTTTGATGTGCTTCTCTTGGTTGGAGTAGATTGCCTGGTGGTAGGACCAGTTACATTCTTGGCTGCTGAGAGTCTTGTTGTTGGTCCTGGGGGTACAAAAGGCCTCATCACACCTTGTTTTTGTAGCTTTCTCCTTTGTGCCTTGCCCTGGTACTGACTTTCCTTGTGAAAATTGAGTTGCATTCTGATCGGGATTATACTTATGTATCCAATGATTCGGACTGCAAGTGCATAGTCTTATCGTGTAGTTTTAAAAGATATCGAACCACAGAGACTGATGAATCGATCTACCGTCTTCTATTGTTACTTTGCAAATCTAAAGCTAATGAATATTTGATTGGGTTGTAGGGAAAACTAAATACTAAATTATCTTGGATTTTTTAATAATCAATGAGCGTAATTACCAGTATGCAATAGTCGAACCTCGGGAACTATCGACCTGTTGGGTGTCTTTATATTTTCAAAACAGCTTTCAGTAAAACTTATTTAGTTTAAAAACCCTCGTCTCACACTGTCGTTTTGATGATCTAGGCTATGCAATTAAGTCCTAACGTACGCTTCCGCCATCCCGCAGGAGTTAAAAACACTTTTTGAAAACTAAATAAAATCTTAATTGACTTTAAAGTGCTTTCGCTGTATTTTAAGCCAATGCCTAATTACTACTGTCCAGTTAAAAGATCTCAAACTTCCGCTTTGTTGACCCTAACCTCTATCTGTTTTTTTACTTTCGTAACAAAACAATTTAATGATTAAAAATAGTAACTTAGGCCAGAAAAGATAGTTTTGTAGTAAAAATAATCCCAACTAAGTTACTCGTTCCCTTGGTTGAGTGGCTTTACATACTGGTATAAGAATTCTAGCCTAACATGGTATCAGACCAAATCACAAAATAATTTAAGAGACAAACGAAAATAAACATAATTATATTGATTAAAAGCAATAAGAATTCGTAAACATAAACCTGGTAATAATTCTGAAGATATAAGCACTCATGCACAAATTGTAGGCTTTGCTTCGATCGGAGAATATATTTAACCGTACAAAGAAAATAATGCTGGAAGGAATATAGAAATAACTGGCAAAGAAAATAATGCTGAAAGGAATATTTTCTAAAAGTAAATATAAAATCTCCAAAGTTTCTTCCCAAAACGAAGAACTCCTTCTATTGTGGTCTAAGGCTCTATTTATAAGTCTTGCGTGATCAGTTGTTCTCGAGAATGTAGGAACAATTTATTTCTTCCTTTGAGAAATAATAGGGCCATTAATTTTTTACGTTCCTTGGTGCTTTGACTGAGTGGAGATAATATAGGTTGTCGCTGGATTGGCTTTGAATGCGTTTCTATCCGTTGTATGCGAAGAAAGTGGGGTAAGTGGCCTTGTGACGTTCGTCACATCCAAGTGACGACAATCACTTGATCATTCTCAATGCGTGACGTTCGACACGTCTCCTTGACGATCGTCAAGGTCTTCTTCAAGATGGTCCACATGCTCATATGCTTAATGGGCTTGATCTCATTTCTTCTCTTTGGCCTTTTTTGCTAGTTTTGCACCTCTTTTTGTTCATTTCTTCCAAAGTATTCAGCTTAATGCATATCTGCAAAAATAGAAAAATACCTGTATAATACCTATAAAATAATTTAATTTAAACTAAAGTATGAGAAATATTTTGTGTATATCAAGCCAGAAATATCACATATTTGTGTGTCATCACATTCAAGTAACCCTATGCAACTGATGCTTATGTTGCTACAACCTGACTTGAAGTGGTTTGAGATGCAAAAAATTTTGTTGTCCCAATCTGACTTGCATTGGTCCAAATGTGACTTGCATTGCCTTTCCTTGTAGTGCCTTGTGTTGCCTTTCTTTTCCTTGCCTTGCCTTGAGTTGCATTGCCTTGTGTTGCATTGCCTTGTGTTGCACTACCTTGAGCTGTGTTGCCTTGCCTTGCATTGCCTTGAGCTGCAGTGGTTTGAGATGCATTAGCTTGCCTTGCATTGCCTTGAGCTGCAGTGGTTTGAGATGCATTGGCTTGACTTGCATTGCGTTGAGCTGCCGTGGTTTGAGATGCATTGCCTTGCCTTGCATTGCCTTGAGCTGCAGTGGTTTGAGATGCATTGGCTTGACTTGCATTGCCTTGAGCTGTAGTGTTTTGAGATGCAGTGCCTTGTGTTGCATTGACTTTGCAAGTTTTCTTGTTATGTCCAGTTTTCTTGCACCTAGAACACTTTACAATAAAACCAGTTCTTCTCAATTTTCTGTCAGTGCCATCAATCTCCCCCTGCTCAGGGTTTCTCATTTTCTTTGGTCTACCAGGCATCTTTCTAAACTTAGGTGGTTACATATCAGGATATGGAGTTTTGGCCCACAGATTGGATCTATTCATAGGATAAAGCACATACCTATATACTGCCTTGTAACTAGATACCCTATAATAATATGGAATGTAATCATCAACTTTAAAATTCATACTCTTCATGGCTATAAAAAGCAACCATCCAATCTATCACATGCCTACATAATTTGAAACTTTCCTTGCATCCTTCATAGCATATGTAAAGCCTTTTAAAAAAGGGTCTCTAATCATCAACACCTTCTAGAGCAGGTTCAACATTTATCTTAACTATTGACCCTGGATTGGTTCTTACCAGTTTATGACAATAGTCATATATCCTAGTGTAATCACCCAAAAAGGAACCATCAACCCTATTCCTTGCAGCCACTCTTGCTCTTATTGCTTTAATCTTGTTTACACCTACATTCCACTTCCTCAATGCATTTTCTTTAATATCCTGGACCTTTAACCTAGGATTGTTTTTCAATGCATTCTGGATCCTCTTGCTCAACCACTTTGTGCTTAACATCCTCACATTATACTCCATGCTACAATTATGATTGTCAATTACTTTTCTTATTTTCCATGTTTCCTCATATAATAACTTGGCAAAATAAACCTCCCACTGACAATCTTCCTTACATCTCACCCTCACCATTTTCTTATCATTTTTTATGATCTTGAGGGCTCTTCCATTTTGAATAGCATACGATGCAACTGCTTCCTTAATGTCATCCTTTGAAGTAAAATACATTCCTAATTCCAATTTGTAATTGACCATATATTTTATCCCTTTAAAAATTGGGTATTTATTCCTTTTAACCCCACTACTATCATAACCACTTTGAAGATCCTCACTGTCATTGTCACTCCCCTTATATTCCTATATAAATTTGATGCACTTTCCTTTTCCTTTTCCTTTTGATATTTCATTACTGTCATACAAAGTTAGGTCTACAATTTCATTTTCATCAATGTCCTCATAACCATCAGATTCATCTTCAAAGGCTACTTCTAGGGCACTATCATACAGGTAACTCTCATCCTCACTGTCATCAGAATTAGATTCTTCGTGCACCTGACCATCATTATTTGGTTCCACTTCAACAGGCTCCACTTCAACATTTGTTTCTTCCATCCCTACATTTGCATCATTCAATCTAGCATTACTTTGTTCCACAACAACACTTGGATCATTCAATCCATCATTAACTTCATCCACACCAACAACAATCTTCTTTAACTTTCCATCAATGTCATCATGCAGCTTGCTAAGTAACTTCTCCATCTCATCTACAATGTTCTCAGGCTCCTCAATAGGACCATCAATATACTCAGGTTGAGATAAAATGTGTTGAATGTAAACATGAACAACATGGTGCACCCTGTATAGGTATTCAATTTCTAGGGCACATTTGTCATCAAGTAGTTCATTCATCCCAAATTGTGGGTCTTTATAATACATTTTCTCTACATTGTCCGTATAACCTAAGTCTTTCAATACACCAACTAACTCAAAGTAACTCCACCTATCAACATCTACTAACAATTCATATAGCAGGTCTCCTTCATAGACACTAAGCTCTGGATCAACGAACTCACCACTATGGTGGATTACGAGTTTCAGAAATTCATCCATTAAACCTAAATCCTAGAAATCCCATAACAAATATTCCGAATCCCATATCAAATATCCAGTTACGAAGACAAAATAAGAATAACATACCTGGAAAGCAATCACCTATGGAGTCACCTTCTCAAGCTTTACAAGCATCTTCGCAAGCCTCTTCGCAAGCCTCTTCCTCTTTGCTTTGTCTTTCGTTTTGGGAAAACAGAACATGCATTTGCTATCTTCAACTTTGGGAGATTTTTTGTCCTTATTCTCTGCCATGTTGCCTCCAACAAGCCACTTCAAGCATGACAACTGCCACCTGGAGTCTGCTTTTTGTATTTCACTAATGTTTCACTAACGGAAGGACTAACGTGGTTGCGTTTTGAAACGTAAGGGACCATTTTGGCACAAAAAAAAGATAAGGGATCAAAGTGAACCATGACCTATATAGTTAAGGGACCAAAATGATTATTTTTCCATTAAATATTAAGTTTATTGCTTTCCAAAATTTAGCACTCATCAAGACTATTATCGAATAATGTAGGTTTCGCCTAACACAAGGTCCATGTCTTATATTAGTAAGGTGCGGCGGGATAAATGTAATATCCAACTGCTAAATTTTCGGGTTTGTATTAACTAAACTAATTATAATAGAATTGTATATGTTTATAAGCAAGAGTTGAGAATAATTCATATGATGGATTAGAATAAAGAGTTATTCACTTAACTGATAAAATTCGATAGTTCTATTAGATATAATTGGAAAGAGTTCCTACCTAAATAGCAGAGTTTTCTGCAATCCGCCTACGCAAAATTAAAACAAAATGAAATATGGATCTCGACCCGCTAGAAAAATATTCAACGGGATTTCCTGAATCAAATGTTGAGGGTCATTTGGTTTGAGTAAAAATAGTGGAAGCATTTTAATAAAAGTCGTTATTAAAATAATTTAATTTGATACAATTCTTTTACAAATTTTGTATTTAGAATTTATTTTGTATTTTATTTATATTTTACTGTGAAATGTCTTTATGAAGGATGTAAGGATCATAAAGGAGTTTCTGAATTGATACATAAATTGAGAATTGTTCTCAAGCACGAGAAAATTGTATTATCAAGAAACCAATTCCTAACAACCAAAACTTGAGGTACTATTACCTCAATTTCACTTAATAAACCTTACCACTAACTCTGGCCCTTCAGTCAGGCACACTTGGTCGATTTCACCCCATGAATGGAGAGACCAATGACACCCTGAGCCATGCGCCCGCCCGCATCAGCAACAACCTCCAGGTCTGCTTGACATGCATAGAGTAGATAACCATGAAACGTCAATAACACATATGCCCGTAATCTCTACATTTCTCATAGCAACGACTAGTTTCGAGCATGACTGCCCTTTTTGACTAAGTCTTGACAATTAAATTTTTGAGGAACCTAATATCTAGGCCCGAAAATAGGAACCAATGGCCAAGCATTGGGGGTATTATAACACCCTCATACTTGTGAGGACCAAGTATGCAATATTCGCTCTAAAAACCCTAATCTCTTTCTTGTATCTCTTTGTATTCTTTCTTACTTGAGCGTAAGAGTGCCTTGTAGGTACACCCCTTTCTCTCCTCAAATTTCTAACCAAGAAGGCATCATCTTCTCGAACCTCATTAGGTTCCGATCAACTGCCAAGATCAGTGGTGTCGTCTGTGGGAAATTGTCTTCCCCGTCTTCCTTTTCCTTAAAATTGAAGATCAAAGCGACTTTCACGACTTCTATCATGGCAGACCATGATGGCAACTACTTTTCTGGAAAGAATGTGCTTTCCCCCATCCACAAGGCAAATGGGAATGAAGAATCTCCTCATCTTGAGGATATCCCCAACATCAAAGATGGCTGAACCAGGTCTCTCGGCCGGTCGATGCTAATCGCAAAGACATAAACTTCTTGGAGAACCAGAGGTCCAAGAAGTCATCCGAAGAGGAATTTCCAGTAATCCTTTAACCCGTTCTGATTCCTCCCAACACCAACCTGGCCATGGAAGCTCTACTAGCTGCTCTCAACCAAACCAATGCTCTAATCCAGTAACAGAGCAACAAGATTAGAGCTTGGGATTAGAAGTGGTCAAAGTCTCCTCCTCGGAGACACCGATATTATCACTCCTGCAGTCCATCACCTCCAAGGTGTGGTCGTCTTCCCGCGTGGGAAATGTAAGAAGTTTATTTCCTCAAGAAATGGGATCGCACATCTCCCCGTAAAGATCGGTGCTCCCCGATCTCCAAAAATATTAAGAACAACCAACAGCTTGATTATGACCGCTCACTACCACCCAAGCCAAAGCAGCAACCAAGAAGCATATATCCCCGTCGGGCCAGCAACCGATGACGATGAAGAAACCACTACTCTCCATCTTCATCTCCTGATCAGAGCGATGATGATGATTCCCGCGATTCTTTGTCTAGGGAAATCATATAGATTCCTCTGTCCGTTGGGTTGGAGAAACCCCCTCGACTAGGAACATACAATGTAACCACTGAACCTGATGAGCATTATGAGAACATCGATGCTCTACTCGATTACAGAGGGGTCCGAGGAGCGACCAAATGTAGAATATTCCCTACAATGCTCCGAAAAGGAGCTATGGCTTGGTACAAAATCCTCCCCGACGAATCAATCACGTCTTTGAAGAACCTGGGGAAACAATTCTCCAGGCACTTCACCGATTCTCACCGCCATCCCATGTTAGAAGTGTCGCTAGAGGCCATCCTCCAGGGGAAGGATGAGTCCATACGAGCATACATTGAAAGATTCCTCAAAGAAGTTGTCCAGGTATCAACAACTAACAGGATGAAGAAGTACCTCCTCGAGCGAGGCTTACGCCCTCGTAGTGACTATGCCAAGGCATTTGGCATATAAACCCTGCAATGCTTTATTCCCTCCTGCTCAAGACACAAACGTACATCCAGTACAAGGAGAAGGAAGTTTCCAATAATGCGCAAGACTCGCGCCATCGTTAGAATGCAAAAGTTTCAAGGAATGACGAGTCATCATCATCCCATCAAGGAGAAGAAAAGAAAAGGGAGGAGAAGTTCCGCAATTCGAGAGACTACAAGGGGCAAGCTGGTCACTTCCATGACTATATCCCATAAACACTTCACGCGAGCATATTTTGACCCACTGCACAAACACAGAGTTCAAATAAGCTGGGGTCCACTTTCCTCCCCAAACATCGTCCAAGCCAGAGATGGACACAAGCAAATAATTTTGGTTCCACAAGAGCCACTGGCACACAACTGAAGATTTCATCCACCTGAAGGATGCCATAGAGTTCCTCATCCAAGATGGGCATCTTAAGCAATATAAAAAGAAGGAGGGTCCCTGCGAGGACACCTAGGGTCTAAGAAAGTCAAGGAAGAGAATCATTTCCCCGAAGAAACCCTCATGCCCATCCCTATGAGTATTACCAGGCCGAAAGATTTCTACATCCCCGACCTGGACGAGATCCCGCTGTACTTCGCAACGCACAGTCCTTGGGAGACTTTCCACCAGTGATGGTTATATCTAGTGGGGGCTTCAATAAGTGTATCGTAGGCTCGATAAAGAGAAGATTCAAGAAACTAATGGACGCTAGATTTCACAAGAACTCCACCCTTGACAAGTTCAGGAAAAGCTCTTCTCCTATCGCATTTTACCGGGAGGGGCTTCCCGAATGAGTTCCCAATTCCAGCATCCTCCTGCTCATACGAGTACGAATGGCCAATTTCGATGTTAGGAGTATTTTGGTTGATCAAGAAAGCTCAATTAATATCATGTACTTCCAGCTATTCACCACCCTACATCTCAACGAGACTCACCTGACTCTGTATATAGGCTCCTACCTCCAGGGATTCAACAGTTATGTCACCAAACCCTGAGGGTATGTCGAGCTAATCATCACATTCGGGAAACAGAAATGACCAGATCGATCAAGATGTAGTTCCTCATGATGGACTACCCATCATTGTATCAATGCATTTTCAAGAGGCCTTCCCTGGCCAAACTTATAGCGGTGTCCTCCACTATGTACCTGAAGATGAAATATTACACCAAGGAGGGACTCATTGCCACCCTTCACGGGGACATACAGACAACAAGAAAATATTTTGAAGCAACTGCCAAGGGTTTAATCTTCATCAACATGAAAACCAGAACAACTAATAGATTTTCTCTGCCCAACAGTTCCGGAGAGCCAAAGTTGTTGGCTCATGTCGACACAATTGACCTCGACAGCTGCTTCAAAAAAGAATATCTCTGAGATCAGAGGAAGAAGGGGAAAGAGGTTATGCTAGTCACAGGAAGCTTGTCCTCATCTGTGAGCACTAAGGAGCCCGTACACCCTGTGGGGCCAATTCCAGACAGGGAGTTTGAAATTGTTTCCCTCGGTAGCGACCCATCCAAAGGGGTCAGAATCAGCGCTGATCTCCCCGACTTGGCGAAGAGGCAATTGAAAATGTGCCTAAAGGAGAATGCAAACTGTTTGCCTTGAGCGCAACAGAGACGCCCAACCTAGATCCAGAAGTAGTTTGTAACCATCTGACAACAGATCCTGCTCTTAAGGCAGTTGCCCAGCGTAAGAGCAAGCAGTCTCAGGAGAAAATGGAGGTTGCCGAGCAAGTTGTAAAAGATCTCCTTAAAGAAAATCTTATTTGTGAAGCCCAGTATATGACCTGGCTCTCCAATGTTGTACTTGTAAAGAAATATAATGGAAAATGGCGCATGTGTGTTGATTATACAGATCTCAATAGGGTATGCCCTAAAGATGCTTATCCTCTGCCCAATATAGATAAATTAGTTGACAATTTTGCAGGTTTAAAACAATTTTCGTTCATGGACACATATTCTGGATACAACCAGATTCCCATGGTAAAAAAGGACAAAAAATATAGGGCCTTCATAACCGAGTCGAGCAATTATTACTACAACATAATACCCTTCGGTTTGAGGAACGCTAGTGCTGCTTACCAACAGATAATGAACAAGGTCTACATGGACGACATGATCATAAAATCCAAAGAGGAAACCAACCATGCGCTTCACCTAAAGAAAGTCTTCGACCGAGCAAGGAAATGCAGAATGCAATTCAACCTAGAAAAATACATCTTCGGTGTACGGGCATGCAAGTTTCTTGGTTTTTACCTAACAAAACTTGGAATGAAGGCCAAACCCGACAAATGTCAGGAACTTTCTGAGTTTCCAACACTGAACTCGAAGAAATCAATCCAAATCCTAAACAGAATGCTCAATTTGTTATCCTGCTTTGTGGAAAAATCTGCCCAGCATACACTCTCCCTTTTCAAACTTCTTAGCAAAGAGGCATCCTTCAAATGGACCTTGGAGTGTGAACATGCCCTCCTCCTCCTCAAACAAGCACTATCATAGCCGCTGGTCCTTTCATGACCAGATAAGGAAGAAACCTTGCATCTCTATCTGGCCGTGGCATCCAAGGCCGTGAGCGCAACCCTCATTTGAGAAACCCCAGAGGGGAAGAAGCCCATTTATTTCACGAGCAAACCTTGCAAGGTCTTGAAGTAAGATACCAGCAGATCGAGAAGGTAGCCCTAACACTCATTGACGCAACAAGGAGGCTAAGGTACTACTTCCTAGCACACACGATCATGGTATGAACAGACCCACCAATAAAGCAATTACTCGGTCGACCTGACATGGGGGGCAGAATGCTCAAATGGTCACTAAAACTTTTTGATTTTGACATCAAATACGAGAGCACGAAATCCCTTAAAGCCCAATATTCGCTGACTTCATAGAAAAAATGACCTTGCCAGCCTCCCCTACGAGTGGAGCACATAAATGTACCATCTTCGTAGACAGGGCTTCCAGCTCAACGGGTAGCGGAGCAGGAATTATATTAGAAAACAAGGCCTTTATAGAAGGGCTACGCCTGGCCGAAGATCTAGGGGCCGAGGAAATAAAAATCTTCATAAATTCCTAGTTCGTCTCCACTCAAGTACGAGGAGAATACCAGGTCAAAAACGACCATCTCTTTGAATACTGGAATTTGGTCCAAGAAAGAATGAAGACATTCGACTTTGTAGATGTACAACACGTTCCCCACGAACATAACACTCGAGCATATGTCCTGTCAAAACTAGAAAGCACAAAGAATAAAGGAGGAAACAAATCAGTGATACATGAAATACTTCCTCTACCAAGCATAAAAAAATCCTCCCGAATCTGGACGTGTACGCCATCAGCGACAATACATGATAGATGACCTTTGTGTACAACTACCTCACAACGGGAACTCCCTTCAGACCAAAAAGAAGAAGGCGTGGTCAGGCGAAAATCCTGCTCATACGTCCTGGTCGAAGACAAATTGTACATGATAGGATTCTCCACTCCCTCCTCAAATGTCTCGAAGAAAGAAGAGTCTCCCACATCCTACACGAAATCCATGAAGGGATCAATGCCCAACACTTGGTTGTAAGATCCCTTGCCAGAAAAGCGTTATGAGCAGGATACTACTGGCTTACCATGAAACACAACACCAAAGAGCACGTAAAGAAGTGTTACAAGTGCCAACGCCACGGGGACATGTTGTGAAGTCAAGCTTCTTCAACATCATGTTTTGATGAAGACAACTACTATGTGCATATATCAAAGGATGAGAAAAAACATCATGAAGCAATATGGCTATGGATCAAGATTGCAACATTATGAAGACTTGCATTGATCTTAATTTAATAATGTATAAGCATGCAATGAATATTGATAAAATAGTGCTCAAAATAATCTCCAAAATTAACTTGCATGCATGGATCATTTGGTTGAAAATATCTCACTATTCCTAGCTTTAAAACAAAGTATTTTTATCATGCATTTGAAAATTTTCCTTTAATGTTTGAACCATGTTAAATGACTTTAAAATATAATCTATTGACTTGGATAAACCAATAGATGTTGCATAAGGTTGGTTCAATATTTTAAATAATTTGTTTCAATTTTTCATTTTTTTTTTAAATTCAGTTTTTGGTAAATTATGGCGTTTTGACCTGCCGTAACAACACAAAAACTGTCACAACTTACAACATTCTGAAAAATTATTTTATATTTTTCAGAAGTTCATTTTCAGGCATAGAAATCGATTCCCTCTTTTGTAGAAATCGATTTCCCTCGCAAAAATTTAAATTTTCCAGACGCAACGTTTCACTTGGAAATCAATTTCCCTCACGAAATTTCAAATTATCCAAACGCAACGTTTCACTTGAAAATTGATTCCCTATATTCCAGAAATCGTTTTATCACTTGACAGTAGCCATTATGAGTATGTTTTTGAATCAATATGTTTTGGAAATATTGGTTCTAAGCCATTGCCTCTTTTTATTGATTCACACTGTTTTGTAGAAGTCTCAATGCATTATAAATACTCTATATTTTCAGTTTCAAATTAACCTCTTCAATAGAAATTTAACATCATTGTTTATCATTCGAATTTCATAACAAGTGTTTGTGCTCTTGAAATTTCACAAAGAATTTTTCTGCATGCATTTCTATATCAGTCCATAAAAATTCACATCATATTTACAAACACTTGAGAACTATATTCTATCTTTATAAGTTGCTTGTTTGGAAGAAAAGATGAATTGTATGGATACATCCCTCAAAGTGATAATTATTCTACACATTTCATTATTCTTAAAAAAAACCTTGTTATATTCATATCTTATTTTCCATGATTATTGGAATTAAGATTACTTGGTTTTGTATTCCTTACTGTCCAGGATTGTTGGAAGAAAGAGGTTGAAAGTGATATGATTGTTTTCTTTTCAACTAGGTTAATCCAAGAGGGTTATTCTTGGTGGTGTTATTGTAAAAGGATTGTAGGAGAAGTCTTGGTATAGGATTTGTACAAAGGTCTAACAATAGTAAAATCTCTTTCGTGTTGAAAGGGGACTAAAGTACTCTCGGACTGTGAGGAGAACCAATATACATCATTGTGTTCTTTACTTTTCTGTATTTACCACTTTCATCACAAATCATAAATCAAAAAAGAAAGAAACAAATTTATAAACTCATGCACTAAACTATAAAAATAAGAACAAGTATTCTAAAACTGGATAAATGTTTAAAGTCCTAATTCACCCCACTCTTAGGCGCACTCCGAAATTAAAATTGATATCAGAGCAGGTTATAGGTAACATGTTCCTACTAGATCCATAATGGTTTTTGCAAATGCAAATCCGGTTTCCAAAGATGGTGGTAGCAACAAGCCTCCATTTTTTTGTGGTGAGTACTTCAATTTTTGGAAAATTTGTATGAAGACTCACTTAGAAGAACAAGGAGAAGAAATATGGGATGCTGTCCAAAATGACCCCTTTGTTCCTAAAAGTGTTGTTAACGGTGTTGGAACAGAAAACCTAAAGGTTCATGAGATGACGATGATAAGAAAAAAGTCCTCTATGGCTAAAAGGTAATCAATATTCTTGAAAGTGCACTTAGTATGGGTGAGTTCTTTCGTATTTTGGCATGCACAATGACAAAGGAAATATGGGATAAATTGGTAGAAACTCATGAAGGAACGACTGAAGTTAATAGATCTAGATTGAATACCTTGAGTCAAGAGTACTAGTTATTCCAAATGCATCCCTAGAATTAACCCTCAACTTGCAGAAAAGATTTGTGGATTTGACAAATCATTTGAAAGGACTTGGTAAGACTTTATATAATGATGAACTTAATCTTAAAGTGCTTAAATCTTTATCCAGTAAATGGAAACCAAAGGTGATGGCAATGTCCAAAAAGAAGAATCTATCTACAATGACTTTCGCCACTTTGTTCGGAAAACTTCAAGAATATGAAACGAAACTTGCAAGACTTGAAAGAAATGAAATCCAAGTAAAAGATTAAAAAGACATTGCTTTAAAGACAAGGATAAAAAATCATGATAGAAATCAAGAGGATGAATCAACTAGTAATGAAGATGATGATCTTATCAAGAGGATTGAAAAGTTTCTAGGAAAAGAAAGAAAAAGGGAATCACCAACAAGGAAGGTTACATGCTTTGAATATGGAGAAAAGGGAAGTGCTAAAAGTGAGTGTCCTACACTTGAAAATAAGAAGAAATATTTAAAGATAAATACATATAAGAAGTCAAAGAAAGCATATATAGAATGAGAAAGTTCATCTTTCGATTCTGAAAGCAATCAAATGTTAATCTTGAATCAATGGCTTCACATCATTCGGATGATGAAATTGATGAGGTTAGTAATGAATTTTATCTTTATGATAATGATGCTCAATGTGAAGTAGATGAACTCTTAAATGAATGCAAAATTATGTACAAAACTATTTCATCTCAAAAGAAACATATTTCATCTTTAGAAGAAAAGTTGAGAAAACGGAAAATGATTTCAAGGATGAAAAACAAAAGATTATTAATGAAAAAAAACATATTTTTGTACGAAATAATTATGATTCACTTTCTTTCCAAATTGTTAATTTAAATAGAGTCCTTGAAAGGTATGAAAAGGGAAAAGTTGAATTGGAAAATATTCTTATCCAACAAAGGTACTTTAATGATAAAAGTGGGATTGGTTACTCAAAATTTTCTAAACCAAGTTCCAACAAAACTATCTATGTTAAATCAAGTGATCAATCCAACAAGGAAAAATAAAAAAAAAGTACAAAAGGTTCATCATCGTCATAAGAAGAGACTTCCTAAAAGGAAATATTATGTTATTAGTTATAAAAGTATATTTGTTCTTACATGTTTTTATTGTGGTATAAGTGACCATACACATAATTCTTGCTATGCTAGAAATATTAGTGTGGCAAGTGGGCATTATGTGTGGGTTAAGAAGGGAACTAACTATGGTGGACCCAAAGCATATTGGATACTAAATCAAACTTAATTTATTTTGTAGGTTTTCTTGATTACTACTTTAAATCTATGTTGTTTTGATAAGTGGTAGCTCTAAGCATTTGATGGGAGACATAAACTAATTTTCAAATCTAGTTCTAATATCCAAGGGTTATTTCACATATGGGGAATACCTTAAAGGAAAAATTCTTGGCATATTCAAAGTTGAAGCACTAACTTTCACATCCATTAAAGATATACTTTATGTTAAAAGAGTAAAGCATAATTTTTTAAGTACGAGACAACTTTGTGACAAAGGCTTCAACATCATGTTCACAAAATATGAATGTTTGATGAAGTCACTCTTGAGGTGACACTCATTGGTATAAATTGTTTTTACTTTCAATAAATTCTTTATGTATTATAAATTTTCCCATCCTTTTTACTAATGACAAAGGTGGAGAAAATATATGTGCGTATATGTATGCTTGTCTCTAATTATTGTAGCCAAAAAGATACAAATTATCTATGATTCAAGGGAGAGCTTTGATCAAGGAGAAGTTATCAAAGATAGGGGGAGCATTCACATATGATATTCTCATTCATTCTACAAGATTCAAGCATCTCAATTTTCAATGGTTGTCATTATAAAAAATGGGGAGATTGTGAAGTCAAGCTTCTTCAACATCATGTTTTGATGAAGACAACTACTATGTGCATTTATAAAAGGATGAGAAAAAGCATCATGAAGCAGTATGGGTATGGATAAAGATTGTAACATTATGACGACTTGTATTGATCTTAATTTATTAAGGTATAAGCATGAAACGTATATTGAAAAAATAGTGCTAAAAATAATATTCAAAATTAACTTGAATGCATGGATCATTTGGTTGAAAATATCTCACTATTTCTAGGTTTAAAACAAAATATTTTTATCATGCATTTGAAAGTTTATTTTTCATGTTTGAACCATATTAAAATAACTTTAAAATATAATCTATTTACTTGGATAAATCAATAGATGTTGCATAAGGTTGATTCATATTTTAGACATTTTTTCAAACAAGTAGTTTTTGGTAAATTAAGGCGTTTTGAACCGCCATAATAGAACAAAAACCGCCACAATCTACAACATTCTGAAACAGTATTTTTTATTTCCAGAAGTTTATTTTCGGGCATAGAAATCGATTCGATCTTTAGGAGAAATCAATTTCCCTCGTGAAATTTCAAAATTTCCAGATCCAACGTTTCGCTTGGAAATTGATTCGCTATATTCTAGAAATCCATTTCTCACTTTATAGTAGCTGTTCTGAGTCTGTTTTTGAATCAATATGTTTTGGAAATATTGTTTCTAAACCATTACCTCTTTTTATTGATTCACACTCTTTTGTAGAAGTGTCAACGCATTATATATATTATATATTTTCATATTCAAATTAACCTCTTCAATAGAAATTTAACATCATTGTTTATCATTCAAATGTCATAATAAGTGTTTGTGTTCTTGAACTTTCACAAAGAATTTTTCTGCATATATTTCCATATCAGTCTAGAAACATTCACATCATATTTAAAAACACTTGAGACTATATTCTATCATTATAAGTTGCTTGTTAGGAAGAGAAGATCAATTATATTGATACACCACTCAATGTGATAATTGTTCTACAAATTTCATTATTCTTAAAAAAACTTGTTATACTCATATCCTATTTTCCAGGATTGTTGGAATTAAGATTACTTGGTTTTGTATTCCTTGTTGTCCAGGATTGTTGGAAGAAAAAGGTTGAAAGTGAGAGTATTATTCTCATTTCAACTAGGTTGATCCAAGAGGATTGTTCTTGCTGGTGTTATTGTTAGAGGATTGTAGGAGAAGTCTTGGTATAGGGCTTGTACAAAGGTATAACAATAGTTAAATCTATTTGGTGTTGAAAGGGGACTGAAGTATTCTCAGATTGTAAGGGGAACCATAATATATCTTTGTGTTCTTTACTTTTCTGCAATTTCCGCTTCCATCACAAATCATAAACCAGAAAAGAAAGAAACACATTTATAAACTCGTGCATCAAACCAGAAAAATAAGAATAATTATTCTAAAAACAGATAAATTTTAAAGTCCTAATTCACCCCCCTCTCTTAGGTGCACTCCGAACTTACACATGCACTTGGCACCTCTAAGCAATCTCAAGTCTCTATCGTCCCCCTGGCTGTTAAATAGAAATTATAAGAGTATAACTATTGAAAGTTACTAGTCCCACATTGGGATTCATGGAGAACTGTTATAAACTGATTTGGAACATCCCCACATTCTTACTGGCTTGTGAGTTGATAACTACTCTTGCTGCCACTTATCATTGCATGCCGACATTTATATCTGTCGAGTCTGCCTTCATCGACCAACCTTCCTGGTTGATACTTCTTTGACTTGGTCGATGCATCCCATTGGTCTTTATGGAATCATGCCTTTCTAACAAAAGATTCCTTGCAGCTTGAGGGCTCATTTTCCTAGTCGAAAATTGCTTGTCAACAAATTTCCCTCTAAAATGCCACATTTGATGGAGCCTCCGTCGACGAGGAACTTTGGTGTTTTCTCTTCCAAGTTTTTGACTGCATGTATCCTCAAAATGGCGTCATGCGTAATCATGACTACTTTCTGCGCAACAGTTTCCCATATCAATCAATCACTTTCCATGATTATTCCTAGGTTTTAGGGCTTGGTTTCCCAAACAGACCCCACTAACTTTTCCACTTCTTTAGTTTGTCATCATTGGATCAACGCAACTTGCCGATGATCAATGGGTCTAATTCCCTTTAAATAGCCTGTTTAGACCAACATTACTTCTTTTCTTCTTCCGTTTGCACCTTTGTTTCTTGCTCATAGACCCTTTGTTTCCCATAACTTTTCTAACACTAAAAACATAGTCATACTAATAGGCATATTCTTACCCCTTTGATTACAATGGCAACTTCTGGTTCTGCTCCTGTTGCTGCCGATAAGAACCATATGGCCTTCTCCCTCGCAAACAATGCCAATCTTCTAATCATCTAGCAACCAATGTCTACTAATGCAAGTACCATTGAAACCTAGAAGACTCAAATGCTTATTCCATTTTTTGTCTCTGGGGAACTCTATGCCTTTCAAGGGCCTTATCTAACCCAAAAAATCAATCCAAAAAAAGTTCAGGAATTCTTTCTCTGTTATACTTCTGCAAAACCCCTTGTGTTGAACCAAGATTTTATGCTCGACGTGAAGTTCGTGGACCCTGCCACCAGGGCCTTTCATTCTATGCCTACTCCTAGAAAATCAGCCTATTAGACTTGTCTTGACAGGGTCCAAAATAAGAAAAGATCCTTCTGGGAAGCATCTAGAATTTTCAACGTGATTCAACTGTCGATAAATGCTCACAAGATTAAACCATGCATGATCACATCGTCGATCTTCTTCTAGGAAGGCTCGAACAACACATTTCATTTCCCTTGTGGAATGTTAAAGCCTACCCTCTTCGACGTAGCAGCCATTACCGTCTTGTCTCCCATGGGCGAAGTTTTCGATCCCACTTCGTTGATGGAGCTCAAATATCACTTCGACAGACCCAGGCTCTCACACTATATTGAAGACCACCATGATAATGAAAGCCTAGATGTTTATGAGGAAGAACACATTCCTTTCCTCACTCTTTGGCTTTCTTATTACTTATTCTGCTCCAGGTCTTTGCAGGTAGCCAAAGGGTTTATCCCTTTGGCCATTCAGCTCCACGAGGGTTGACAGATTTCTTTGGGAAAACTATTGCTGGCATACCTTTATCTCACCCTAGGTGATGCCTCATCTTGGCTAAAAAATATTTTTAAAAGTCCCAAGGGACCAACGCTCTTAGGCCCATTTTGGTTTTAACAACACTGGTTGAATGCTACCTTCGAGCATTGGCTGACCTCCCCTTTGTCAGAAGCAACTGATCACTTTGTGACCGACATATCTGTTGAGGTATTAAGGATGTTGCTTCTTACTCCTCGGGAAACTTTGACTAGGTATGTTTTTATGAAGTATGTTAATCTATTCATAGAAACCTCTTCTTTCTTCGAGGCTATGGCTCCATTTTTGAGATTAAATGTTAGCCTTACCTGGTTTAAGGATCCCTTCCCTGGGGTTAACCCTAAAGCAGCTCCAAAATCAAATACTCTTTGGAGAGCATTTTTGACTCCTACATTCTTGTCTTCTTGAATTGATCTTGGGTCCAAAGGTTATGGCTTTGTGACATATCAGCCTAATATGATCGCTCAAAAATTTGGCCTTAGCCAAATGATGCCAAAATCTTTGATTTCTCATTATTATGATGTCCTCTAGTTTGGACGACATTTGAGTGCTAAATAATATATGGAATGTCTCTATTATGTTAGAAACACTACCCTCCTTGAGCTAAATGTGTTCAAGTTTAAATCTACCTTTTTCCACACCAAAGGGTTTAGCCATTGGTGGTCCAAGTATCAAACACAATATTTTTATGCTTGTACCTTCTTGAAAAGGTTAATGGATGCTTTCAACGTTTGGGAGGCTAGCCGACCTCCTGTCGACCCTGTTCAAGAGGTTCTAACTGCTGACCAACAAGAAAACCCTGAGGTCATCGTCAAAGAGGCTTAAACTACTAAGGTATCCCTGTTTTCTTTCGATTTTCTAATCATTTCAATAAGCTCTTTTTTGAACTTATTCTATTGCTGTTTAGGGTGAAAACATTCTTCTAATGCAAAAAGTGTTTCCACCAAACCCTCAAAGAAAGATAAGGTTTCCACAACTCAGGTACATATATACATTCTTCTTTCATGTTTTTCTATATTGTCGTAGATTAGCATCTGAGTCCTCACATGTTCTTCTATACTTCTGAAAAGAGGCCACAACCTTCCATCGATCCAAACGGCTTTGACAAAAGTGACGGTTCCCATATTTTTCTTTGTTTAAAGCTCTGACTCATGCCAGGCCCAAAGGATCTCAAAAACCTAATAAAATCATTATCAAAACCAACACTTCGAAACCTAAAACTGATGGCACTGATTCTTCACTTCCTCCCAATCATGACCAAGAGGAAACTTCACTACCTCGACAACCAACTCCACCAATTCCATCTCCAAAAAAGCAAGATGTTCATCCGACTGAAGAGGTATTCATTTCTTTCACCACTCCCATTTGCAAAATAAAATCTTCTTTGACCCTTGCACTGTTTTCAAGCACAAGTTCATAAGGAAGTGGTCGAAACTACTTCATTCGTTAAAACGACTTCGGCTAGAGACACATTTGCCTTGGAAATCGGAAAAGATAGCTTGATCGACATCACTTCCCACTCAACACCACTGCACAATTGGACTTCTCTTACAAGAGAGAATAATACTAAATCAATCGAGAGCCTGCTACTGATAATTATCCTCTTCAGGAAAACCTTGCCAGCAAGCTCCTAATGGCGATGACTTGGTACACTCTGCCTTCGTTAATCCCTAATCTCAGATCCTACAAGACACCAGCTCCAACAATTCTCTGAGCCAAGAAGAAATTATGGCGATGAAACAAAAGCATCAGCTTGAGAATTTGCAAAGACTTCAAAAGCTCTGACCAGAATTAGCCGACTCTTATTTACGTGGTTTGAAAAATTCCCCTGTTATTATTGTTGGTGTTGATGTGACTCTCAAATTGCAGCAATTAAAAGCGTACTTGCTCAACATTGATTTCCTCTCTATCACTGCTGACGAGAATGATCTCTCAGCATACCATCCCTAAGGCTTGGATTCAATAATTTATTGACCTCAAGGTGTTCTTTCGCCAGACTATCAATGATCTTTCTCTGAGCAAACACATTGATGATCAGCTTAGAGGTAGCACTGCCGAGATGGAAGTTGAATGGGATCTCAGTAAAGCTTGTGAAGAGAGACTAAACAACTTCGAGTCAAAGAACCAGACACGTTCCTACAAGCGTCTCACGTTTTATCAACAAACTTCTTCTTACAAAACTTAAATAACTGAGCTCTAGAAGAAAATAGTTGATGTCGGACGCCAAAAGGCCCTGTTGGATTCAATTGAAAGACTCCCAAGCCTAAGAGAGATTGATGAAGAGATCCAAAAAGGCATTTCTCATGGTGAAAAGGCTTTAAACATCAAAGTCAGGATTAACGAGCTGATGACGAAGAAAGCACGTCTCGACAATAAGAATGTTTTCGAGAAAGTCCACTTTGAAGATTTCATGTCTTGATTTCCCGCTTAAATTTTTATTATTATTGCACTATGTGTTTTTTTAGATTAAATCTCCATTTTGGACACGTAACCCTTTCGGGAAACTTATGGTTACCATCTTGGTATTTTCCATTTTGGTTACCACTATCTTAACATGCTTTGTTATTATTCTCTGTCAGTGTAATCAACTAGATTTTTCTAAGCTTCTTACAATTAGCTTTCTCCAATCTGTGTCTGACAATTAGTCAATTGCCAAAACTTTCAAGTATTCTAAAAAAAATTTAAAATTTTGCAAAAACTCAAAATTTCTTCCAATTTATGCTCCCCCCCCCCCCCCCATTTTTGGGATTGACAATTTTGATTATCTATTTCGTCAAAACCACAACCTAGCCTTCCAACGCCTATAAAGGCATATAAATAATAAAAAATCAGTTAATGCTGCTAGTGCCCATTCCCTCAATTCTCCTATGCAAAATTGGCCTGGATAACATATGTTTCATAACATCACATTGAGACAAAACATAAACATCAACTGGTTTAATATATTTCTTAAGTTTAATACATAAGAAGTATAAATTCAGGCATAATTTATGTATCATGTTATTCCTAGTTTCTACATATATTAGCCAATAGCTTTTAAACCCCAAAGGATCATATCTAACCTCTCGATTTCTAAAGCTATTGTTTGGCCTTATTGGCCTTTTTCTTGATCTGCCGGTTTGGCTTCGACGACTATACTCTACAGTCTTTCAGCTTCCAAAGCCGATTTCATTTGGTTTTCAGCCACATAAGTCGAAATTCGAGCTAGACTTTTTAACTCACTGGTCATCATTGTTGACTATAGGCCACCTCATAGGTGGAATTGACTCCATAGGCATTATTTCCTCTTTAGAATCCCACATAAAACCACGATCATGATCCAAGCTTAGAAAACTATTTGATTTTTCATTAGGAGTGTAATTGTCATCATCACAAGGAACCACATTCGGCAAGTGTTGGTCGAAATATTTCTTTCCACCTTTAACCTCATCGACCTTATAATAGCTCTGATAATCCTCTATATTTTCCACCATGCCATCTTTCCTCCAAATGGAAATCCTCTAGTGCAAAGTCGAGGAAACTGCACCTATTCCATGAATCCATTCACGTCTGAGTAATAAATTGAAGTTTTCTTCAAAATTGAATACCATGAACAAATTTTACATGGTGGTTGTTCCAATAGCCAATTTGACTCGGATGACCCCAAGTATACTACTGGTTTTCCCTTCATAAATGAAAAAACCATGTTATGAGGTCAAAGATCTGACCCACGCTTCCCCATTTTTTTGAACAGAGCATGTGGCATTAAGTTCACATCTGCCCCACCATCGACAAAACACTTTGTCCACTACCATACCATCTACCTTTTCCATTATAAATAAAGGCTTAAGATTATACAACCTCCCTAGGCTTGGTTTCTCAAACACAACCTCTTGTTCTTTGATAACACCAATATTCATAACATAGTAGCACATAAGCTTTTCATCGGCCTTCTCGTCTAAGGTGAAGTCTTCTTTGTTTTTTGATACCTATGATACTCTGTCATATTCTGTAGGCATAATCAACATAATTCCACAACTAATGATTAGGTATTCACCATAATCATCACCCACCACATCATCTTCTGAAGAAGGTTAATAATTAGGCTCTTTCTCTTCTTCACCCTCAGATGCAAGAGTATACTTAGGTGTAGGAGTATATCCAACAGTTTGCATTGCCACCATCTCTTTGTTACCTAAAGGAGCTACCTTCATAGCCAACCTTTGGTTGGATGTGATATTTTCTTTTTCATTCAATCTTGACCTTGGATAGAATCCTTTTTGAACTGGAGCTTCACCAAGTTTTGCAACCTCTGTTTCATGCTTTCGACACGCCTAGCCGCTTCGACCGGTTTTGACTGGGAAGTCGAGGCCTCATTTGCAGCTTTTTATTCCCTTGGTAACACCTCCACTACATCCTTGTCATTGGATTTTCCCCCTTATAATTAGGAGACACTTTAAACCCTTCGAATGAACCTTCTTTTCTTGGGCCTCAGCGTCATGCGAAATCACCTTCTATTTCGGCCTTTTGCCCCCCTTTTGGCTTACCGATTCCACCCATTTTTCTTGTGGGGTATCCGATGAAGGGCGAATGGTTTTCAAACGAGGTTGCTGAAAAAATATTTTGTACTCTTCATTGTGTCGAGGAATTCCTTCTTGGTTGAAAACAAACCTTGGATCTGGAGGCTTCTCTTGCATGAGAGCCTCTTTTTTGACAGCTTCATATTTCTCAACTACTTCTTCATCATACACAGTGTTTCATATTGGGCCTAATTTGGCCTTCGATTCTGTCACTCTACATTTTTCCTAAAAGTCAGCCAAGCTTTCTTCAAGTTGAGGGTACACTTCCTCCCTCTTCCATTTTTATGTAGAAATTTTCATTAGTTCCAACCATCATAACTTCTATGTCACCAATCATTATGACTTCTCTGTCGAGGCCCTCAGTAGCTTCGACCATCATACAATCCTGAGGCTCTCAATATAAAAGCCTTATCCACCTTCAAGAGATCAGTGTCGACCTGCATCTTTGGCTTTTCGCCAAATTAAACCATGCCTTCTTTCAAAGCTTTATGCACCAAATCCCTGAAAAGAATACATTGAGAAGTTTTATGACCAAGAAAATAATGAAATTTGCATAATCCCCTTTTCTTCTTTTGTTCAAGTAAAGGATTCTTCAGGCCCTGGGGGATCATAATTTGGCCATCAGCCACTAACAAATCAAATATTTCATCATATTTAGTTATGTCAAAAGTGTAAGTTTTGGTGATGGCTTTGCCATTCTTTTTAGTTTTGACTGGGTTTTTCCCGTTTGAAGGTTTCAATAGCTTACACACATAAGGAGGTCCAGGCTGGAGTTCAGCCATATTAACATTTGTTTCTTCCCCTGACTCTTCTTTGTCAGAACAATAGTCGTCAGTTTCTACGTAAGCAACCTTCCCTTTTTTGTGGTACTTATTCGGTTTGGTGTTCTCAACTTTCAAACATTCGATCAGTTAAACTTTGATAGGCAACTGATCCATATCCTTCAAAGACTTAGTATCTAACAACATCTTCTAATAAAATACTCCAATCCATTTGCAACCATTTCAACAAACTCGTGTTCAGAGACTTATGTGAAGCATCACGCTTTCAGAAGTATAAACCTGTTAAGGTGTTGTTCTATCGACTCAGTGATATTTCGTTTAACACTGGACAATTCTGTTAGGCTTATTTTGGATTTCCCCATGTAAAATTGTTCATGGAACAATTTCTCCAACTGAATCCATGTTTGGACCGACTGTGGGGGAAGCATTGTAAACGAAGTAAATGCATTCTTTGTAAGGGAATTGGGAAAATACTTCACCCTCAAATCCTCATTGACAACATTCTAGTTTCGATCCACTAATACTAATGGGGTTTGTTGGAACATCCTATGTACCAAATCGACATGTTGGGGAATCAGTGGTTCTCGTCTGACTGTTTCATCGACCACCTCTTCATACTACACCGACTCCTCATGTGGGGTCGGTGTAGCTTGTCGAACTAGTGCTCTTGTGGTGCCGAGGAAATCATTGATGTGAGTCATTTGCGTTGCTAAAGTCTAATAACTTTGCACCAAATTCTCGATCAATGGTCTTAATATGGAACTCATCTGTTGAGTAAGCATATTGACCATCTCATGATTACTTTTATCCATCCACTGCCTCATGATAACAATGGTACTTGGGGTGATAGTAGGCATGAATTGGTGGGAAAATCATAATCCAGTAGAACAACCAAATTTATTTTCCAACGGCCCTAAGGCATGATACAGGGGAAACACCGACGTAGAGTTTTCACCATATGTTGAACTACTATTGTGTAGGTCTTCCAAATCGTCATTGGAATTCCGTGTTTGTGTCAACATTATGCGTATCTCTTGCTAAACTAGGAACATACTGGTCAGAGGTTGGGACCACACCAATGTGTGTCTCTCTTGTGAAACTAGGCACATATTGCCAAAAAGTTGTGACCATTGTTGGTCTTGTAGTTAGGGTTATGGTAGCTTTTATTAATATAGAAGCTTTTTCCCTTCCAATCCTAGTTTTGGTTTTTGTCATTCTCACAAAACGGCTAGCACCACCTTCTACTTTGTACTCGCGTAGACTTCGTAGAGACGATGGTATTTCCACCTTGGTGATCAAAGTTAAAGCACGATAGGTAATTCAAAATTCTTATTTTGTGTTTGATTTGTGATTAATGGTTTACTCACGATCCATTCATCAGGATTATTCCTTTAAAAGGATCACTTTTTTTTAAAACTCATTTTAAATTCCTTCAGCAGATAGTCGTTGGATAGATCCTAGATTCGAATCACCTGGAGTCTAATCCATGATATTCGGACTCTGCAAGTGACTTGGTGGATTGTTGCATTCTTTGGGTCACGATTGTTGGGCCTTCTGGCAGACCCATAACAATATTCTTATTTACTTCTTGAGATTAACATGTTAAAATCTTAGTTTGATTCTTGATCTTAAATAGTTAAAATCTCTCTTTGGTTTTCAAGCTTAGCCTGCCAAAAGCTTAATTTAATTTGAGGAGCATCTTGTGTAAAATATCTCATTATTTTAAAAGGTTTGCGGGCATATCTTTAAAAGGTCAATATTTATTATTAGTGGAACTCTCAAGAAGAAACTATCGAGGATAAGAGTATGTCAAGGGATAGATCAAACATGTATAAATTTTTGATGCATTCTATCTAACTCTATCTCTTTAATTTATGTTATTTACTTTTTATTTTCTTCTCCATCTCTATTGTCGTATCTTTGTTGAACTATTGCATGATAGAGTACATCAACCATTTCTAAATCCGTGTATGACTTATCCTCATTATTCTCTACTATTGCAAATGAGCTGATTTAGGCAACATTACAACTATGGCTAAATGCTTTTTCGCTGCTGCCTATAAGGTGTTTGATAAAATTCCTCAACCACAATTATTTGTATTGAGTAAGGGATAAGCATAATGTTGCATTGTCCTATGGTTTATATTTGGATAGAAGGTTTGCATTATCCATTCCAGAAGCTCCATTTTTTCCAAGATTGAAAGGATGGGAGAAAGGGTATTTCTCGTATGGTGTTTGATCCACCATGTAGTGACGAAAGCAAAGAACCAATTCGAGAAGCTATTGATAATGATCTAAATGTGCTTACGAAATTTGAGGAGACTTTAAGTGGAGTTGGGCAATGTATATGTGGAATGTGTATGGGCATTCATGCTATGAGTATGGAAGAGGAGATTAATAATCACATTGTAGGTATTGTAAAACCATCTACAATAGACTTTGATAACCTTGATGCAAATGAGGTGTTTTTTGGGAGCAAGGTTGTTAGAGTGAGTCTTCATAATACATATCTTCACTGTTAAGAGCCCACCTCATAAATGTTGTCTTGCTTTCTCTCAGGCATTGGAAGAGGCACTCCTCAAGGTGGTTGTTAAGATAGAATCTATAGGTGCATGGATTTAATTGTACTTCTTCCTCGTTGCATTTTACAGGTGGTCAAGCCTCAAAATAGGTAAGATCATAGATCTGGGAATCAGAAATCCTTGCAAAAACATCACATTTTGGAGTGCCTAACTACTTAGAGTGGTGTAGATGGTCTTGTCAATTCAGTTGATAGTGTGTTGGGTATCTTTGAGCAAGAGAAGTTGGGCCATGATAGAGTTCATATTAACGAGGGAGATGCAAACGTGAGCTCTAACATCAAGCAATGTCTTCGTAAGGTTGCAGATGGTAATTTCACAACATATGTGAAAGTGTTGGGCTCATCTAGTGTACCCTCCTATAATGAACATACTAAGAAGGTTTTGGAGGCTAAACATCCATACAAGCCATCTCCCTCCATTCCAACCACATTGTTCTCTGAAGTTTCTCTAGTGGCTGAAGTTGATACAATTTTCAGGTTCATTAAGTTATTCCCTAAAGGGACCTCATGCAGTAGATATGGTTTACGTGTGTCATACCAAAAATTTGTCCTACCATTTTACTTTTAATTGGCTTAGGCTTTGCATTCATATCACTAATCAGTAAAGTTTGCATGGGATCAAAGACTTTGAGGTTTAGGGTTTCACTATTACTCTGAGGCTCTCATCTTCATTTGAGATTGATTTGATTGGTTTCATCAACAATCATGGTTTGAAGCTAGGGCTTTGTTTCAACAGGTGCTCTTATGAATCATGGATAAAGATTCAGTTGTTAGTTCCATGGTTTTATGATTGTCTAAATTTTGGTAAAACATGGTTCTATATTGATGTTGAGCAAGATGTTGTAACATCTTCATCAACTGTCATGACAGTTCAACTGTTATGTGTTTCAGCAAGATATCGAAGATAAATGTCGTGACGTCCTAGACTTTGTATAACATGAACTTCTGTTGTTTATCTGTTTATATATTTATTTTGATTTGATGACATCCTTTTGAATATACCTCATCGTTATGCGCATGTCAATGAGATTATTAAGGAACAAAGTGCAAATTTAATTGGATTTCTTAAAAAGAATCTTGGAAACTTTTTAGGAAGATTTAAAAAGATATGTTCCTATTTTTATGAGAAGATATTGTAGTTGTTTTGAACATGAAGATTGTATCTTTTGAGAGTCCAAGCCAGTAAGGCAAGACTCTATAAATAAGGACTTGCTAGACCTAAAATGGCAAGCATTCACAACAACTAATTGTGGGTGCAACATAAGGGTTTAGGTTTTTGGGAGTCTTTCAAGTCCTTAGTGTTTATGTTATTTGTATGTCATTCATGTATCTTTTGATGCATTGAGTTGACTGATTATTGCTTGTTTATCAAGCTATTATTCTCACCCATTTGTTTTTAAGCAAAGGGTTGAATATTGTGTTAGAACATAGTTTGATTCTTCAACCCTTAGTTAGAGTTTTGATGATAACAAATACAAAGAACAAATATGCACCTAAAAATATTATGTTATTTTGTATACAGAAGTTCTGACCAAAGCAGCATCAGAAGATAAGCTATAGAAGCTACACGCTGAAGCAATTAGAATTTGCACTGAAGATTGATGACCAGAACCTGCGCCTAAGTGAAGTAAACTCTGATTCTGAACAAGAGCATAATAATCCAAGTCATCAATGTGCTGAAGTATCAGCAGCAAGCAAGGATGAAAGACTCTGAAGTGTTACTAATCATTCAATACAACATCAATTATAACGACTTCATTCAAGACAGGATCTTCTCCAAATGGAAACTGTGTTAATAACATTTAACACGCTTGATGATCAACGTAAATCCATTGCCTATATAAACAAGCTCAGTGTTCAAATTAAAAATGATTTTGCTAATACTACTGACGTGAACTAAAAAAGCTGCAAGCAATATTCATCATCTTTCAAGCTATAATTTTGTGTAAATTATCACAGTTGTGATAACAGTTTTTGTAACGAAAAACAACAACACACATTCTTGTATAATTATTTTGAAACAGTGTTCCTTGAGATTAACTGGATTATGGTTGTACTCAAGAAGACTTTAACAGTTGTTAAAGTAGTGATTGTAATCCTTTTGTGATTAGTGAATTAAGACCTCGTTGGAGAGAGGCGAAATCACCTTGACGGGTGGACTGGAGTAGTTTGAGATCAAATGAACCAGGATAAAAATTGAAATTCTGGCAACAGATACTTAATGTCACAGTGAATGTTATGACACCATATCTGACAAATTGTACACAAACCAAACAGTAATTTAAAAGACAGTAAAGAACACAATCAATTGTTAACCCAGTTCGGTGTATAACGACACCTACATCTGGGGGCTACCAAGCCCGGGAGGAAATTCACTATAAGAGGTATTAATTTAGGAATAAACCAACCAGTTTATCTCCTTCACTTAAGACCTACCCAATACAACTTCAATCTAAGTCCTACTTAAACCTGAGTTCCTACTCACTCCCCCTCAATCACAGCAGTGATACTAATCTACGGATTAATAAGATTATGAAGACATTCTTCAATACACACGCTTGATTTTGCTTCAAAGCTTTAATCAAGAGACACAACACTCGTGCTTCAAAGCTTTGAGTGATAAACAACCCTTACAACCAAAACCTACTCCAAGTCACTTATCAAGTGATAATTGCTTGGCTCACAGTAATTACTAAAACTAGTACTACTACAAAAATGCCTTATTGATCTTCTATATAAGCGCTGCACACCATTAGAATTCGTGAGAAATATATATGCAGACTATTCTTCATTTTCGGGCTTCCATAAAAATAGCTAGGGTTAACCAAAGTTAACCTAAAGACTTGGTCTTGGGCTTTCATCATAACATATTAGGGTTAATCAAGGTTAACCTAATATCCACGTAAGCATCTTATCTAGTCAACACACTTCAACTCAGAATAGCACACCAGATTCCTGAAAATTCTCAGCAACAATAAATCTGCACAACAGCTTGATCAGTACAGGATGTCTTAACATTGGTTATGATATTGGTTATGACATCATGTATCCTGCTCACTGATTTTGGTAGAATTCAGTACATATGATCATAGCATAATCATGATATTCACTCATATTGAGTTGTTCCTGTAGAACACTCCTTCTGCAGAATTTGTCTTTATCTCAGAATGTTATGACATCAATCATGACATTCGCAAATCTGGTTTTACCAAAAATTAGTGCCAACAAGCAAACACTTACAAAAATACTGTGTCATTGTGCTTTTGATTTCAAGTTTTCAATTCACCCCCCCCCCCCTTCTTGTGTTTTTCACATCTTCAATTGGAATCAGAGCGCGTGGTTCTGAGCTTAAACACTTAACCGTGTCAGTACAAGATCCAAGCTGCAAAAAAACACTATGGTGGTACCAAGCCAAAACATCAGCAATGACTACCATGAAGACAAGGACAGATTCAATGGAAAACCTCCAGTCTTTGATGGAGAAAACTTTGACTACTAGAAAGATAGAATTGAGAGTTTCTTTATGGCCCATGATGCTGATCTGTGGGACATGGTAACTGATGGATACACACATCCTGTGGATGGAAGAGGTCAGGAGATAGACAGAAAAATGATGTCTGACCAGCAGAAACGTGACTTCAGAAATCACCATAAGGACAGAACAATACTACTCAGCGCTATCTCATACTCAAAATATGAGAAAATCTCAAATAGAGAGACTGACAAGAACATGTTTGACTCTCTGAGAATGACGCATGAAGGCAAAATTCAAGTCAAAGAAACCAAGGCCCTTGCGCTCATTCAGAAGTATGAGGCATTCAAGATGGAAGATAGTGAATCCATAGAAGCTATGTTTTCAAGATTCCAAATCCTTGTTGCTGGACTGAAGGTTCTTGACAAAGGGTATTCTATTGCTGGTCACGTTAAGAAGATCATCAAAAGCTTACCCAAGCAATGGAGGCCAATGGTCACATCCTTAAGCTAGCCAAAAATATCAACAAAATATCTCTGGAGGAACTTGTCAGCTCGCTCAGAAGTCACGAGATAGAGCTAGAAGAAGATGAGCCTCAAAAGCAAGGTAAGCCACTAGCTTTAAAATCCAACATAAAATATGACTCTAAGGTTTTGCAGGCTGTGGAAGAAACTTTTGATGGATCCTCATCAGAAGAAGATGAACTGTCTCTCCTCTCCAGAAGGGTGAACCAACTGTGAAAGCAGAGACAAAGGAAATTCAGGAATCCTAGAACATCATAGAATCAGAATGAATCCTCCTCCAGATATAGAAAGTCTGAGTCTTCCTCTGGACACAGAAGATTTGAAGGTTCTTCAGGATACAGAAAGCCAAATAACAAGGACATCATCTGCTATGAGTGTAACGAGCAAGGGAACTACAAAAGTGACTGCCCAAGGCTTCAGAAGGAGAAGCCCAAAAATAAGTCTTTCAAGGAAAAGAAGAAAAGCCTCATAGAAACATAGGATGATTCAGACTCCTCTAAAGCTGACTCAGAGTCAGATGATGAAAGAGAAAACATAGCTCTCATGGAAAACGTGTCAGAAGAAAGTGAAGCTTCTGGTTCAGACTCAGAATCAGACACTGAAGAGGTATTTCCTGACTTTACCATTAATTTTAGTAAGGCTGAACTTGCAGAAAGTCTAAATGAAATTCTGGAAAGGTATCAACATATCAGAGTCAAATTCAAGAACCTGAAAAGGGATCTTACCTCTGACTCTAAAAAGTCTGAGAGTCTCAGATTAGAGAATTCTGAGTTAAAAGAAAAAATTTCAAAATTAGAAAATGATTTGCAAAATTCTCAGAAGGAAACAATCTTAGAGACTCCCAGCAATGCTGATGAGATCATCAAAGAGTATGATCACAGCTTTCAGAAGTTTCTAGCTAAAAACATAGATAGAAGCAAGATGGCTTCAATGATCTATGGAGTTAGCAGAAATGGCAGAAAAGGGATAGGATATTAAGGTAAGGTATCCACACCTAAATAGGCCATGGACTTATTCATAAAACGCACACCACTTAATTCACATTTTATATACGAGCACACACATGACATAAAATACACAAGTAGTGATTATTCTGTCAAACCAAAATTCAATCAGAATTTTGGTAAAACTAAAAAACCAGGAACCAAGAAGATATGGGTACCTAAGGATAAAATTATATATGTAGCAGATATCTTTAGCAGCAAGGCTAAAACACCAGTCATGGTACCTGGACTCTGGCTGCTCTCGACACATGACGGGAGGAAGGCATATGTTCCAAAGCCTGGAACTTAAGTCTGGAGGCTACGTGGGCTTTGGAGGCAATCAGAGAGGAAAGATCATTGGCTCTAGAACAGTAGGTAATGGAAATCTTCCCTCTATAAATAATGTATTATTAGTTGATGGATTAATGCATAACTTGTTATCCATAAGTCAATTAAGTGATAACGGTTATGATATAATATTTAATCAAAATTCATGCAAAGCTGTTAGTCAGAAATATGGGACTATCTGTTGTACCCCAAAATTTTCTCTCTCATTTATCAAGATTTTTCTCACAAGACTTCTTGGACTCAAGACAAGATTAGAGTTTGGTCAGCTCAAGACATCTCATCTTGCATTGATAACCCAAAATTAGGGTTTGAGTTTGCACAAGGATTTTTGGACCACCAATGCTTCATGTGACTTTCATACATCATCTTGGACCCCTAAGATTGATCATGTTAAGTTTCAAGCCTTGAACCATATTTTTGATCAGTCAATTGGTTAGTTAACCTAGAAATCTGTTGTATTGGGGAAAAAGTCAACCATGGCCAATTTACAGTCAAACTTCATAATTTTTTATCCAAATCAACATTCTAGACTCCTATGTACCATTTGATCAAGTTTGGATCACAACTCCTCAAGAAATTTGATCAAATCATCAAAAGGGCAAAATGGTCAAAATTAGGGTTTTGACTGAGAAAGAGCAATTTCTGATTTTTAACCTAGCCAATGGCCAATTGAGTTCAAACATGATTTCAAGGTTTCAATGGCATCATATTGACCTAATTACATGGTTCAAAAGATCTCAAGTTCATTGGATTGATAGATGAATCTTGCAGTCAACTAATCAAAAGTCAACTATACACTGAAAAGTCAAACTTTGACTTTTTGGTCAAAATCAAGTGCCAAGGGTCATAATTCATCAAGATATGTCAAAATATGAGACTTGTTCACCAAGAAAACCAATTTTGAAAATTAGGGTTTTGAATTTGAAAATTTTCATAACTTAGAATTTTTCTAAGTATAAAAATTTTCTTATTTTTTCCCAACTTTCCACCACTTTTTCACCATGATGCAATTTACATGAAAGTTGTAGTCCTCCATTAAATATAAAACTTTTCTTCACAAACGTTTCCCAAAATATGCTTGGATTTCAAGTTATGAATTTATGAATATAGGTGCGTGAACTAAATAACTTAGTGAAATTTTGCCCTAATTTAGGCAGGTTTTGGACCCAACTTCATGGACATTTTTCACCTAGTTCCAAGAGGTATCTCAAAATTCATTTCAAATATTGATTATAGAGCACATTGCAAGATTTCCAAAATGTCCAAGAACTCTCCAAGATCATTTTTGGTTAGGGAGAATCGAAGAAGGGAAGTTAGCATTTTATCACTTTTGTTCAAGCCATTTTTACAAAGCATCAAGTTGCAAATCAGATCTTTGATGTTTGAATATTGCTTTACAGGTACTAAACTCATTCTACACTCCATAATTAAATGCAAACTCAGAAGCCAAATGCATTATCTTTTCTTTTGAAGCATTGTACAAGAGATAATTCCATTTTAAGCATAAAGGTTACAATGCCATTTTCATAAAGTGAGCCTTTTGTAACTTTATCAATCTTGAGACTTGGATCTGTCCCATTGGTGCAAGCAACTTCCACAGGTCTTAAGAAATTTGTACAATCCCTTTGCAGCCCTCAAGCTAGACAGTACAAGCATGTTGCATAAGTCACTTTACTTTACTTCAAAAGCAATAAAGTTGGTGAAAAGGTCAAAGCTTGCACATCTGTTGGGAAGATGACTTTGTATCCATTCTATACAAGTATACAAACTTGTCACAACACATAGCACGATTGGCTTGCCCCTCAAACACTCTAAAACTTAAAAACACAAAATTTCTGCCCAAAATCAGAACTTCTGCAAAATCATAGCCAACTAATTTTTGGCTCGTGCGCTTTGTATTCTAACACTTCAAACACCTCATACCTAAGCTATCCAAGCCATCATCCTGACTCTGTAACCCCTGTTTCAGCCATTGCCATTTTCAACCTTGAAGCTTGTAGCTTGACTTGTGCAGGAAGTTCCAGCTATTCTCAAGGCAAGATAAGCATTGGAGTAGCTTGAAGGAAGTTCAAGGAAGCTCACACAATCCTCAGGCCTCCATTAAAGTCCCTACATTACTCTATCCAAATCCAACTGAAGGAGGTATTTTCTTGAACTCTATCTCTCTGAATAGACATCCTCAAGCCACGATTTGTGAAGAAAAAATGTAGTCCATAACATGGTGAAGCTGTACATATGCATACTTTTCATTTATATTAACTGTGCTGTGAGAATTTAAAGCTTGAAGTTCATGAAATTTTTAGGTCACAAATTAGGGCTGCCAAAATTCTCCCTGATCTTTGAGAGTTAGTTTACAAATTTTATATGGTTGGAATCGTGATCTCAAATGCCACAAGTTTCATGTTATGAATTTTTGATTTTGTGCAAGCATGTGAAAGTTGCAGGTTTGAACTAAAACACGCGCGCAAGAAGACCAAGGAAAGGGATCAAGTGAAGTCTACGCTTTTTGGCGCTTTTGGGCTTTTCGTTTTCACTTTTTGCACCCCCTGACTTATTTCTTATATTTTTGTATTTTTCTTTCATATTTTTATTTTATTACTTGCATTTATTTTTTTTAATGATAAAAAATACCCAAAAATAATTTATTTATTTTCACACTTTTATTTTATTTTTTTTATTTTTTATTTTGCATAAAAATAGTTTATTTAATAGAATATAACTTATTTTCTTAAAATAACTTGTAAATATATTCAAAAATACTTATTATTTTTATTATATTATTTATGTACATAAAATATTTATTTTCTATACATACTTAATTTGTAAAATTTAAATATAATATTATTTATTATTTTCTTGTACAAAAAAATGGACAAAATAAATATAGAACATTTATTTTCTTTTTAATTAAAATTTTGGGTTTCACCCCTTTCCAAAAATAATAATATTATTTTTTCCTTTCTTTTTAGGGTTTAAATTAAATTATTTTCTCATACAAAAAACAAATACCAAAACATATTTTACATAAATACATTTGCATTGCATTTTAAATACTTGTATATTTATTTAATTCGCACATTATTCGATTGGGTTGTAATAATATTTTTAGGTTTATATTTGTGCAAAATCCCCATTCAAAACTTGTATCCCCCCTCCCATAATAATTGTTGTAATAGCTTAGTTTATTTTACGCAATTTATAGCTTTATATACTATGATTAGTAAACTAGGGTTTGCATGACAAGAACAAAAAACAAAACAAAATAGAAAACCCTAATGCAAGACAAAAGCATGAAAAGTAACACACTTTGCACACAAGCACCCTTAGGGTTTCTCCCACTTGGTTGCCTAAATTAAAATGGCCATGTTACACACGCGAAGTATCTTGGCAAAACAAAACAAAAACAAGATCATAGTCCCTCGATGACGCTATCAAAAGGTTGCCTAAAACAAAATAATTTTGGTCCCTCCAAATTGCTAAGATACTTGGAAACATTGTTATCATGGTCATACGATGACCCACGCCCATCCCGTTTACATCCAAAGATAGGATTGCTTACCAAATCAATGGTAAGTCAACAATGTCAAAGGAATAAAAATGCACAAGAAAGACATTTGAGTAGGTAGATAGCTTCTAGTTACTTGTTACATTTCAAAACAATCCTTGCTATTTTCAAAAACACACACACATTTCAAAACATTTTACAAAACATTGGAAACATTTTTAAAAAGACAAACATCTTTTTATACATTCTTACGAACGAGAATCATTACAAAGATTGCCTAAACGAATGGCCTCTTTTCAAAATACTTTCAAAACCACACCAAGCACCATTTTAAACAAAACAAAGCAAAGCAAGTGATCTAAACAAGTAACTAAGAGCCCATGGAAAACCATGGATGAAAAGGGTGCTAGCACCTTCCCTTTTCATAATCTACCCCCCGAACTCAAGAAAACATCTCAAAGGTCTTTCCTGTGCTTTTTTACCTTTCCTTTTGGATAAAAGAAAAGTCGGTGGCGACTATTGCTAACCGCAACATTTGCGAACACAAACGCAAAACCTTCAAGTTAGTTCTCCCACCGTATCACAGAACTGGCGACTCTGCTGGGGATAATTCTAAAAGTGGGGTTACCTTAGGGTTTAGATCACCTTTATTTTCTTACAATTGTTTTACTTGTTTGCTTTATATTTTGGTTCTATTGTTTGGGTTTTAATCCTCCACCCGGATTTGGGAAACATTATAGGTAAATAGCAATACATTGTGGAAACTGTGCGGGGTATACCGACATGGTCTAAGCAATAATTATGTTAGTGCGACATATTTGTGGGTACAGGTAGCCTTTGAGTCAATCAAAGAGAATACGGGGCCGCTGGGTGATGTCATGAAGCACTAATGAACTTCCATAACCTTTACTTGACTAACTTGGCCTTTTAGGATGTAGTGAGATGACCGGCTTTGGTGCAGTCCGAAGTTGGTAGATACTCGATACTACACTCATTGAGGGTTGGTATCTTGGAATATTTTGGTCACCAGTAAAGAGGCTTGAACTGAAACAATGAACAAGGAAACAATCCAATGATATTGAGCTCCTTAGAACCCGATTACTATTTCTAGGACAAGTTGAGCCAACTAAACTTCAAGAGGGTACTTACCTATGAAACCCCATGCAAGCCTAAACTAGGAACTTGCTTGATTTTCTTATACATATATACTTGTGCATAACATCATGGACATCATGAACATCATATGCATTCACTAACCATTTCAAGAATTTTGGAGATTCATCTTTGTTCTTGTTTTGTAGGTTATGGATTCACTTCGCAGGAAAACTATCCAAATCAACCTTGTAAGAATTCCTCCACAACTCAAGGAGCTAGCTTCAAGGATTTCTGAGAATTCTCCATTTACTGAGAGACATGGTCTTCTACTCAACTTAGTCACTTCCATCACAAAGGAGGATATGATGAAAGTTCTCTTCCAGTTCTTTGACCCTTTGCATCATTGCTTCACATTTCCTGACTATTAACTTGTTCCAACTTTGGAAGAATTCTCTCAACTTCTGAGGATTCCCATTCTCAATCAACTACCCTACAACGGTACTGCAAGAGATCCAAAGCTAGAAGAGATTGCTCAAGCCCTACACTTGCACTCATCTGATGTCATAACTCATTGGGAAACTAGAAGTGGTGTCAAAGGCTTCTTGTCAAAGTTTCTGTTTGAGAAGGCCTGAAGCTGTTGGAATTCCCTAGACTTGCAAGCTTTTGAGGAGATTGTAGCTCTTCTCATCTATGGGATGGTCTTGTTCCCTAATCCTGACCAACTCATAGATGTGAGCGCTGTCAAAATCTTCATGTCTTGAAACCCGGTGCCTACATTGCTTGGGGATATCCTCCACTCTTTTCACACTCGTACAATGAGAAAAAGAGGTGTTCTTATGTGTTGTACTCCTCTCCTGGCAAGATGGTTTATTTCTCATCTTCCCCAATCAGTCTTGAAGAATGAGCAAGGTTTGAGGTGGTCACAAAGGTTAATGACACTTAACCATTCAGATATTCATTGGTGTTCTCGATCCAAAGAGAATGTTATTATTGTTGACCGTTGTGGGGAATTCCCTAATGTCCCTCTACTTGGCATTAGGGGAGGCATCACCTACAACCCTTGTTTATCTCTAAGACAGTTTGGTTACGCCCGAAGGGATGGCCCACATGATATGCTGATTCAGGGATTGGTTTTCGACTACGACAACGACGACCAAGGACTCCGTCAGAGATTCATCCGAGCTTGGAGGATGGCAAACAAGGAAGATAGCAAGACTTTAGGACACAAGAATTCCATCTCTCTTGAGCCTTACCTCAAGTGGGTACGAACCCGTGCTCAAAGTCTTATGATGCCTTATCCCTCCATTCTCCCAGTGATTATAGAGCCTATCAAGGAAGGAGAAGTTCCATACACTATCCTACATCTTGACATGCCAACATCACTCGAAGATCTACAAAGGGATTGGATACAGCTCAAAGGAGAGTGTGATACTTTCGAAGCCCAATTCTATGCAAGCGAGAAGAAGGTTTTGGAACTCACTCGGCTACTTCATGAAGAGCAGACTCTCAATACCTACATTGCACCAAAAAGGATGCGCAACGTCTTTTTACCTTAGAATTTTGTATTATTTTGCCCAAGGGGCATTGATGTACTCACAATTCTATCTTATTAATATGACATGTGTTTCTTTTTTGTTTAAAACAAATTTGAATTTCTAAATCCTTGAAAATATTGTATGAATACATATCATTCATCGTAAGCATAAACAGGTCTTTGCAATAAAGTTTCCTCATCTCTCTACTGTTTATTTCAGCACGATGGATCTCGAACAAACGGTCAAAGATCTGCAAGCTCAGAACTCACAATTTCAGCAGTTACTCATGACCTTAGCCAAGGGGCAAGAGGAGCTGAAGACTTTGCTAGAAAAAGAAAAAGAGAAAAAGAAGAAAAATCCAGTTGGTGTGGTTATCATGGGCAGAAGATTTCAGGGACAAGCCAGACGGACCTTAGATTTTCCAACAACATATGATGAAGGGGAAAGAAAAGGAAAAGGAACAGAAGTACCATCAGATTCTGAAGAAGAGGAAGAGGAAGAAGAGGACTACTCTGAACAATAATACCCTCCGGCTGATGACAAGTACAAACACCTTAAAGAGCGACTCAGCGCTATGGAAATCCAGAGAGTACCAGGGCTAGATTTTGAGGAGTTAGGGCTGGTGTCAGGAATTGTAATCCCGCCAAAGTTTAAAGAGCCACTAGCTAGCTTATTAAGGGAAAAATGGTCAAAATTATGGATGGCTAGGATGACAGCTAGTTGATCTCAAGAGAGAGAGAGATATTAGCCACTTCTTCACTTATTCATGAAATAAGTCTTTGATATTTGAACTACACCAAGGCTTAGAATGGAAGAAAAATAAGATCGAGAAGAAACCAGCTTATCATTTCCCATTCTCAACAAAGATATGATTCTCACTAGTAATTTTTAAGTGTTTTGAAGTTTTCCAGAAAAAGAAGTTTTTTTCTGAAATGCAAGTATGCAAGAGAAAAGAAAACAATCTAAGGGAGACTATCCTAAATCTAATCCCTAATTTTATATTTCAATGATTGATCCTAAAGTTGAGTTTTGAAAAGAGAAATATCTACTTAATATTGGCATACATGGATACAAGCCTATGGTCTATTCAGCTCAAACTTGGAAAAGAATGATTTGAAAATCATATGGGGAGCATGGAAAATAAAGCAAAGATGGGGGAAGTGGATGATAAAACCTCACACAAGGAAAAACTAAGCCTTAAGTATGACCAACATCTTGACAAACACAAGTTATGAGTGGAACTCTTAAACACTCCAAGAGAGGTGGATAAGAGAATATTCTAACTTTGAAAGGAAGAGAAGCCCTAAATCCAAATTAGGTTTAAAAAATAAAGAAACAACTTGCAAAAATTAAAAACAATGAACCCTAGCTTCCTAAATACTTATAAAAGTCAAAGACATAGTTTAAATCTCTTGGATTAATTTGAAGAGGTGAAAATGATTGAGAATCCTCAAGACTAGTTGAAAAGTGATTAATTTAGATAGTTTTAGAAAAATATTTGTGAAAAAATGTAAAATCAAAAATTAAAATTCAGAAAAAATGATTTTTATGATTTTAAGTCATCCAAAAAATTTAAACATATCTTCTTTGATTTTTATAAGTAAAGGAAATTAGGGTTTCAAAAGTTTCTTCTAGCTTAAGCAAAAAGAAAGTCCAAAGAATATCATTAGTTTCTAAAATTTGAAAGAAAAAAAAAGGAAAATATTTTATTTAGCTCATTGATTTATTTAATGTTCTAAAAATGATTTAAAAAAAATGAAACTAATGATATTCTTTTGAATTTCTTTTTGCTTAAGCTAGAAGAAACTTTTGAAACCCTAATTTCCTTTACTTATAAAAATCAAAGAAGATATGTTTAAATTTTTTGGATGACTTAAAATCATAAAAATCATTTTTTCTGAATTTGAATTTTTGATTTTACATTTTTTCACAAATACTTTTCTAAAACTATATAAATTAATCACTTTTCAACTAGTCTTGAGGATTCTCAATCATTTTCACCTCTTCAAATTAATCCAAGAGATTTAAACTATGTCTTTGACTTTTATAAGTATTTAGGATGCTAGGGTTCATTGTTTTTAATTTTTGCAAGTTGTTTCTTTATTTTTTAAACCTAATTTGGAGTTAGGGCTTCTCTTCCTTTCCAAGTTAGAATATTCTGTTATCCACCTCTCTTGGTGTGTTTAAGAGTTCCACTCATAACTTGTGTTTGTCAAGATGTTGGTCATACTTAAGGCTTAATTTTTCCTTGTGTGAGGTTTTATCATCCACTTCCCCCATCCTTGCTTTATTTTCTATGCTCCCCATATGATTTTCAAATCATTATTTTCCAAGTTTGAGCTGAATAGACCATAGGCTTGTATCCATGTATGCCAATATTAAGTAGATATTTCTCTTTTCAAAACTCAACTTTAGGATAAATCATTGAATGATAAAATTAGGGATTATATTTAGGATAGTCTCCATTAGATTGTTTTCTTTTCTCTTGCATCCTTGCATTTAAAAAAAAAAACTTCTTTTTTTGGAAAACTTCAAAACACTTAAAAATTACTAGTGAGAATCATATCTTTGTTGAGAATGGGAAATGATAAGCGGGTTTCTTCTTGATCTTATTTTTCTTCCATTCTAAGCCTTGCTGTAGTTCAAATATCAAAGACTTATTTCATGAATAAGTGAAGAAGTGGCTAATATCTCTCTCTCTCTTGAGATCTTCTCTCTCTAGCTATTCTTCCGGACAAGGCTGGCTTCTCGAAGATATACTTGATAGGATCCATCTTTGATATCAATAGAGTAGTGTGAGTCAGCATATACTGTCTCAGCCGACGAGCAGCCCATGCCAAAGCGTAGCAAGTTTTCTCAAGCAACGAGTATCGGGTCTCGTAGTCGGTAAACTTTTTGCTAAGGTAGTAAATAGCATGCTCTTTTCGGCCAGACTCGTCATGCTGCCCCAGCACGCACCCCATTGAATTATCGAGTATTGTCAAGTATAAGATCAAAGGTCTCCCTTCAACTGGAGGCATCAGAATAGGAGGTTCTTAGAGATACTCTTTGATTCTTTCGAAAGCGGCCTAACATTAATCGTTCCATCTTACCACTTGATCTTTCTTCAGCAACTTGAAGATTGGCTTACAAGTAGCAGTCAGGTGTGATATGAATCGGGCAATATAGTTCAAATGTCCCAAAAAGCCTCTGACTTCTTTTTCAGTTCGAGAGCTGGTATTTCCTGTATAGCCTTCACCTTTGCAGGGTCCACTTGAATACCTTTATCACTTACGACAAAACCCAGCAGCTTACCAGATCTCACTCCGAAGGTGCATTTGTTCGGGTTTAACCTCAGTTTGTACAACTTCAACCTGTCAAATAGCTTCTGAAGATGGTCAAGGTGTTCTTCCTTCGTCTGGGACCTTGCAATCATGTCATCAACATATACATCGATCTCATTATGAATCATGTCGTGGAACAAAGCGACCATGGCGCGCTGATATGTTGCCCCAGCATTCTTCAACCAAAAAGGCATGACCTTGTAGAAAAAGGTACCCCATTAAGTAACAAAGGTTGTCTTCTCCATGTCTTCGGGAGCCATCTTAATCTGATTATAACCGGAGAAACCATCCATAAAGGAAAAGACCTTATGTTGTGCGGTATTGTCAACCAGAACGTTGATATGAGGCAGGGGGAAATCATCCTTGGGGCTTGCCCTATTCAGATCCCTATAGTCAACACACATCTGAACCTTACCATCCTTCTTCGGTACTGGAACCTTGTTGGCCACCCACTGTGGGTAAGAAGTAACTACTAGAAAACCGGCGTTAAATTGTTTCATAACCTCAGCCTTGATCTTCTCAGACATCTCTGGGCGCATTCGGCAGACTTTCTGTTTCACTGGAGGACAGTCTTCCTTGGTAGGCAATCGGTGAACCACGATACCAGTATCCAACCCAGGCATATCTTTATAAGACCAGGCAAATATTTCAACATAGTCACGCATCATCTGAATCAACCGTTGCTTAACACTAGATTCCAGATTTGCACCGACTTGACCTCTTTCTTGTCTTCCTCTGTACCCAGATTTACTGATTCCACTGGCTCCTCTTGCGGCTGTATAGCCCTCTCTTCCTGAAGTAACAGTCTAGCAAATTCACCAGGCACTTCGCAATCATCCTCACCTTCGTCCTCAACTTGGTTGATCGGACTTTCAAAGTCATAACTGGCAGTAGCAGAGTCGTTATTAGTGGGATCTAGAGTGGATGTAGACCTGTATATGTAAGTGTGTGTAAAATAGCTTTTTTGCAAGATAAAAAAGAAAAATAAGGAGCGCAAAATTTGAATATGCAAGAAAACTTCCAATGCTTTTATTAATGATATATGGAAATGACACAAATAAAACCCTCACAAACAAAGCCACGGTGTCTCGGGTAAGGCACCGGGCCGTAAAGTTTTAACAATTGTCTGTTACAAATTCGAAACAAAAGTCTATTACTCTGTGATAAAAGAAATTGGCACGAAGTCCTTCGCCGTCCAGTTGCTTAGTCCGCCGTCAGTAGTCGGGTAAATCCAGCTATCAAACTCAGACTCTTCATCATCGTCTTTAATCATATTCACTTCAGGATTAGTAATACGCAGGGGAGGTCTTCCAATCCGCGCCCGCCGAACAGCCCGTTGAGATTCTGCAGTGAAACCCAAACCAAACCTGTCAGTTTTATGTGCAAAGTCATGGAGTTGGCCCCAATTCGCACACCCACCTTTCTCAATAACAGCCCGGGCATCCTTGAGGGAAGCCATCTTCATTGGAGGATCTTCAGTAACAGTTTCAGTTGACGCCAGTGTCTGGGGGACTTCTTCAAAATGTTGACACGGGGTTTCAATGAACTCCCCGTCCATCTCCACATACCGGAAAGAGTTGAGGTGGCTCACCATGTACTCCTCTTCTCCTCGTACCGTAATAATTTTCCCTTTCACTAGATATTTTAGCATCTGGTAGAGCGTAGAAGTTACTGCCCCAGCTTTATGGATCCATGGGCGACCCAGCAAACAAGAATAAGATGGCCGAATGTCCATCACATAGAATTTAGACGCGAAGATCTGAGAACCAACCTTAACCGGGATATCTACCTCTCCATGTACCATCCTCTTGAACCCGTCAAAGGCCCTAACTACAATGTTGCTTGGCTTCAGCACCAACCCTTCACAGTCTAATCGGTCTAACGCTTTCTTGGGTAAAACGTTCAACGAGGATCCAGTATCCACCAATACGTGAGCGAGAGTAGTTCCCCTGCACTCTATTGAAATGTGCAGAGCGTCATTGTGATTCTTCCCCTTAGCAATCAATTCTGCGTCGGAGAAACCCAACCCATTATCTGCAGTCAAACTAGCCACACAGTCTTTGAACTGGTCAGCAGATGTCTCCTGCGGCACGTGCGCAGTCTTTAGGAAAGCAATCAGAGCCTTACCATGGGCCTATGAACACAACAATAAAGACAACATAGAGATCTTCGACGGGGTTTTCCCCAGCTGTTCGACTACATTGTAGTCGCTTTTCTTGATGATCTTTAAAATTTCCTCTATCTCTTGTCTAGAGGCTTCAACGGTAATCTTTCTCGGTGCCTCCGTCTGGGCAGGCTCACCGGTGATTCCTTTGCCCCGAGTGTTAGACGACTCGGCGACAGGGGTAAGGATTGGAACATGAACAGGGACAGTAGCAGATGTACTGGCAGGTGTAATAATAATAGGCTTCTGAACAACTGGTGGAGAGATCTCAGGGGAGAAAAGTCTTCCGCTTCGGGTGACTTTACTATATCCAACAATGTTGCTGACATCAGTATCAGCCTCTTCATCCTTCAAGTCTTGTTTAACCCCGTGATAATACACATCAGCGCCGTAGTGCCACGGGACAGCCTTATCCAATGTATAGGGGATAGGTCCAGGAACAATGATGATCAATGGAGCGATTCTCGGAACAGATGTAATTCTAACAGGCTTTCTCGAGGAAGCCTTGGAAGAATTGGCGAAAATGGTGACTATAGAAACTTCTTCAACAGGAACCAATGGAACAAGAGTTTTCTTAAACAAGATTTCTTTATTATCCATCAGGCGTTGGACACCTGACTTCAAAAGATGGCAACCAGTAGGTAGGATGGAACACAGATGGAAACCTTTGCCACAGCCCGGAAATAAACCGGCTAACAGAAGGTTCTTCTTCACAGTCATCAATGAAGTAGCAATGTCTTCCACAAAGGATACAAACACATCATCATCCACAACATTCACTCCATGATTTGGCATATGAGCAGTCATAACATTAGGCTTTTCTGGTGCTTCGAACTCAATCTCCTTAGCGTCAATCAGATCCTGTACCTTATTCTTCAAGGCCCAGCAATTATTGGTATCATGCCCTGGGCTATCAGAGTGATAAGCACAACAGGCGTTTGGATTATATAATGGTGATGTGATGTTGGGATTCTTTGGAGCTTCCCTCAGAATCACCAAGTTGGTCTTTAATAACTGCGGCAGAATTTGAGATAAAGCCATGTTGAGTTGAGTAAACTGTCTTTGAGGCCTCTCTGCCCTTGGATGATTGTTGCATTGTGTGGCAACAGTTGGTCTTGAAATAACTACCGCATTAACTGCTTGGCGGTGCTCGGGTCGACTTTGGTTCCTAGAGTTGTAAACTGCACTAGACTCCTTCTTGAAGGGCTTCTTCTCCGTACTTGACGAAGCACCTTTCTGTAACTTTCCGCTCTTGATACCGACTTCAACTCTCTCCCCAGTCATAATTAACTCAGTAAAACCTGACGATGAACTTCCGATCAAATGGTTGAAATATAGACCAGACAGGGTCCCCAAAAACATATCCACCGACTCCCTTTCAGCAAGAGGGGGTTGGACTCTACCAGCAAGGTCTCTCCACTTCTGAGCATAATCTTTAAAGCCTTCGCTCGCACACATTGACATACCCTGAAGTTGGGTACGCGTGGGAGCGAGGTCGGCATTATATTGGTATTGCTTGTAAAAAGCAGCAGCAAGGTCCTTCCAATTACGGACGTTAGCTCCTTCTAGCTAATAGAACCACTCAAGTTGAGTCCCCGAAAGACTATCTTGAAAGAAATGAATCCAGAGATTCCTGTCAGCAGTATATGGTTGAATCTTTCTAACATACGAATGAAGGTGTAGCTTTGGGCAGGAGACCCCGTCGTATTTAGCAAAGACTAGCACTTTGAACTTGTGGGGAATCACCACCCCAGATGCTAGACCCAAATCACCAAAGTCCAATCCCGGTATCTTCTGGATCTCCATCGCACTTAACCGGTCTTCAAGCTGTTTATACCTGTCCTCAGCCGGAGGATATTGGTCTTCATCAAAGTCAGTCTCATGGTCAGAAACAACAGGGCTAGGAGCCCTCCTTTCTTCTTGGTTTTCTCTCCCTCCAGATGAGTTAGACAAATCAACTTCGTCTCGCAACCTCTTTCCAAACCTGTGACCCATGTTCAGGAGGACTGTCTTCTTCTTTTTCTTCTTATCCTTCAAGATAAGAGTCTTCAGATCTTTCTGCCCCTTGGCCAGGTTCATGAACATTTCCTAGAACTGAGCATTTTGAGCTTGTAAAGCCTTAATAGCTTGATCAGTGGATGTTTCAGCAGACATGATGAGTGCTGAAATAAACAGCGAAGAAGATAAGAGACTTGTAAGGGTTTCTGTAATGAGGTGCATGGGAATGGAATGCATATGATATGATTTCATAGACTTTGGGAGATTCAAATTCGTAAACCAAAATGAAACACACTTTTATTAGATTAAAAACTTGAAACAATGTTTGACAAATGCCTTTAAGGCGTTACAAAGAGAAAAACTGAAAAGTAAATCAAAACAAGAAATAACAAAAGACATCAGCGCTCCCATGGTCGTTTTCCGTTGGTGCTGACATAGTCATTAAGGACCATCTCATTCTCCAGCTGCCTTGTAAGCTTTAGAATCTTCTGCTCCTGCTCATGATACTTTTCTCTGTAAGTATCCCATTCTTCTCTTAACTGGATCCACGATCTCTTTAATGCCCCAATGTCATTAGGCATGTATGGATGGAGGATAGTATGAGGAACCCCTTCTTCATCAGTACTCTCAACAATTACCGGTAAGACAGCTTCGTACGGTATCCCTAGCTTTTGGGCACGGGCCCGAACCCACCAGAGATACGGTTCCATTGGAAGAGAAGTCTTCGCTCCTAGCTCATGCGGATCAGACCTGTTAACCCTATTCCAAGCTCGTATGAACCTGCGGCGATGTCCCTCACTATCCCCTTGGAAGTCAAAGACAATACTCAGAATCAGCAACTCATGAGGACCGTCCTTTCTAGCTCGCCTAAACTGTCACAAGGCCAAACAAGGATTATAGGTGATCCCTCCTCTAATTCCCAACAAAGTAACATTGGGGTATTCTCCGCACCGGTCAATAATAGCTACTTATTCCATGTATTTAGTGCTCCAGATGATGTCCGTATGAGCCAGGGACATAATTTTGTCGGCCTAACCCATACCTTCCTTGTTCTTCAAAACAGATTTGGGGAGGTGAGAAATAATTCACCTCGCCAGCAATGGTGCACAACACATAAGGGTTCCCCGTTTCCGAGCAGTACAGGAATAAAGAGCATGCAGAATGTCACCTAAGAGAGTGGGCACTAGATTATGGGACATGAAGATCTTCACTGACGAAGGAATCTGAATTAGGGAACAGAACCAGACCATATATGAGAAGATCCAGGGTGTCTTCTAATGCTTGAAAATCCAAACTGTCCCAAAACTGATTAGCCTGATCAACCAAGAACTTAGCCAGGAAGCCTTTTACCCCACTCCGAGTCTCCCAGTTAGACATTACTTCAGCCTTTGTTAGATGTAGGGCTGTAGCAACATCCTCTGGCCTAAGAGCCATCTCCCAACCTGTAAATGGCGTCTGCTCTAGAATAGAAATAACAAGTAAATCAGAGAACTCCTCTAAAGTAGGGACCAACTGATAGTCTGGGAAGGTGAAGCAGTGGTGCAACGGGTCGAAGAACTGGCACAAGACACTCATTATTTGCTCATCCATCTTAGAAGTGACCAAACCAAGGAGGTGACCATGTCTTCTGACAAAGGAAGAAGTATCTGGAACTTTAGAAACCAACTCTCTAAGTTGAGTAGGAATCTGTACAAAGCTAATCCGAATAGTGTTTCTACGCATAGATGCCATGATCTGCCAAACAGAACAAAGATGAATCCCCTCGGCCTTTGAAATGAGTTAGTCTGATAAAATATGAATGCAATGTCATGATGCATGATGTCATGATAGAAACACACCACAAGTATTCACAGATAGCAAACATGGTAAGGGCAAATAAGTCACATAGTAACCCTTAGATTTCAGGCTGGCATGGAGTTTATGTATTACCCTCTTTCAGTTTAGTTGGTTCAAACCTGTCCTAGTAATAGTAACTGGGTTCTAGAGGGTCTCAATATCACTGACCATCCTCGATCGGTCATAATTCCAGTTTAGCAACCTTTTCTTGCGGCCAGAATCATCGCGAGAGTTTGGTCTCAATGAGTGTAGCATACTGCTACTTTTCTATGGCCAATTTGGTCAATTATAGGTTCTAAGTTCAATTGGTGCTTAATGACCCCTTAGCTGACCCATATTCTCCTTGTTCCACCACAAGGGATATCGGTACAAACTAAAGTGCCACATCAACGTAGCTGCTGCTTCAACCGTATCGGTCTACACTGTACAATTCCCTCACAGTCTATTGCTACTTACCTAAATGGTATCCCCCATATCCGGGTTAGGATCTATAGTAACTCCAATACAAAGTCCACAAAATAAAGCAAACAAATCAAACAATTGAAAACAATATGATGAACTATTCCTAAGGTACACCCCACTTATTAAGCCCCCAGTAGAGTCGCCAGTTCTGTGATACGGTGGGAAGAACTGGCTGTTTTTGGAATGCTGGTTCGCGTTTTGCGTTTGTTTTTGCAAAATGTCGTGGTAAGCAAGAGTCGCCACCGTCTTTTATTTTATCCAATGAGGAAAGGAAAAAAGCATAGAAAAATTATAGAAAGGGAAGGTATTAGCACCCTTTCTATTCGTAGTTATCTACGGGCTCTTAGGTACTTGCTCATCATTTTCAAAATTGTTTTCTTTGTGCTTGTGGGTTTTGAAAATTTTTTGTTTTAACTTCGATTTAACTCTTGCTTCTGTCTTCAAGAGTGTAATGAAGTGTTTTTGAAAACTTGTTCGTAAAAGGAGTGTAAGTGTGAAAAAGTTTTGTTTTGGATGAGCAAGTATCTAAGAACTAATCTACCTACTCGAAAAAGGAATCATTCTATGCTAATTTACTTTAGACAATGATATCCCACTATTAGTGAGTAGGTAGCATCGTCGTTGGAGTTTGAGGTTCAATTCGAAAGAGGGACATACGGTCACTAAAGCAATGTTAGGACGTCTTAGCGGTAACCCTAATGTCTCAGATCATTTGTTCGAGGCAACAATATCCGAGGCAACCATTTCGAGGCAACTATGATCTTTTAGACAAGAGGACGACCTCTAAAACAACCTATACTCAATGACCGTTTACGAAGGCAACCAAGTGGGAGTGTACCCTAGGAGTGTGCATGTGCGAGTGTATTGATTTCAGTTATTTTTATCTTTGCACATGTTTAGGGTGATATAACTGGTTTTAGATTAAACATTCATTCTTGTCATGCAAACCCTATTATCAAACATCTAGCAGTTGTATATTTGCAGAAATTAAAGGTGCGGAATTTAAACTAAATTATTACAAGGCGTCGGGTATTTACATCGCCAAAGACAAACCCTTTGAAATTTAAAAGCGGAAAAATAAATAAATGTCCTAATTAAGTATTACAAACCGGGAGCAGATACAATAATTGAATAAAGAAAAATAAAGCGCGCAGAAAATTAAATCGAATGCGAAATTAGGGTTTTAACCCTCCTAATTAAAAGAAAATGTTTTTTGTTGTTTTTATTTTTAAGAAAAGAAATTAAATCCTAAAATTAAATGCTAAATTAATTATTAAATAAATTAATTAATGAAAATAATTAAATGACATATTTATGGAGTTTTTGTTATTTTAGGAAAGAAAATAAAATAATTAAATTAGGGTTAAAACCTATTAATTCTAATTGATTTTCTTTTAATTATTAACAAAAATAAATTAAAGTTACCTAATTAATATACCTAATTAAATTAATTAATATTTATTAATTAAAAAAAATAAAGTTCTGAAATTTAATTGGACATAAAATATTTTTGTGATTTTTTGATAAAAAGAAATTATTTTATTGGTTAGTGATTAATTAAAAATAATTAAATGAAGATAAATAAAATATAGAAAGAAGTAGAGAATGGGCCTGATTTTTGAGGGTGTCAATAGCAATTTTTCTGGCCCATTTGTGAAGTCCATATTGACTTTTGCAATCCCATGCGCTGGCGTTGACTTGGTCCTTTGGTGCACCTTCAATGATGGCCACCAGATCTGGCCATCTGGCGTGTTGGATGGTGAATGTCCATAGTGGACATTAGGCTTGCATATGCATTGAATTACTTGAAAATAAACAAGAAAATGGCAAATTGCTGGAGGCAGGGATCGAACCCCTGACCTCCAGCCTCTGAATCCTTATGCGCTGACGTGGTTACCACTAGGCCATTTGCATTTTATTGTTAATATATCAAACATTGATGATAATATATATAACAAACGGAAATTGGAAAAACAAAAATAAAAACACGCGCTTGTTTTAAACAGGCCAATGGTGGGACGACACTTCATCATCTCCTTCCTCTGCACCGTGGCTAAAAATCCAATGACTTATACCCACGAACAGATATTCGTCGCTACAAACCAAGCATTCTTAAAATCTCCCATAAGCCATGGAAATGCTATCTAAGGCCATGGTTGAGGTCGTCTCCTCCTTCTGATCACAACCATACCCATTACTAGGGCCAATTATTCCTGAAAACAAAAACCCTAAAAAACTCCAAGAAAACCTAACAATGGTGATTCATGATATAGGTCATATAAATGAAATTGGCTATTGTAAAAAGCTTGCAAATGATATGGTGATCAAGAATATGCCTTTATTTTACACAATGGATGCAAGAATAAAGTTAATAGAAATCAAGAAAAGAGAGATACCGTGAAGGCCTTATTGCGCGCTAGAGGGCTTGAAAACGATTGGTCTCGGTTGCTTTAGGTTGTGGAGATTGCCAGGAGACGATTGAGACAAGTAACAGGCCTTGAGGATGCCTCTAACCTCTGTTTTGATCTCCCACTTTCTTTGATATTTTTCAGATTTTGCCTTCACCATATGCCTGATCTCCAACCCTGATTGTGATATGCCTCGCCTCCTTATGTATTGTACAATGCATTAGGGTTGCAAATTCTGTCCAAATCCCTCCCCATCAATGATTTTGATATTGATTTGATTTGCCTCTTTAAAGCTTTCGAAAATTAGCTTATTTTAAATCTTTTTGTACACAATTGCCTTGATATGAGTTTGATTAGTCCTAGTTGTATAATAAGACCTGCAATCATCACCAAATCCTTGGTTTCAATGTTTTTGGATTTTATTTGATTTAATTTGATTTAAATTGAATTAATTCAAATAAAAACCAACTTAAATAATAAAAATATGATATGGACACGTGGACAAGGCTAGATCACGTGGGCTATGATGCCAACTCAAAACAAGTGAAAAAGAATGGGCCCATTTGGCAAAATTTGAAGTTTTGGGGATAGTTGACTTTTGGCAATTTTACAAAAAAAGTCAACTTCAACAATGCATAACTTCCTCAATTTTGACTCTTTGGAGGTGTTCTTGGATTTTTTAGAAAGCCTGGGATGTCCTCTAACCACCCCTTTTGGTATCATCTCAATCTGATATTCCATGCTCATGTATGAAGCTTTGAAAAAAAGGTGTTTTTGTTGACTTTTCAAAATGACCTATAATGTCCAAATTCATAACTTCTTGTGAGTGCATATTTTGATCTTGGGAGATGAGGATGGATTGTATGGAATTGCATCCTCTTCAAAATGACCCTTGGATGGGTCATTTCTCATAAAGTATGAGAAAGTTATGCTTGGTCAAAGTTGAGTTGACTTTTCCTGCAAAACCCTAATTTAGCAACTTTTGAATCTTGATGAATTGTGAGAAATCCTTGATGAATCATGATGAACCCTTGATAAAATGATGAAATATACTTCAAAATTAGGATGTTGACAAAAATAATCTTGAAGTTTGACTGTATGTAGGTCACAGTTGACTTTTGCCCTAGCACAGTCGATTTTTGGACCTTTGAGCAATTGACTGAGCAAACTTCCTCTGCAAGGCTTGAAACTTGACATGGATGGTCTTGAGAACATATTAGGACAATGTTGAGCATTTGGGACCACTTGTACTCAAGGATCTTGATGCAACATGAAACCCTAGTTTGAGGTAGACTGCCTTAGGAGAGAGCTTGTTTGGCCAACCCTTGGACTATCTTGAGCAACTTGGAGATCTTTCTTGAAATGTTTTGAGAAATATGGGAGGGAAAATTTTAGGGCACAACAGTGATCTACCAAATTTCACTGAAGGTAGAGAGAGAATATATCATAGCATCACTGTTCACTAACGATGAACTACCAACGTTCATTGAAGGTAGCAAAAAGATAATAAACACCAACTTTGACTAATGGTGATCTACCAACTTTCACTGAAGGTAGAGAGAGAATATATCATAGAATCGCTGTTCACTGACGATGAACTACCAATGTTCAATGAGGGTAGCAAAAAGATAACAAACACCAATTTTCACTGATGGTGATCTACCAACTTTCACTAAAGGTAGAGAGAGAATATATCATAGCATCGCCCTTCACTAACGATGAACTACAAACGTTCACTGAAGGTAGCAAAAAGATAACAAACACCAACTTTCATTGATGGTGATCTACCAACTTTCACTGAAGGTAGAGAGAGAATATATCATAGCATCATCGTTCATTTACGATGAACTACCAACGTTCACCGAGGGTAGCAAAAAGATAACAATCACCAACTTTCACTGATGGTGATCTACCAACTCTCACTGGAGGTAGAGAGAGAATATAGCATAGCATCGCCGTTCATTGACGATGAACTACCAACGTTCACTAAGGGTAGCAAAAAGATAACAAACACCAACTTTCACTGATGGTGATCTACCAACTTTCACTGAAGGTAGAGAGAGAATATATTAGAGCATCGTCGTTCACTAACGATGAACTACCAACGTTCGTTGAGGGTAGAAAAAAGATAACAAACACCAACTTTAATTGATGGTGATCTACCAACTTTCACTGAAGGTAGAGAGAGAATATATCATAGCATCATCGTTCACTGACGATGAACTACCAACGTTCACTGAGGATAGCAAAAAGATAACAAACACCAACTTTCACTAGTGGTGATCTACCAACTTTCACTGAAGGTAGAGAGATAATATATCATAGCATTGTCGTTCACTGACGAAGAACTACCAATGTTCACTGAAGGTAGCAAAAAGATAACAAGTTTCCCCAATATTCTGGCATTTTGCCTAGAACGGGTGTCAACTTCTTCTTTAACCGAGGCACTTTTCCTGGAAAGGGTAAGCTGTCTCAAATAAAGAGACTTCCACCTGCCAAGATTTCACAACAAATTATCTCTGCGAATTTGAAAGTCTTGCCATCTACTGGCGTAAACCGACGATGGACTGCAAACTATTCACTCATAAAGGAGATAGCAAAAAAAAATTATGTTGACTTTTACAGGGAAGCACAAGTTGCTCAAATAAAGAGACCTGTCACTTGTTGTCATGGAGGATTGTAAAAAGAAATAACTTTATGGGGAGAACAATATGGCTTCCTGGGGAATGAAATATGACTTCCTGGGGAAATGCCACAATATTCCTGCTGATGAGATAAAGTCTTCTTGTGCAAAATAAATTCACAAACCAAAACTTGAAGCTTTCAGACATCTAGAGTAAATAATATTACTGAGAAACAAAGATTCAAATAAAAAATAAACTGGAATGAAACAGTCAACCAAAATACATCCTTTGAGAAATAAACTCAAGAGGGAAAACCACATCCATCTAAAAAAAGAGTTGTACAGGAAGGTTAAATCAAAAATCTTCCACGAGGGATAACTCAGTGGGGAAAATGAAAGAATATATGCTTTCTGCTCAAGGCCAACACTCTATTAAAGAGAGGACAACGTAACTCTGCAAAACAGGGTGATATGTCAACAAAAATATTAACAAATGTTAATGAGCAATGATTTTCCAACTTTAGCTATGCATGATGTATGTATGAATGTATGAGTGTTATTGTGCGTATGTTGACAAAACAAATATACAACACTGGGAGTAACCAGGCAAAACCACCTCGGGCACAAATAACACTCGGCTAAATCACATCCAAGATGATCATTCCAAAAAAAGGTAAATGCCAATTGAGGAAACAAAACCTACTGCCTGCTTTAGCTTTACTAAGGAGAAACATAATCGGGAAGCAAACAAAACAAAGTGGCAGAATAGTACAGATACATGGATAGAACATCCTTTCTCCAGCCTTCAACGGGGAAACAAATGTTTTCAAGAGTAACGCTCTTACTGGGGATTGCAAAACCAATCTCAAGTAAAGTAGATGGACACCAAATCATCAAAACATTCACTTGGGAATTCAGGTCCACTTCATTGGGGAGGTTAACACCACATCCTCAAAGGGAAAACCACAATACATTCTTCACTAGAGAAACCGGGGACCTGCGTTCTTCAAGAATGATTATGGTACCAACTTCTCTGGAAAAAGAACTTCCATTATACCAAATGAAAACTTCACTGGAGAAATCTCAGATTAAAACTTTACATCATGAAAACTCAGACAAGGAGGAGAAATGAATCCAAACTTGACTAAGGATACCTGAGTCTCGAACCCAATACGGAAAATTATCTTGAGTAAACTTTCCCGAGGAGAACAAAAACTTCTTAAAACAACTGGAGTTTGTCCATTCCTAGGATCACCATTTTTGTTGTTGTTGTTTTTTTTTTCGCATTACAAATTCTAAAGTAAAAGCAAATTGTAAATTCTTTTTGAAAATTCGATTTTGTTATTTAATCTTTTTGATTTAAAAGTTATTATTGTGATACGGTGGGAGAGAACTGACTGTTTTTTGAATGCTGGTTCGCGTTTTGCGTTTGTTTTTGCAAAATGTCGCGGTAAGCAAGAGTCGCCACCGTCTTTTATTTTATCCAACAAGGAAAGGAAAAAAGCACAGAAAAATTCCTTTTTCGAGATGTTTCTCGGGTCCGGGGGGTAGATTATAGAAAGGGAAGGTGTTAGCACCCTTTCTATCCGTGGTTACCCACGGGCTCTTAGGTACTTGCTCATAATGTTTTCAAAATTTGCTTTTCTTTGTGTTTGTGGGTTTGAAAAGAGTTTTTGTTTTGGAAGGTGTAAGTGTGAAATTTGTTTTGTTTTGAAAGAGCAAGTACTTAAGAACCATCTACCTACTCGAAAAAGGAATCAATCTGTACTAATGTCCTTTAGAAAATTCTATCCAACTATTGATGAGTAGGTAGCATCGTTGTTGGAGTTTAAAGGGTCAATTCGATTAAGGGATGTGCGGTCACTAAAGCAATGTTAGGACGCCTTAGCGATAACCCTAATATCTTAGATCATTTTTCTGAGGCAACCGTTTTGAGGCAACTATGATCTTTGGACAAGAGGGCGACCTCTAAAACTTCCTATACTCAATGACCGCGTTCGAAGGCAACCAAGTGGGGTGTACCCTAAGAGTGCGCATGTGCGAGTGTGTTGTTTTTCAGTTATTTGTCTTTGTACATGTCATGGGTGATCTATGTTGATTTTAGGTTAAACATTCGATCTTGTCATGCGTTCCCTATTATCAAACATTGAACAGTTTATAAGTTGCGGAAATTAAATTACGGAAATTAAAACTAACTATTACAAGGCGTCGTCGGGTATTTACATCGCCAAAAGCAACCCTTGAAATTAAAATGCAAAAAAATAAATAAAGCGGTAAAATAATTAAATGGTCCTAATTATCTATTACATTCTGGGAACAAATACAATATTGGATAAAAGAAAGTAAATCGCGTGCGGAAATTAAATCTGGTGCAAGTTTAGGGTTTTGATCCTTTTTTGAAAGAAAGTATCTTTTTTTGTTATTTTTGAATTAAGAAAGAAACTATCCTAAATTAATTATTAAATTAATAAATTAATTAATTAATTAATGAAAATAAACATTTTTTGGATTTTTGATATTTAAAGAAATAAAAATAATTTGATCAATGTTAATAAAACCTAATTATCTAAGTTGATTTTAATTATTGCAAAAATATTAAAGTTATTCCTAATTAAAACTAAATTAATTAAATTAATATTTGTTAACAAAAATAAAATACTGAAAATTAATTTAATAAACAAAATATTTTTGGTTTTTAATTTTATGAAGAAAAAGATTTAATTGGTTAGTTAATATAAAAATAATAACAATAATTAATTAAATAGAAATAATAAAAATAGAGAAAGTTTAGGGTTTGGGCGTGAAAGGAGAGTGAGAATGGCAATTTCCAAGGCCCATTTGTGTTGGCCTAGCTGACTTTTCCTGATTCCATGCATGCACTTTGACTAGGGAGTATGATGCACGTCCCATCTGGACCACCAGATATGGCCTGGGGCCATCTGGCAGGTGATTGGGTGATGGTGTATGATGCGTTGTTGTTCCTTGTATGCACTGGAATATTTGTAGAAAAAATATAACAAATGCATGGGGGACCTGGGATTCAAACCCAGGTCCTGTGAGTCATTGCATACGCTCCACTACCACTCAACCAACGCGCTTCAACTGTTAGTTTAATGGACAACAATTATAATATGGGAAAAAACAATAATATGCCAGAAATAAAAAAAACACGCGCCAAGTTTGAACCGGCCACTAAGAGTGGGACACGTCTTCGTCTTCTTCGTTCAACCCTGGATATTTACCTTCGGATTTATGTCCGCAGCTAAATTCGTATGTGCGTCCTAAAATCCATTCTAGGTCATGAAAATCAAATCCAAGACTATGGTTATGCTCGTCTAGGTTTCCTGAACAAACCTATACCATTCTTGGACCTTGATTTCCTCTGAAAAAGAAAACCCTAAAATCTAATGCAAAACCCTAGCCATACGGTTAAGGGGTTAGAGGCCAGATAAATGCAATTAGACAATGCCAAAAGTTCAGAAATTGAATAAGCATCATGAATATACCAAAGATTTGTCAAAAAAATGCAAGAATATGGGGTTATGATTTCGAACGAAAGGTGATTTTTTGAGACACTTACAAAGCTTCTGGGCGCGTATGGAGACTGGTTTTGGATTGGTTTCGCTTCAATGATTGCCCAACAATGGATTAGTGTGGAGTTTTGCTTCTGAATTGGCCTCCAAGGAAGATTTCAGTTTTGCACTTTTCCACCTTTTTTCAAGTTTTGTTCTTGATGATTCTGCAGCCTCTAACCCTTGAATTCATGTGCTTTTGCTTGTATAAGTAATGTGCGATGCATTAGGTCAACGTTTGTGGACTGAATCCTTGTACATCAATGCTTGGATATTTGATTTGATCCTCCATTGAAAACTTGCTTAATTTGCCAAAAATCCAATCTTTTTGCACATGGAATGATTGAAACGAATTTGATCATGACATTGATGATGATTAAGTCCTGAAAATAGAAAAAGATCTCATGTAATCAAGTTTTGTGGTTTTATTTGATTTAAATTGATTAAAAATGAAATAATTCAAATAAAAATCAAATAAAATAGAAAAATTGATAAATGGACACAAGGCTGAAGCTAGGACCCGTGTGGAGTGTGACAAGATCAAATCAAGTGGAAAGGAATGGGCCCATTTGACACAATTTGAAGTTTTGGGGATAGTTGACTTTTGGCAATTTTGCAAAAATGCCCAACTTCAACAATGCATAACTTCTTCAATTTTGAACTTTTGGAAGTTTTCTTGGACTTTTTAGAAAGCTTGGGATGTCCTATAACCAAAACTTTTGGTCTCATATCATTTTGATATTCCATGTTTAAGTTATAAGCTTTGGCAAAAAGGGTGTTTTTGTTGACTTTCAAAAATGACCTATAATGTCCAAATTTATAACTTCTTGTGAGTGAATTTCTTTATCTTGGGGTATGAATATGGATTGTAGGAAATTGCATCCTCTTAAAAATGAGATTTGGATGGGTCATTTCTCATAAAGTATGAGAAAGTTATGCTTGGTCAAAGTTGAGTTGACTTTTCCTACAAAACCCTAATTTAGCAACTTTTGAGTCTTGATGAATTTTGAGGAATCCTAGATGAATCATGGTAAACCCTTGATCAAATGATGAAATATCCTTCAAAATGAGAATGTTGACAAAAAATCTTGAGGTTTGACTGTATTTGGGTCACAGTTGACTTTTGCCCTAGCACAGTCGATTTTTGGACCCTTTGAGCATTTAACTGAGCAAATTTTCTCTGCAAGGATTGAAATTTGACATGGATGAACTTGAGAACATATTAGGACATTGGGGAGAACTTGAGGTCATTTGGATTCAAGGACCTTGATGCAACACAAAACCCTAATTTGAGGTTGACTGCCTAAGGAGATAGCTTGACTATCCAACTCTTGAGCAATCTTGAGCAACTTGGAGATTTTTCTTACAATGTTTTGAGAAATATGAGAGGGAAAATTTTGGGGTACAACAGTTGCCCCTGTTCAATCTTCTTAAACCTGAGGATATATATTGGCTTTTGGGCCTTTCGTGATCCGAAGGTGGAAGGTGATTGAACACTAGAGTACCCAGAAATTTGCACTCGCATGAAGTGGTATCAGCCTGGTGATGTCGGGAATGAGCTTACAAATGCCATTTGTTGATAGGTGGTCTGAACTTCGACTGGAAAACGAATCAGGGAGATCTTATCATCGATCTGACTGAACCAGAGGAGGTGTTGGATTAACTTTGACTGGATCGACATCAAAAAAATCTTTGAATCGATTTAACTGGACCAGACGAAAGTCTTGGAATAACTTCAACTAGAATACGAATCAGGGAGATCTTCGCATCGATCTGACTAAACTGGAGGAGGTCTTGGATTAACTTTGACTGGATCAACATCAGAAAAATCTTCGAATCGATTTAACTGGGCCATACAAAAGTCTTGGAATAACTTCAACTGGAATATGAATCAGGGAGATCTTCCGTCGATCTGACTGAACCAGAGGAGGTCTTGGATTAATTTTGACTGGATCGGCATCAGAAAAATCTTCGAATCGATTTAACTGGACCAGACAAAAGTGTTGGAATAGCTTCAACTGGAATATGAATCAGGGAGATCTTCGCGTCGATCTGACTGAACCAGAGGAAGTCTTCGATTAACTTTGACTGGATCGGCATCAGAAAAATCTTTTAATCGATTTAACTGGACCAGACAAAAGTCTTGGAATAGCTTCAACTGGAATACGAATCAGGGAGATCTTCGCATCGATCTGACTGAACCAGAGGAAGTCTTGGATTAACTTTGACTGGATCGGCATCAGAAAAATCTTTGAATCGATTTAACTGGACCAAACGAAAGTCTTGGAATAACTTCAACTGGAATACGAATCAGGGAGATCTTCGCATCGATCTGACTGAACCAGAGGAGGTATTGGATTAACTTTGACTGGATCGGCATCAGAAAAATCTTCGAATCGATTTAACTGGACCAGACGAAAGTCTTGGAATATCTTAAGCTAGAATACAAATCAAGGAGATCTTCGCGTCGATCTGACTGAACCAGAGGAGGTCTTCGACATAGCTGAGAACTTAACTGCATCTTTCCTGAAAGGTAAAGGTCAGTCATATGCAATGCATGATATGGATCAAGAAATGATGTTCTCAAAATAAGTGAGATTGTATGGTATGATGCGTATATGTATGTATCATGATGTATGGAAATGTAATGTTTTAGCTGGGGAAAATAAATCCCAGATAGCTGCTGGAGACAGGAGTTGAATTCTTCGTTTCCGCTGGGAATGGCAAACGAAGATGATTGTGAGAATAGACCTGCCAGAGAGGATAACTCCATTGGGGAATAAACTGATGAGGAGATTACTCTGTGGGGAAGAGATGTTCTGCTAAAGATTCCACTGATAAATACCGTCAGGATGAATTATCGTTGCTGGTGATATCGAATCTATTGGGGGATTGAATTCCTGTTTGCGAAAGGAAAGAACTTCACTGGGGATGATCTTTTAGTTGCGACTTGATGGGGATAACCCTGTTATACTTTTGTGGGGATAATCCTTTGAATTCTGCTGGGAATGATCCTTTGAACTTGACTGGGGAAATTTATTTTGTACTCCGCTGGGGATGAACTTCCAGAGTCTACTGGGGATGATGCTTCAACTCCGTTGCGGAAGCTTTTTCAGACTGCACTGGGAAAATTTTAACTCTACCAGGGGTATCTTGTATTCTGCCGGGGAACATTCTCATGCTTCGTTGGGGAATATTAAGACTGCCGGGGATATCAAGCCTTTCTAGTGCTGATGGTAGATCAACTCTGCTTGGGGAGAGCTACCATTACTGTCTTACTCTGCGGGGAGTGAAAGTATCTTAGCCATATTCTTCAGCTGAATCTACCTTTGTACCTGGTGGACATAATAACTGTATAGTTTGGACAATTCTTATTCCCCTGTTTCTGCTATTACCAGTAATTCATCTTTTGTTTCGTATGTAAATATTCATGAGCAGCAATTAATGTCAAATGCATATATCAAAAATGAACATTGGACGTTCCTTTGCAAAATAAAACAGATAAAGGAAAATAGTTTGAAATTTGTCTGAAAATGATTTTGTATTGATTTTTGAAATTTGGCCTGTAAAATAGGCGTTTTTGTACAAGAGGCTGACGTCCTAGTAAGAGAACACCGCCGAACAATAGAATTTACACAATTTGTGAAAAACTAGACATAACAGTTATATGAATGATCCCACTGGGTTCCAACTCTGCTATTGCCTTTATGTCTTCGAGCATCTCATCACTTTGCTACTGGTTGAAGGTGAATCAGATTGATTAGTGTCGTCCGAGCTTGATAGTCGATACCGAAGTCTGGATGCAAGGTGATCCAATGAGACATATTGTTACGCTTTGATCCCTAATTTTTTCTTGGACCGCCCTTTCGGGTTTTCAGTCCACCAGGATACCCTTTTTTGCCCAAGCCGCCTTTTCAGGTTTTCGACTTGTCGGGTGTACAGATTTTTCATTTTCATCCCTTATTTTTGCCTGAATTCTTTTGGTTCGCCGGGAAGCCCTTATTTTTGCCTAGGCCAGTCGACCTAGCGGGTCGTTAATTATGCGAAGTATCTTTTCACTATGTATGCATTGACGGGGTGAGGAAGGTCGTCACTATCTATGGTGGTTAGAATCATAGTGTTGTACCCCAAAATTTTCCCTCTCATTTCATCAACATTTCTCATCACAAGACTCTTGGAATTCAAGATCAAGCTAGGGTTTGCTCTGCTCAAAACACCTCCTTGCACTGTTGACCTAAATTAGGGTTTGAGTTTGCACAGGGATGTTTTGACCTACAATACCCAAAGTGACTTTCATACTTCATGTTGGACTCTCAAGTTTATCCATACCAAGTTTCAAGCTTTGAATCAAATTTTTGCCCAGTCAATTGGATAATTGACCTGGAAATCAGCTGTATTGGGAAACAAGTCAATTGTGGCCAATTGATAGTCAAACCTCATGAATTTTGACCCACATCAACATTATGAACTCATATGAACCATTTGATCAAGTTTGGATCACAATTCCACAAGAAATTTGGTCAGATCACCAAAAGGGCAAAATGGTCATTTTTAGGGTTTTGATTGTACAAAGGCAATTTTTGACTGTTTGACCTAGCCAATGGCAAATCAAGCTCAACCACGGACTCAAGGACTCAATTAAATCATCTTGACCCATTAAACAAGTTCAAAAGATCTCAAATGCATAGGATTGACAGATGAATTTTTCAGTCAACTGATCAAAATTTAACTGTATACTGAAAAGTCAAACTTTGACTTTTTGGTCAAAATCAAGTGCCAAGGGTCATTTTTCATCAAGACATGTCAAATTATGAAACTTGTTCATCAAGAAACCCAAAATTGCAAATTAGGGTTTAGTATGGAAAATTTTCATAACTTAGAAATTTTCTAAGTTATAAAATGTTCTTATTTTTTCCTAACTTTGTCCCATTTTTTCACCAAGATTCAAATGGATTCAAACAAAACTTACAACATGAAAGTTGTAGTCCATCACAAAGTCTACAACTTTGATTCACAAAGTTTTCTCAAAAGAAGCTTGGATCTAAAGTTATGATTTTTGGAACAAGGGTCCCTAAAACTTTTAACTTAGAGAAATTTTGCCCTAGTTTAGGCAGGATTTTGACCCATCTTCTTGGCCTTTTTCACGTAGTTCCACTTGGAGTCTTAAGTTTCATTTCAAATATGGATTATAGTACATATTGCAAGATTTCCAAATTGTCCAAGAACTCCTCAAACACCCTTGTGGTTAGGGAGAATCAAATGCTTGAAGTTAGCAAAAACTCACTTTGTAACCATGGCCAATACATGTTCATACCACTTGCCAAATCTGACCAAACTAGCTTAGTACATAATTACAGGCCTCTAAACCAATTTACACTCAAAAATTGAATGCAAATACATTGTACATTGGCATTGTTCTGATCAAGAGAGCATTGTACAATGAACATTTCCATTTTGAGCATAAAGGTCACACTTCCATTTTCATAAAGGCAACTTTATGTCAATTTGCATTTTCTTGAGCCTTGGAATTTTTCCTTTCAGAAAACAAGTTCCCTGATCTCAGGCATAGTACACCAACTTGAGCATGCTTGTAACTAGCCTGTACAGGCCATAGCTTGGTCAGTTCTCATCTTTGCTTTCAAAACAAGTCAAATGGCCAAAAGCTCATAACTCACACATCTGATATATTGAACTCAAGCAAAGTTTTCAAACAAGTTTTCTCATATCCTTGCAAGCCAGAAACAAGAGTCTTTGACCTCTCAAACCCCCTTGTGCACAAAATCTTCATTTCTGCCCAAAACAGGGCAAGGTCTGCAAATCACAAGCCACAATTAAATCCCCTCGTGTGTTTTGTCCCAAATCACTTCAAACACATTCTAAACAATACACCTAAGCTGTCCAGACCATTCACAAGCTACTGTAACTCCATTAACACACATCACCATTTTTGTTTGGAAGCTTTGCAGGTTGATTTCTGTAGCACGATTCAGGCCACTTCAAAACAAACTAAGCATTGTGAAAGGTTCAGGGGGCATCAAGCAAGCTCAAAAGAACCTCAGGCCCCATTAAAAGTTGATGTATTGTCCAGCTCGAACTCAACTGAAATAGGTATTTCATGAACTTCTATCTCTCTATTTAGGAACATTTAGACTTAGGTTTGTGAATGAAAGATGTTGTATTCATTGCCCTAAAACCATACATGTGCTTAGTTTTCATTTATATTAATCGTGCTAGGAGAATTTCATCCATGAACTTTATGAAAAAACTAGGTTAGAAATTAGGGCCAGAGAAATTATCTCTGGTCTTTGAGAGTTAGATTTAATGTTTTATATGGTTGAAATCGTTGTTTGATGCTCTACAAGTTTCATGTTTTGAGTTTTGTCAAAAAAGCACTGAAACAGGAGATACAAGTTTGAACTGGCCATGCGCGCGTTTCTGTTGGAAAGAGGAAGAAGATGAAGTAGCTGGGCTGGGCCTGGCTATTTCCTACTTTTGACACCCCTTTTTCAGTTTCACACCCCCCTGGCCCATTTCTTTGTATATTTATTATTTTTGCATTTTTATTTCATTTCTGACTTTATTATTTTATTTCCAAACATAAAAAATGCCTAAAAAATATTTTCATAAATTTTTACATTTATTTGGTATTTATTTCAATTATTTCCAACAATAAAATGTTTAAATACTTTATATTATTTTGTTTAAACTTAAGAATAATGTAAAAAATATTTTTATTTTCATTTATTATTTTTATTCACATTTGAAAATATTTTCTTGAAATATATACATTTTTGTAAATAATTTATTTTATTTTTTACACACTTAATATATATATATATATATATATATATATATATATATATATATATATATATATATATATATATATATATATATATATATATATATATATATATATATATATATATATATATATATATATATATATATATATATATATATATATATATATATATATACTTTATTTTATTAAAAGCATAGAATAAAAAACACAAAAATAATACATTTTTATTTTTTACTAAAAAATACCTTTTTTCAATTTACTTTTATTTTTGTACATATTGATACATTTTTGTATATAAATAATAAATAATACCATTTCTTTAAGGAATTAGGGTTTACCCTAAAAATAATTAAAATAAAATTTTATTTTATTTATTTCTTTTCATTTCTTTCCATTAGAAGATACTTTACATACATAAAAAACCTTTTTTGCATAATACATTTTTAATATTTATTTATTGTATTTATTTAAATATTGTACATTTAAGTATTATGCCTTGCAAATTCAATTTGGTTGTAATAATTTAGGGTTTAATTTCTTGCAAAATACTCCCCTATTCAAAATTGTACCCCCATCCCTATATCAAAGTTGTAATAGCTTAGATTTATTTTACGCACTTAAATGCTTTTAATTATGCCATGCTTAGAGAATTAGGGTTTCTATGCAAAATCAAAACCAACAAATAGTTTGACCTAATCAAAGATAAAAATGCATGAAAAAACAAGCACAATGCACAGTTGCACCCCTAGGGTTTCAATCCACTTGTTGCCTTCAAAAATGGGCCATGGTATGCATGTCAAGTACTTTGGCAAAACAAAAACAAAACAAAGATCATAGTCCCTCGATGACGCTATCTTGGTTGCCTAAACAAAATGATCTAGTCCCTCAAGAAAATTGCCAAAAATACTTGACATTATTGCTATCATGGTCTATACGATGACTCGTGCCTGTCCCGTTTAACATCCTAACACAAGGTTGTTCACCAAATACAATGGTGAAACAACACTGTTAAAAGGGTTAAAAACATAAAGAAAGATATTTTAGTAAAATAGGGTAGATAGCTCTTAGTTACTTGATCAAAACTTGCAAAAAAAAAACATCCTTGCTATCTTCAAAACACACTTCACAACACAATTTCAAAATCCTACTTTCAAACATTGAAAACTTTTCAAAAGACACAAACACCTTTGTATACATTCAAACAAGAATCATTACAAAGCTTGCCACAACGACGGCCTCTTTTCAAAACATCTTTCAAAACCACACACAAAGCACCATTTCAAACAATTGAAAAGCAAAGCAAGTGATCTAAAAACAAGTAACTAAGAGCCCATGGATAACCATGGATAGAAAGGGTGCTAATACCTTCCCTTTCTATAATCTACTCCCTGATCCCAAGAAAACATCTCAAAGGTCTTTCCTGTGCTTTTTGACCTTTCCTTAGGATAAAATAAAAAGTCGGTGGCGACTCTTGCTAAACCGAAACATTTGCGAACACAAACGCGAAACCTCAAGTCAGTTCTCCCACCGTATCACAGAACTGGCGACTCTGCTGGGGATAACTTTAAAAGTGGAGTAACCTTAGGGCTTAGATCACCCTTTGCATGATTATATTGTTTGCTTTGATTGCTTTACATATGGTTCTCTTGTTTGGGCTTGAAATCCTCCACCCGGATTTGGGAAACATTCATAGGTAAATAGCAATACATTGTGGAAACTGTGCGGGGTATACCGACATGGTTGAAGCAATAGCTATATTAGTGCGACATATTTGTGAGTACCGGTAGCCTTTGAGTCAATCAAAGAGAATACGAGGCCGCTGAGTGATGTCATGAAGCACTAATGCACTCTTAGAACCTTACTTGACCATCTTGGCCTTTTATTAGGGGTAGTGAGATGACCGACTTTGGTGCAGTCCGAAGTTGGTAGATACTCGATACTACACTCATTAAGGGTTGTTTTCTTGGAATATTTTGGTCGCCAGTTAAGTGGCTAAACCAAAACAATGAACATAGAAAATAATCCAGTGATATTGAGCTCCTTAGAACCCGGACACTATTTATAGGACAGGTTTGAGCCAACTAAACTCAAGAGGGTATTTACCTATGAAACCTCATGCCATCCTGAAACTACGGTTTTGTGTGACTTGTTTGTACATTTGCTTGTGCATACATCATAAACATCATAAAGAATCATGTGCATCCACTAAGCATTTCAAGGGTTTGGATCTTCATCTTTGTTCTTGTTTTGTAGGTCATGGAATCTCTTTGCAGGAAAACAATTCAAGTCAACCTTGTGAGAATCCCTACTCAACTCAAGGAGCTTACTTCCAGAATTCCAGAGAATTCTCTCTTTAGTGAAAGACATGGTAGGCTTCTCATCTTGGTCAACTCCAACATTGAAGAAGACATGGTGAAAGTTCTCTTCCAGTTCTTTGACCCCCTACACCACTGTTTCACATTCCCTGATTACCAACTAGTACCCACTTTGGAGGAATTTTCTCAACTCCTGAGAATTCATATTCTTCATCAACTACCCTACAACGGTACGGAAAAAGAACCAAAGCCTGAAGATGTTGCTCAAGCATTACACTTACAACCATCTGACATCAAAGGACATTGGGAAACCAGAAGTGGTGTCAAGGGATTCTTGGAAAAGTTTCTGTTTGAGAAGGCACAAGACTGCTGGAATTCTCTAGATCTACAAGCCTTTGAAGAGATTGTGGCACTCCTCATCTATGGGTTGGTTTTGTTCCCAAACCCTAATCAGCTTATAGATGTGAATGCTGTCAAGATTTTCATATCCCAGAATCCTGTACCTACATTGCTTGGGGACATCCTACACTCATTTTACACACGAACAATGAGGAAAAGAGGTGTTCTCATGTGTTGTACTCCTCTCCTAGCAAGGTGGTTTATTTCTCACCTTCCATAATCAGTTTTGAAGAATGAGCAGGGTTTAAGGTGGTCACAACGATTGATGACCCTCACACATTCTGATGTACATTGGTGTTCTCGGTCCATGGAAAATGTCATCATCATTGATCTTTGTGGTGAATTCCCTAATGTCCCACTACTTGGCATTAGGGGAGGCATTACCTATAACAGTTGTTTAGCTCTAAGACAGTTTGGATATGCTCGGAGGGACGGCCCTCATGACATGCTGATTCCTGACTTGGTTTTTGACTTCGACAACGATGCACAAGGACTTCGACAAAGGTTCATCAGAGCTTGGAGGATTCCCAACAAGGTGGATAGTAATACATTGAGGAACAAGAATTCCATCCCCCTTGAGCCTTATCTCAAGTGGGTACGAACCCGCACCCAGAATCTTATGATGCCATACCCTCACATTCTCCCCTTGATCAAAGAGCCTGTTATGGAAGGAGAGGTTCCATACACCCTCCTACATCCTGACATGCCAACATCATGGGAAGAATTGCAAAAGAGTTGGATCCAACTCAAGGAAGAACGAAATACTTTTGAAGCCAGCTTCTATGCCAGTGAGAAGAAGGTTTTGGAGCTTACCCGCCGACTTCATGAGGAGGAAACTCTCAACACTTACATCGCACCAAAGAGGATGCACAATGTCTTTTTGCATTAAGAATTTTGTAATATTTTGCCCATGGGGCACTTATGTACTAACAATCTCTTCTTAATATGACGTGTGTTCCTTTTTGTTTGCAGCAAATTTGAATTTATGAATCCTTGAATGCATTACATGAATAACATACCATTCATCATATGCATAAACAGGTCTTCACACCAGGTTTCCTTATCTTTCTGCTGTTTATTTCAGCAAGATGGATTTGGAGCAGACAGTTAAGGATCTGCAAGCACAGATTTCTCAATTTCAGCAGCTCCTCATGACATTAGCAAAGGGTCAAGAGGACCTTAAAGCACTGTTGGAGAAAAATAAAGAGAAAAAGAAGAAGAGGCCCGGAGTAGCCACTTTTGGAAGAAGGTTTGAAAGCAATGCTAGAAAAGTTCTTGAGTTCCCCTCAACATCTGATGAAGGGGGTGGTAAAGGAAAAGGAGCTGCGGTACCTTCTGAATCTGAAGTTGAAGAGGAAGAAGACAAAGACTATTCCGAACAGCAATATCCCCCGGCGGATGATAAATATAAGAATCTTGAGGATCGATTGGCAGCCATGGAGCTGCAAAGGGTACCTGGTTTAGATTTTGAAGAATTAGGGTTGGTCGCTGGGATCGTCATCCCTCCCAAGTTTAAAGTACCAACATTTTCTAAGTATGATGGTCTGTCCTGCCCAAAGATGCATCTGAGATCCTATGTCAGAAAGATCCAACCCCACTCATCTGATAAAGACCTCTGGGTACACTTTTTTCAAGACAGTTTGTCAGGCACACAATTGGACTGGTTCTATCAACTCGAGAGATCAGAGGTTCATAATTGGGAAGACTTAGTTGCTGCTTTCTACCGTCAATACCAATACAATGCTGATTTGGCACACACTCGTACTCAACTACAGAGTATGGGTATGGCTTCTAATGAAGGGTTTAAAGAGTATGCCCATAAGTGACGTGATCTGGCTGGAAGGGTGCAGCCACCATTATCAGATAGAGATCTGGTTGACATGTTTTTAGGGACCCTGTCTGGCCCTTTCTTCAATCATTTAATTGGGAGTTCCTTCGCGGGATTTACTGAACTAATTTTGACCGGCGAAAGGATCGAGGCCGGTATTAAAAGTGGAAAGATTTAGAAAGATGCCTCCGCATCCACCGTTGTTAAGAAGACCTTCCCAGCTAAGAAGGAAGCCTATGTTGTTTATTCTCAGAAAAGTCAAGGAAGAACCGAGCGTCGGCCAACTGTAGGGGCTGTGATGATTCAAAACTCTTCAAATGATCAACCTCGCGGCAATCAGCCAAGATCTAATCAGCAACAGGTAGAAAGGCCACAACAGCAGTTCACCCGAATCAACATGACGCCAGCTCAAGTACTCCATCATTTGCTAAAGCTAAATCTTACCAATTTGAAGGAAGCGCCAAAGAACCCTAATACCTCCTCTCCATACTACCACTCCAATGCAAAGTGTGCTTACCACTCTGATAGTGCAGGGCATGATACCAATAATTGTTGGGCTCTTAAGAACAAAATCCAAGACCTGATTGGCGCCAAGGAAGTAGAATTCGATGCGCCCGAAAAGGCAAATGTGATTTCTGCCCCAATGCCCAAGCACGGTCATAATGTTCATGCCGTTATGGAAGACCTTCATGTTACCAACGTTACTGACCTTTTGACTACCTTACCAGTGATTAAAGTGAATTTGATGAGAGCCGGGATATTCCCAGGCTGTGGAAAAGACTGCTATTTTTGTTTAAACATACGAGTTGACTGCCCAATGTTGAAATCAGGTATCCAATGCCGGATGGATACCCAAGAGATACTCTTCCAAAAAACTCCTGTTGATACCTTCACTCCTGTTACTCCTGCTACTTTTGCTACTTCAACCAACGATATCGCAATAATAACCATCTCCGACAATCTTCCCAAGGCTTGCAAAAGGCCTGTCAAGATTACGCCCGACCCTAAATTTGTACCATTAAAAATCACCATGCCGGGGCCTGTCCCGTATCAATCTAGCAAAACGATACCATGGAACTACGAAGGAGAAATCTTCTATCATGGTATCAAACAGATTGATGTAGTCCAAGAGAATTCTGAAGAGGAAACCCCTGATATAGGGAACATTGCAGGAACAAGCAAGATAACTCGCAGCGGACGAATTTTTTCTCCGGAGATTGCTCCCCCACGAGCAGTCTTCGGAGCCTCGAAAGCTTCTGTGCCTGTTAAGCCATATGTGCAAGGCCCGATAATTGAAGAAATTGATGTACCTGAAGTTAGACCCTCTGATGCTACTATCGATAAGGGTAAGGGGATACTAGATGCGCCTGTCAGGACGAAGGCTCATACTGTGGTTATCCCTGAAACCACCCAGAAAGAAATGGAAGAAATCTTGAAAATAATCAGAAAGAGCGACTACGACGTTGTGGAATAGCTAGGGCAGACCCCTTCCAAAATCTCAATGTTGGCTCTTCTACTCTGCTCTGAGGCCCATGCTAAGGCCCTGATCAAATTTTTGAAGGTGGCACATGTGCCCCAAGAAACTTCGGCTGACCAGTTTCAGGAGTGCGTGGCCAGTCTTACTGCTGATAATGGGCTTGGTTTTTCCGATGCTGATTTGAATCCCAAAGGAAGGAAACACAACGACGCGCTACATGTCTCTGTTGAATGCAGGGGAACCACCCTCGCCCATGTCTTAGTGGATATCGGTTCTTCTTTGAATATGCTGCCGAAGAAAGCGTTAGACCGTTTGGACTGCGAAGGATTGACCCTCAAACCCAGTAACATCGTTGTTAGGGATTTTGATGGGTCCAAAAGAATGGTTCACGGAGAGGTTGTCATTCCTATCAAAGTGGGCACAGAAGTTTTCAACTCCACCTTTTATGTGATGGACATCCGTCCTTCATATTCGTGTTTGTTGGGAAGACCGTGGATCCATTATGCTGGGGAAGTTGCCTCCTCTTTACACCAAATGCTGAAGTATCCTGTTAAGGGTAAGATTATAATGGTGCACGGAGAGGAAAAGTACATGATAAGCCACCTCAACTCGTTCCGCTATGTGGAGTTGGATGGAGAGTTCATAGAAACACCTTTCCAACATTTTGAGGAAGTTTCTCTGGAGGTCGCAGTTGCAAAGACAATGGTTGAGGTGCCTATAATTCCCAAGCATGTATCTAGGATGGCATCTCTCAAGGACGCAGAGGCTGTAATTAAAGAAGGAAAGAGCACAGTGTGGGGGCAACTGCCTGATTTTCCCCATAAGACGGACAAATTTGGATTAGGGTTTACTGCTGCAGGACAGAAGGCTATGCGTCGCTCCAAGACTGGAGGACCACCCGTAAAGATCACCTACCAAGGAATTAATGTTGTAGAAGATGATGATGAAGAGGACAACTTTTAAGATTGGATCTTTCCAACCGTCGAAGGGGGTTTAAGCAACTGGGAAGCAAAGGATTTTATTCCCATCACCTTCATCAACCAGTAAATTTATCTTTGAACAATTTCCTATTTTGGTCTGTAATAACTAAATAATTCGTACACTATTTTCACCTTATGCCTTTCCCGGGGCATATAGGTCCATTTGTAAGGGCTTGATTTTCTTCATTATCATATGCCATGTTTTAATGAATCATTGGACACTTTCATCTATAAACTGTTGTGTTCATTTTCTTTCCTTTTGCATTTTTGTTTTGTTTAAGGATGGCTATCCCTTACACACACCCACACTCACAAATGCAGGTACCCATCCATTCCGGATTCCCTGGGTGACTATTCTGCTTTAGCCTTCGGTAACTCTGAAGATTTGGTCAATCATGCTGAGTACGAAGTTGACGAAGACTGTGAAGTGCCGAGAGAGTTAGCCAGGCTTTTACAACAAGAAGAGAGGGTTATTATGCCTCATGAAGAGTTGCTAGAAACCATCAACTTCGGAACAGAGGAAGACAAAAAAGAGGTTAAGGTGGGTGCCAACCTGGAACCAGGTGTCAAAGAGCGTCTAGTGCAATTGTTGAACGAATATGTTAAGATCTTTGCCTGGTCCTGTGAAGACATGTCGGGACTAGATACAGATATCGTGGTTCACCGTCTCCCTACAAGAGAAGACTGTCCACCGATCAAATAAAAGGTCCGCCGAATGAGGCCCGACATGTCTGAGAAGATCAAAGCTGAGGTAATGAAGCAATTCAACGCTGGTTTTTTGGCTGTTACTTCCTATCCATAATGGGTTGCTAACATTGTGCCTGTGCCTAAGAAGGACGGCAAAGTCAGAATGTGTGTGGACTATCGGGACTTAAACAGGGCTAGCCCTAAAGATGATTTTCCACTGCCACACATCGACATCTTGGTTGACAACACAGCTCAACACAAGGTATTTTCCTTCATGGATGGATTCTCGGGATACAACCAGATCAAGATGGCCCCCGAGGACATGGAGAAAACTACTTTTGTCACGCAATGGGGTACCTTCTTCTACAAAGTGATGCCATTCGGACTGAAGAATGCAGGGGAAACCTATCAACGCGCTATGGTAGCTTTATTTCATGACATGATACATCATGAGATTGAAGTTTACGTAGACGACATGATAGCTCGATCACAGACAGAAGAAGAACACCTTGATCATTTGCAAAAGTTGTTTGCCAGGTTGAAGGAATACAAGCTCAGATTGAACCCAAGCAAGTGCACTTTTGGAGTTAGATCTGGTAAACTTTTCGGATTTATTGTCAGCAACAAAGGCATTGAGGTTGATCCAGCTAAAGTAAAGGCTATACAAGAAATTCCTGCCCCCCGCACTGAAAAGAAGGTTAGAGGATTCTTGGGACGCTTAAACTATATCGCGAGGTTCATCTCTCACCTGACATCTACCTGTGAGCCAATTTTCAAATTGTTGAATAAAGATCAGGTAGTTGAATGGAACAATGATTGTCAAGTAGCTTTTGATAAGATCAAGGAGTATTTACTAGAACCTCCTATTTTGATGCCACCCGTCGAAGGAAGACCGTTAATCATGTATCTGACTGTTTTGGATAACTCAAGGGGTGTGTATTGGGCCAACATGACGAGTCTGACCGAAAAGAGCATGCCATTTATTACCTTAGCAAAAAGTTTACCGACTGTGAGACTCGCTACTCACTGCTCGAGAAAAATTGCTGCGCTTTGGTATGGGCTGCTCGCCGGCTAAGGCAGTATATGTTGACTCATACCACTTTGCTGATTTCCAAAATGGATCCGATCAAGTATATCTTCGAAAAGCCTGCTTTATCTGGAAGAATCGCTAGATGGCAAATGATCCTGACTGAGTATGATATCCAGTATACTACCCAAAAGGCTATAAAGGGGAGTGTACTAGCTGACCATCTAGCTCATCAAGCCGTCGAAGATTACCAATCTATGAGATTCGACTTCCCTGACGAGGACATCATGACATTGGACAACATTGAAGGTAACGGACCGTATGACGGACCTGAACAAGGATCCCGATGGACCCTGTACTTTGATGGTGCTTCAAATGCACTTGGCAACGGTATCGGTGCGGTACTCATTTCTCCGGAAGGTTGCCATACACCCTTCACTGCCCGACTTTGCTTCAGCTGTACCAACAACATGGTTGAATACGAAGCTTGCATCTTTGGTCTTAAGGCTTCTATAGACTTGGGAATCAAATCTTTGGTCGTATTTGGGGACTCGGATTTGGTTATCAGTCAAGTCAAAGGAGAGTGGAACACCAAACATCCTAATCTTATCCCATACAAAGAACATGTCTTAACATTGTTGCCTCATTTCGAGCAGATTACCTTCGAGCATTTCCCGCGAGAAGAAAATCAGTTAGCCGATGCTCTGGCTACAATGTCTTCCATGTTTAAACTTAACTAGGATAATAAGGCTGCCCAAATCACCATCGAGCGAATGGACGAACCTGCGCACTGTCATGAGATTAATACCGAAGAAGTAGTGGAACCACCCTGGTTTCATGAAATCAAAAGGTATCTCCAGATATCCTAAAGGAGCTTCAGTCAATGATAAAAAGTTCTTAAGGAGATTTGCTGCCAAGTTCTTCCTAAGCAATGGCATCCTTTATAAGCGCAGCCATGATTGTGTTCTACTTCATTGTCTGAACAAGGTTGAAGCAGAGTTGATCATGACCGAAATACATAGTGGCACATTTGGCACCCACTTGAGCGGACATACGATGGCTAAGAAGATTTTAAGGGCAGACTACTACTGGTCTACCATGGAAGCTGATTGTCATCAACATTCCCGTACTTGCCACAAATGCCAAGTCTATGCCGACAAGGTACATATTCCTCATGTTCCTCTCAACGTTCTGATAGCTCCTTGGCCATTCGCAATGTAGGGCATTGACATGATTGGAGAGATCAAGCCTACAACATCCAATGGGCATCGCTTCATCCTGGTGGCTATTGACTACTTCACCAAGTGGGTCGAAGCAGCTTCCTATGCCTCTGTTATAAAGAATGTGGTTGCCCGCTTCATCAAGCAGAACCTCATATGCTGGTATGGTATCCCCGACAGGATTATCACAGACAACGGTACAAATTTGAACAACATTATGATCACCTCTCTATGCGAGCAGTTCAAGATTTATCATCACAATTCATCTCCCTATCGGCCGAAGATGAACGGTGCTGTTGAAGCTGCGAACAAAAATATCAAGAAGATTATTCAAAAGATGACAGTCACCTACAAAGACTGGCATGAGATCTTACCGTTTACCCTGCATGGATGTCGTACCATGGCACGTACTTCAATAGGGGAAACCCCTTTCTCTTTGGTATATGGCATGGAAGTTGTTTTACCTATGGAAGTTCAGATTCCTTCCTTAAGGATTATGAAGGATGCTGGTTTGAGTGAAGACGATTGGATTCAGACCCGGTTTGATCAGCTTAACTTGATCGACGAGAAACGACTTACTGCTGTTTGTCATGGTCAGACGTATCAAAAACGGATGATCAAGGCCTTCAACAAGAAAGTCAGGCGTCAGGTATATCAAGTCGGAGATCTTGTAATCAAGCGGATAATCTTGCTGCAAAGTGATCCCAGGGGCAAGTGGACTCCTACTTACGAAGAACCATTCATGATCAAGAGCATCTTTTCTGGTGGGGCAATGATTCTGACCACCATGGACGGTGACGACTTGCCGCACCCTGCAAACGCAGACATAGTCAAAAGATACTACGCATAAAATAACCCGACAAGTTGAAATCCCGAAAGGGCGACTTGGGCAAAAATGGGAATCCTGGTGAATCAAAAAACCGAAAGGGCGGTTCAGGCAAAAATTTGGGATAAAACAAAAAAATCTGTACACCCGGCAAGTTGAAAACCCGAAAGGGCGACTTGGGCAAAAAAGGGTTTCCCGGTGGATCGAAAACCCGAAAGGGCGGTCCAAGCAAAAGTTAGGGAATTAAAGCGTATGACTATGTCTCGTCGGATCAATTTAAGAACAAGCTCTTCACCAATAAGCTCCAAGCTTCTAATCAATCCAGTCATCGGTGGACGAAGCAACGAATGGACAAGATATTCAGAGTTGTGAAGGCTATAGCAGAATGGGAACCCCATAGAATTATTACACATAGCCATCTTTCTTTTGTATAAAATTTTTCTCAATTTTTACGACAACATTCTCTTACTAGGATGTCTGTCTCCTTTGTACAAAGATACTTACGAAAGTTAATACAAAAATACTTCAAAGTGCAGATATTTGTTGGCCCCTCTTTTCTTTTTTACACTTATGTTTTATTTGAAAAACGTCCAAATGTTTTGTTAAAAAGGCATATGCATTTGAATATGATCATTGTTTACAAATAAAACGAATTTGAGAAAGGATAATTACTGATAGGTTGAAGGTGTAGGAAGATATCCTTGTGCTATTTCAGAAGAAACCCCCTATAATACATCATTCAGATCCTCAATAAAGCTAAAAATTTGGAGTATATTTCCCCAGCGGAGTTAAACTTTAAGATCCCCAGCGGAGCCCGAAAACCCTGGAAAAAAAACCTATCCCCAGCGGAGCCAGAATATTCTAAACTTTCTTCCCCAGCGAAGTCAAATTTCCAACTATCAACCCCCGATGGGAACTGTTCAACTTCCCCCAATTTCCTCAGCAGGCTATCTTAAAAGTCTGAAAACCAAGAGGATAACAACTAACTTCTTGGCTTATCCCCAACTAGGATGCTTCCCCAGTAGTTTGGCATACAACCCAAAGCTCTTGATTTCACCGGCCGAGTAAACATTCTCCCCACAGAGTTATTTCCCAGCGGATCGAAGATTCTTGGTCTCATTTCTCCAAGCAGAAGCCTCTCAGGTTTTAACTCCCCCGTAGAGATTTCCGGAGTTTTCCTTATTTCCCAGGAAAGTCATGAAGGATTCTCATTCCCCGCAGAAGTTGTCAAATACTTTTAATCCCCAAGAAGTCAGCAAGGATTTCTCATCTTCAACAATCAAATATTTTTGAATTCTCAGCATCGGTCAAGGATTTACTGTCCCCAGCAGCAGTAGGAGATTTCATGATCTCCGGTTACTAAGGATTTATCTTCCTCAGTAAAACAGTTACTCAGCTTACATGCCCACCCATTACATTCATATATCATAAACATTGATGAAACACAGTTCATTGCATCATACATATCATACAACATAACTTTGTGTTTTAGCTAACATTTTACCCTTTTCAGGATAAGATTAAAAGGCTATCGTTAACAATTTTTCTGATACAGTATGGATACACCCCAGACACGGCGGTCATTCTATTACTCATTCATAATTTCAAGTAAAAATACAATACGGATACACCCCAGACACGACGGTCATTCTACTACTCATTCAGACTTCAGCAATCCGATACAGACTAGATACGCTCCAGACACGGCGGCCATTCTATCTCTCATTCAGATTCAACTATCAACTTCAAGTTCAGATATGCTCCAAACACGGATGCCATTCTGGCCCTTACACCAGAAGTTTGATTCTCCCCAGTGCAATCGCTATGGAAGTCATTTTGTCACTTATTCAGATCCCAGTTACAATTTCAGATACACTCCAGACACGGAAGTCATTCTGCTACTCATACAGATCTCAACTTCAGATACACTCCAGACACAAGTCATTCTGCTACTCATACATATCTCAACTTCAGATACAGTCCAGATACGCTCCAGACACGGTTGCCATTCTGCCACTCATTCATAACTTATACCTAGCACACAGTTGCTCCATACATAGATTTTTCTCTATTAACCATTCAGAATATAGATATACTCCAGACACGGCAGTCATAATGATATTCATTCAAGAATCAAATACAGTTACAACTCAGATACGTTCCAAATACGGATACCATTCTGATGTTCATTCTACTGGTTTTCAACAAACAAGTCTCGGATGGCATCTTTAAGCCCATCTCCAGCAAGATTCTACCTTCTCCAAATGGCATCTTTAAGCCCATTCCTTCAACAATATTTTGACGAGTGCAAATTTACGGGCACTCTAATGTCCAATCCTCATTTACCTTCGAGTCGCGAAAGGCAAACTTGCCAATCTAACTCTTTAGGTTCAAGAAGATTGAACAGGGGCAACTGTTGTACCCCAAAATTTTCCCTCTCATTTCATCAACATTTCTCATCACAAGACTCTTGGAATTCAAAATCAAGCTAGGGTTTGCTCTGCTCAAAACACCTCCTTGCAATGTTGACCTAAATTAGGGTTTGAGTTTGCACAGGGATGTATTGACCTAAAATACCCAAAGTGACTTTCATACTTCATGTTGGACTCACAAGTTTGCCCATACCAAGTTTCAAGCTTTGAATCGAATTTTTGCCAAGTCAATTGGACAGTTGACTTGGAAATCAACTATTTTGAGGAAAAAGTCAACTGTGGCCAATTGATAGTCAAACCTCATGAACTTTGACGCACATCAATATTAGGAACTCATATGAACCATTTGATCGAGTTTGGATCACAATTCCACAAGAAATTTGATCAGATCGCCAAAAGGGCAAAATTGTCATTTTTAGGGTTTTGATTGTAAAAAGGCAATTTTTGACTGTTTGACCTAGCCAATGGCAAATCAAGCTCAACCATGGACTCAAGGACTCAATGACATCATCTTGACCCATTCAACAAGTTCAAAAGATCTCAAATGCATAGGATTGACAGATGAATTTTTCAGTCAACTGATCAAAATTTAACTGTATACTGAAAAGTCAAACTTTGACTTTTTGGTCAAAATCAAGTGCCAAGGGTCATTTTTCATCAAGACATGTCAAATTATGAAACTTGTTCATCAAGAAACCCAAAATTGCAAATTAGGGTTTAGTATGGAAAAATTTCATAACTTAGAAATTTTCTAAGTTATAAAATGTTCTTATTTTTTCCTAAATTTGTCCGATTTTTTCACCAAGATGCAAATGGATTCAAACAAAACTTACAACATGAAAGTTGTATTCCATCACAAAGTCTACAACTTTGATTCACAAAGTTTTCTTAAAAGAAGTTTGGATCTCAAGTTATGATTTTTGGAACAAGGGTCCCTAAAACTTTTAACTTAGAGAAATTTTACCCTAGTTTAGGCAGGATTTTGACCCATCTTCTCGGCCATTTTTCACATAGTTCCACTTGGAGTCTTAAGTTTCATTTCAAAGATGGATTATAGTACCTATTGCAAGCTTTCCAAATTGTCCAAGAACTCCTCAAACACCCTTGTGGTTAGGGAGAATCGAATGCTTGAAGTTAGCAAAAACTCACTTTGTAACCATGGCCAATACATGTTCATACCACTTGCCAAATCTGACCAAACTAGCTTAGTACATAATTACAGGCCTCTAAACCAATTTACACTGAAAAAATGAATGCAAATACATTGGACATTGGCATTGTCTTGATCAAGAGTGCATTGTACAATGAACATTTCCATTTTGAGCATAAAGGTCACACTTCCATTTTCATAAAGGCAACTTTATGTCAATTTGCATTTTCTTGAGCCTGGGACTTTTTCCTTGCAGCAAACAAGTTCCCTAATCTCAGGCATAGTACACCAACTTGAGCATGCTTGTAACTAGCCTGTACAGGCCATAGCTTGGTCAGTTCACATCTTTGCTTTCAAAACAAGTCAAATGGCCAAAAGCTCATAACTCACACATCTGATATATTGAACTCAAGCAAAGTTTTCAAACAAGTTTTCTCATATCCTTGCAAGCCAGAAACACGAGTCTTTGACCTCTCAAACCCCCTTGTGCACAAAATCTTCATTTCTGCCCAAAACAGGGCAAGGTCTACAAATCACAAGCCACAATCAATACCCCTCGTGCATTTTGTCCCAAATCACTTCAAACACATTCTAAACAATACACCTAAGTTGTCCAGACCATTCACAAGCTACTGTAACTCCATTAACACACATCACCATTTTTGTTTGGAAGCTTTGCAGGTTGAGTTCTGTAGCACGATTCAGGCTACTTCAAAACAAACTAAGCATTGGGAAAGGTTCAGGGGACATCAAGCAAGCTCAAAAGAACCTCAGGCCCCATTAAAAGTTGTTGCATTGTCCAGCTCAAACTCAACTGAAACAGGTATTTCATGAACTTCTATCTCTCTAGTTAGGAACATTTAGACTTAGGTTTGTGAATGAAAGATGTTGTATTCATTGCCCTGAAACCATACATGTGCTTAGTTTTCATTTATATTAATCGTGCTAGGAGAATTTCATCCATGAACTTTCTGAAAAAACTAGGTTAGAAATTAATCCCAGAGAAATTCTCTCTGGTCTTTGAGAGTTAGATTTAATGTTTTATATGGTTGAAATCGTTGTTTGATGCTCTACAAGTTTCATGTTTTGAGTTTTGTCAAAAAAGCACTGAAACAGGAGATACAAGTTTAAACAGGCCATGCGCGCGTTTCTGTTGGAAAGAGAAAGAAGATGAAGTAGCTGGGCTGGGCCTGGCTATTTCCTACTTTTGACACCCCTTTTTCAGTTTCACACCCCCCTGGCCCATTTCTTTGTATATTTATTATTTTTGCATTTTTATTTCATTTCTGACTTTATTATTTTATTTCCAAACATAAAAAATGCCTAAAAAATATTTTCTTAAATTTTTACATTTATTTGGTATTTATTTCAATTATTTTCAACATTAAAATGTTTAAATACTTTATATTATTTTGTTTAAACTTAAGAATAATGTAAAAAATACTTTTATTTTCATTTATTATTTTTATTCACATTTGAAAATATTTTCTTGAAATATATACATTTTTGTAAATAATTTATTTTATTTTTTACACACTTAATATATAATATATATATATATATATATATATATATATATATATATATATATATATATATATATATATATATATATATATATATAGTTTTGTTTACAAGATTACAAAGTTGATACATGTAAGGTCAACATTAAAGAACTTATAGAAAGTATATGTTATTTTTGGAAATGGATCGATCTCCGACTGATTGCAATCTGTCAAACAAATTTTAAATAGAAAACATCTACTCCCTGAACTCAAGAAAACATCTCAAAGGTCTTTCCTGTGCTTTTTGACCTTTCCTTAGGATAAAATAAAAAGTCGGTGGCGACTCTTGCTAAACCGAAACATTTGCGAACACAAATGTGAAACCTCAAGTCAGTTCTCCCACCGTATCACACATAGCTCCGCCTGAGAAAATGTTCTTAACCACAAATGGCCATTTGTAAGTAGGGGTACATTTGCCCCTGGGATCACCTGGAGGTAATATGATGCGCTTGATAACCAGATCCCCAACTTGATACTCTTGTCGTCTGACTTTCTTGTTAAATGCCTTGATCATCTGTTTTTGGTACGTCTGACCATGAAAAATAGCAGTAAGTCTCTTTTCGTCGATTAGGTTCAGCTGATCAAGCCGGGTCTGAATCTAGTCATCTTCGCTCAAACCTGCATCCTTCATAATCCGAAGAGAGGGTATCTGAACTTCAATGGGCAAGACTGCCTCCATACCATATACCAAGGAGTAGGGTGTTGCCCCTGTTGACGTCCGTGCTGAGGTACGGTACCCATGAAGATCAAATGGTAACATCTCGTGCCAGTCTTTGTATGTCACTATCATCTTCTGCACAATCTTCTTAATGTTCTTATTAGCCGCTTCGACAGCCCCATTCATCTTCGGCCGGTAGGGAGAAGAGTTATGATGTTGTATCTTGAATTACTCGTAGAGCTCGGTGATCATCTTGTTGTTGAGATTGGTACCATTGTCTGTAATGATCCTCTCTTGTACACCATATCGACAAATCAGATTATGTCGAATGAACCGTGCCACGACGTTCTTGTTTACGGTAGCAAAGGAAGCTGCTTCAACCCATTTCATAAAGTAATCAATTGCTACCAGGATGAAGCGATGCCCGTTAGATGTTGTAGGTCTGATCTCGCTGATCATATCAATGCCTCATATTCCAAAAGGCCAAGGTGCCGTCAAGACGTTTAGAGGGACTGTAGGTATGTGCACCTTATCAGCATAGATTTGACACTTGTGACATGTCCGAGAATGCTGATAACAGTCGACTTCCATTATGGACCATTAATATCCCGCCCGAAGGATTTTCTTTATCATGGTATGTCCACTGGAATTAGTTCCGAAAGTACCTTCGTGCAAATCTGCCATGATCCTTTCTGCTTCATTCTTATCCACACAACGCAGTAAGGTTGAATCATGGTTGAACTTGTAAAGAATGCCATTAATGATGAAGAACTTCGCCGCGAACCTCCTCAGAAACTTCCTATCATTAACAGATGCACCCTCAGGGTATTCTTGAGCCTCAAGGTACCTCTTTACTTCATGAAACCAGGGCTTTCCTGCTACCTCTTCATTCTCAATGTCACAGCAATGTGTAGGTTCGTCCAATATTTCAATGATAATCCGGGGAGCCTCGTTGTCCCAATTGACTTTGAACATAGAAGACATCGTAGCCAGCGCGTCTGCCAACTGATTCTCCTCTCTCGGGAAGTGTTCAAAGGTTATCTCCTCAAAATGGGGAAGCAATGTCAACACATACTCTTTATAAGGAATAATATTTGGGTGTTTCGTATCCCACTCACCTTTCATCTGACTGATCACGAGAGCGGAATCTCCGAAGACACTCAGAAACTTGATCCTTAGGTCAATTGCTGCTCGAAGACCCATGATGCACGCTTCATACTCCGCCATATTGTTGGTGCAGTTGAAACATAGTCGGGCGGTAAACGGAGTATGAGAGCCTTTAAGAGATATGATCACGGCGCCAATGCCATTACCCAAAGCGTTTGAAGCTCCATCAAAGTACATAGACCATCGGGATCCCTCCTCAGGTCCTTCATCCGGTCCAGGTGTCTCACAATCAGTCACTATCATGATATCCTCGTCCGGGAATTCGAAGTTCATAGACTGGTAATCATCCACTGCCTGATGTGCCAAATGGTCTGCCAACACACTTCCATTGATTGCCTTTTGAGTCGTGTATTGGATGTCATACTCAGTCAAGATCATCTGCCATCTTACTATTCTTCTAGACAAAGCAGGATTTTCGAAGATATACTTGATTGGATCCATCTTTGATATCAATAGAGTAGTGTGAGTCAGCATATACTGTCTCAGCCGGCGAGCAGCCCATGCCAAAGTGCAGTAAGTTTTCTCGAGCAGTGAGTATCGGGTCTCACAGTCGGAAAACTTTTTGCTAAGGTAATAAATAGCATGCTCTTTTTGGCCAGACTCGTCATGCTGACCCAGCACACACCCCATTGAGTTATCGAGTACTGTCAAGTATAAGATCAGAGGTCTCCCTTCAACTGGAGGCATCAGAATAGGTGGCTCTTGGAGATACTCTTTGATCCTTTCGAAATCATCCTGGCATTCATCGTTCCAACGTACCACTTGATCTTTCTTCAGTAGCTTGAAGATTGACTCATAGGTAGCGGTCAGGTGCGAGATGAATCAGGAAATGTAGTTTAGTCGTCCCAGAAAGCCTCTGACTTCTTTCTCTGTTCTGGGAGATGGCATCTCCTGTATAGCCTTCACTTTTACCGAATCCACTTGAATACCTTTGTCGCTTACGACGAAACCCAAGAGTTTACCAGATATCACCCTGAAGGTGCACTTGTTCGGGTTTAACCTTAGCTTGTACAACTTCAACCTGTCAAATTGCTTATGAAGGTGGTCAAGATGTTCCTCCTTTGTCTGGGATCTTGCAATCATGTCATCAACGTATACCTCAATCTCGTGGTGGATCATGTCATGAAATAAAGCAACCATGGCAAGCTGATACGTTGCCCCAGCATTCTTCAGTCCAAAAGGCATGACCTTGTAGCAAAAGGTACCCTATTGAGTAACAAAGGTTGTCTTCTCCGTGTCTTCGGGAGCCATCTTAATCTAATTATAACCGGAGAAACCATCCATAAAGGAGAATACCTTGTGTTGAGGGGTGTTGTCAACCAGAACATCGATATGAGGTAGGGGAAATCATCCTTGGGGCTTGCCCTATTCAGATCCCTATAGTCAACAAACATTCGAACCTTACCATCCTTCTTCGGTACAGGAACCACGTTGGCCACCCACTGAGGGTAAGAAGTAACTGCTAGAAAACCGGCGTCAAATTGTTTCATAACTTCAGCCTTGATCTTCTCAGATATCTCTGGGCGCATTCGACGGACTTTTTGTTTCACTAGAGGACAGTCTTCCTTGGTAGGTAGGCGATGAACCACAATATCAGGATCCAAACCAGGTATATCTTCGTAAGACCAGGCGAAGATCTCAACGTAGTTACGCAGCATCTGAATCAACCGTTGCTTCACACTAAGCTCCAGATTTGCATCAACCTTAACTTCCTTCTTGTCTGTCTCTGTACCCAAATTTACCGATTCCACTGGCTCTTCATGCGGCTGAATAACCCTCTCTTCCTGAAGTAACAGTCTTGCAAGTTCACCAGGCACTTCGCAATCATCTTCACCTTCGTCTTCGGATAAGTTGATCGTATTTTCGAAGTCATAACTGGCAGTAGTAGAGTCGTTACCAGTGAGATCCAGAGTGGATGTAGACCTGTATATGTGAGTGTGTGTAAAATAGTTGTTTTGCAATGTATAATAAAAGAAAAACAAGGAGCGCAAGATTTGAAATGCAAGAAACGTCCAATGCTTTTATTAATGATATATGAAAATGACACACATAATGCCCTCACAAATGAAGCCATAGTGCCCCGGGTAAGACACCGGGCCATAAAGTTTAAAACATTGTTTGTTACAAATTCAAAACAAAAAGTTTCATTACTGGGTAACAAAAGAAATAGGGATGAAGTCCTTTGTTGTCCAGTTGCTTGATCCACCGTTGGTCGTAGGATAGATCCAGCTGTCGAACTCAGACTCTTCCACATCGTCTTCAATGGCATTCACTCCCGAGTGGCTGATGAACACGAGAGGTCTTCCGATCCGTGCATTCCGAACAGCCTTTTGAGCTTCTGTCATGAAACCATAACCAAACTTGTTAGTCTTCTGTGTAAAATCAGGGAGTCTGCCCCAATTCGCACACCCACCTTTCTCGACAACAGCCCGGGCATCCTTAAAGGAAGCCATCTTCAACAACAGTCTCAGTTGATGCCAGTGTCTGGGGAACCTCTTCAAAATGCTGAAATGGGGTCTCAATGAACTCCCCATCCATCTCTACATATCGGAAAGAGTTGAGGTGGCTCACCATGTACTCTTCCTCTCCTTGTACTGTCACAATCTTCCCTTTCACTGGGTACTTCAGCTTCTGGTGGAGCGTTGAGGTTACGGCCCCAGCTTTGTGGATCCATGGACGACCCAGCAAACAAGAATGAGATGGCCGAATGTCCATCACATAGAATGCAGAGTTGAAAACCTGAGAACCAACCTTAATCGGAATATTCACTTCTCTGTGCACCATCCTCTTAGACCCATCAAAGGCCCTAACAACAATGTTACTTGGTTTTAGCTCCAACCCTTCACAGTCCAACCGGTCTAGAGCTTTCTTAGGCAAGACGTTCAACAAGGAACCAGTATCCACTAATAAATGAGCAAGAGTAGTGCCCCTGCATTCAATGGAGACATGCAGGGCATCATTGTGATTCTTCCCTTTAGCAGTCAAGTCGGCGTCAGAGAAACCCAACCCATTATCAGCAGTCAGACTAGCCACGCAATCTTTAAACTGATCAGCCGATGTCTCTTGCGGTACGTGTGCAGTCTTCAGGAATGCAATCAGAGCCTTGGCATGGGCCTCTGAGCACGGCAACAGTGACAACATAGAAATCTTGGACGGAGTTTGCCCTAGCTGTTCAACTACATTGTAGTCACTCTTTTTGATGATTTTCAGAATCTCTTCCATCTCTTTTCTAGAAGCTTCAACAGTAAGTGTCTTTGGTGCCTCCGTTTGGGCAGGCTCACCAGTGGTCCCTTTGCCCCGAGTATTAGATGAATCAGAGACATGGGTAAGAATAGGAACTTGAGCAGTAATAGTAGCAGGTACACTGGCAGGTGTAATAACAACAGGTTTTCGGGCAGTTGGTGGAGAGATATCAGGTGAGAAAAGTCTTTCGCTGCGGGTGACTTTAGCAGGTCCAACAATATTATTGACGTCAGTATCAACATCCAGCTCTTGTTTAACTCCATGAAAATAAACATCAGCCCCGTAGTGCCAAGGGACAGCTTTATCAGAGGTGTAGGGGATAGGCCCAAGAACAGTGATGGTCAATGGTGCGATTCTTAGAACAAATGTAATTCTAACAGGCTTTCTCGAGGAAACCTTGGAAGAATTTTCGAGGATGGTGATAATAGCAACTTCTTCAGTATGAACTAAGGGAACAACAGTCTTCTCAAACAGAATTTCTTTACTATCCATCAGGCGTTGGACACCTGATTTCACATGATGGCAACCGGTTGGTACGGCAGAACACATACGGCAACCTTCATCACAGCCCAGAAATAAACCGGCTAGCAGAAGGTTCTTCTTCACAGTCATCAAAGGGGTAACAATGTCGTTCACATAAACCATAAACGAGTCTTCATCTATAGCATTCACTCCATGCTTGGGCATAAGAGCAGTCACAACATTAGGTCTTTCGGGCGCCTCGAACTCAATCTCCTTAGAATCAATTAAGTCATGTATCTTATTCTTCAAAGACCAACAATCATCTGTATTATGCATCGGGCTATCAGAGTGAAAAGCACAACGGGCATTAGGATTATACTTCGGTGATGTTGTATTTGGATTCTTCGAGGCTTCCCTTGGAATCACTAGATTGGTCTTTAATAATTGCGGCAGAATCTGAGATAGAGTCATGTTGAGTTGGGTGAATTTCCTTCAAGGTCTCTCGGCCTTTTGTTGATTGTTGTGCTGAGGAGCACCAGCAGGTCTTGAAATAACAACCGTATTAACAGCTTGGCGGTGTTCAGGTCTATTCTGGTTTTTCGAACTGTAGACAGCGCTGGACTACTTCTTAAAACGCTTTTTATCGGTGCTTGATGAAGCACCCTTTTGTATCTTACCAACCTTAATACCAGCCTCAATTCTCTCACCGGTCATAATTAGCTCTGTAAACCCAGACGAAGAGCTTCCAATCAGATGGTTAAAAATGGACCAGACAAGGTCCCCAACAACATATCCACAAGCTCCCGATCAGCCAAGGGTGGTTGCACTCTTCCGGCGAGGTCCCTCCACTTCTGAGCATAATCTTTGAAACCTTCGCCTGTTCCCATTGACATACCCTGGAAATGGGTACGCGTGGGAGCGAGGTCGGAATTGTATTGGTACTGCCTGTAGAAAGCAGTAGCCAAATCCTCCCAACTGCGGATACTGGCTCCGTCCAACTGGTAAAACCATTCAAGCTGAGTCCCTGAGAGACTGTCTTGAAAGAAGTGGATCCATAGGTTCTTATCAGCGGTGTACGGCTGAATCTTCCTTACATATGACCGGAGGTGCAGCTTTGGGCAAGAAACTCCGTCATACTTAGCAAAGGTTGGTGCCTTGAACTTGTGGGGAATTACCACCCCAGATGATAGGCCCAGATCACCAAAGTCCAGACCAGGCACCTTCTGAACTTCCATCGCACTCAACCGGACTTCCAGCCGGAGGATACTGGTCTTCATCGAAATCCATCTTGTTGTCTGAGACCACAGGGCTAGGAGCCCTTCTTTCTTCCTGACTATCTTTCCCTCCAGATGAGGTGGTCAAATCAACTTCATCCCGTAGCCTGTTTCCAAACCTGTGACCTGTGTTAAACAGGAATGTCCTCTTATTCTTCTTCTTCTCTTTCAGAATCAGGGTCTTCAGATCTTGTTGACCCTTAGCTAGATTCATGAACAGATCTTGAAATTGAGCATTATGGGCCTGTAGGGCCTTGATTTCTTGCTCGGTTGATGGTTCAGCAGACGTGGTGAGTGAGTGCTGAAATAAACAGCGAAGAAGATAAGAGACCTGGAATGGGTACCTGTTATGAAGTGCATGGGATGAAATGCATATATATGATTTCAAAGACAATCGAGTGATTCAAATTCGTAAACAAGAAAGGAAACACACTTTTATTAGATAAACTTTGGAATTCAAATTGTTCAAAAAATTGCCCTTAAGGCATTACAAGAAAGGAAATACTGAAAAGTAAGTAGAACTGGAAAGGAAATAATCAAAGGATAATCAGTGCTCCCATGGTCTCTTCTTGTCGGTGCGAACATAGTCATTGAGTATCCGCTCGTTCTCCAGCTGCCTAGTCAACTTCTGGATCTTCTGCTCTTGATCGTTAAACTTTTCTCAGTAAGCATCCCGTTCTTCTCTTAGCTGCATCCAAGACCTTTTCAGTGCCCCAATGTCAGTGGGCATGTAAGGATGGAGGATGGTAGGAAGGACACCCTCTTCATTAGCAACTTCGACAATGATAGGCAAGACGGCTTCATAAGGCATACCCAGCTTTTGGGCACGGATACGAACCCATCTGAGGTATGGCTCCATCGGAAGAGAAGTCTTTGGGCCTAGCTCGTGTGGATCAGATCTGTGAACACTATCCCAAGCCCTAATGAATCTGTGGCGTTGCTCGTTATTATCCCCCTGAAAATCAAAGATGATACTAGGCATTAGCAGCTCATGAGGTCCTTCTCTTCTGGCTTGCCCAAACTGACGTAAGGCCAAACACAGATTATAAGAAATTCCTCCATGGGTTCCTATCAATGGAACATTGGGGTACTCCCCACAATGATCAATAATAGCCACCTCGTCCATACCCTTGATAGTCCAGATGATGTCATTATGGGAGAGAGACATAACCCTATAGGCCCAGCCCATGCCTTCTTTGTTCTTCAGCACTGATTTGGGGAGGTGAGAAATAAACCACCTCGCCAATAATGGAGCACAGCACATCAAGGTTCCCCGCTTTCGGGCAGTACGGGCATAAAGCTGATGAATAATGTCACCCAAGAGAGTGGGTACAGGATTACGAGAGATGAAGATTTTCACCGCATTCACATCAACAAAGGAGTCAGGATTCGGAAACAATACCAAGCCATATATCAGAAGAGCCAGAATATCTTCGAATGCCTTGAAGTCTAGACTATCCCAGAAATAATTAGCCTTACCAACCAAGAACTTAGTCAGAAAGCCCTTTGCTCCACTTCTAGTCTCCCAATTAGCCATTACCTCATCCTTGGTCATATGAAGGGCTGAAGCAATCTCTTCCGGTCTCAGAATCTTCTCCCAACCAGTAAACGGAGTCTGCTCCAGAATAGAGATACTGAGCAGATCAGAGAACTCTTCTAAGGTGGGAACCAACTGGTAGTCCTGGAAAGTAAAGCAATGGTACAGCGGATCATAGAACTGGACTAGGACACTCATCATCTGCTCGTCCAATTTGGAGGTAACCAAACTGAGAAGATACCCATGTCTTTTGATGAAGGAGGTAGTATCAGGCATCTTTGCAACCAATTCTTTAAGCATGGTGGGAACCTGGACAAAGTTGATCCGAATGGTGTTCCTACGCATGGGTATCATGACCTACAAAATAGAACAAAGATGAATCCCTCCTGTCTTTGAAATAGGTTAGTCCAATGCAAGATGTATGCAATGTCATGATGTCATGATGTCATGATAGAAAGCACACCACAAGTATCCACAAATAGCAAACATGGTAAAGGCACAAAAGTCACACAGAGAGCCCTTAGATTTCAGGCTGGCAAGGAGACTAGGTACTACCCTCTTTCAGTTTAGTTGGTTTAAACCTGTCCTAAAAATAGTAACCGGGTTCTAGAGGATCTCAATATCACTGACTACCCTCAATCGGTCATAATTCCAGTTTAGCAACCTGTTCTTGCAGTCGGAATCATCACGAGAGTTTAGTCTCAATGAGTGTAGCATACTGCTACTGTTCTATGGCCAAGTTGGTCAATTTAAAGGTTCTAAGGTCAGTTGGTGCTTAATGACCCCTTAGATGACCCATATTCTCCTCGTTCCAACACAAGGGATATCGGTACAATCTAAAGTTCAACACCAACATAGCTACTGCTTCAACCGTATCGGTCTACACCGTACAGTTCCCTCACAGTTTATTGCTACTTACCTAAAGGGTATCCCCCAGATCCGGGTTAGGATCTATAGTAACTCCGATACAGGCCCACAAATATAAAGCATACAAAGAAAACAATTGAAAACACAATGATCTAATCCTAAGGTACACCCCACTTATTAATACTCCCCAGCAGAGTCTCCAGTTCTGTGATACGGTGGGAGAGAACTGACCGTTTTTGGAATGCTGGTTCGCGTTTTGCGTTTGTTTTCGCAAAATTCCGCGGTAAGCAAGAGTCGCCACTGTATTTTATTTTATCCAACAAGGAAAGGAAAAAAGCACAGAAAAAAAATTCCTTTTTCGAGATGTTTCTCGGGTCTGGGGGGTAGATTATAGAAAGGGAAGGTGTTAGCACCCTTTCTATCCGTGGTTATCCATGGGCTCTTAGGTACTTGCTCATAATGTTTTCAAAATTTGCTTTTCTTTGTGTTTGTGGGTTTGAAAAGAGTTTTTGTTTTGGAAGGTATAAGTGTGAAATTTGTTTTGTTTTGAAAGAGCAAGTACTTAAGAACCATCGACCTACTCGAAAAAGGAATCAATTTGTACTAATGTCCTTTAGACAATGTTATCCCACTATTGATGAGTAGGTAGCATTGTTGTTGGAGTTTAAAGGGTCAATTCGATTAAGGGACGTGTGGTCACTAAAGCAATGTTAGGACGCATTAGCGATAACCCTAATGTCTTAGATCATTTTTCTGAGGCAACCATTTCGAGGCAACTATTATCTTTGGACAAGAGGGCGACCTCTAAAACTTCTTATACTCAACGACCGCGTTCGAAGGCAACCAAGTAGGGTGTACGCTAAGAGTGTGCATGTGTTGTTTTTCAATTATTTGTCTTTGTACATGTCATGGGTGATCTATGTTGATTTTAGGTTAAACATGTGATCTTGTCATGCGTTCCCTATTATCAAACATCTAACAGTTTATAAGTTGCGGAAATTAAATTGCGGAAATTAAAACTAACTATTACAAGGCGTCGGGTATTTACATCGCCAAAAGCAACCCTTGAAATTAAAATGCGAAAAAATAAATAAAGCGGTAAAATAATTAAATGGTCCTAATTATCTATTACATTCCGGGAACAAATACAATATTGGATAAAAGAAAGTAAATCGCGTGCGGAAATTAAATTGGGTGCAAGTTTAGGGTTTTGACCCTTTTTTGAAAGAAAGTATCTTTTTTTGTTATTGTTGAATTAAGAAAGAAACTATCCTAAATTAATTATTAAATTAATAAATTAATTAATTAATTAATGAAAATAAACATTTTTTGGATTTTTGATATTTAAAGAAATAAAAATAATTTGATCAATGTTAATAAAACCTAATTATCTAAGTTGATTTTAATTATTGCAAAAATATTAAAGTTATTCCTAATTAAAACTAAATTAATTAAATTAATATTTGTTAACAAAAATAAAATACTGAAAATTAATTTAATAAACAAAATATTTTTGGTTTTTAATTTTATGATGAAAAAGATTTAATTGGTTAGTTAATATAAAAATAATAACAATAATTAATTAAATAGAAATAATAAAAATAGAGAAAGTTTAGGGTTTGGGCCTGAAAGGAGGGTGAGAATGGCAATTTCCAAGGCCCATTTGTGTTGGCCTGGCTGACTTTTCCTGATTCCATGCATGCACTTTGACTAGGGAGTATGATGCACGTCTCATCTGGACCACCAGATCTGGCCTGGGGCCATCTGGCAGGTGATTGGGTGATGGTGTATGATGCATTGTTGTTCCTTGTATGCACTGGAATATCTGTAGAAAAATATAAAAAATGCATGCGGGACCTGGGATTCGAACCCAAGTCCTGTGAGTCATTGCATACGCTCCACTACCCCTCAACCGACGCGCTTCAATTATTAGTTAAATGGACAACAATTATAATATGGGAAAAAACAATAATATGCCAGAAATAAAAAAAAACACGCGCCAAGTTTGAATCGGCCACTAAGGGGGGGACATGTCTTCGTCTTCTTCGTTCAACCCTGGATATTTACCTGCGGATTTATGTCCGCAGCTAAATTCGTATGTGCGTCCTAAAATCCATTCTAGGTCATGAAAATCAAATCCAAGACTATGGTTATGCTCGTCTAGGTTTCCTGAACAAACCTATACCATTCTTGGATCTTGATTTCCCCTGAAAAAGAAAACCCTAAAATCTAATGCAAAACCCTAGCCATACGGTTAAGGGGTTAGAGGCCAGATAAATGAAATTAAACAATGCCAAAAGTTCAGAAATTGAATAAGCATCATGAATATACCAAAGATTTGTCAAAAAAATGCAAGAATATGGGGTTATGATTTCGAACGAATGGTGATTTTTTGAGACACTTACAAAGCTTCTAGGCGCGTATGGAGACTGGTTTTGGATTGGTTTCGCTTCAATGATTGCCCAGCAATGGATTAGTGTGGAGTTTTGCTTCTGAATTGGCCTCCAAGGACGATTTTAGTTTTGCACTTTACCACCTTTTTTCAAGTTTTGTTCTTGATGATTCTGCAGCCTCTAGCCCTTGAATTCGTGTGCTTTTGCTTGTATAAGTAATGTGCAATGCATTAGGTCAACTTTTGTGGACTGAATCCTTGTACATCAATGCTTGGAGATTTGATTTGACCCTCCATTGAAAACTTGCTTAATTTGCCAAAAATCCAATCTTTTTGCACATGGAATGATTGACACGAATTTGATCATGACATTGATGATGATTAAGTCCTGAAAATAGAAAAAGATCTCATGTAGTCAAGTTTTGTGATTTTATTTGATTTAAATTGATTAAAAATGAAATAATTCAAATAAAAATCAAATAAAATAGAAAAATTGATAAATGGACACAAGGATGAAGCTAGGACACGTGTGGAGTGTGACAAGATCAAATCAAGTGGAAAGGAATGGGCCCATTTGACAAAATTTGAAGTTTTGGGGATAGTTGACTTTTGGCAATTTTGCAAAAATGCCCAACTTCAACAATGCATAACTTCTTCAATTTTGAACTTTTGGAAGTGTTCTTAGACGTTTTAGAAATCTTGAGATGTCCTCTAACCAACCCTTTTGGTCGCATCTCATTTTGATATTCCATGTTCAAGTTATAAGCTTTGGCAAAAAAGGTGTTTTTGTTGACTTTCAAAAATGACCTATAATGTCCAAATTTATAACTTCTTGTGAGTGAATTTCTTGATCTTGGGGTATGAAGATGGATTGTAGGAAATTTTATCCTCTTAAAAATGAGATTTGGATGGGTCATTTCTCATAAAGTATGAGAAAGTTATGCTTGGTCAAATTTGAGTTGATTTTTCCTACAAAACCCTAATTTAGCAACTTTTGAGTCTTGATGAATTTTGAGGAATCCTTGATGAATCATGGTCAACCATTGATCAAATGATTAAATATCCTTCAAAATGAGATTTTTGACAAAAAAATCTTGAGGTTTGACTGTATTTGGGTCACAGTTGACTTTTTCCCTAGCACAGTTGATTTTTGGACCCTTTGAGCATTTAACTGAGCAAACTTTCTCTGCAAGGCTTGAAATTTAACATGGATGAACTTGAGAACATATTAGGACATTGGGGAGAACTTGAGGTCATTTTGATGCAAGGACCTTGATGCAACACAAAACCCTAATTTGAGGTTGACTGCCTTAGGAGATAGCTTGACTATCCAACTCTTGAGCAATCTTGAGCAACTTGGAGATTTTTCTTGCAATGTTTTGAGAAATATGAGATGGAAAATTTTGGGGTACAACAATTATCAATAATAAATGGAGTCTTTTCAAGCTAAATAGAATAAGAAACACAAAGAATTGGGTAATAGCTCAAACATTATTAATAGAATGGTAGTCTGCGAATGGCGAGACTCCATAGATGATTACAAAGTTCGGAAAATTATAATATATAATGGAAAAGATACATTGATATACAATGACCACTATCCCCTCTAATAATTTTTGAAATCCTGAGCAGCAGCTTCCGTTGAAGTATGATGAGAATTCGAGAAGATTGTTGCTTCAAAGATCAGATCTTGCATGATGCAGTTACTTGCCAAGAAAGTCCCTAACTTTTTCCTAAGCTGCCCTTGCGGGTTTTTAACTTAGCGGGAAATTTATTTTGTTTATGTCTCTAACTTTTTCCTAGACCGCCCTTTCGGGTTTTCGGCCTACCGAGACGCTCTTTTTTGCCTAAGCCTCCCTTTCAGGTTTTCAACTTAGCGAGTTGTTCTTTTACTTCTTTAGGCAAAGTATTTCTTGACTGCATCAGCATTCATGGGACGTGGGAACTCCTCGCCATCCATAGTTTCAAGAATTAATGAACCTCCAGAGAAGGCTTTCTTGACAACATATGGGCCTTTAAAGTTGGGAGTCCACTTGCCCATAGAATCAGTGTTGAAAGACATGATCTTCCTGAGCACGAGGTCACCTTCTTTGAATTCATGAGGTTTGACCTTTTTATCGAAAGATTTCTTCATTCTTTTATGATATAACTGTCCATGACACAAAGCTATCATTATCTTCTCCTCGATCAAATTTAATTGGTCAAACCGGTTTTGGACCCATTCAGCCACAGTCAACTTGGTTTCCATTATCACATGAAAAGAGGGAATCTCAACTTCGACTAGGAGTACCGCTTCCATTCCATATACCAGGGAGAACGGGGTTGCTCCTGTTGAAGTGCGAACATATTTTCGATATCCATGCAAAGAAAAAGGGAGCATTTCATGCCAATCCTTATAAGTAACGACCATTTTCTGGATAATCTTCTTGATATTCTTATTAGCATCTTCAATAACCCCATTCATCTTTGGCATGTACGGAGATGAATTATGATGTATAATCTTGAATTCTTCACACAGTTCTGTCATCATTTTATTGTGCAAATTCGAGCCATTGTCGGTGATAATTCTGCTCGACACACCATACCGACATATAAGGTTATTCTTGATGAAGCGCACAACCACCTGCTTAGTAACATTGTCATATGAAGTAGCCTCCACCCACTTGGTGAAGTAATCAATTGCTACCAAGATAAAACAGTGTCCATTTGATGCTTTGGGTTCTATCATCTCGATCATGTCAATACCTCACATAGAGAAAGGCCATGGGGAAGATATCACATTGAGAAGTGTCGGAAGCACCTGAACCTTGTCCGCATAAATCTGGCATTTATGACACTTCTTTGCAAATTTATAACAATCAAATTCCATTGTCAGCCAATAATAACCTGCCCTTAGCATCCTTTTAGCCATCAAATGTCCATTGGCATGAGTGTCAAATGAACCTTCATAAACCTCATGTATCAACACGCCTGATTCGTGTCTATCCATGCATCTGAGCAAGACCATGTCATAATTTCTTTTATACAACACATTTTCGCCGAGGAAGAAACTGCCTGCCAATCTTCTTAATGCCTTTCTATCTTTATTCGATGCACCAACCGGTTATTCTTGAGTCTGGAGAAAATGCTTGATATCATAATACCAAGGCTTATCATCTGCTACCTCCTTTGTTGTAAACACATGAGCGGGTCTATCCAGTCGCCGAATCATAATTCGAGGTATATCATTCCAAGTATTTACTTGATACATAGAAGCCAGAGTTTCCAGAGCATCCGCCATTTGATTTTCATCTCTTGGAATATGATGGAATTTAACTTTATTAAAGAAGGGTAATAACCTTCTAGCATAATCTTTGTAAGGGATCAAGCCGGGGTGACGAGTATCTCATTCTCCTTTAATGTGGTTTATTACCAAAGCTGAGTCACCATACACATCTAGAATTTTAATTCTGAGATCAATAGCTTCTTTGAGACCCATGATGCAAGCCTCATATTCTTCCATATTATTAGTACAATCAAATGTTAACCTTGTAGTAAAAGGAATATGTGATCCATGTGGAGTGACAATCACAACACCAATTCCTTTACCATAAGCATTCACAGCTCCATCAAATATCATACTCCAACGAGATTCAGGGTCAGGACCTTCCTCAGGCAATGGTTCATCACAATCATTCACTTTCAGGAACAACACATCCTCATCGGGGAATTCATACTCTACAGATTGATGATCCTCCACTGGTTGGTGAGCAAGATAATCTGCCAACACACTGCTTTTAATAGCTTTTTGAGTGCGGTATTTGATATCATATTTAGATAGAAACATCTGCCAGCGGGTAATTCTCCTAGTAAGAGCATGCTTTTCAAAAATGTACTTGATTGGATTCATTTTGGAGATCAACCAAGTAGTGTGATTCAACATATACTGTCGCAAACGCTTTTCCGCCCAGGCCAAAGCACAACATGTATTTTCCATCATGGAATACCGTGACTCACAATTAGTGAACTTTTACTGAGATAATAAATGGTGAACTCTTTCTTCCCTGTTTCATCCTTTTGTCCCTGAATATAACCCATGGATTTATCTAACATTGTCAGATACATAATCAACGGTCTTCCTTCGACAGGAGGGAGCAAGATAGGAGGTTCAAGTAGATATTCTTTAATACTTTCAAATGCTCTTTGACATTCATCCGTCCATACACAACCTTGATCTTTCTTTAACAACTTAAAGATAGGTCCACATGTTGCAGTAATGTGGGAAATGAATATGGAAATATAATTCAAACGCACGAGGAACCCTTTGACTTGTTTTTTAGTTCTTGGTGCTGGCATCTCTTGAATTGCTTTGAATTTATCAGGGTCAATTTCAATTCCTTTCTGGCTAAAATGAAACCTAACAATATCCCTGATCAAACACTGAAGGTAGATTTATTTGGATTCAAACAGAGACGTTACTTTCTCAAACGCTGAAACAACTTAAACAAATCTTCTACATGCCCTTCTTCAGTATGGGATTTAGAAATCATATCATCAATATATACTTTGATTTCCTTGTGCATCAGATCATGGAATAGGGTTGTCATAGCCCTCTGGTACGTTGCATCAGCGTTCTTCAACCTGAAGGGCATCACTCTGTAACAGAATGTTCCCCAGAGTGTGATAACTGTTGTTTTTTCCATGTCCTCTGGAGCCATTCTTATTTGATTATAACCGGAAAATCCTTCCACGAACGAGAATACTTTGAATTTGCTTGTGCTATCCACTAACATATCAATGTGTGGCAATGGAAAATCATCTTTTGGACTAGCTTTATTTAGATCTCTGTAATCTACCCACATGTGAACTTTTCCGTCTTTTTTCGATATTGGGACAATATTGGAAATCCATTGAGGATACACTGACGTCACAAGAAAACCAGCATTAGTCTGCTTTAGAACCTCCTCTTTGATCTTCATTGCCATATTTGGGTCAGTTCTTCTCAACTTGTTTGATTGGAGGACACTCTGGCTTCAACGTCAAAAGGTGCTCTACACCATCTGTATCTAGACCAGGCATATCTTAATAAGACCAATAAAAAATATCCATACTCTTTGAATATCTCAATCAACCTGCTCTTCACATCAGGATACAACAATGCTCCAATCTTGACTTCCTTTGGATCTTCTTCTGAACCCAAATTGATCACTTCCAATGGCTCTTTATATGGCTGAATGGTATTTTCCTCGTGCTCAAGCAACCGTGAGACCTCTTCTGGAATCTCATCATAATCTTCTTCTTCGGCCCCATACACAGGACGTTCAAAGTTGGGAGAGGGTGCAGGGTCATTGTATTCAACGGGTTTTTTTTTAAATTAATCTACACATATGATTTATGATTGCTTTTAGAAACTGACACATATAACAAGTGATCATGCAGATTAAATTTCAGTTATTATTTATTTTGAAGGTTTTTTTTTATGATTACCATTTTCCAATAAAAAAAGCAGAAAATAAAGACACAATTTTGGAAACAAAGACAACTCTTATTATTGATTTTAAAAGTCACAGTAAACAGATAAGCCCTACAACATTAATACTTCCACCTTGGGTAGAGTGAAAGCTTTTCAAAAAGATTAACAAAACAAATTACTTTGAAACATGTATGCAAGAGGGAACATCAATGGTGATCCAGTTCTGAACCCTAACTCTGTGCGTCACACAATTCAGCATTTCCCGCTCTGCTTCATCTTCCACAATGGCATTACTCCTGGAAACAGTTGAATGAAGATAACCCCCACTACGGGAGATGTCTTGATATTTGCTCACAGCAGACTTCGGCTTCATGCTCTTACCTTTGTCATTCTTCAAAGAGAACCCCAAGCCGGCTCTGTTCTTGTTCACAGGTGGATCTATAATAAGTCCCCATACCTCGCTATGACCCTTTTGCATAACTTTCTACGCATCCTTAAGTGAAACCATGGAATTCTCATTTCCTCTTATGTTGTCAATGGATAAGGCTTGAAACTGGGTTCTAACAACAGCTTCATCCGCCTCCACAATGCTGAAAGAGGACAAATGAGATATCAATAATTTATGTACCCCATTTATTATTACCACTTTCCCTTCACGTACAAATTTCAGTTTCTGGTGTACAGTTGAAGTGACATCCCCTGCCTCATGTATCCACGGCCTTCCTAGGAAACAACTATAAGCGGGTACAATATCCATGACCTGGAAAGTTATCTGAAACAAATGTAGCCCTATATGAATAGGCAAGTCCACTTCACCAATAACAGATTTCCTTGATCCATCAAACGCTTTCACAATGATGCCACTCGGGCGCATGGGCGTTCCTTGATATTTCAACTTCGTAAGAGTGCTCCTCGGTATAACGTTCAAAGCAGACCCATTATCAATCAGCACATTGGATAGTGAATCATTCTTGCAATTCATAGAGATGTAGATGGCCAGGTTATGATTCCTTCCTTCATCTGGTAATTCATAATCGTAGAAACTCAAATTATTACAGGACGTAATGTTCCCTATTACGCTGCTGAATTGGTCTATTGCATATCACTCTCCACAAAATCTTGTCCAATACCCTCATCAAGGATTCTTTGTGAGCAGATGAGTTCATCAATAATGCCAAGATATATATTTTTGAAGGAGTCTGCAGTAGCTGATCTACAATTTTGTAGTCGCTCATCTTGATTATCTTTAAAATATCATCCACTTATTTCTCTAACATAGCCCCACTAGTCTCACTCGTAGCCTTCTTGGGTTCAACATTCTCAGCAATTTTTTTCCAGCACTAACATCTCCTCGAACAACTGGTGCGAATGCACGACCACTGCGGGTCACCCCGCTATTTTCAGCAATATTCCCAACATCAGGCATTGGCTGGATGGAAACTTCCACTCCATCCTCTAAGATTGTAGTGTTATATTTGTAGGGCACAACCTTATCTTACTTGTAGGGGATAGATCCCGACAAACTAATCACCAATGGGGTAAGAGCTGGCTTGCTATAATACTCAACTTCAAAATGGGCGGGTGCACCAAAACAAGGCACAATGACGTTACCCCTTCTTCAACACAATCAGTCATTATTGAGTCATTTATGGAAAACAAATCCTCATCTGAGGAGAAATACTCATCTACAGAGGCATACTCTTCATCCGACTCTTCTTCAGTCAAGCAAACCTCAATCAAATCAATTTCATGGTAATCATCCCTTTGACCTGTAACCTTGATAAATCCATTATCTAACAAGAACTGAACACCCTTCTTCACGATTGAACATCCTCGGGAGTCCCGGCAGCAAATTCGGCAAGATCCATACTGGTGTTCTACCTGACCAGCCATATGGCAGAAAGTAGGATGCAATTGCACAAGGTCCTTATTCATATATTCTACATCAAAAATTCCGAATTCTCTAAGACATCCAGAAACCATATTCACCTCCTCTTCATACTCTGCCCTAGGCCTGATTATATGGATGACGCCCTCATCCATCATCTCTTGAAAATCAGCCTTTATCTTATCGCAACATTGTATGTATGTACTGCAAATAGCACAATCGGAATGGTCATGTGTGTAGTAGCTAAATTCAGAGGTCTGCATGCATTTTCACCAAATCTCCTATAACCAGATTAATATAAAAAATCTGGAAGTCGCCTGGACAACCGGCCACCATATTCACAACATTTACTCCTCCATGCTTGGGTAGAGGATTGTCTTTCACATTAGGTCCCACATCCTTGAAAGATAGAATACCAGACTTCACCAATTTCTGCACCTCAGTCTTCAAAGGATAACAATTCTCAACATTATACCCTGGTGCTCCCTGATGAAAAGCACGTGTTTGGGCTGTCTTGTAATACCGAGGCAATGGTGATGGTACAGCAGGAGGTGGTCGGGTCTGAACCAGCTTCTTCTGAATCAATCCTGGTAGTAACTCTATATAGCTCATAGGAATAGGGTCATAACTCTCCCTTCTCTGATTATACCCTTGATTCCCCTGTTGGGACGGTCTTTGATAAGCAACAATAGTTGGAGCTGCACCTACAGCTGGAGTAGCTGAGGAGACTTGCTGATGACGCTGATAATTCCTTCTAGGAGTATTAAACCTCCTCTCTTGCATAACAGCATTTGCATCCCCTTCCTTTTTCTTGGTAAACCCATAAGATGGTTTCTTCACACCTCCAGAGCTTTCACTTCTCTTTAAACGGCCCTCTTTTACTGCCTCTTCTAAGCGGATACACATTCCTACCATTTCAGTAAAGTCACTTGGTGCACTTTCTACCATCCTCTCGTAGTAGAAAGCACCCAGCGTTTTCAAGAAAATCTTAGTCATCTCCTTCTCTTCCATGGGAGGAATCACTTGGGCGGCTACATCACGCCATCTTTGTGCATATTCTTTGAACGATTCCCTGTCTTTTTGAACCATGGCCCTTAGTTGATCACGGGCAGGTGCCATGTCCATGTTGTACTTGTATTGTTTGATGACTTCTTCTTCCAAATCATTGAAAGTATGGATGTTAACACTGTCCAAACTCATATACCACTTCACCGCAGCACCGGCCAAACTATCCTAAAAAAAGTGAATCAGCAGACGCTGATCATCAGTATGGGTAGACATTCTCCTTACATACATCACCTGATGAGCACGAGGGCAAGTGTTTCCCTTGTACTTCTCAAACTCCGGGACCTTAAACTTAGCAGGTATCTTAACATTTGGGACCAAGCATAACTCATTCACATTCTGCCCTAATAGCTCTTTTCCCCTGAGGGCCTTCATCTCTCTTTGCATCTTGTCAAACTGCTCTTGAAAATCATCCATTCTGCCATAAAAACCCAAGTCTTCACTCGGTGGAAGGAAAGGACGACACATATCATTGTTAACAAACGGAACCATATTCGCCGAAGGAGGCGCAGCAGGAGCAACATGCACTACAGGAGGTGCCAGAGTAACAATAGTCTGAACAATTGGAGTATCTTGAGGACCAAGATTGAAACCTTCAGGTGAAAAATTCTCTATCATTCCCCATGGATAACCTTGAGGCATGTGGTTCTGAACAACAGTTGGAGTAGCAGATACGGTAACAGTCGAAGCTTCAGTAGTTGCCCTTGTTAGTTGAGGTTGAACACTCGGTGGCTGATTCTGAGCAGCCACCAGAGCAGTAAGATTGGCCATGCCGGCCTTCAAAGCAGAAACCTCCCCGCACAGCTCGCGATTCTCTTGTTCTAAGTTGTCCATCTTCTTTTTGAAATTATCCCGATTGTTTTAGTGGTGAGTCAGCTTGCTGAACGAAGTAAAGAAGCTTGGTAAGACACCTAGATATGCATAACAAATGCAAGAAATATGTGCATCATGATGCATGATATGCAGTGCACATGATTTTATTTTATTATTTAATATTTCAAGGGATTTAAAATTTATGGACATATTGCAAATATCAAAGTAATAACGCATTTGAAATACTGAAAATTTTCATTATAACAACTCCAAAATGGATTACAAGTTTCAATGATCCCAAGTACAAGATGAAAATAAAATCTAAAATCCTGAGAAGTAAAACTGATAGAGATCACTCTATACGCTGTGCTTCCTTGTGAGCCTGACAATCTGAGCCTTCAACCTCTGGTTTTCTTCCGTATACCTGGTGGCAACCTCCTTCCAATCACCTGAATCAGGAAGTGAGTAATCAGCATCTGATTGAGTCTTAGGAGAAAATAAATCCCCTTTCCTCTCCATAGTCTCTACCGCTCAACTCTCAAGGATCTCAATCAAGTCCTCTTTCTCCTTCAAGTCTGCTCTAGGAAATCTCTAAAGTTTGGCACTTGTTCTTCCAAGCATCATTTTCCTGTTGCATCCTGACCAAAGTAAGCCGCAGCTCTTCCAGATCATCTAATAAGGGAGGAGTAATCTTCACAAACAGATCAGGCATAGGTGTTTCATGGGAATATGGCATCTTCAACTGAATAGCTCTCGTTTGGATCCACTGAAGATATGGCTCCAAAGAAACATCACCCCTAGTTCCCAAATCCTTCCTACTCTTCTTATGAATGTGACGCCAGGCCTTCACAATCTGCTCCCTAGATTCCCTATGGTCTTCTCCCTCCTTCAAAAAGAAACTACTCAAATGAATACTATTTGGTTTATCCCTCATCAGATAATCAAGTTGTCGTCGTGCAAGAACAGGGTTATAGTTAATTCCTCCCTTTGTACCAAGAAGATGTACATTGGGGAAACTACCATAACTATTAATAATCTTTATATCCTGATAAGCTCGATGATACCAATCAATGTCCGAGTGAGTAAGTGCCGTGATCTTAGGAGCTCAATGGGGTTCCTTCTTGACATCCCAAAAAGCACCAGACTGAGGCATATGAGATAAACCACCGGTACAACAGGGGCGTGCAACAGATAATCGTCCCCCTATGATAATAATTTCGAAGACGAATAGAGTAATAAGCATCACCCAACAAGGTAGGAACTGTGTTTCCGATCATGAAGATCTTGATAGCATTAATGTCAACATACTTGTCCATATTAGGAAATAAGAACAACCCGTAAGCAAGTAGAGCAAAGATGGCCTAAAAAGCGACTGTACTCTTCATCCTAGCAAAGTAGAAAGCTTTCTCCAATAAGAACTGATCTGGTAATCCTATAATCCCTCCTTTGGTAGTCATATGGGCTTCCACCTCAAACTTCCCCAGATGAATCAAAGCAGCAATCTCATGTGGTTTTGGCTCACCCTCCAAACTAGTAAAAGGAACACAGTCGGTAACGGGTAAATCCAAGAGATATGAATACTCCTCCAGTGTAGGAATTAACTGATAGTCGGGAAAAGTAAAGTAATGATACATCGGATCATAGAACTGGACCAAGGTCGAGAGAATACCCTATTTCATCTTCAACTTCATGAGAGGAATAATGGATCCATACTTCACCCGAAAGTCTGCAGAACACTCGATCTCTGGGATTAGACTAATCAACTCATCTATCTTGGGATCCTTGAAATTGTACTTCCCGGTCTTTCTCTTTACAGAATCCATGGTTAAAAAGTACCTGAGATATTCACAAATGGTCTATTTTTAAATCCCTTGAAATAAGATCTCTTCAAAAGATGCTTATGGATGCATGGATGCATGATGCAGCAATCACACATAAGATCACACATATAGGGTTCATAGGTTCAACGTCACGAGCATGAGGTCGAAGGTACTACCCATAAGGTATTGGTCTAAAAGTTATCACTTGCCGAACAAGGTTCTAAAGGTTCCCAGAGTCTACATCCTTCCTTCGGATATTACCAACTTTCTGATTAACTCGGTAATTAGTAATATTCTCAAGAAAAACTCGTCCGAGTGTAGTATCGCGTGACAACTATTTCCGGATTACTCGGTCATAGCTTCCGCACTACACCTAAAAGGCCAAGATGGGTTTGGTATTCTATGGTCCTCAGTTTTAGCAGACTCCCAGGTCGAAAGCAGTACATCTTCTCGATTACTCGGTAAACGACACTACAGTCAAAGGGGCCTCCACTGAGTGGGGGATCTCATGCCTCCTTTTTTGGTATTACTCCCACAAAGTTAACACGACTATACCTCCCGTCCTATCTTAAAGTTTTCCCAAGTCCTGGTATAGGACTTATAAGTAATCACCAAGCACCCTGAAAACCAGGAAAATCCAGATAAACATATATACAATATATAACACATAAACAAAAATAGCACATATACAGATATAAACAAAGATATGCTCAACCCACTTAGGGATGGACCAGCAAGAGGTCAATCTTTCCCCAGTGAAGTCGCCATTTTTCTGTAGCGGTAGAAAATTTAAGACTAAGCCATGGGATTGACTAGACTTGTACAAATCAAAATAAAATCACCACCTCACTTTATTATTTCCAAAGAAATTTGAAAAGAGCGAATAACCCAAAAAGGGGGAAAGATTCAAGGTAAGGGGGTTGGTTATGCAAAGAGAAGGTATTAGCATCCTAAACATCTACGGTACTCCGCAGGAACCTCTTTGTAAAATCTATATATTTTGGCTATAAAATTGTTGTATAAAAAATGGATGGTGGAGGTTGTTAGAACAAAGTATGAATCTACTACCCTATATTTAAGTTTTGATGATAACAAAGTGAAAAGATATAGTAATTATAAGTTTCGTGTATGAACTATCTGCTGCCTAAAATTATTATGTTCTGACTTGCAGATACTCTGATTGATATAAGCAAGATCACATCTATTCAGCATCAGAACTTGATTTCAGACACCAGCATCAGAAGTTGCTACATCAGAACGTCAAAATCAGATGATCAACTCACGTACATGCTGAAGCCTGATGAACAAGACTGCGCTCAACACTCTGATACAGAAACACTATAGTTCATCAGTAGCGAAGCAGAGTCAGAATGAGCCAAGCCAGAACGTGCATTAAGTAAGCAACGGTACTGTGCATTGAAAGCAAGTTAATTCCAACGGCCTCATTCCAGACAAGATCTGCTCAATAAGGAAAGTTTGTTATTAGCATTGAATCAAGAATATTGCATCCAACGTTCATCATCTCAGTGCTATATAAACAAAGCTTTGAAGATTGAAATGGTTAATGCTCTCCAAAACTCTACACGCACAAAAGCTGAACCATAATCTTCGTTCTACCAGTTTTGCTAAACCACACACTCTGATATTCCATTACTGTTTAGCAATCTAGTTTCTAAGCTTCAATTTGTGTATACATCACAGTTGTGATAAAGTTTTGTAGAAAACATCCACACATAGTTTTATCTCTTTGTAAGAAAGTGTTACCTTGACAAACCGGGTTGTGGTTTGAATCAAGAAGGCTTTAGCAGTTGTTAAAGCAGTCTGTAATATTCAGTTGAATATAGTGGATTAAGACCTCGTTGGAGAGAGGCGAAATCACCTTGACGGGTGGACTGGAGTAGTTTGAGATCAAACGAACCAGGATAAAAATATCTTGTTAATTGCTTTAGATTTCAGTTTTACAATTCAACCCCCCCTTCTTGTGTTTTTCACCACTTCAATTGGCATCAGAGCGCCTGGTTCTGAGCTAAAACACTTAACCGTGTCAGTACAAGATCCAGCGTCAGAAAAACACAATGGCAGGAAACAATTCTCACATCAGCAATGACAACAATGAGGACAGAGACAGATTCAGTGGCAAACCTCCAGTCTTTGATGGAGAAAACTTTGATTACTGGAAAGACAGAATTGAAAGCTTCTTTCTGGCACATGATGCTGATCTGTGGGATATGGTGACAGATGGATACACGCACCCTGTGAATGCAAGTGGTCAGAAGATTGATAGAAAAACAATGTCTGATCAACAAAAGCGTGACTTCAAGAATCACCACAAGGCCAGAACCATCCTCCTCAGTGCCATCTCCTATACTGAGTATGAAAAGATCTCCAACAGAGACACAACAAAGAATATTTTTGATTCTCTCAGAATGACGCATGAGGGCAACGTTCAGGTCAAAGAAACAAAAGCTCTGGCGCTCATTCAGAAGTATGAGGCGTTCAAAATGGAAGAATCTGAATCCATTGAAACTATGTTCTCTAGATTCCAGATTCTGGTAGCTGGTCTCAAAGTTCTGGACAAAGGATACTCTACTGCTGACCATGTCAAGAAAATCGTCAGAAGTTTACCCAAGCAGTGGAGGCCTATGGTTACTGCTCTGAAGCTAGCTAAAGATCTCAACAAAATCACTCTGGAGGAACTTATCAGCTCCCTCAGAAGTCATGAGATAGAGCTAGAAGCTGATGAGCCTCAGAAGCAAGGTAAGCCTTTAGCATTAAAATCTAACAGAAAATTTGAGTCTAAAGTTTTGCAGGCAGTTGAAGAAACGTCTGATGGATCCTCATCAGAAGAAGACAAACTTTCCCTTCTCTCCAGAAGAGTAAATCAATTGTGGAAGCAAAGACAAAGGAAGTTCAGGAATCCCAGAAGATCTGATCAGAACGAGTCTTCTTCCAGATACAGAAGGACAGATTCTTCCTCTGGATACAGAAGATCTGAAGGCTCCTCCAGTAGCAAAAAGCCAAACACCAAAGACATCATCTGCTATGAGTGCAATGAGCAAGGACACTACAAGAGTGACTGCCCAAAGCTTCAGAGGGAAAAGCCCAAAAAGAAGTTTGGAAGAGAGAAGAAGAAAAGTCTCATGGCCACATGGGATGACTCTGACTCGTCTGAAGCTGACTCAGAATCAGATGATGAAAGGGCAAACATAGCTCTCATGGCTAACATTTCAGAAGATAGTGAAGCTTCTGAATCAGACTCAGAATCAGACACTGAAGAGGTATTTCCTAACTTTGCTGTTAACTTTACAAAGGCTGAACTTGCTGAAAGCCTTAATGAGATTCTGGAACGTTATCAGCAAATTAGAGCTAAATTCAGAGACCTGAAAAGGAATCTTGAATCTGACTCTAATAAGTCTGAGAGTCTTAAATTGGAAAATTCTGAGCTGAGAAATAAGATTTCAAAATTAGAAAACACTTTACAAAACTCTCAGAAGGAACCAATTTCTGAAACTCCCAGCAACGCTGATGAGATCATCAAGGAGTATGATCACAGTTTCCAGAAGTTCCTAGCTAAAAGCATAGATAGAAGCAGAATGGCTTCAATGATCTATGGAGTTAGCAGAAACGACAGGAAAGGAATAGGATACCAAGGTAAGGTTCCTACACCAAAGAATGTCATGGACTTAACCATTAAACACACTCCTCTGAATTCACACTTTGTGTATGGTCACACACATGATATCAAATATACTAGCAGTAAGCACTCTGTGAAACCAAAATTCAACCAGAGTTTTGGTAAAACTAACAAATCAGGACCCAAGAAAATCTGGGTACCTAAGGATAAAATAATACATGTTGCAGATATCTTTAGCAGCAAGTCAGAAACACCAGTCATGGTACCTGGACTCTGGCTGCTCACGACACATGACGGGAAGAAGGCATATGTTCCAAAGCCTGGAACTTAAGCCTGGAGGCCACGTTGGCTTTGGAGGCAATCAGAGGGGAAAGATAATTGGCTCTGGAACTGTAGGTAATGGAAATCTTCCCTCTATTAATAATGTTCTACTAGTAGATGGATTGATGCATAATCTGTTATCCATAAGTCAATTAAGTGATAACGGTTATGATATAATCTTTAATCAAAAATCATGTAAAGCTGTTAGTCAGAAAGATGGGACTATCCTGTTTAATGGTAAGAGGAAAAACAACATTTACAAAATCAAACTTTCTGAACTAAAGAGTCAGAATGTAAAATGTCTTTTGTCTGTTAACAACGAGCAGTGGATCTGGCACAGAAGATTGGGGCATGTTAGTATGAGAAGAATATCTCATATTAACAAACTCAATCTGGTCAGAGGACTTCCTAATTTGAAGTCCAATTCAGATGCTCTGTGTGAAGCATGTCAGAAAGGCAAATTTGCAAAACCTTCTTTTAAATCCAAAAATGTTGTTTCCACCTCTAAGCCATTAGAACTTCTGCACATTGACTTATTTGGACCAGTTAAAACTGCTTCAGTCAGTGGTAAGAAGTATGGGTTAGTAATCGTAGATGACTATAGCAGATGGACATGGGTAAAGTTCTTAAGACACAAGGACGAGTCACACTCTGTGTTTGTTACCTTCTGTAACCAAGTTCAGAATGAAAAGGATCTTAGAATCGTTAAAGTCAGAAGTGATCATGGTGGAGAATTTGAAAATAAAGATTTTGAGTCATTCTTTAATGACAGAGGCATTCTGCATGATTTCTCTTGTCCTAGAACTCCCCAACAAAATGGAGTTGTAGAACGAAAGAACAGAACATTGCAAGAAATGGCCAGAACCATGATCAATGAGACAAACGTTGCTAAGATCTTCTGGGCAGAGGCAATAAACACATCGTGCTACATTCAGAATAGAATCTCAATAAGACCTATTCTGGAAAAGACTCCATATGAATTGTGGAAGAACAGAAAGCCCAACATTTCATATTTTCATCCATTTGGATGTACTTGCTTTATATTAAATACAAAGAATTATTTGAACAAGTTTGACTCTAAAGCACAGAAGTGTATTATGTTAGGATACTATGAACGCTCAAGAGGGTACAGAGTATACAATACAGAAACACAGATTGTGGAAGAATCAATCAGTGTTCGTTTTGATGACAAGCTTGACTCTGAAAAGTCAAAGCAGAATGAAGTTTTTGCAGGTATAGAAATTGAATTTGCAGATTCTGAAGACAAGTCATCAGAAGCTCTCAACACAGACATTCCTTCAACGTCTGACAGGAGCACTGCTAGAAATCCTACAACAGCTGCTGATCAACCTCAAAAGAGATTACCCAGAAGCAGTTTGGATCACCCAGAAGAGACTATCCTAGGAAGAAAGGAAGATCCAATCAGAACAAGAGCAAGCTTCAGAAACTCTGAAGAAACTCTTATGGGACTGGTGTCTCTGATTGAACCTTCTTCTATTGATGAAGCACTTCTGGATAATGACTGGATTCTGGCAATGCAAGAAGAGCTGAAGCAATTCACCAGAAACGACGTATGGGATCTCGTTCCCAGACCAAAAGGATTCAACGTCATTGGAACAAGATGGGTGTTCAGAAACAAGCTAAATGAACAAGGTGAAGTCATCAGAAACAAGGCACGACTGGTTGCACAAGGTTATAGTCAGCAAGAGGGGATAGACTATACAGAAACCTTTGCCCCAGTCGCCAGGTTAGAATCTATCAGACTTTTAATTTCATTTGCTGTTAATAGAGGCATCACTCTGTATCAGATGGATGTCAAAAGTGCATTCTTAAATGGTTATATAGAAGAAGAAGTTTATGTACACCAACCCCCAGGTTTTGAAAATACAAAACATCCAGAACATGTTTTCAAACTAAAGAAGTCACTGTATGGTCTGAAACAAGCTCCCAGAGCTTGGTATGAAAGGCTAAGTAACTTTCTGCTGGAAAATGAATTCACCAGAGGGAAAGTGGACACTACTCTATTCTGTAAATCAGTTAAGAGTGACATCTTAGTTTGTCAAATTTATGTTGATGATATTATTTTTGGTTCTACTAATCCTTCTCTTGGAAGAAAATTTGCTAAGTGTATGCAGGCAGAATTTGAGATGAGCCTCATGGGGGAACTGAAATTCTTTCTAGGAATTCAGATCAATCAAACTCCAGAAGGAACTTACATTCATCAGAGCAAATACATCAGAGATCTTCTGAAGAAATTTGACCTCTCAGAATGTAAGCCATCAAAGATTCCAATGCATCCCACGTGCATTCTGGAAAGAGAAGAGGTAAGCAAAAATGTAGAACAGAAAGTCTACAGAGGTATGATTGGTTCTCTCCTCTATCTGACTGCTTCAAGACCTGACATATTATTCAGTGTTTGTATCTGTGCTAGATTCCAATCAGATCCTAGAGAATCTCACTTAACAGCAGTTAAGCGAATTTTCAAGTATCTGAAAGGTACTACTAATCTGGGTTTGTTTTATAGAAAATCTAGTGATTACAGCTTAGTAGGCTACTGTGATGCTCATTTTGCTGGAGACAGAGTGGTACGTAAAAGTACTTCTGGAAGCTGCCAGTTTCTGGGAGAAAATCTGATCTCTTGGTCCAGCAAAAGACAATCAACAATTGCTCTGTCAACAGCAGAAGCTGAGTACATAGCAGCAGCAGGATGTAGCACACAAATGCTCTGGATGAAAAGTCAGCTTGAAGACTTCCAGATTTTTGAGAGTAACATTCCTATACTTTGTGATAATACTTCTGCTATTTGCTTAAGTAAGAAACCCATTTTACATTCTAGAGCTAAGCATATAGAAATAAAACATCACTTCATTAGGGACTATATTCAGAAAGGTATTTTGAACTTAAAATTTATAGATACAGACCATCAATGGGCTGATATCTTTACTAAACCCCTTTCAGAAGATAGGTTTAATTTCATTCTGAAACATCTCAGCATGAAAGTGTGCCCAGAGTGAAAATGTTTTAATTCCATATATTTACCTTCAGAATGTAATTATTTTACTGTGAACTTCTGATCAATCTCCTTTCAGAAAGATAGAACATGCAGATTGTATCAGATGCAAGTCTAAAGATCTGAGAGTCTAAGCTCAAAAACAGACGTGCTGATCACTACATCAAACAAGTGTCATCCAATCATCAGCATATCTCTGAAGCAGAACGCGTGCACGCTTCTGAGAAGGCAAAGCGCTGATTGGGTGCATTGAGACACATGTCTGGTAACCGTTTTAAGTATCTTTCTCAAATCCCCCAAAATCAGCAAGCATTTAATGAAAAGTAATCATGCTTTTAAATGGCAATCATGATTTTTCTCTCTCTTAAAAACGTTTATCTTTTCAAAATAGTTTTGAAAACTCTATTTAAGCACATTAATCTCTCATTCTTATTCTTTACGCTTTCTCACTAATACTCAAGCATTTTCTGCATATTTCTGAGTTCATCTCTTGCAAAACTTTTTTCCTCAGTTCATTCTCAAAACCCTTTTAGTGTGAACATGGCAACCTCCAGTAGCGTTTCTGCAGGTAATCAGAAGAAAGCATCATCTGAGCAATATCAAGTGCCACTCAGAACTCTCCTCACTCCGGTGAATAATCTTGAAGTGCTTTCTGAATTAATCATTGATTTTGAAAGCTTGAAGGAGAATGGTTTTGACCTAACTGAAGAAGTTAGGGCTCAAAAGTGGGAAAGGTATTTCGATAGGTTTGTTGGACCAACATTCCCAGCGCTGGTCAAGGAATTTTGGATTCACGCCAAGGTATCAACACATCTAGTCACTTCCTTTGTTATGGGGAAGAAGATTGTGATTACTGAAGATCTCATTGCAAGGCTAATCGGTCAAAGTGGTGGTGGCGTCCGTTGTGTGGACATGGCTGAAAGATGTGCTGATATAGGTGTGGTAGCTAACATGATTTTCACTCTTGGGTTGCCCAGCAGCAAGATTAAGGATCTGAAGGATCATTTCAGAGTATGGGCTAAGATTATTCTGGGGTGCTTCAACCACAGGAAACCAACTAGTTCTCCTGATTACATAAATGTGGATCAGCAGTTTCTGATCTACTTTATTGATCATAAGATAAAGATCAATCTGGCTCACTTCCTGTTCAACCACCTCAGAACCAGTGTGAAAGAAACAAGGGAAGAAGAAAGAACCAAGAGGGATTGGATACCTTTTGGAAGGTTGATATCATATATTCTGACAGAGAATAGGCTGATTGAGCATCTGATAGAAGCTCAGGAACTAAGCACTATTGAACCAACAATTGGGAAACCTCTGAACGCAAAGAACCTGAAAAAGATGAAGCTGATAGAGAATATTCAGAAGGAACCCAGAGCTACTTCCACTGCTGATATCTCTAGCAGAAGAGTGCCTCTGAGTGACTTTCCGTTATTTTCTGAAATCGAATCCAAACCAGAGGTGATTCTCAGGTACTTGGATGCGTGCAAGGCAGATGGTACAGATCCAAAGCTGAATATCAGAGATCTGCATCAACCTCAACCAGAAGTGACTCTGAAGAAGACAAAGAAGAGGAAGGCGCTACCGGAAGGATCATCTCAGCAGACTCCCAAGAAAAGAGGTATTTCATCTGCTGCCCCTGTTTCAAATTCTTTTACTATTCCAGCATCTATCCCTCCTCAAACCTCTCATAGAATATCAATTCCCATCCCTACCATAGATGAAACCGTACAAGAAGAAGACCCTTCTGAGGCATTAAAACTCAGAAGACCTAGAACCAAACACCCCAAACAACCAACAATTTCAACAACATCAGCACTTGACCAAGTGCTGTCTGATATTGATCAACACGCCTCTGATCAACCAAACTCTGAACCACAAAATGTTCCTCCTCCACAACCAGAACAACAGCAATCCGCTGAAGAACCAGAACAACAACAACCACTCTCAGAAGAACCTCTGATCCCTGAGCAATCAGAGATTCCAACTCCCTCTCCCCAACCAGAAATTAATCCACCTTCACCACAAACAGAGTTTCACCACTCTGAAACTCCTTCCCCTCATCAATCTGAACCTCATTCACCTCAACCATCACCGCTGGCAATTCAGCTGCCATGTGGAACAACTGTCGTCATGCCCCAGTTACCATCCTCATCAGAATCGACACCACAAAAATACTCCCAAAACACCACCCAGTCCAGTCGTAATATCTGACTCTGATACCCCTTCTCCAAAACAAACAGCCTCTCAGAAAACCTCTGAAAACCCCAGCAGGACTTTCATTGACTTAACCAGTCTTGATCGTCTTGCTGATCTGAAACACAAAATTGCCATCCCAAAACCAAAGCAACCAGATGTTGGCTCTGGTATTTTGAATTTTGAAACAGGTGTGCTGCAATGGATTGCTTCTTTGAAGCAAGTCTGTCCTGGAATGATTGACCCAGCTGCTTCTGATCAGCTCTGGTCACAATTCAGACTTTGGGTACGTGCTGAAGCCCTCAAGTTGCAGGATATCAACTATGAGCAGGCTCAACAAAATTTCAGCAAGCTTCTGAATGAAGTTGGAAGTATGCTTTTGAAAGAGGACGTGCTCCATCTGGACAGTGAACCTTGGTCTGAGAAACAGCAAGCTGCAAAGGTGCAGGACAAGACCATTCAATCAGAAGAAGACAAGACCATTCAAGCTGAAGAAAGTCAAGCAGAGGATGTTGCTGAAAGTTCTGAGAAGCCTCCTGCTTCTGATGCTTCTCAAGCTGCCTTGGACAGGCAGACTCTGGAAGAACTAAGGCTGAATGACATGCGTCTGCAGCAGCGGATGGATGAAAACGATCAGAAGATGAAAGAGAGAATGGATGTGCAGGACAGCAAGATTGACACTGTTGTCAGCATGGTGCATAAGCAGAATGAGACTTCTGAAAAGATTCAAGCCATGCTGGAGAACCTGTTCACACGCTTGCCTCCTCAACCTTAATCTTTTCTCTCATGCATGACCCTTTTCATGTTTTCCTGATTTTCTGATGTACTGTTTTGATTATGTTTTGTAATATTTTCTTGTTTTGATTCTGAACTATTAATATGATTAGTTTTTTCTGATCTTAATTGTTTTAGCACATCACCAACACTTTTTGATTGCTGACAAAAAGGGGGAGAACAAGAATGATATTTAAATCAATAACGGCTAACTAGACAGAAATTCTCAAACAGTCTAACTCTATTACTTGAAATGTTTTTTTTCTGTTTTGCTTAAAGTCTACAGGCACAAGGAAGCTCCTGGACACTCTGAAGACTAGAAGCTCTGATCACTATGAAGTTCTGATCCGCTCTAATATTCTGATCCAAAGCAAAGCTCTGACAAGAAAAGCTCTGAAGCTCTGCTCTGACATAAAGCTTCTGATAAGTTAAAGACTCTGATAATCTGATGTTCAAAGAAAGAAAAAGATCTGATCCTGAAGAACGCGTATAATCAAAGGGAAGTAATCAACTCAGGGGGAGTATCTCTCAACTCTGACTTCTCCTTACTCCTTATCCTTTTACTTCTTATTCTGATACATATTCCAGATACCTTTTCACGTTATGTTCATTTAAAATATCTAGTTTTTGTCATCATCAAAAAGGGGGAGATTGTTAGAACAAAGTTTGAATCTACTACCCTATATTTAAGTTTTGATGATAACAAAGTGAAAAGATATAGTAATTATAAGTTTCGTGTATGAACTATCTGCTGCCTAAAATTATTATGTTCTGACTTGCAGATACTCTGATTGATATAAGCAAGATCACATCTATTCAGCATCAGAACTTGATTTCAGACACCAGCATCAGAAGTTGCTACATCAGAACGTCAAAATCAGATGATCAACTCACGTACATGCTGAAGCCTGATGAACAAGACTGCGCTCAACACTCTGATACAGAAACACTATAGTTCATCAGCAGCGAAGCAGAGTCAGAATGAGCCAAGCCAGAACGTGCATTAAGTAAGCAACGGTACTGTGCATTGAAAGCAAATTAATTCCAACGGCCTCATTCCAGACAAGATCTGCTCAATAAGGAAAGTTTGTTATTAGCATTGAATCAAGAATATTGCATCCAACGTTCATCATCTCAGTGCTATATAAACAAAGCTTTGAAGATTGAAATGGTTAATGCTCTCCAAAACTCTACACGCACAAAAGCTGAACCATAATCTTCGTTCTACCAGTTTTGCTAAACCACACACTCTGATATTCCATTACTGTTTAGCAATCTAGTTTCTAAGCTTCAATTTGTGTATACATCACAGTTGTGATAAAGTTTTGTAGAAAACATCCACACATAGTTTTATCTCTTTGTAAGAAAGTGTTACCTTGACAAACTGGGTTGTGGTTTTAATCAAGAAGGCTTTAGCAGTTGTTAAAGCAGTCTGTAATATTCAGTTGAATATAGTGGATTAAGACCTCGTTGGAGAGAGGCGAAATCACCTTGACGGGTGGACTGGAGTAGTTTGAGATCAAACGAACCAGGATAAAAATATCTTGTTAATTGCTTTAGATTTCAGTTTTACAATTCAACCCCCCCTTCTTGTGTTTTTCACCACTTCAGAGGTGAGAAAAGAAATATATTTTTATGGTTTTTGCACCCTCCGCAGTTGCGAACCTTTAGTACTTACGTACCACCTTCCGTGTAATAGGGGATCAGGGTACACGTAGTTCCTCTTTTAAAATTTTTAAAACACAAGTGTGTTGGTTAATTTTATGAGATAAGACATCATTATCATTGTCCGTGTGGAAAACATACTTACTACCCACAATTATGAGAAAGGAGAATTTGCATCATCTCAAAGTGGAGGATAAGGCTTGGATTTTAAAATCAACAATTCCTCACTCAACACCCAAGTGGAAAATATATATCTTCACTACATATTATAGAAGTATAGTTGTTCGCATAACTATAAGGATTGACAAGAGTTCAATCTTTTTGAGAAAAGTTTAAAGATAAAATCCAAAGTGACAAAATGGTTTGAAATGAGATTGATTGACTTTTAGTCTTCTCACAAAAAAAATGTCAAAGTATTATTAAGTTTATTGAAGTTTATTTATGAAAATATTTTGAAAATGCATGGACCTAAGTCCATGTTTATTATGAAAGTGGTTCAAGTTAAAAAAAACAAGAAGAGTTTTTCAAAAGGAAAGAGAAGATTTTTGAAATTAAAGAAGATGGGAGGAGAAGAAGGGACTATCCTAAAGAATAAGGTAAAAGCTAGGGATAAGAACCATCTAACCAAAAATAAGCCAATACTTGACACTAGGAGCCAAGATAGAATTCACATTCTTTGGATTGAAACCAAATAAGCAATGATACTAGACCTCTTGAAAGAACCAAACTTTAAGTGTATTAAGTCTTCACAAAAATTGGGCTGAGTAACGACTGTATACGGGTGAATTCCAAAATTACAAACAAAGAGTGTAATCACAATAACCTGCACACAAAACAAACAAACAAACCAATGCCTTGAGGTAAACCTCAAGAGCTCTAGACAAAATAATCAGATAAGGTCACAAGGTCTCCAATCATAGGCCAAGGTTTCTAATTCTAAGTCCAAAAAGTCCAATGCTCCATAATGCCAAGGATAGTAACCAAATATTCCAAGTATCATTAAAGATTTTCAGGGTTTATGTTGATTATTAGGTGTTTTGAAAAAGAAAAGTAAAGCTCAAGTGAGCACAAATAAAAATGACAAGAAAGTAAATACTCAAATGAGCAAAGATGAAAATGGCATGAAATGTAAATTCTAAAAGTAAATAGTGCATAAAAATAAAAGGGGGCATATAATAAAAATAAAGGATAAAGTTAATTATTAGTGATTAGTGGTTAGTTGGATGATCATCTTGAAACTTGCATTTGGAACTCATTAGAAGATTGGTAGAGCCAAAGCCTCCACACAATAAGTTGCATTTGTTTTTTGTCAAGTATATCATCCATTTGAAATCCTCATGAGTACCATTTAATGATCAACGATGTTTAAGTGATCTGCGTTGACCAAAGGTGTTGTAGATCCATTAGAGGATTGGTAGAACCAAAGCCTCCACACAATGAATCTCAAGGTTATTGGATCAAAGAGATCAAATTAACATACTTGGGTTTGCATAAATAAGTTTGGGCCACGAATGATCATTTATTCGAATCAGGACAAAATTTAGCGCTATGTTAAGCAATCGTAAGTGGACTTATATAGAAGTCGCACTTATTTTGAGGTCGGTCAATAGCAATCTATGCACCATTTGTTTTTAGACATGATATAGAGATCATGCTCCAATAACACTTAGTGCAATAAGAAAGGGATGAGATGAAGAGGGGTGGAAGAGAATATACAAACCACTTTTGAATAAAATTTAATCAAACTATTATTAAAATCATTCATCCATTTTTGTGGAGTTTAGACTCAACACCATAGATCCAATGATGTTAATAAAGTTCATGATCAAAAATTTAACTCAAGATCAGCCAGAAAATAGTCACAAAATAATATTACATTTAATATATACAAAAAAGGTTTTTTAAAAAATATTTTAAAATAGAAATAAAAGAGAAAAATATCAACTATGTTCATATTGATCAAGAAATAAAAAGTAAGTCCATAGAAAAATCAGAAAAGGACTCAAATGATTTTATAAAATTTTTGGTAATTTTTTAAAGTCATAAACTATTTTTAAAATTAAAAAAAAAAGAGTAAAATAAACTAAAAATGATAAAAAAAATACCAACGTAAGAAATAAAAATAAGTGCGGTCACCAATATTTGTCATAATATCATTGGATCATTCCATAATTTTTTCAGAATTTAAAAATGCATAAAAGTATTTTTAAACATTTAAAACAATTCAAATAAAGTTAAAATTTATAAAAAAATACCAAAACAAAAAATTAAATTTTGAAAAAATAAAAGTTAGAAAGAGAATAATCAAAAATATTTTTCAGAATTTTTGAACTAAAAATGAATTTTCTATGATTTTTTAAAGTTTAAAACAATTAAAAATAAAAATCATAAAAGAAAATAAAAATCAAAAAAATATGGGCCATCTGATCAATGCCAAAATGCATGAGTAAACACATCAAGTGGTCCTGGCGCGTTGTGCATGCTATGGACTTTAGTGAATAATGCATAGGATCATTAAGTAAATCAGATTTTTGAAAAACACAGATGGCGCGCCTTCATTGGTTGGAAGATGACACGTTGGTCATCTTCAACCTTCAGCCAGTCCTAAAACCAGGTTGCTCAATCTGTAAAATTAGAGCATGAGACATATGCCATTCGCTTAGTCTCTTCAAGACGAAGACAACCACACCTTCGCGACAAATTTATATAAACTAAAGCTCAAGCAATTTGGAAGGAAAGTTTTGAAAAGGGATTTGAAATTTCCTGGTCAAAATGTGTTTCCAGTAAAAAAACAAGTGTTGCGACTAGAACCAAGGCAATGAGAGCATCACAATGATATCAAAGTTTTGAAGAATTGATGAAAGAATCTACCTATTGAAGTTGAGTTGCAGAGCTCCAAAAATGAACTTCTATAGAGCAATATAGGGCACGATTCTTGAATATAATTATATGGTTAGCTTCAGGGAAGATCAAGAAAGGTGAATTGATGGAAAAATTGGATTGAAAAAGGCTTGAGAATGGATTTCGAAGTTGCTGAATTTTGAGTTATGGAACAAGTTTGGCAGGGTGATTCTGGTTATCCAAGCTTGAGGAAATGAATGGGGGATGAACCTCTATTTATAGGGAATCAAATGGAATGTCCAAGCGTGTGAAATGTTGAAGTTTAGAGGGAAACCGTGTGAAGTTGCAAACAAGAAAAGTGTGACTTCTAATTTGATCAAAACTCATCCAAAACGTGCGTTTTGTTGTGCTAAATAATTCTGGAACTTCATTAAACATGTTTAGAGGCATAAACGTGTGGAAAACTTGTGATTAGAAGCCAAAATAAAATTTCAAATTCTGACTTGAGATGAAACTTCAGTTCCAAGTTACCAACTTCAAAATCATGGCATTCTCAGCTCAAGGGGTCTTAGGGTATGATTATTGATGCTTTAGAAAGATGAGGTTACAAGCTTTGCAATGTAAAAATAATGGGATAAAATGGATGCTTGAGCTGAAAGTTGCATTGAGTCAAAGTTGGAGAAAAAGGGTTGACTTTCCATACTTAGAAATATTTCAAATTTTTCTTCAAAAGTGACCTATAATATAATGCATCCAAAGATGGTCTTCCTCTTGAAATTTTCTCTTGACCAAAAGAGATGGCATGAAATAGACCTCTTGAATGACATTTTTAAACTTGAACCATTAAAAATCTCCAAAAATTGGGAGAGTTATGAATTGTTGAAGTTGGCAAAAAATCAAGAAATGACCTATAATTTTTTGTATCCTTAAGGCAACTTCCATTCATTTTCTCACTTTGCACATAAAATAAGGCATAAAGTTCACATCCTCAAGATCATTTTGGAAAGTGAATGGGCTCAAGGTGATAAAAATTGACCAAGTTATGATCATTTGAAGTCACACATGGAAAATTGGGGATTCATCTAGAGGACTTGTAATCTTTCTTCTTCATCAAGTTTCTTCCACGTGAAAACTCCTTGGAAATTTTGAAGTGATTTGTTGATAACCCTTTAAAGAGAAGTATGTATTTGTAATCACTCAAAAATACCAAAAGATGAGCAAGATATACTCCTTTGAAGTTCAAAGCCCTAGCTCCTAGATCAAGAAACATGCCTTGAGGAACTTTGACAATTTTGAACAAACTTCTTATACCAACACAAATTCTTTGTAAATGTAAGTTGTTGAGGATGATAATGAAAACTCATAGTAACCACAACCACTTCCATATATTTATAATTTAGAGAAATATGCATTTGTGACCAATGGGAACAAATCCTTGTCCAAGCATGACAACTTCTCCAATCAACCCCTTGTGCTTTTGAACCAAATTTGATAACCTTGAAATGTGGTGAACCAAAATAACCTTGCCATGCCATTTCTTCCAAAACAAATCCAATGGTGAGGTTTGAACTTCTCAAGCTTTATTGACTAGGGCATGGAAATAAACTCATGAACCCATGGAGCAACTTGCTGAATCTTATTGCCTTTACCTACATGAGTAACAAGCAAGACAAACCAACATTGAATTTTATTAATTAAGAGAAGAAATAAAGACAAAAATATTCATGATCATAAAAGAATACAAGTCAAGGTTCTTGGTGATTCCTCAAAGAGCAAAGCTAAATATAGGGAGGGGAACCAAGAATCCTAATGTGATCTTATTGTGAATGAATCAACATGGTATGATGAAGGGATCTTAGTGGCAAAAATTGGGGTACAAAACTATGCAATGCATTAGTAGGAATAAACAAAGTCTGACATAAAGATAAGTGTTTAAGCAACCAAAGAAATTACAATTGAAAATTCAAATGAACGAGAGCTTATCTGCCTAAATTTCTCACTTCAGATGATGTGTCTTTGAGGGATGACAGGAAAATTCAATATAACCATCTTGTGTGAATTCCAACGTTCCTTCGTCAATCAGGTCTTGAATCTTATATTTCAACATCCAACAGCTATTAGTATCATACCCCAGACTGTTGGAGTGATATGCACACCTTTCATTGGGATGGTAACTAGGAGCAGAAGTATTAGGATTCCGAGGAGGATCCTTAAATTTGACCAAATTCATCTTCAACATGTGTTGCAAGACTTGCAACATCAGCATGTTGAGTTTGGTATATTTCCTATTAGATGTATCCTGCTTACACAGACTACCCTGTCGTTGTTGTTGAGGTTGTTGTTGGGCTCGTGATGTAGTAGCAATTTGGAAAGGTCTACTCTCTACCAAGCCAACTTCTTGTCTCATCAGGGGCTGATTAATGACTTGATCCCCAATCTTAAATTTTTGTTCCATACGGTTGCATTTGTCATGATGAAGCTTGTTGATGAGAGTTTTCAGCTCTTCTTGTCCCCAAGCTAAGTTTTGGATAATAGCCATCTGTCCCAACATATGGATTCTCATTGTTGTTATCTCCGCTTTCAATTGTCTCATCTGACCCTCCTTGTCATCTTCGGGATTGTTATTGGTCATGCTCTCAATGAGAAGTGTTTTCACTTCTTCTTTCCCCTTGGAAAGGTTTAGGAACAAACCTTGAAGCTGATTATTGTAGGTTTGAAGATCTTGAACAGTCTGCTCGAGAGCCATCTCTACTGAAATAAACAGTAAGCAGATGATAAACCTGTATGGGAAAACTTGTTATAATGACATGCATGATATGTAAATGCAATGTTTTCAAGGATCTCACGGGGTAAACACAATAAGATGTTAGAAGTTGAAGTTTGATTACAGATTTTGTATCGTTGAATATCCTTCTACGAGAATCAAGCACACCATGTCAAGTGGGTCATAGCCCTTGACTCTTTGGCTTTTTGACAACATTTGGCTAGAGGAAAATAAATCCTCCTGCCCCTTGATAGACGTTTGGTTCAGTATATCCCTGCATCACAAACCCTTGATACCTTTGAAATGGTTATTGAAAAGGCTATGGTATGATGTCATGACGTTATGTACAGATAAACATATATAAACAAAGAAAATAAGTCCTTAGGTTTAGGATTGCATGGAGTTCATAGGTAAGTACCCTCTTGAAGTTTAATTGGTTCAACCTATCCTAGAAAGTAATTGGGTTCTAGGGAATCTCAATTTCATTAATCTTTCTTCATTGGGCATTGTCTCAGCACAATCAATCTTTTCTTGTGGCCGAAATATCCCAAAAGTCCAATCTCAATGAGCGTAGTATCAAGTATCAACCAACTTCGAACTGCACCAAAGTCGGTTGTCTCACTACTTCCTAATGGCCAAGTTGTTTAATTAAAGGTTCTACGGTTAGTTAGTGCTTCATGACACCACTCAGCGGCCCCGTATTCTCCTTGATTCAACACAAATGATACTGGTAACAACAAATGTGTCACACTAATATAGCCATTGCTTCAACCATATCGGTCTACGCCGTACTTTTTCCATAATGTATTACTACTTACCTAATGATGTTCCCAGATCCGGGTAGACGATCAAAGCAAACCCAAACAAGGACCCATAAATGTAAAGCAAACAAATCAAACAAAGAAAGCATTTAAAGGTGGTCTAGATCTAAGGTAACCCCACTTTTAAATTATTTAAGATCCCAACCAGAGTCACCATTTCTGTAATACGGTGGGAGAACTGACTTGGGTGTTTTGCATTTTATCGCAATTGTTGAAGATAACAAGAGTCGCCACCGACTTTTATTTTATCCAATAAAGGAAAGGGTGAAAAGAACAGGAAAGACTTTTTGAGAATTTTCATGAGTTCGGTGGGTAGGTTATGAAAAGGGAAGGTGTTAGCACCCTTTTCATCCATAGTTATCTATGGGCTCTTAGTTGCTTGATCACTTTCAAATGCTTTATTTCAAATGATTTGTGATGGGTTTTGAAAGTATTTTTGAAAAGTGCCTTCGTTTAGGCAAACTTTGTAATGATTCTCGTCTCTATAAGAATTCATACAAAGTGTTGACTTTTGTAAATATTTCATGGAATAGTGTTGGTGTGTTTGAAAGATTTTTTGTTTTCAAAGGTTGTGAGCAAGCAATTACGAGCGTTATACCTACTCAAAAGGTCTTAGTTATTTTCCTTCTCCTTTATATGTTTCTATCTTACCATTGATTGTAATGTAGCGGTAGAAATGTTTAAGACTAAGCCATTGGATTGACTAGACTTTATACAAATCAAAATAAAAATTGCCACCGCGCTTTATTGTTTCCAAAGGAATGGGAAAAGAGCGAATAACCCAAAAAGAGGGGGAAAGATTCAAGGTAAGGGGGTTGGTTATGCAAAGGGAAGGTATTAGCACCCTAAACATCTACGGTACTCCACAGGAACCTCTCTGAAAAAATCTGTATATTTTCGCTATAAAATGTTACATGTAAAATAGATGGTGGAGGTGGGGAAAGAAATATATATTTTATAATTTTTACACCCGCCGCAGTTGCAAACCTTTAGTGCCTACATACCACCTTTTATGCAATAGGGGATCAGGGTACACGTAGTTCCTCTTTGAAAATTTAAAACACAAGTGTGTTAGTTAATTTTATGAGATAAGACATCATCGTCATTGTCTGTGTGGAAAACATATTTACTACCCACAATCATGAGAAAGGAGAATTTGCATCATCTCAAAGTGGAGGACATGGCTTGGATTTTAAAATCAACAATGCCTCACTCAACACCCAAGTAGAAAATATCTCTCTTCACTACATATTATAGAAGTATAGTTGTTTGCATCACTACAAGGATTGACAAGAGTCTAATCTTTTGACAAAAGTATTTTTTTAAAGTAAAAAGCCAAAGTGGCAAAATGGTTTGAAATGAGATTGATTGACTTTTAGTCTTCTCACAAAAATGTCAAGGTATTATTAAGTTGATTGAAATTTATTAATGAATTTTTTTTGAAAATGCATGGACCTAAGTCCAAGTTTATTATGAAAATGGTTCAAGTTTCAAAACAAGAAGAGTTTTCAAAAGAAGGGAGAAGATTTTTAAATTTAAAGAAGATGGGAGGAGATGAAGAGACTATCCTAAAGCATAAGGTAAAATCTAGGGATAAGAACCATTTAACCAAAAGGAAGCCAATACTTGACACTATGAGTCAATGTAGAATTCCCATTCTTTGGATTGAAACCAAGCAAGCAAAGATACTAGACCGCTTGAGAGAACTAAACTTCAAGTGTATTAAGTCTTCACAAAAATTGGGCAGAGTAACGGTTGTATACGGGTGTGTTGTACCCCAAAATTTGTCCTCCCATATTCTTCAAGATTTATCAAGAATCATCTTCAAATAGTTCAAGATTTCTCAAGGGTTGCACAGTCCAAATGCCTCCTAAGCCACTCAAAATTAGGGTTTTTGTTCTTTCAAGGAATTTGAGGTTTTCAGTGGTCCAATAAAGTCCCATAGGCCTATATACATTGTCAAGCATCTACATGTCAAGTCTCAAGACTCACAATGTCAAATTGCACAGTCAAAAGCTCCTATTTGCTCTACAGTCAACTGCAGGGGTAAAATGGTCATTTGACAGTCAAAAGTCAGAATTTTTGGTCAACATCTTATTTTGAGTCCACAATCATCATTTGATCAAATCTTTATCATGATTCCTCAAGCATGGCTCAAAAAAATCAAAGATGCAAAAGTTACTATTTTTGGACAGCAGAAAAGTCAACTGTATATTGAGCAAGGCATAACTTTTTCAAGGTTCATCATAAAAATCCCACCCAATGCTCATTTTGAAGGGGATGACATTTCCTACAACTCATATTCACATTCCAAGTCCAAGAAATGCTCTCACAAAAAGTTATCAATTTCTACATTATAGGTCAGTTTCAAAAGTCAACAAAAATGCACTTTAAGTCAAAGACCATAACTTGAGATTGGTAAATCGAAATGACATGGGACCAAGGCATTGGTTAGAGGACTTCAAGACCTTTCCAAAATGTCCAAGAACATGTTCATATGATCAAAATTGAGCAAGATATGCATTGGACAAATTGGGAAATTTTTGTGAATTTGCAAAAGTCAACTTTGCTCAAAACACTTTGTTTTTGCTAATGGGCCTCAAATTTCTTCTTGAATCTTTATCCAAGGCTTATGCATGACCCATTGAGATTAAATTGAATTATTTTCTTATTTTGATTAATTAATTGGATTTTAATTGATTTTTAATTCATTTAATTAATTTAAAATGTAGGAAATTCAAAGATATGATTTCTCAATCTTTTGGTGAAGCAAAGATGACCAATATATGCTGGACATTTCGTGTGCCAATCAAGGATATCAAAAACTCCAAATTTAGCAACTTTCTTCAATCAAAAATATTGAAAAATATTTGATTTTCAATCAAATATTGAAACATCAATGCAATGGATTTTTGGTCAAAGATTTAACCTAAATTCAGTCCATTATATATACAGAACCTAACCCTAATGCATTGGACGTGAGAATTGCTGCAGAAATCCATAACCATATTTAAAAAAAATCAAGAAAAAGCCAAAACTGTTTTCCAGGTTCCAGGCCCTTTCAAAGCAATTTGTGGATTCCAATACATTGCTAGAACTCCCAGAAACGTTTTGGAATCAAAACCAAGTGCTAAGGCCTAAGAAATCGCTCCACACGAACTCACGGTTTGCTTATTTTTTCCATAATCGAACCTCATAATTTGTGCATCATTAACATGATTTCTTGTATGTTTTGTGTTGCTTGAATCCACAGGAAGCTTTTGGCATAGGTTAATTGGACTGAAACGCCTTGAATCACAAATCACCATGAACGAAATCTAGGGTTTCCAAGCTTCCAAATTGGGGCTTTATTATTCTGGCAAAATTAGAACCCCTAGCGCATATGGTTGAGCTCGTTGCATCAAGACGAATTTAACCCTACCCTCGCAAACAATTTATATTGCACACATACCTATTCGCTATTATTCCTCATGTTAGATTGTGGGGGTTAAAAACCCCCGCTATCTGTTTGTTATTTTGCAGGTTCAAGGAGAACGATGATGAGGTGTACGCGTGTGGTTGGTTCATTCAAAACTACGCGCGTTTTGTTTGTTTTTTCAGCATGTTTATTTATTTTTATATATTATTTTCAATTGTCACTATAATATCAAATGCAGGCAAGTGGTTCAGTAGTAGATGCGTTGGCTGTGTATCATTGGGACCTGGGTTCGATTCCCAGGTCCACCCAAAATTCTCATAATATTTTTCATAACGTATTCTCATGCAACGCTTTAGGAGGTGTCCACCATATACCTCAATTGTCCATACGCCAAGTGGCTACAGGCATGCATCCAAAGGCCAAAAGATGATGAACACCATGTTCCTGGTCAACCCTGCGCCTAGGCAATCTCCAAAGTCAAAGCAGGACTGCACATTAATGGGCCAGATTTCCAATCAACACCTCCTAATGGGTCCATCACCCCCCTGGTTTCTATTTCCTCTTTTATTTTCTTTCTTTTATTTTCTTTTAATAATTATTATTACTATTATTTAATTAATTCATAAATTATTTTTCATAATAAATTCAGAAACCTAAATATTTTATTATTTATAATTTTCACTATTAATTATTATTTTGTAAATAAATGTAATTAATTAATTTATTTGTTTTAAATTAGGTTAACTTTAATCTTTTCCACAATAAATAAAATTAACCTAGAATTAGGGTTTTTCTTTTGACAATTTTAATTCCTTTTATTTTATTTTCATTAAAACATAAAAAACATAAAAAAAATACTTTTTTCTTGTAATTATTTAATTAATTAGTAAATTAGGTTTAATATTTAATTTAATTGCAAAAAAAGGACCAATTCCATTCTTTTCTAAAAAAGGGTCAAAACCCTAAGGACGTCCTGATTCAATTCTTTCGCGCACATATTTATTTTTAATTCGTTATTTTGATGTATCTGCTCCTAGAATGTAATAGATAATTAGGACTTTTATCGCTTTCTTTTATTTTCTCGCATTTATTTTCAAGGGTTATGTTTTTGGCGATGTAAATACCTGACGCCTTGTAATAGCGTAGATTCATTTTCCGCAATTTATTTCCCGCAAATTATTAATTGTTAATTATGCATGACAAGACTTGTATGAAAAATAAAATCAACCCGTAGCTCACAATGATGCATGCAAAGACAATTTAACATGAAACCTAACACACGTGCACATGCCACTCCTAGGGTACGCCTCACTTGGTTGCCTCGACGTGGTCATCAAGTATAGGGTGTTTTAGAGGTCGCCCTCTTGTCTAAAGATCCAGTTGCCTCGAAACGGTTGCCTCGGATAAAAAAAGGATCTAGGACTTTAAGGTTACCGCTAAGGCGTCCTACTATTGCTTTGGTGACCACATATGCCCCTATAATCGAATTGACCCGAATAACTCCAACGACGGTGCTACCTACTTCTCAATAGTGGGATAGTACTGTATAAAGGACTCTTACACAACTTAATTCCTTAGAGTAGGTAGATTTCTCCTGGGTACTTGCTCTTTCAAAAACAAAAACAACTTTTCGCACCTACACTTTCAAAAAGTTTTTTCAAACAAATACTTCATACACTCTTGAGGACTGATACAAGAGTTACCTAGAAGTTTTCAAAACGAAACGTTTTTCAAAACCCACATACACAAGAAAAGAAAACATTTTTTGAAAACATAGTGAGCAAGTACCTAAGAGCCTGTGGATAACCACGGATAGAAAGGGTGCTAACACCTTCCCTTTCTATAATCTACCTCCCGAACTGAAAAACATCTCGAAAAGGAATTTTGATGTGCTTTTGTCCTTTCCTTGTTGGAGAACATAAAAGACGGTGGTGACTCTTGCTTACCGCGACATTTTGCGAACCAGCATTCCAAAACAGTCAGTTATATTTCCACCGATCACAGAACTGGCGACTCTGCTGGGGAGATATTATAAGTGAGGTGTACCTTAGGATTAGACCACTCTTATGTTTTCAATTGAATGCTTTGTTTGCTTTTATATTGTGGGCTTGCATCAGAGTTTCATAGATCCTAACCCGGATCTTGGGAATACCCTTTAGGTAGCATAAGCTGTGAGGGACCTGTCCGGCATAGACCGACACGGGTGAAGCAGTAGCTACGTTAGTGTGACACCTTGGTCTGTACCGATATCCCTTGTGTTGGAACGAGGAGAATATGGGTCTTCTGAGGATTCATTAAGCACCAACCGACCTTAGAACCCTAAATTGACCCAACTTGGCCATAGAACAGTAGCAGTATGCTACACTCATTGAGGCTAAACTCTCGCGATGGTTCTGGCCGCAAGAAAAGATTGCGATGCTGGAGTTATGACCGATTGAGGGTAGTCAGTGATATTGAGATCCTCTAGAACCCGGTTACTATTTTCTAGGACAGGTCTTAACCAACGAAACTGAGATAGGGTAGTACATAAACTTCATGCTGGCCTAAACTCTAAGGGTTGTCTTGTGTGACTTGTGTGCCTTATCATGTTTGCCTTTGTGAATACTTGTGGTGTGCTTTATCATAACATCATACCATCATACCATTGCATGCATCCTGCATAAGGACTAACCTGCATACATCTTGCATAAGGACTAACCCATTTCAAGGATCTCAAGGGTCTGTGATGCAGGTCGTGATGAACCAACTGTCTAGCAAGGGGCAAAGGGGATTTATTTTCCTCTAGCCAAGGTTGATAACTTGAGTCAGGGGCTATGACCCACTCGATATGGTGAGCTTTGACTCTTGAAGAAGGACTCTCAACAACATGAAGTTCCTTCAATCAAGCTACCGTATTCAACTTCTAACAAGTTTCTCTGTTTACCCCGCGAGATCCTTGAAAACATTGCATGCATAAATCATACGCATTTCATGTCATCATATGCATAACAGGTACCCTTTGTCACAGGTCACTTATCTCCTTCGCTGTTTATTTCAGCAGTCATCATGTCTTTTGAGCCTACTACTGAACAAGCTATCAAGGCCCTCCAGGCCCATAACGCCCAGTTCCAAGAGTTGGTCATGAGCTTAGCCCAGGGTCAACAGGAGTTGAAGACTCTGATTCTGAAGAAGAAGAAGAGGATTGTGCTATTCAACACTGGACGGAGGTTTGAAAATGGACTACAAAATGTGGCTGATCTGGCTACTTCCTCTGTAGGGAAAGACAGTCCCCAAGAGAGAAGGGTTCCTAGTCCCGTGGTCTCCGACAACGAGACAGATTACAATGATGAACAGTACCCTCCTGCGGAGGATAGGTACAAACAGCTGGAAGACCGGTTAAGCGCTATGGAGATACAAAAGGTACCCGGTCTGGACTTCGAAGATCTAGGTCTGTCCTCTGGGGTGGTGATCCCTCACAAGTTCAAGGCACCTGCCTTTGCAAAGTACGACGGGGCTTCCTGTCCTAAGCTGCATCTCAGATCATATGTAAGGAAGATCCAACCGTATACAGATGACAAGAATTTATGGATCCATTTCTTCCAGGATAGTCTTTCAGGGACTCAGCTCGAGTGGTTCTATCAGCTGGATGGGGCCAGTATCCGCAACTGGGAAGATTTGGCTACTGCATTCTATAAGCAGTATCAATATAATTCCGACCTCGCTCCTACGCGTACCCAACTCCAGGGTATGTCACTAGGGACGGGTGAAGGATTTAAGGAGTATGCTCAAAAGTGGAGAGACCTTGCTAGAAGGGTGCAGCCACCTTTGACTGACCGTGAGCTTGTGGATATGTTCCTGGGGACCTTGTCTGGTCCGGTCTTTAATCATCTGATTGGCAACTCTTCAGCCGGTTTTACCGACCTTATCTTGACTGGGGAAAGAATTGAAGCGGACATCAAAAGTGGGAAGATTCCAGAAGCTGCACCTTCTGATACTCATAAAAAGCCTTACAGTGGGAAGAAGGAGTCCAATGCTACGTACAGTCAAAGGAGCCGTCGTGACCAACACGTAGGGGAAGTACTGATCTCTGGTTCTACACCACACTGACAAAAACAAAAGGGAAATCAACAAAGGCCGGATAAGCCTAAAAGACAGTTCACCAACATCAACATGCCATTGTCACAAGCATTGCAGCACATGTTGAAGATGAATCTGATTGCGGTGATAAACCCTCCTGCAAATCCTAAAACTTCTTCTCCAAACTACAACCCGGATGCGAGATGTGCTTATCATTCTGGTAGCCCGGGGCACGATACTGAAGATTGTTGGGCGCTGAAATACAAGATTCAGAATATGATTGATGCTAAGGAGATCGAATTCGAGCCTTCTGAGACTCCTAATGTGATCATTGCTCCCTTGCCAAAACACGACTAGGATTGAAAGCATTTTTGTTCATTTGAATTCTGATATTATATTTTTCTTTGCTTATTCAAACAATTATCATGTCAAACTCTCTTATTTCATTAATGCATTACACGTGTCTGTTTTGAAGTAATTGTGTTCACTATGCTAAAAATTGCTTTCATTTTTTGATGTTCAACTCTCGAAAAAAATTTCTAAGCCTTTTGAGGGAGGATGACGAAAACGATACCACGATCTTTACAGTATGCTTTTGAACAAACACCGTTGATGAGGTACAGGAATTGTTTCAAATCCTAAACAGTGCAGTTATAAGGAAGATAATCCCTCGTCAACCCCTTTGAGCCAAAGAAGTTGGAGTTTTTCTTTTCAAAAATTAAAACCCTTAATTATAACCTGGGGCAGGGTAGTTCTCTCAGTTGATCCAAGTGCACAACGAATGGCACCAAAGAAGTCCTTACAAAACAAAAGACAGTGATGGTTCCGAATGATCATAAAGACAGGCAGTCATTATCTCTTAGAAATAAAAGCCCACTAAGTCAAAACCTATGAAGCAGACTTACACAAAACTGGGGCATCCCGCTGACTGTAATCACAAAAGAAACAGTTCAGGCAAAAAAAATAGGGATAATAAAATCAAAAAGAAAGAGGTCCTACAAACCCTCAACAAAAAAGAAATGACTGCATATTCAAAATAAATTGTCAACATCCGAACCATCACTGGTATATCAAAGCGAAGATTCAAACAAGATCGAATGCACGATTAGCTGAGTTTAGGATCGAAGAACATCACGAAGAACGGGTGGGTACAAATAAAATTTGAGCCTTTATCCTTTGTTTCTCAAACCGAGAACCAGGCCACGTTATAACCCTTAAAAGTCCTAGTTGAAGCATGAGTTAGTTCGAAAGCATACTGTTACAAAAGGTATCCTGACTCCTTAAGGCTTGCTGTAAAATCTTGAGTTGACATCACATTTTACAAAATTCCCTTGTTTTAATTGAAAACTGCATTTTCAAAAACTTCAAGACAGACATAAGCTTTGCATTTTTGAAATAATATTGTTTGCATATGACTATTTGTTCAACAGCAGAGAAATTCGCACGAAGAATATCTAATGAACAAAAACACTTCCAACCAAGGGGCAGACGTGATCCTTGTCCATCATCTGGGGCAGTTAAGTCAAGATTCAGAGAATCTCTCAAAATGCCAAATAGTCAGGGGCAAATCTCCATCTGAGTCATTGGGAGCATTGGGCATGAATTCCAGCGACAAATCTGGTACGATCAAACATCTTCTGGCAATATGACAATACAACACTACTGACAGTGACAACTCCCTACATTCTGAGAGCATGGACATAGTCGAAAAAATACTACGCATAATCAAAGACCCGCTAGGTCGATTGGCCGAGGCAAAAATAAGGGCTTCCCGGCGAACCAAAAAGGTTCGGGCAAAAATAAGGGACGAAAATGAAAAAATTTGTACACCCGGCAAGTCGAAAACCTGAAAAGGCGGCTTGGGCAAAAATGGGTATCCCGGTGGACTGAAAACCCGAAAGGGCGGTCCAGGCAAAAATTAGGGATCAAAGCGTACGACTATGTCCCGTCATCTCGTCACTTGCCTATCAGAAGGAGGTTTGTCCATCAGCAACTATCATCACCTCACAGGCCTTCTTCTTCCATAGAAACTGGGGCAATGAGAATTGACCGAACTATACAAGCTGCTCTGTCACCAGGTACAAGGTAGATTCAGTTGAAGAACATAACCAGGATACCTCCACTCCCCACAGAGTAAGACCAGAATCAACAATACTCTCCCCCGAGCAGAGTTAGTCTATCATCAAGTTGGGTATCCCCAGAAGATCTTAATATTCTCCAGCAGAGTATACAGATATTCCCCAGCAAGCATCCCCGGCAGTCTTAATATTCCTCGATAAGATTGTTCCCCGGTGGAATACAGACACCCTAGTGGAGTCATTTCCCAGTGCAGTCCAAAAAGTTTCCCCAGAAGAGTTGAATCATCTCCTCATTAGATGCTGGAAGCTTATCCCCAGTAGATCCTGGAAGCTTGTCTCCTGCAGAGTACAAACGCATCTCTCCCGGCCATATTCAAAGGTTGTTCCCCACCAGAGTCTAACTGGGTTATCCTCAGCAAATTACAACGGAAAGATCGTCCTCGGAGAAGTTCTTCCTATCCCCAACAGAGTTCATCAAACCCCTCAACAAAACTTATCAACGGAATCCCCAGCGGAGTTATCATCAAAATATCAGCGAAGTATCTCTTCCCACAGAGTAATCCCCCACAGAGTAATATCTTCACCAGGTTTATTCCCCAACAGAGTCATCTTCTCCTACCGGTTTATTCTTGCAATCATCATCCCCAGCGGAAACGAAGAACTCTACTCTTCAAACATCAGCCCAGGATTCAACAAGCTCCCGGCATTCATCAAGGATTTATTTTCCCGGGCGAAAACACATTCATAAACATTTACATGATACATGCATATATGCATCACATCATACAATCTCATTTATTCTTGAGAACATATTGACACCATGCAGTTCATGCATCATGACATTGCATATAGCTACCATTTTGCCTTTTCAGGAAAAGGTCAATCAAAAGATGATTACCATCTACCTTTGCAGTTCCAGATCAACACCTGTAACAAGCCAGGAAAATTCTGTGGACGACTGATCATGGGTTAATACCTGAAACCAGACAGGACAATTATCTACTTGATCATCAATAGGAAACCCTACACCGGTTCCTTCTCAACTTCAGATGTAGTTTTACACGGACTCATCATCAGGAAACCCTACACCGGTTCCTTCTCAATCTCAGATGTAGTTTTACACGGACTCATCAGCAGGAAACCCTACACCGGTTCCTCCTCCCCTCCAAGACGAAGTTTTACACGGACTCGTCCTCAGGCAACCCTACACCGGTTCCTCCTCATTTCCAAGATGAAGTTTTACACGAACTTATCCTGCCGTAACCTTACCCCGGTTCATCCAGAAGTCTTACACGGGCTTATCTCAAAGTAACCTTACCCTGGTTCATCCAGAAGTCTTACACGGGCTTATCTCAAAGTAACCTTACCCCGGTTCATCCAGAAGTCTTACACGGGCTTATCTCAAAGTAACCTTACCCCGGTTCATCCCGAAGTTTTACACGAACTCATCGTCAAGATAACCTTACCCCGGTTCATCCTGAAGTTTTACACGAACTTATCTCGCAGTAACCTTACCCCGGTTCATCCTGAAGTTTTACACGAGCTTATCCCGAAGAAACCCTACACAGGTTCTCTCTCTCCATACGTAGTTTTACACGGACTCGTCATCAAGAAACCCTACACAGGTTCTCTCTCTCCATACGTAGTTTTACACGGACTCGTCATCAAGTAACCCCACACAGGTTCCTTCTCAACTTCAGATGTAGTTTTACACGGACTTTTCACCAGTCAACCCTACACAGGTTTTCTTTCTTCCAGGATGCAGTTTTACACGGACTCATCATGAGGTGACCCTACACCGGTTCCCTTTCTCTTTCCAGATGTAGTTTTACACGGGCTCATCATCAAAGTAACCCCACACAGTTTCCTTCTCCATTTCAGATGCAGTTTTACACAGACTCATCATCGGTCAACCCTACACAGGTTTCCTTCCATTCAAAGATGTAGTTGCACACAGGCTCATTATAAGTCAACCCTACACAGGTTTCCTTCTTTCCAAGATGCAGTTTTACACGAGCTCATCATCAGGCAGCCCTACACAGGTTCCCTCGTTCAACTTACAAGGTCACAATTCTATCATACTTCCAAATGGCATCCATAAGCCCATTCCCGACAGGATTCTGTCACGTTTCTAGATGGCATCTATAAGCCCATCCATCATCTCTCCAAATGGCATCTGTAAGCCCATTCCCGACATCACCATGCTGATACCAGTTCATGCGAGTGCAAATTTCTGGGCACTCTAGTGTTCAATCATCTTCCACCTTCGGATCACGAAAGGCACGCAAGCCAATCTACATCCTCAGGTATAAGAAGATTGAACAGGGGCAACTGTTGTACCCCAAAATTTTCCCTCCCATATTCTTCAAGATTTATCAAGAATCATCTTCAAATGGTTCAAGATTTCTCAAGGGTTGCACAGTCCAAATGCCTCATAAGCCAGTCAAAATTAGGGTTTTTGTTCTTTCAAGGAATTTGAGGTTTTCAGTGGTCCAATAAAGTCCCATAGGCCTATATACATTGTCAAGCATCTACATGTCAAGTCTCAAGACTCACAATGTCAAATTGCACAGTCAAAAGCTCCTATTTGCTCTACAGTCAACTGCAGGGGTAAAATGGTCATTTGACAGTCAAAAGTCAGAATTTTTGGTCAACATCTTATTTTGAGTCCACAATCATCATTTGATCAAATCTTGATCATGATTCCTCAAGCATGGCTCAAAAATAATCAAAGATGCAAAAGTTACTATTTTTGGATAGTAGAAAAGTCCACTGTATATTGACCAAGGCATAACTTTTTCATGGTTCATTATAAAAATCCCATCCAATTCTCATTTTGAAGGGGATGACATTTCCTACAACTCATCTTCACATTCCAAGTCCAGGAAATGCTCTCACAAAAAGTTATCAATTTCTACATTATAGGTCAATTTCAAAAGTCAACAAAAATGCACTTTAAGTCAAAGACCATAACTTGAGATTGGTAAATCCAAATGATATGGGACCAAAGGCATTGGTTATAGGACTTCAAGACCTTTCCAAAATATCCAAGAACATGTTCATATGATCAAAATTGAGCAAGATATGCATTGGAGAAGTTGGGAAATTTTTGTGAATTTGCAAAAGTCAACTTTGCTCAAAACACTTTGTTTTTGCTAATGGGCCTCAAATTTCTTCTTGAATCTTTATCCAAGGCTTATGCACGACCCATTGAGATTAAATTGAATTATTTTCTTATTTTTATTAATTAATTGGATTTTTAATTGATTTTTAATTCATTTAATTAATTTAAAATGTAGGAAATTCAAAGATATGATTTCTCAATCTTTTGGTGAAGCAAAGATGACCAATATATGCTAGAGATTTCGTGTGCCAATCAAGGATATCAAAAACTCCAAATTTAGCAACTTTCTTCAATCAAAAATATTGAAAAATATTTGATTTTCAATCAAATATTGAAACATCAATGCAATGGATTTTTGGTCAAAGATTTAACCTAAATTCAGTCCATTATATATACAGAACCTAACCCTAATGCATTGGACGTGAGAATTGCTGCAAAAAGCCATAACCATATTCAAAAAAAATCAAGAAAAAGCCAAAACTGTTTTCCAGGTTCCAGGCCCTTTCAAAGCAATTTGTGGATTCCAATACATTGCTAGAACTCCCAGAAACGTTTTGGAATCAAAACCAAGTGCTAAGGCCTAAGAAATCGCTCCACACGAACTCACGGTTTGCTTATTTTTTCCATAATCGAACCTCATGATTTGTGCATCATTAACATGATTTCTTGTATGTTTTGTGTTGCTTGAATCCACAGGAAGCTTTTGGCATAGGTTAATTGGACTGAAACGCCTTGAATCACAAATCACCATGAACGAAATCTAGGGTTTCCAAGCTTCCAAATTGGTGCTTTATTACTCAGGCAAAATTAGAACCCCTAGCGCATATGGTTGAGATCGTTGCATCAAGATGAATTTAACCCTACCCTTGCGAACAATTTATATTACACACAGACCTATTCGCTATTATTCCTCATGTTAGATTGTGGGGGTTAGAAACCCCCGCTATCTGTTTGTTATTTTGCAGGTTCAAGGAGAACGATGATGAGGTGTACGTGTGTGGTTGGTTCATTCAAAACTACGCGCGTTTTGTTTGTTTTTTCAGCATGTTTATTTGTTTTTATATATCATTTTCAATTGTCACTATAATATCAAATGCAGGCAAGTGGTTCAGTGGTAGATGTGTTGGTTGTGTATCATTGGGACCTGGGTTCGATTCCCAGGTCCACCCAAAATTCTCATAATATTTTTCATAACGTATTCTCATGCAGTGCTTTAGGAGGTGTCCACCATATACCTCAATTGTCCATACGCCAAGTGGCTACAGGCATGCATCCAAAGGCCAAATGATGATGAACACCATGTTCCTGGTCAACCCTGCGCCTAGGCAATCTCCAAAGTCAAAGCAGGCCTGCATATTAATGGGCCAGATTTCCAATCAACACCTCCTAATGGGTCCATCACCCCCCTGGTTTCTATTTCCTCTTTTATTTTCTTTCTTTTATTTTCTTTTAATAATTATTATTACTATTATTTAATTAATTCATAAATTATTTTTCATAATAAATTCAGAAACCTAAACATTTTATTATTTATAATTTTCACTATTAATTATTATTTTGTAAATAAATGTAATTAATTAATTTAGTTGTTTTAAATTAGGTTAACTTTAATCTTTTCCACAATAAATAAAATTAACATAGAATTAGGGTTTTTCTTTAGACAATTTTAATTCCTTTTATTTTATTTTCATTAAAACATAAAAAACATAAAAAAAAATACTTTTTTCTTGTAATTATTTAATTAATTAGTAAATTAGGTTTAATATTTAATTTAATTGCAAAAAAAGGACCAATTCCATTCTTTTCTCAAAAAGGGTCAAAACCCTAAGGACGTCCCGATTCAATTCTTTCGCGCGCATATTTATTTTTAATTCGTTATTTTGATGTATCTGCTCCGAGAATGTAATAGATAATTAGGACTTTTATCGCTTTCTTTTATTTTCTCGCATTTATTTTCAAGGGTTATGTTTTTGGCGATGTAAATACCCGACGCCTTGTAATAGCGTAGATTCATTTTCCGCAATTTATTTCCTGCAAATTATTAACTGTTAATTATGCATGACAAGACTTGTATGAAAAATAAAATCAACCTGTAGCTCACAATGATGCATGCAAAGACAATTTAACATGAAACCTGACACACGTGCACATGCCACTCCTAGGGTACGCCTCACTTGGTTGCCTCAACGTGGTCATCAAGTATAGGGTGTTTTAGAGGTCGCCTTCTTGTCTAAAGATCCAGTTGCCTCGAAACGGTTGCCTCGGATAAAAAAAGGATCTAGGACATTAGGGTTACCGCTAAGGCGTTCTACTATTGCTTTGGTGACCACATATGCCCCTATAATCGAATTGACCCGAATAACTCCAACGACGGTGCTACCTACTTCTCAATAGTGGGATAGTACTGTCTAAAGGACTCTTACATAGCTTAATTCCTTAGAGTAGGTAGATTTCTCCTGGGTACTTGCTCTTTCAAAAACAAAAACAACTTTTCGCACCTACACTTTCAAAAAGTTTTTTCAAACAAATACTCCATACACTCTTGAGGACTGATACAAGAGTTACCTAGAAGTTTTCAAAACAAAACTTTTTTCAAAACCCACATACACAAGAAAAGCAAACATTTTTTGAAAACATAGTGAGCAAGTACCTAAGAGCCCGTGGATAACCACTGATAGAAAGGGTGCTAACACCTTCCCTTTCTATAATCTACCTCCCGAACCGAGAAACATCTCGAAAAGGAATTTTGTTGTGCTTTTGTCCTTTCCTTGTTGGAGAACATAAAAGACGGTGGTGACTCTTGCTTACCGCGACATTTCGCGAACCAGCATTCCAAAATAGTCAGTTCTATTTCCACCGATCACAGGGTGAATTCCATATTACAAACAAAGTGTGTAATCATAATAACCTGCACACAAAACAAACAAGCAACCCAATGTCTTGAGTTAAACCTCAAAAACTCCAGACAAAATATAAATTAAGGTCACAAGGTCTTCAACATAGGTCAAGGTCTCTAATCCTAAGTCCAAGAAGTCCAATACTCCATAATGCCAAGGATAGTAACCAAATAGTCCAAGTATCATTAAAGATTTTTATGGTTCATGTTGATTATTAAGTGTCTTCAAAAGGAAAAGAAAAGCTCAAGTGAGCAAAATAAAAATGACATAAAAGTAAATGCTCAAGTGAGCAAAGATGAAAATAGCATGAAATGTAAAATGCTAAAATTAAATGGTACATAAAGTAAAGAGCATAAAATAAAAGCATAAAATAAAGTCAATTGTTAGAAATTAGTGGTTAGTTGGGTGACCATCTTGAAACTTGCATTTGGACCTCATTTGAGGATTGGTAGAACTAAAGCCTCCACACAACAAGTTGCATTTTCTTTTTGTCAAGTATACCATCCATTTTGGAATCCTCAAAAGTAACATTTAATGATCAACGATGTTTAAGTGATCCGCGTTGACCAAAATTGATGAAGATCCATTAGAGGATTGGTATAACCAAAGCCTCCACACAATGAATCTCAAGGTTATTGGATCAAAGAGATCAAATTAACATACTTGGGCTTGCAAACATAGGTTTGGGCCACGAATGATCATTTATTCGAATCGGGACAAAATTTAGCGTTATGTTAAGCCATCGTAAGTGGACTTATGTAGAAGTCGCACCTATTTTGAGGTCGGTCAATAGCAATCTATGTACTTCATGTTTGGATAAATAATATAGAGATCACCATCCCTTAACATGTAGCTCAATTAAAAAATAAAGGGATAAGATGAAGAGGGAGGGGAATTATAAGCTAATTTGGATTACCACCTCAAAATTCTTTCATCTTTAAATTCAACCACTCCTCTAGATGGATTAAAGCACTAAACATATCATTAATCCAAAGCACCAAAAATGAATTAAATAATTCACTCTTAGGTAGATTTGAATTGATGAACATTTATCCAACTTCATCTACATCACAAAGTCCATTGAGTTTAAAGAGAAATTGGACATTTAAAATTGCAATCCAAACCAACAATCAAAAGGAGTGAGTAGAAAAACATTTATGGATCAAAACAGCCCCAAAACAAGGAAAAAATGCATTTCGTTTCTGTGTAAATCGATTGCACTAAAGTGTAAATCGATTTACACAGTACAATTTTCAAAATTCTGCGTGAAATTGCTTATGTGCAATCGATTGCACTGTTACTGCAATCGATTGCACGCTGTTACAGACAGCAAAATAGCTTTTTAAAAGGCCAAATTATTGTTCAAACTTTTCATCAAATACCTTATGATCATGGATCCAATTGAGCACGAAAATTACATCAAATTATGAGAAAGTAACACCATTGGAATCACAAAATAATGCTCAATGAATCAAACCCAAAGATCAACAAGAGATCACATTGTGAAAGATGAATTATCCAACTTACCAAAGGTAGATCTAAAGAATTATCAAAACAACTTCAAGAATTTGCTTCAATTCAACCACAAGAATCAATTGCCCAAACTTAGATGTAGAGAAATGATAAAGAAAAAGTGTTTGGATGAAGGTTTAGCTCAAAGATTAGTAAGCTTCAATGCAAAGCTTACTAACTTTTTGGAAATGGAGCTTTGAGTGAATTTGGTAGATGGGGAAGATTGAGAGATTTTTTAGCAAGGTGGATTTGGCTATCAATAGCTTGAAATTTGAATGAAATGAGGGCTCTATTTATAGAGTTTTAGGATTGGGATTAGTGGTAATTTGGTAATTGATTCTTGGAGCCAAAATTTGAATTAATGATAATTCTTTCAAATATTAGAGCCAAAATTTGAATTAATGATAATTCTTCTTAAAAATGAAAGATTGGCACAAAATTTGAATTAATGATACATCTTTCAAAAAAATGAATAAAAATTGGAGCCAAAATTTGACAATCTTAAAATTGCTAATTTTTTTCAAATTTTCATGTTGTGCAAATCGATTTGCACAGTGTCTTTTTTTCAAAAATGGTGCAAAATGCACTATGTGCAATTGATTGCACTCTAAGAGCAATCGATTGCATCAGTGAAAAAAATGAATTTTTGTTAATTTTCCTTTGCAAATAGAGATTTTAGGAAAATAACACCAGTAATCCTTATTTGTCAGATGCTTCGACTTAGTACCTACAAAACAAAAATATACAAAGACAAAGACAAATATTTTTTGTATTTTGATCAGAAGTTAGTCAACAACACATATACAAAATACACAACTAAGGTGCTTGGAGATTCCTCAAGAGCAAACTTAAAGATAGGAGAAAGAAAAAGAGGAAGAACCAACCCTAATGTGATCTTGTTATGATCGAATTGATATGATATGATAGAGGAATCTTAGGGGCAAAAATTGGGGTACAACAGCTGCCCTTATTTAAGTGTCTTCTATCCGGAGATACAGAAGTTAAAAATCTTTGTGTCGACGCGATTGAAGATACTTAAATATAAAACATGCCCTATTTTTGTCCCTAAGATGCCATGCAATGCTTATGATTATGAACGAAGATGGACAAATCTAAAGAGACGCAAGACACCATTGTGGATGTAACAAAGGAAATAAGGAAACAAAAGAGAAACCCGGCCAGGAAAATAAATCACTGGTGGACCAAAAGACCCGACTCTATTGGTTTAAAATCCAAAGAGGAGACAATATAGCATCAACTCAATAAATGAGGAAAAAAGGAAGTGGATAACAACGATCGACAGATAACTGTGAACTACCAACTCAATGGATGGAGGTAGAAAAGTAATAAGATACCGGCTCACAGGTGACGGTAAACTACCAACTCAATAGTTGAAGGTGGAAGATAAAGAAGATACCAACTCATAGATGACGGTAAACTACCAACTCAATAGTTGGAGGTAGAAGATTAAAAAGATACTGACTCACAGATGACAATAAACTACCTACTCAATAGTTGAAGGTAGAAGATAAAGAGGATACCGACTCATAGATGACGGTAAACTACCAGCTCAATAGTTGAAGGTAGAAGATCAAGAGGATACCGACTCACATATGACGGTAAACTAGTAGCTCAATAGTTAAAGGTAGAAGATAAAAAAGATACTGACTCACAGATGACGGAAAACTACCAGCTCAATAGTTGGAGGTAGAAGATAAAAAAGATACAGAATCACAGATGACAGTAAAATACCAACTCAATAGTTGAAGATAGAAGATCAAAAAGATATTGACTCATAGATGGCGGTAAACTACCAACTCAATGGTTGAATGTAGAAGATCAAAAAGATACCGACTCATAGATGACGGTAAACTACCAACTCAATGGTTGAAGGTAGAAGATCAAAAAGATACCAACTCACAGATGATGGTAAACTACCAACTCAATGGTTGAAGGTAGAAGATAAAGAGATACCGACTCACAGATAACGGTAAACTACCAACTCAATAGTTGAAGGTAGAAAGATAAAAAATATACTGACTCACAGACAACAGTAAACTACCAACTCAATAGTTTAAGGTAGAAGATAAAAAAGATACCGACTCACAGATGACGGTAAACTACCAGCTCAATAGTTGGAGGTAGAAGATCAAAAAGATACTGACTCACAGATGACGGTAAACTACCAACTCAATAGTTGAAGGTAGAGAGGAAAGATTGATAATAACAAGTTTCCCAAAATCATGGCTTTTCACCAAGAATGGATCTTAACTTCTTCTTTAACCAAGGCATTCCGCCTGGAAAGGGTAATATATAAGCTATCTCAAATAAAGAGACTACCACTTATAAAGATTTCTCAACAAATCGTCTCTGCGATATTGAAGAGACTAGCCATCCACTGGAGTATTTTGACAACGTACTGTAAACTATCCACTCATAGAGAAGATAGCAAAAAAAGTAACGTCTACTTTTACGAGGAAGTACAAGTTGCTCAAATAAAGAGACCTGCTACTTGCTGTTATAGGAAGGATTGTAAAAATGACTTTCTGGGGAAAATGTCATGACTTCCTGGGGATTTAACCATGACTTCACGGGGAAGGAAGTATAGTTTCCTAGGGAAATGCTAATATTCCTGTTGAGGAGATAAAAGTCTTCTCGTGCAAAATAAATGTACATTTTCAAACCAAAGCTTGAAGCTTGCAGAGGTCAAAAGTAATAATATTGCTGGGAAACAAAGATTCAAACAAGAAGTAAACTGGAGTGAAATAGTCAACCCAAAATACATCCTTCGAGAAATAAACTCAAGAGGGAAACCCAAATCATCCAGACAAAGAGCCTTACAAGAAAGCTAAAGCAAAAATCTTCCACGAGGGATAACTCAGTGGGGAAATTGAAAGAATATACACTTGTTGCTTAAGGCTAACACTTTATTTGGAGAGAGGACAACACAACTCTGCAAAACAGGGTAATATGTCAACAAACAAAATTAATGAATGAAAATGAGCAATGATTTGCTAAATTCAACTATGTATGATGTATCTATGAATGTATGAGTGTTATCATGTATATGCTGACAAAACATACATACAACACTGGGGATAAACAAACAAAACCAACTCGGACACAAATAACACTCGGCTAAATCGCATCCAAGATGAACATTCCATAAGAAAATAAGCACCAACTGAAGAAACAAAATCCTACTGCATGGCTTAACTTCACTGGGAAGGAACATAATCTGGAAGTAAACAAATCATAGTGACAAAATAGTACAGATACAAAGGCATGACGTCTTTCTCCAGGCTTCATCGGGGAATAACACTCAGACTTCAACGGGGAAATAAATGTTTTCATGGTCTGTACTTCTACTGGGGATTGCAAAACTGATTTCAAATAAGGCAGATGGAAACCATATCAGAAAAACATCGACTGAGGATTTCGAGTTAACTTCATTGGGGAAACATCATACAAACTTTACTAGGGGGGATAGTGCCTCATCATCGAGATATCAATGGGGGACCTCGTGCTGGCTTCATTGGGGAGGACAACACCACATCATCGAGGGGAAACCAAGATACGTTCTTCATTGGGGAAAACAAAGATATGTTCTTGAATATCGAGAGTAAGCATTGCACTAACTTCTTTGGGAAAAAGTATGAAATCTCATGGGAATAACAACTTGGGGATTTAAGAAGTCAAACATTATAGTAAGGAATCAATCTTATGGGGATTTTAAATCAAACCTAACACTTGGCGAGTGAAAACCCAAAAATTTGATAACCATCTCAACACTTCTTAAGTAAAACATTGCCCTTGCCTGATTATCGGGCAATCAAACAAAATGCAAGTACTTTCGAAAGGGAGATACTTCGCAAATGAGTCCAACTCAGCATGCACGGGAGAAAAGACTTATATCAAATAAACGAAGCCTTCACTAGGGAATCTTAGATTGAGTCTTCATATCATGCAAACTTATTCCAATAAAAGATGCCTTAGGATATCCTTCCTGAGGAAACAAGAAGTCAATATTACAGAAAGAGGTCAAACTCATGGGGATTTTAAATCAAACCTAGCACTTCGCGGGTGAAAACCCAAAGGGTTGACAACTGCCTCAACACTTCTTAAAAAAATATACTGCCCTAGTCTAGTTGCCTGAGAAATAAATACCAACAATAATTCCAATACTGTAGAAAGAGCGAAATTTTGCAAATAGTTCCATCTCAGCACACCAAGGGAACAAGACCTTTTGTTATATGAGGGAAGACTTTGCTGGGGAATCTGGGATAGAGGCTTCAGACCATGCAAACCCAAAAATAAAAATAAAAGAACCAAGACTTGACTGGGGACAATGGAATCACAAACCCGATATTGCACCTTACACCAATTGGTATCGTCTTTAATATTCAAAAAATCACGTGCATACCAGCGAAAACGACCTGAGAAAACCTTCCTGGGGAATCCAGAAGTTCACATTATAGTAAGAGGTCAAAATTATGGGGATTTTAAATCAAACCCAACACTTGGCGAGTGAAAACCCAAAAAGTTGATAACCATTTCAACACTTCTTAGAAAATATATTGCCTTTGTCTAGCTACTTAGGGAGCACATAACAATAATAATGTCGTAACTGGAGGGAGCAATACTCTACAAGAGATTCCATATCAATACAAAGGGAGAAATAACTCCATCAAATGAGCAAAGGCTTCATATCTCTTTTTAATCTCTGTTTGATCACCACATGGCTGGGGAAAGAATCACACTCAGTTGGAGAAGTCTGCAACAAGATTGGAAAATGGGATTATAAACCCAACACCATAACACATAATGTAGGAAACCCTTTAATTGATCAACAATTGTTATAGGAATCCAAACACACATCTACAAAACAGGTCACACGAAAATATCCTGCTTGAGGAAGATTCTCGGCTTGGGGTAGACATAGTAACTATCTTGATGAAATCTAGATATGCCCTTGGAAACCAATCTGGTGTCCCAAGCTTACCGTGCTGATCAAGGTAACTTTCATAACCTGCCTTTGGCTTCATGCTTTTAAGATAACCTTTCTGAACAAATGGCTTATAGAGATTTGTCGAATCTTGATGTAACTGCCCTAGATCGACTGAATGTTGCATCCTCTTTGCTCCGCAACTCTTCTCGGAAACATGCCTTTTGCTGATACTCAAATGTAAACTTTCATGATATCAATCAGTTGTTTTACAATCAGAAAAATGTTTATTCTAAGAATGAAAATTCTAATGCAAAAATTATGTAAGTCTTGAAGATTTTATTTGAAAAGATGTCGCAAAACCTTTTGAACAAATCACTAGCCAGGATGCGACATGGATTTTTTTGTATGAAAGATAACAAAAGCATATGATACCAATCACAATAATTTATCAAAATTAATGGGAGTCAGGAAAAACTATTTCATTGGAGTATTCTTTCGAAATAAACCATGTTTCAATTAGGACGTTTGAGGGTTGTAACGTGGCATGGTTCACAGTTTTTAGAAAAAAAAGATTTAAGACTCAAAAATATTTGGTGCCCACCCCCTTCGTGATGTTCTTCAGTCCTAAGTTTAGTTAGCCTGACACGAACATTCATCTCTCAAAAGAAATTTCGAGATGGTTAAGGAATCAAACAAGGTTTTCTTTGGACATGCAAGTCACTCATTCCTGCTTCTTTTGGGTTCCTTCTCACGCGACTCTACTCTTTGCTGAGGATTTCACACTGTAATCCTTTATTGCATTTCAGGCTTTCCATTTCTTCCTTGCTTTCTGGACAAATTCCTTTTGACTTTGACTCTGAAGTGCGACGGGATGCCTTGAGTTTTGCCTAAGCGACTTGTTTTTTTCAAGTTCCGACTTAGCGGGGCTTTTTTTCTCTTTCTTTTTCATCATAATTTTTTTATTCATATCATTTTTTCTTTTTCTTTTTGAACATGTCGCGTGACTTCGAGTCATTTGTGACTTGTCGGAAGAATCGTGACTGCCCTATTTCTAGGTAGATGAAAGATAACCATTATTGTATCATCATCTGCTGATCTCCTGGTGTGCGATAGATAGCCATTAAGATATCGTCAATTGAAGCACCCTCCTGATAAGTGAAGATTAACCATTGCGGTTTTGACTTTCCTCAACCTTTCGAGGGATAACCATTGTTGTATCCTTAGGTGCGCACTCTTGATGAGATCTGAATAATCAATCAGATTAACTGAACACTACCCTGCCCCGGGTTAAAAATGAGTGTTTTTTAATAGAAAAAGAAACTCCTACTTCAAGTCTCAAAGGGGTTAACAAAGGTTTCACTCCCTTATATCTCTGGTGTTTGAGGATTTGAAACAATGCTTGTACATCATCAACAGGGTTTTATCCAAAAGCATACAACCAGAAATTTGTGTTTTAATATCATCATCCTCCTCCCAATCTCTGCCTAGGCAAGAGAATGGTAACAAGTTGGTATCATAAAGCAATTTAAAATTGAAAACAAATACGAGTGCAACAAATGAATTTCTTCAAGACAAACATACTCATTGTATTAAGATTAAACATTCAAATGCAAACAAGTTCTTATATGAAAACAGTGCAATGATAAAAAAGAAAAATTACAAATGAGAAAGCAGTAAAAATGCTAATAAACTGATAAGGCTAATCATCCTTAAACTCCAGGGCATTCTTCAATCACGTTTATTCTTCGGCAAAGACTTGACTTGAACTTCAAGAAAAATATCCTTAAATGACAAGATACCACTTCGGACCAACCTCTGAACTTCAATTTTCAATGGATAACAATTTTAGATGCTATGCCCTGGGGCTCCCTGATGAAAGGCATAAGTCAAATCAGCTTTGTAGTACCACGGCATCTTCTCAGGGATCTTTGGTGGAAGTCAGGTCTGAACCAAATTTCTCTGCATCAGGATGGGAAACAATTCTGTATAGGTCGTTGGGATTGGATCAAACTGATTTTTCCTCTAATCAGGAACTTGTTGATTCTGTTGAAAAACTAGAGCAACAGGAGGTAAGTTGAACACAGGTATGACAGGAGAAACATGTTGATTTTGACGATAATTGTTTCTTCCTCTGGTTCTCTTCTTGGAAAAGCTATTATCGAACTTCTTCACACCACTAGCTGAGCCACCATCTTTAGATGAACACCCCTTTCAAACATCCTCTTCTAGAAGCACTCCCATATTTACTTTTTCAGGGAAATCACTGGGCACATTGACTATCACCTTCTCATGAAAGAATGATTTCAGAGTTTCTGTGAAGACTTTTGCCATCTCTTCTTCCTTCCCAGAAGGATTGACTTGGGAAGCAACCAAATTTTTAACAAAAGCAGTTAGATACTCCATTCCAACCTTCAAAGTAGTTACCTCTTTGCGGAGTTCAAAGATCTCTTTCTTAATGTTTTCCATCTTCTCTTAGCACGAGTGTTGCACTAACGATAACTTGACTTCTGAAGATAAAGAGCAGATGATAAGACTCTGGGAAACTCTCGAAATCAAGACAGAAGTGAAAATGATGCATGATATGAAATGCATATTGTTGCACCCCAAAATTTGCCCTCCCATATTCTTCAAGAAATTGCCAAGCCAAGTCACAAAATTCCCCAAGGGTTATGCAGTTCAACTGTCTCCTATACAGTCAAAACTAGGGTTTGGGTTCTGATCAAGAAAATGAAGTTTTCAAAGGTCCAATCAAGTCTCATATGCTTACAAAGATGGTCAAGTATTCTCATATCAAGTTTCAAGGCATTCAGCTCAAAATTGCACAGTCAAAACCCTAGATTGCACCACAGTCAACTGTAGGGGCAAAATGGTCATTTGACAGTCAAAAGTTCAAATTTTTGGTCAACATATCATTTTGAAGCCACAAACATCATTTGATCAATGCTTGATCATGATTCTCAAAATTTGGCTCAGAAATCATCAAAGATGCAAAAGTTACTATATTTGGACAGCTGAAAAAGTCAACTGAAATTGACCAGGGCATAACTTTCACATGGATTATCAGAAAAATTCCATACAAAGCTCATTTTGAAGAGAAAGACATTTCCTACAACTCATCTTCATATTCCAAGTCCAAACAATGCTCTCACAAAAAGTTATCAATTTCAACATTATAGGTCATTTTCAAAAGTCAACAAAAAGGGACTTTAAGTCAAAGGCCATAACTTGAGATTGGTAAATCAAAATGACATGGGACCAAAGGCATTGGTTAAAGGACTCAAAGACCTTTCCAAAATGTCCAATAACATGAGAAAAGCTTAAATATTGAGCAAGTTATGCCTTGTAGAAGTTGGGAAATTTTTGGATATTTTGAAAAGTCAACAATGGTTCAAATGACCTAAAATTGCTAATGGGCCCATTTTTCTTCCATGATTCATCATTCCAAGAATATGCACGACCACTTGGCCCAAAGGGAAGTATTTTCTCATTTTTTAATTTATTTATTTGAATTATTATTCATATTAATTCATTTAAATTATTTAAATACATGAAAAATATCTAACATGACCAAACCAATCTTTTTGTACATGTTTTAAGGTCAAGATTTCGTGCATAGGTTAATTAGGAAAGATTTGGTTTAATATGAGCATGATTGACACAAAATACACTTGAAAAAGATATGAAAAGATCTTGGAAAATCAATTTGCAAAACCATTGAATGAAAGAGATTTGATTGAATCTTTTTAACCTAATTGCTTCACTACATAATCAGGAACCTAAACCTAATGCCCAGGGACCAAAAGCTGCGCAGAAGAGGCCTTGACAAACTTGGAAAAATTCCCTAAAAGCTCAAAACTGAAAAGCACTTTCGAGGTCGATTCAAGCCTCCATTCTTGTTTCAATAGCTTGCCAAGGTTGCCCTGATCAGATTCCAATCCCTAACATCAACTCAAACTTCAAGAATTGGTAAAACAAACTCAAACTGTACAGAGAAAAATTGCCATTCGTACATCATGATCTAAACATTATTTGTGAAAGTTATTTATGGATTCATGTTCATTATAATGTTTTGATGTTAACCAACATATCCAATTGCTTTTTTGTGCGCTATATACGATTATACCATGATTGAATGTTAGGGTTTCCAGAGCTTCAAATTAGGGATTCTTAAAAGAGGAAAAATTGGACATCCTCAGTACCATGGTTGGATTCAGCGTATAGAGACGAAGAAGAATCGATTGTCGCGCCTAATTTATATTCAATGAGCATCTAATCGCTATTTTCTGGTATATGGTCTTAGGCAACGTTTGCAAAACCGTTGCCTCATGTTTGTGTTTCAGGAAAAAGAAAGAAGACGACCTCGTTGTCAAAACGTGATAGGCCGGTTTGAATATTTCGCGCGCTCTCCACTAACGCCTTCGTTTCTTTTTATATTATTTATTTGTTATTTATATATTAAACGCGTTGGCATGGCGTAGTGGCACAGGCGTTGAGTTGCAATGTCCAAGACCTGGGTTCGAGTCCCAGGTCTGTATAACTTCAATATTATTTTTCATTAATAACTCCTATGCAGCGCTTCTGTTGAGGACTACTATACACTCACCAAATCCAGCCGGCCACGTGGTTAGCTTCAGTAATCCAAGGGCTCAGAATTGAAGAACACCATGAGGACTAGTCAACACGCGCATACGTGGCCTGGAAAAGTCAGCGAATTTCCAGCTTATTGGGCCCAAACTCTTGGATCAAGACCTCCACTTTGGGGCCTGAACCCCCCCCCCCTGGTTTGCTTTCTCTATATTTATTCTTGTTTTATTTTTAATTGTTATTTTATTTTCTTTATTTGTTTAAATTAATTATTATTTTTACAAAAATATAAAAAAACATCATAAAAAATCAGAAAGAGACAAAAATGTAATAAATATTTTTATTTTAATTATTTTCATAAATAAATTGTATAATTGAATTTAATATAATTAGGGTTTTTGCAATTTTAATTCTTTTTTAATAAAATATAAAAAATGTAGAAATAGGTTTAGTTAATTTTTATTTCCTTTTAATTTTTCCTTTTTTCATCATAATATTATTATTTATTTATTTTTATAATTAAATTGTGCATAAAAAACTTAGGTTTAATTTAGGTCAAATTTCAACATTTTTCTTAATAATCTTAAAAATAAATAGAATTAGGGTTTAACATTTCATTTTAATTTTAATTAATTCTTTTTTCTATTAAATCTTAAAAAACATAAAAATACTCAAAAACAATTTCTTTTAATTTTTAATTTTAATTCCTCATTAATTTAATCTTTTTTTGTTAATTAAATTCATTAACTTTAATTTTTTGCAAAAGGGTCCAACGCCCGCGTTCGTAATTTATTTAATTCGCATATTTATTTTTAGTTCGCTCAATTAATTATGTACCTCTCCCAAAGTCGTGTAACTTAAACTTCTCGCACTTTTCAATTCTTTTATTTGCTTTATTTACTTTCCGTCAAATCGGGTCCGGTTTAATTTTGGCGATGTGGACCCGCGCCATTTGTAATGGTTTAGATTTACTTTTCCTCGCAAATATTGACTGTTAACAAAAAGCATGAAAGAATGTATGTCAAGATAAAATCAAGCGTAGAACACAATGAACATGACAAGATAAATATCAATGAAAACAACACACGAATCGCACACACCACCCCTAGGGTACGCCTCACTGTTGCCTTGCCTCGAAAGGTGATCGTCGAGTAGAGGATGTCTTAGTAAGTCCTCATGATCCGGGAACCTGGCATGAGGGTAGCTTCTAAGGTGTCTTCCTATTGCTCTGGTGATCACCATGTCCCGAACCCTCGAATTGACCCGAACACCTCCAACGGTGGTGCTACCTACCTCTCAATGGTGGGATGGCACTACTTTAAAGGACATTTACACAGACGAATTCCTTAGGGTAGGTAGGTTCTCGTAGATACTTGCTCTCTTCAAAAACAAAACAAATCAAAAATACTTTTCACACCGACACCTTTTCAAAAAGCTTTCGAAAGCAATTTTTCAAACACTCTTGAGGACTGATACAAGAGTCAAACTGGAATTTTCAAAGAAACTTTTTTAAAACCCACAGTTGAAAAGCGAACAAACCATTTTGAAAACACAATGAGCAAGTATCTAAGAGCCCATGGATAACCATGGATAGAAAGGGTGCTAACACCTTCCCTTTCTATAATCTACCTCCCGAACCGAGAGCAATCTCTTTAAGGAATTTTTCTGTGCTTTTGTCCTTTCCATTTGGAGAAAATAAAAGACGGTGGCGACTCTTGCTTCCGCGACATTTCGCGAACCAGCATTAAACAGTCAGTTCCAGATCCACCGATCACAGAACTGGCGACTCTGCTGGGGACAATAACTTAAAGTGAGGTGTACCTTAGGGCTAGCTCATAACTATGTTTTCCATTGTTTTCATTGTGTGCTTTATTATTGTGGGTTGCTTGGGAGTTCTATAGATCCTAACCCGGATCTGGGGGATACCTTTCTTAGAAAGTAGCAACAAGGCTGTGAGGGAACTGTGCGGGGTATACCGACATGGTTGAAACAGTCTGCTACGTTGATGTGGCACTTTGGTGTGTACCGGTAACCCTTGAGTTCAGTCAAGGAGAGTACGGGGCCTCCGCGTGGTGTCATGAAGCATCAACAGACCTTAGGAACCTTAATTGAACTATCTTGGCCTCTTTAGGGTAGTGAGATAACTGACTTTGGTGCAGTCCGAGGTTGGTTGATACTCGATACTACACTCAATTGAGGGTTGCTTTCCTGGAATATTTCGGTCGCCAGTTCAGTGGCTAAATCGAAACGATGAACAATGAAAGCAATCCCGTGATATTGGGAACCTTAGAACCCGGTTACTTTGATTAGGACAGGTTGAACCCACCAACTTCAAGAGGGTAATACCTAGACCTCGTGCTGGCCTAAACCCTAAGGGCTCTCTTGTGTGACTTGTGTGCCTTCATACTTGAACTACTTGCATGCTTATTATCTGACCCTTGAAGTTTCTTGCAGGTTTTGTTTATAGTCCTTAATTGGGACTCATAACAAGGTTTACCGAGTTTCTTGCAGGTTTTGTTTATAGTCCTTAATTGGGACTCATAACAGGGTTACTAAGTCTTGCAGGTTTTGTTTATAGTCCTTAACTGGGACTCATAACAGAGTATACAGAATTTCTTGCAGGGTTTGTTTATAGTCCTTAATTGGGACTCATAACAAAGTATACTGAATTTCTTGCAGGGTTTGTTTATAGTCCTTAATTGGGACTCATAACAGGGTTTACCTACATTACCCCATGCATAGCATGACATCATACCATTGCATACATCCTAACCCGTTTCAAGGATCTCAAGGGCTTGTGATGCAGGTCATGATAAACCAATTACCCAGCAAGGGGCAAAGGGGATTTATTTTCCTCTAGCCAAGGGTGTCAGGGGCTATGACCCACTGGATATGGTGAGCCTTTGACCCTTACGAAGGACTCTCAACAACATGAAGTACCTTCAATCAAGTTGCCAGTTTCCAACTCTAACAAGTTTCTCTGTTTACCCCGCGAGATCCTTGAAAAACATTACATGCATATCATACATCTCATTGCATTGCAGGTATCCCTTTGACAGGTTGCTTACCCTTCCTCGCTGTTTATTTCAGCCGATCGCCATGAATCCTGAATCATCAGCTGAGCAGTCTATCAAGGCCCTCCAGGCTCAGAACGCCCAGTTCCAAGAGTTGATCATGAATTTGACCCAGGGGCAGCAAGATCTGAAGGCTCTGCTCTTGAAGAAAGACAAGAAAAAGAAGAGGACTGTTTTGTTCAGCCCTAGACGCAGATCTGGGAATGCACCGCAGATTGAAACTGAGAGGACAACTTCATCTGTGAGGGAGGGTAGTCATCAGGGGGAAAGGATTCCCAGCCCAGTGGTCTCTGACAATGAAACAGATTTCGACGACGAACAGTACCCTCCGGCTGAGGACAAGTACAAACAGTTGGAGTATAGGCTGAATGCTATGGAGATCCAACAGGTACCTGGGCTGGATCTTGGAGATTTGGGTTTGTCAACTGGTGTGATTATTCCTCGGAAATTCAAAGCACCATCCTTTACCAAGTATGACGGGGCGTCTTGTCCCAAACTGCATCTAAGGTCCTATGTTCGGAAGATTCAACCATATACGGTGGACAAGAATTTGTGGATCCACTTCTTTCAGGAAAGTCTTTCAGGGACTCATCTCGAATGGTTCTATCAGCTAGATGGGACCAAGGTTCGTAACTGGGAGGAGTTGGCTACTGCTTTCTACAAGCAGTATCAATATAATGCCGACCTTGCTCCTACGCATACCCAACTCCAGGGTATGTCGTTAGGATCAAGTGAAGGTTTTAAAGAATATGCGCAGAAATGGAGAGATCTTGCTGGAAGGGTACAACCACCTCTGACTGATCGGGAACTTGTCGATATGTTCTTGGGGACCCTGTCTGGTCCATTCTACAACCACCTAATTGGGAATTCGTCTGCTGGACTCACAGATCTTATCTTGACTGGAGAGCGAATAGAAGCTGGCATCCGGTCTGGGAAAATTCAAGAAGCTGCACCTTCTGATAAGAAGCCTCATCATGGGAAGAAAGAATCCAATGCTGTGCACGGTAAAAAGAGCCGTCATGAGATAGGGGCAATCCAGATCTCCAATCCTGGACCTGCTCAACAAGGACAGGGGCAGCAGCGAAAGGAGAAACGACAGTACACCAAACTCAACATGTCGTTGGATCAAGCACTGCAACAAATGTTGAAGGCAGGGCTGATCACCTTAAGGGCTCTTCTTCGGAATCCGAACACTTCTGCTCCCAACTATCATCCCAACGATAGGTGCGCATATCATTCAGATAGCCCGGGGCATACTACAGACAACTGCTGGCCTCTCAAGAACAAGATCCAAGATATGATTGACGCCGGAGAGATTCAGTTTGAAGTGCCAGAGACTCCGAACATAATCACTGCTCCGTTGCCCAATCATTGAAGCCTTTTGTTTATGTGAGTTTTTGAGTTGTATTTTTCTTTGCTTATACAAACAATTAATGTCATAGCAAACCCTTTTATTCTATCAATGCGTCGCATATGTCTGTTTTGGGAATTAATACAATTATTTTTATTACACTCTTTTCATATTTTTTCTGATGTCAACTCTCGGTTAATAATTCTGAGCCTCTTGAGGGAGGATGACGAAAACGATACCACGATCATTACAGTATGCTTTTGAACAGACCCCGCTGATGAGGTACAGGCATTGTTTCAAATCCCAAACACTGGAGTTATAACGAAGATAATCCCTCGTCAACCCCTTCGAGCCAAAGAAGTAGGAGTTTTTTCTAAATTTAAAACCCTTAATCATAACCTGGGGCAGGGTAGATCTCTCAGTTGACTCAAGTGCATAACAAAGGGCACCAAAGAGGTCCTTACAAAACAAAGAAAGACAGTGATGGTTCCGAATAATCATACAGATAGGCAGTCATTACTTCTCAAAATAAAAACCCATTAAGTCAAAACCCATGAAGGAGACTTACAAAACTGGGGCATCCCGCTGACTGTAATTCTAAAAAGGAAACAGTTCAGGCAAAAAAAGAAAGGGATAACAAAAAAGAGGTCCTACAAACCCTCAACCAAAGCAAAAAAATGACTGCCTAGTCAAAAGAAATCATCAACATCTGAACCATTATTGAAACATCAAAGCAAAGACTCAAGCAAGGTCTAACGCACGATCAACTGAGTTTAAGTTTGGAGAACATCACGAAGAGCGGGTGGGTACAAATAATTTGAGCCTTTATCCTTTGTTTCTTAAACCGTGAACCAAGCCACGTTATAACCCTTAAAAGTCCTAGCTGAAGCATGGGTTAGTTCGAAAGCATACTGTCACGAAAGGTATCCTGACTCCTTAAGGCCTACGGTAAATACGGGTTGACATCACGTTTTACAAACATTCACTTGTTTTATGAAAAAGAATGCATTTTCAAAATCTTCAAGACAGACATAAGCTTTGCATTTTAACATGACTTTGTTTGCATATGACTTTTTGTTTGAACAACATAGAAATTTGCACGACGAAAGTCTAATGAACAAGAGTATCTCCAATCCAGGGGCACGGCATGATCATGGTCTATCATCTGGGGCAGTCCAATCAAGATCCAGAGAATCTCTCAAAAGGCCAAAAAGCCTGGGGCCAATCTCCGCATGGGCCACTTGGGGCACTCCAGCAACGAATCTTGCACGATCAGACACCTTCTGGTAATATGGCAACACAAGCAGCCAGGGGCACCTACCTGCATTCTAAGAGCATGGACATAGTCGAAAAATACTACGCAAAATCAAAGACCCGCTAGGTTGACACACCTAGGCAAAAATAAGGGCTTCCCGGCGAACCAAAAGGGTTCGGGCAAAAATAAGGGATGAAATGAAAAAATCTATACACCCGGCAAGTCGAAAACCTGAAAAGGCGGCTTGAGAAAAAAATGGGTATCCCGGTGGACTGAAAACCCGAAAGGGCGGTCCAGGCAAAAGTTAGGGATCAAAGCGTACGACTATGTCCTGCCATCTGTCTACCAGAAGAAGGTTTGACCCTCAACAATTATCAGCATCCCACATGTGTTTCCTCCATAGAAACAGGGGCAATAAAGAGTGGTCTAAGCAATCTGATTGTTCTATCCTCCGAGGTATCAGGGCAGGTTCCGTTGAAGAAAATAACCAATACAGTTCAATACTTCCCCAGGAGAGTCCAATCCAGGTTCCCCAGGAAAGTTGGAATCCATCTCCCCAAGCAGTAAGCTTATCCCCAGCAAGTTCCGGAAGCTTATCTCCTCGCAGAGCACGAACGCGTCGTCCGGCTTTATTTAAAGAGTTATTTCCTTAACAGGATATAACTGGGTTATCCTCAGCCAAAAGCCACGGAAAGATCGTCGTCGACGCAATTTTCTTATCCCCAGCGAAGTCCATTCATACTTCCGACACAACAAGGGTATCCCCAGCAAACTATTATCAACACTCAGCGAGGCATCCCTCTTCCCACAGAGTATCACTTCCCAGCATGGTCGCTAGAGTATCTTGTCTCCCCGCAGAATCTGTCATTTGCCAAGTTTATCCCTCAACGGAGTCATCTTCTCCTACCGGTATTCTTGCAGATATCCTCCCCAGCAGAAGCAAAATCTATTCTCCAACAGCAGCCCAGGAGTGACTTCCCGGCACTCGTCAAGGATTTATCCTCCTAAGACAAAAACATATGTTCATAAACGTCACATCTTCATACATTATAGCATGCATATGCATCATACTACACGAATCTCATTAATTTTGAAGACATACAGTTCATGCATCATGATTTTGCATACAATTATGTCTTGCCTTTTCAGGAAAAAGATCAATACAAAATAACTACTATCAACTATCGCAATTCTTTCTAGATATAGTTTCAGATATGAACCAGATATGGTGACGTTCTGATACTGCTTCCAGATATCCTTCTTGATATAGTTTCAGATGTAATCCAGATATGGTGACGTTCTGATACTGCTTCCAGATATCCTTCTTGATATAGTTTCAGATATGATCCAGAGATGGTGACGTTCTAATACTGCTTCCAGATATCCTTCTTGATATAGTTTCAGATGTAATCCAGATATGGTGACGTTCTGATGCTGCTTCCAGATTTCCTTCCAGATGTAGTTTCAGATGTAAATCAGATATGGCGACATTCTGATGCTGCTTCCAGATTCCTTTTCAGATGGTCCCCTCTCCGACGGAGTGGGAGGTGGTAATTCCTTTTTCAGATGTTTCCCTCTCCGACGGTGAGTGTGAGGTGATAGTCTCTTATGGTTCCCTCTCCGACGGTGTGTGAGGTGGTAAGTCTTTTTCAGATGTTTCCCTCTCCGACGATGAGTGTGAGGTGATAGTCTCCTATGGTTCCCTCTCCGACGGTGTGTGAGGTGGTAAGTCCTTTTCAGATGGTTCCCTCTCCAACGGCGAGTGAGGTGGTAAGTCCTTCTTTTCAAGATGTTTCCCTCTCTGACGGTGAGTGTGAGGTAATAGTCTCTTATGGTCCCCTCTCCGACGGTGAGTGAGGTGGTAATTCCTTTTTTTTCCAGATGTTTCCCTCTCCGACGATGAGTGTGAGGTGATAGTCTCCCCTGGTTCCCTCTCCGACGGTGAGTGAGGTGACAATTCCTTTTCCTATGATTCCCTCTCCGACGGCGAGTGAGTTGATTCCCTGTCAGATTATAATGGCCTATGGTTCTCGTCCCGATCCTGCGAAGATGGTATTTCCCACCAAGATTTTCTCAACGGGCGTTGTTGAAGTTAAAATCACCCAAGGTTCTCTTACCATTCATGCTAAGGCAGTAACCATACCTGGTTCATTCATCACCGTTCGAAGCTCCAGACTCAGCTCCTGTAACCAGTCAGGACACATCTATACCAAGCATCTAAGATCAGCTCCTGCAACGTGTCAGGTACTCATTTGTTCTTTTGCAGGTATGCAGGTTCTCGCTAAGGAATCTCCTACGCAATCAACATCCAGATGGCATTTATAAGCCCATCATCCTATCCAGCAATCTCCAAATGGCATCTATAAGCCCATTTCCATCACACTGTTACTATGTGAGCGCAAATTTCTGGGCACTCTAGTGTCCAATCATCTTCTACCCTCGGATTACGAAAGGCACGTCCGCCAATCTGCATCCTCAGGTCTAAGAAGATTGAACAGGGGCAACTGTTGCACCCCAAAATTTTCCCTCCCATATTCTTCAAGAAATTGCCAAGCCAAGTCACAAAATTCCCCAAGGGTTATGCAGTTCAACTGTCTCCTATACAGTCAAAACTAGGGTTTGGGTTCTGATCAAGAAAATGAAGTTTTCAAAGGTCCAATCAAGTCTCATATGCTTACAAAGATGGTCAAGTATTCTCATATCAAGTTTCAAGGCATTCAGCTCAAAATTGCACAGTCAAAACCCTAGATTGCACCACAGTCAACTGTAGGGGCAAAATGGTCATTTGACAGTCAAAAGTTCAAATTTTTGGTCAACATATCATTTTGAAGCCACAAACATCATTTGATCAATGCTTGATCATGATTCTCAAAATTTGGCTCAGAAATCATCAAAGATGCAAAAGTTACTATATTTGGACAGCTGAAAAAGTCAACTGAAATTGACCAGGGCATAACTTTCACATGGATTATCAAAAAAATTCCATCCAAAGCTCATTTTGAATAGAAAGACATTTCCTACAACTCATCTTCATATTCCAAGTCCAAAAAATGCTCTCACAAAAAGTTATCAATTTCAACATTATAGGTCATTTTCAAAAGTCAACAAAAAGGGACTTTAAGTCAAAGGCCATAACTTGAGATTGGTAAATCAAAATGACATGGGACCAAAGGCATTGGTTAAAGGACTCAAAGACCTTTCCAAAATGTCCAAGAACATGAGAAAAGCTTAAATATTGAGCAAGTTATGCCTTGTAGAAGTTGGGAAATTTTTGGATATTTTGAAAAGTCAACAATGGTTCAAATGACCTAAAATTGCTAATGGGCCCATTTTTCTTCCATGATTCATCATTCCAAGCATATGCACGACCACTTGGCCCAAAGGGAAGTATTTTCTCATTTTTTAATTTATTTATTTGAATTATTATTCATATTAATTCATTTAAATTATTTAAATACATGAAAAATATCTAACATGACCAAACCAATCTTTTTGTACATGTTTTAAGGTCAAGATTTCGTGCATAGGTTAATTAGGAAAGATTTGGTTTAATATGAGCATGATTGACACAAAATACACTTGAAAAATATATGAAAAGATCTTGGAAAATCAATTTGCAAAACCATTGAATGAAAGAGATTTGATTGAATCTTTTTAACCTAATTGCTTCACTACATAATCAGGAACCTAAACCTAATGCCCAGGGACCAAAAGCTGCGCAGAAGAGGCCTTGACAAACTTGGAAAAATTCCCTAAAAGCTCAAAACTGAAAAGCACTTTCGAGGTCGATTCAAGCCTCCATTCTTGTTTCAATAGCTTGCCAAGGTTGCCCTGATCAGATTCCAATCCCTAACATCAACTCAAACTTCAAGAATTGGTAAAACAAACTCAAACTGTACAGAGAAAAATTGCCATTCGTACATCATGATCTAAACATTATTTGTGAAAGTTATTTATGGATTCATGTTCATTATAATGTTTTGATGCTAACCAACATATCCAATTGCTTTTTTGTGCGCTATATACGATTATACCATGATTGAATGTTAGGGTTTCCAGAGCTTCAAATTAGGGATTCTTAAAAGAGGAAAAATTGGACATCCTCAGTACCATGGTTGGATTCAGCGTATAGAGACGAAGAAGAATCAATTGTCGCGCCTAATTTATATTCAATGAGCATCTAATCGCTATTTTCTGGTATATGGTCTTAGGCAACGTTTGCAAAACCGTTGCCTCATGTTTGTGTTTCAGGAAAAAGAAAGAAGACGACCTCGTTGTCAAAACGTGATAGGCCGGTTTGAATATTTCGCGCGCTCTCCACTAACGCCTTCGTTTCTTTTTATATTATTTATTTGTTATTTATATATTAAACGCGTTGGCATGGCGTAGTGGCACAGGCGTTGAGTTGCAATGTCCAAGACCTGGGTTCGAGTCCCAGGTCTGTATAACTTCAATATTATTTTTCATTAATAACTCCTATGCAGCGCTTCTGTTGAGGACTACTATACACTCACCAAATCCAGCCGGCCACGTGGTTAGCTTCAGTAATCCAAGGGCTCAGAATTGAAGAACACCATGAGGACTAGTCAACACGCGCATACGTGGCCTGGAAAAGTCAGCGAATTTCCAGCTTATTGGGCCCAAACTCTTGGATCAAGACCTCCACTTTGGGGCCTGAACCCCCCCCCCCCCCCCGGTTTGCTTTCTCTATATTTATTCTTGTTTTATTTTTAATTGTTATTTTATTTTCTTTATTTGTTTAAATTAATTATTATTTTTACAAAAATATAAAAAACATCATAAAAAATCAGAAAGAGACAAAAATGTAATAAATATTTTTATTTTAATTATTTTCATAAATAAATTGTATAATTGAATTTAATATAATTAGGGTTTTTGCAATTTTAATTCTTTTTTAATAAAATATAAAAAATGTAGAAATAGGTTTAGTTAATTTTTATTTCCTTTTAATTTTTCCTTTTTTCATCATAATATTATTATTTATTTATTTTTATAATTAAATTGTGCATAAAAAACTTAGGTTTAATTTAGGTCAAATTTCAACATTTTTCTTAATAATCTTAAAAATAAATAGAATTAGGGTTTAACATTTCATTTTAATTTTAATTAATTCTTTTTTCTATTAAATCTTAAAAAACATAAAAATACTCAAAAACAATTTCTTTTAATTTTTAATTTTAATTCCTCATTAATTTAATCTTTTTTTGTTAATTAAATTCATTAACTTTAATTTTTTGCAAAAGGGTCCAACGCCCGCGTTCGTAATTTATTTAATTCGCATATTTATTTTTTGTTCGCTCAATTAATTATGTACCTCTCCCAAAGCCGTGTAACTTAAACTTCTCGCACTTTTCAATTCTTTTATTTGCTTTATTTACTTTCCGTCAAATCGGGTCCGGTTTAATTTTGGCGATGTGGACCCGCGCCATTTGTAATGGTTTAGATTTACTTTTCCTCGCAAATATTGACTGTTAACAAAAAGCATGAAAGAATGTATGTCAAGATAAAATCAAGCGTAGAACACAATGAACATGACAAGATAAATATCAATGAAAACAACACACGAATCGCACACACCACCCCTAGGGTACGCCTCACTGTTGCCTTGCCTCGAAAGGTGATCGTCGAGTAGAGGATGTCTTAGTAAGTCCTCATGATCCAGGAACCTGGCATGAGGGTAGCTTCTAAGGTGTCTTCCTATTGCTCTGGTGATCACCATGTCCCGAACCCTCGAATTGACCCGAACACCTCCAACGGTGGTGCTACCTACCTCTCAATGGTGGGATGGCACTACTTTAAAGGACATTTACACAGACGAATTCCTTAGGGTAGGTAGGTTCTCGTAGATACTTGCTCTCTTCAAAAACAAAACAAATCAAAAATACTTTTCACACCGACACCTTTTCAAAAAGCTTTCGAAAGCAATTTTTCAAACACTCTTGAGGACTGATACAAGAGTCGAACTGGAATTTTCAAAGAAACTTTTTTAAAACCCACAGTTGAAAAGCGAACAAACCATTTTGAAAACACAATGAGCAAGTATCTAAGAGCCCATGGATAACCATGGATAGAAAGGGTGCTAACACCTTCCCTTTCTATAATCTACCTCCCGAACCGAGAGCAATCTCTTTAAGGAATTTTTCTGTGCTTTTGTCCTTTCCATTTGGAGAAAATAAAAGACGGTGGCGACTCTTGCTTCCGCGACATTTCGCGAACCAGCGTTAAACAGTCAGTTCCAGATCCACCGATCACACATATGATAGTTTAAAAGTTTTAAAACCAATTTTTCAAAGAACTTTGGAACATTATAAACGAATTGCAAACATCAATTAAAAGATATAATTGGGATAACTGAAAAAACTCATTTCAATAATATTGGGAGGATTACATTGGAAGTACAAGACTTCACTAATCCTAAACAGAAGAAAGAGAAAGCTAAATCCTCAAGTCCAAATGAACTGCATCCAATTAAGATCCAACATCGTGTTGTAAAATCTTCTTGAGCTTGAATTTGGAATGCTAAAGGAAAATAAATCCTCTTGCACTCTTCTCTTCTACTTTGCTGATAATCGGGAAAATAAATCACCGATATAAAGGATTTAGGAACTAGTTCAAGAGCATGGAGAAATCCATCTTCAAGATAGCTAGGAGAATTTGAAGTCCCAAGGAATAGATACCAAGGATTAAGGCTTTCTCAATTCTTTTAAATCAAGACTCTTGACATTGTACTTCTTAGTACCCTTTCGAAAATCCATAATTACAAAACTTATGATGTTTGAAGCAAAAGTCTTAAGTTCCTTAAAATTTGGTTAAAACAATGCTCATGGGTGCATGGATGCATGATGCAACAATCAAACACAAGATTACAAGCATAGGTTTCATAGATTCAACGTCACGAGCATGAAGTCGAAGGTACTACCCATAAGGTATGGTCTAAGAGTTATCACCTTCCGAACAAGGTTCTAGAGGTTCCCAGAGTCTACATCCTTCCTTCGGATATTACCAACTTCCTGATTAACTCGGTAATTAGTAATATTCTCAAGAAAAACTCGTCCGAGCATAGTATCGCGTGACAACTATTTCCAGATTACTCCGTTATAGCTTTCGCACTACACCTAAAAGGCCAAGATGGGTTTGGTATTCTACAGTCCTCAGCTTCAGCAGGCTCCCAAGTCGAAAGCAGTACGTCTTCCCGATTACTCGGTAAACGACACTACAGTCAAAGGGGCCTCCACTGAGTGGGGGATCTCATGCCTCCTTTTTTGGGATTACTTCCTCAAAGTTAACATGACTATACCACTCGTCCTATCTTAAAGTTTGCCCAAGTCCGGGTATAAGACTTATGAGTAGTCACCAAGCACCCTGAAAACCAGGAAAATCCAGACAAACATATATACAACATATAACTCAAAAAATAGTAATAACACATATACAGATATAAGCAAAGATAGGCTTAACTCACTTAGGGATGGACCAGCAAGAGGTTAATCTTTCCCCAGTGAAGTCGCCATTTTTCTGTAGCGGTAGAAATGTTTAAGAATAAGCCATTGGATTGATTAGATTTTATACAAATCAAAATAAAAATTGCCACCGCGCTTTATTGTTTCCAAAGGAATGGGAAAAGAGCGAATAACCCAAAAAGAGGGTGAAAGATTCATGGTAAGGGGGTTGGTTATGCAAAGGGAAGGTATTAGCACCCTAAACATCTACGGTACTCCGCAGGAACCTCTTTAAAAAATCTGTATATTTTGGCTATAAAATGCTAAATGTAAAATTGATGGTAGAGGTGTGGAAAGAAAGATATTTATTTTATAATTTTTGCACCCGCCGCGGTTGCGAACCTTTAGTGCCTATGCACCACCTTTCGTGCAATAGGGGATCAGGGTACACGTAGTTCCTCTTTGAAAATTAAAAACACAAGTGTGTTGGTTAATTTTATGAGATAAGACATCATCGTCATTGTCTGTATGGAAAACATACTTACTACCCACAATCATGAGAAAGGAGAATTTGCATCATCTCAAAGTGGAGGACATTGCTTGGATTTTAAAATCAACAATGTCTCACTTAACACCCAAGTGGAAAATATCTCTCTTCACTACATATTGTAGAAGTATAGTTGTTTGCATCACTACAAGGATTGACAAGAGTCTAATATTTTGAGAAAAGTTTTTTTTAAGTAAAAAGCCAAAGTGGCAAAATGGTTTGAAATGAAATTGATTGACTTTTAGTCTTCTCACAAAAATGTCAAGGTATTATTAAGTTGATTGAAATTTATTCACGAAAATGTTTTAAAAATGCATGGACCTAAGTCCAAGTTTATTATGAAAATGGTTCAAGTTTAAAAACAAGAAGAGTTTTCAAAAGGTGGGAGAAGATTTTTGAAATTAAAGAAGATGGGAGGAGATGAAGAGACTATCCTAAAGCATAAGGTAAAATCTAGGGATAAGGACCATCTAACCAACAAGAATCCAATACTTGACATTATGAGTCAATATAGATTTCCAATTCTTTGGATTGAAACCAAGCAAGCAAAGATACTAGACCTCTTGAGAGAACCAAACTTCAAGTGTATTAAGTCTTCACAAAAATTGGGCAGAGTAACGGTTGTATACGGGTGAATTCCAAATTACAAACAAAGTATGTAATCACAATAACCTGCACATAAAACAAACAAACAACCCAATGTCTTGAGGTAATCCTCAAGAACTCCAGACAAAATATGAATTAAGGTCACAAGGTCTCCAACATAGACCAAGGTCTCTAATCCTAAGTCCAAGAAGTCCAATACTCCATAATACCAAGGATAATAACCAAATAGTCCAAGTATCATTAAAGATTTTTATGGTTCATGTTGATTATTAAGTGTCTTCAAAAGGAAAAGAAAAGCTCAAGTGAGCAAAATAAAAATGACATAAAAAGTAAATGCTCAAGTGAGCAAAGATGAAAATAGCATGAAATGTAAAATGCTAAAAGTAAATGGTACATAAAGTAAAGAGCATAAAATAAAAGCATAAAATAAAGTCAATTGTTAGAAATTAGTGGTTAGTTGGGTGACCATCTTAAAACTTGCATTTGGAACTCATTAAAGGATCGGTAGAACCAAAGCCTCCACAAAACAAGTTGCATTTGCTTTTTTTCAAGTATATCATCCATTTTAGAATCCTCAAAAGTAACATTTAATGATCAGCGATGTTTAAGTGATCCGTGTTGACCAATATTGATGAATATCCATTAGAGGATTGGTAGAACCAAAGCCTCCACACAATAAATCTCAAGGTTATTGGATAAAAGAGATCAAATTAACATACTTGGGCTTTCAAACATAGGTTTGGGCCATGAATGATCATTTATTCGAATCGGGACAAAATTTAGCGCTATGTTAACCAATCGTAAGTGGACTTATGTAGAAGTCGCACCTATTTTGAGGTCAGTCAATAGAAATCTATGTACTTCATGTTTGGACAAATGATATAGAGATAACCATCCCTTAACATGTAGAACAATTAAAAAAGAAAGGGATAAGATGAATAGGGAGGGGAATGATAAGCTAATTTGGATTACCACCTTAAAATTCTTTCATCTTTAAATTCAACCACTCCTCTAGATGGATTAAAGCACTAAACATATCATTAATCCAAAGCACCAAAAATGAATTAAATAATTCACTCTTAGGTAGATTTGAATTGATGAACATTTATCCAACTTCATCTACATCACAAAGTCCATTGAGTTTAAAGAGAAATTAGACATTTAAAATTGCAATCCAAACCAACAATCAAAAGGAGTGAGTAGAAAAAAAATTTATGGATCAAAACAGCTCCAAAACAAGGCAAAAAATGCATTTTGTTTCTGAGTAAATTGATTGCACTAAAGTGTAAATCGATTTACACAGTACAATTTTCAAAAATCTGCGCGAAATTGCTTCTGTGCAATCGATTGCACGCTGTTACAGACAGCAAAACAGCATTTTAAAAGGCCAAATTCTTGTTCAAACATTTCATCAAATACCTTATGATCATGTATCCAATTGAGCACAAAAATTCCATCAAATTATGAGAAAGTAACACCATTGGAATCACAAAATAATGCTCAATGAATCAAACCCAAAGATCAACAAGAGATCATATTGTGAAAGATGAATTATTCAACTTACCAAATGTAGATCTAAAGAATTATCAAAACAACTACAAGAATTTGATTCAATTCAACCACAAGAATCAATTGCCCAAACTTATATGTAGATAATTGATAAAGAAAAAGTGTTTGGATGAAGGTTTAGCTCAAAGATTAGTAAGCTTCAATTCAAAGCTTACTAACTTTTTGGAAATGGAGCTTTGAGTGAATTTGGTAGATGGAGAGAATTGAGAGATTTTTTAGCAAGGTGGATTTGGCTATCAAAATCTTGAAATTTGAATGAAATGAGGGCTCTATTTATAGAGTTTTAGGATTGGAATTAGTGGTAATTCGGTAATTGAATCTTGGAGCCAAAATTTGAATTAATGATAATTCTTTTAAATATTAGAGCCAAAATTTGAATTAATGATAATTCTTCTTAAAAATGAAAGATTGGCACTAAAATTTGAATTAATGATACATCTTTCAAAAAAATGAATAAAAATTGGAGCCAAAATTTGACAATCTTAAAATTGCTGATTTTTTTCAAATTTTCACGTTGTGTAATCGATTGCACTATAGTGCAAATCGATTTGCACAGTGTCTTTTTTTCAAAAATGGCGCAAAATGCACTATGTGCAATCAATTGCACTCTAAGAGCAATCGATTGTATCAGTGAAAAAAATGAATTTTTGTTAATTTTCCTTTGCAAATAGAGATTTTAGGAAAATAATACCAGAAATCCTAATTTGTCAGATGCTTCGACTTGGTACCTATAAAACAAAAATATACAAAGATAAAGACAAATATTTTTTGTATTTTGATCAGAAGTTAGTCAACAACACATATACAAAATACACAACTAAGGTGCTTGGAGATTCCTCAAGAGCAAACTTAAAGATATGAGATAGAAAAAGAGGAAGAACCAACCCTAATGTGATCTTGTTATGATCGAGTTGATATGATATGATAGAGGAATATTAGGGGGGAAATTGGGGTACAACAGGTAAGAAGCCCTATCATTAGATATGAAGCGACGAGCATGGGTCATCGTATAGTCATAGAAGGCCACATTGTAAGATGCTTTAGCAATTTTCGTAAGGGACTAAGATCATTTTACCGAAGGCAACTTCGAAGGGTCATCGAGGGACTACGGTCTTTTCATTCGAGGGTATTTGCTAAAGCATCCCACGTTCGAGGGACATGACTATTTTATCCAAGGCAACAAGTATGGGTTACCCTAGAGGTGCAAGTGTGAAAAAGTGTTTGTTTTTCATGCATTTTTTTGTCTTGAATTAGGATTTTCTACTTGTTGATTTTGGTCTTTCCATACACACCCTAATTACTAGCAATTATATTGAAAGCGATAAATTGCGGAAATTTAAAGTCCTACGCTATTACATCACTTGGGGGATGGGGGTACAATTTACAAATGTGGATAAGGTAGAAGCCTAATTATTACAACCATATTGAATAGAAATGAAGAAAAATATATAGAAAACATAAAAATAGTGTAAAAAGAAAAAAAATTAACCATTATGTGTCGACACATGCAGCTATGCATCGATACATAACCCTTCTTGTTCCTGTAAAACCAAAATCAACTCAGTATGAGTCGATACATAAGGGTATGTGTCGACTCATTTCTTGTTTGTGTCGACACATTCGTGTTTGGTGTCGACTCATACACCTTTTGTCTTTCTGTTTTGAGTCTGGATAGCAGTATGTATCGATGCATAAAGCCTTGTGTCGACTCATACTCTGTCATGTCACAAAAATGTGTCGACTCATGTGAGTATGTGTCGACTCATACTGTTATTTTTCTTGTTCTATCATTGTTATGCTACATATATGGTTAGCTCTCAACACAGGATTAGTGAAAATGAAGTACAAGTATATGGTTTGCTTTAAGTCAATGATATCTACATTTTGTCTTCACAAATGAATCATTAATGATGCTTTATATGAAGAGTTCAAAGTCAAGAAAACTTACTTGAAGCTGAAATTTGTATTTTGAGTTTGAACTACTGTGTTGGCTGTTGTTGAGCTTAGAAATTGGTAATAGTGATGTTACATAAGTTGTTCTTGTGTTTGAACAACTCCTATATAATGTATGTGGAGTGTTTGGATGGTTTGTTTGGATAGAACTTTGCAAAGTGTGAGAGGTTCAAAGATTTAGACTTCAAATCTCAAGAGTGGAGGCTTTGTGGAAAGTTATGGATTTTTGAGAGTATGAGATTTTGCGGGCTTGTCTATACAACAGAGCTTCTAGCGTTGGCTTACAAATGGCATCTCTATTTATAGAGGAGTTTTGAGAGAATGAGAGAGTTTTTTTTACAAGTTGTCAAAATTTTGGTTTAGTTGAGATGAAACAACCAAGTTATTATGAAAATTGGTGTTCCAATGCATGGTATAAGCATGGTATGAAGTTGATAGAGTCTTTTAGGCATGTTACTTCTTGCTTTAACATTGTGTATGTGCAGAGAAAACAATTTAGAGGCTCAAGGAGTTGACAATTGCATAAAGCATGCTTTATGTGAATGGCAATGGTACCTTTGTGCCAAAAATGGAATGATGCAATGGAAAATACTTGAATCACTTGGATAATGGTTCAATCAATTGTGTAAACATATGATTATGGATAGATTTCCAAGCCACAAATCCTTAAAAGTAAGATTATGCAGCACATCATGCAAATTGGATTATTTGTTCTTCAATAAAATGACTTGCAATTCAAGAATGGATGCCTAACTTCAGGCCCTTGAATATCCTAGCTCAAGTATGATAAATTCATGCCCTTGGATGTTTTGAAAATATTGAAATAACCTCTATAACTTTAATGTTTTCCATTTTGACAAAATCATCTTGGAACTTGATGAAAATTGGCCAAGAAGTTAGGACAAAAACCTGACCAAACCTGTTGAAAATTTCTCTAAGTGTTTATACAAAAATGCCCTGACTTCATGAATTTATAACTCAAAATAAAAGCACTTCTAGGACTTGATAAGCAAAGAAAAATTATAGATATCATCAAGATCTACAACTTTTATGTTGAAAGTTTTCTTTGAATCATCTTGCATCTTGGTGAAAGAATGGCATGAAGTAATGAAATTATCATGTATAAAAAACACTTAGAAAAATTTCTAAGTCTTGAAAAGTTTGACTTTTCACATTGACTTTTGACTTTCTTGACTTCTTGATGATCAAGCTTGATATTCTTGAATGTCTTGATGAATTTTGATCTTTGAAACTTAACGTTGACCAAAAACTCAAAGTTTGACTTTTGGTGTATCAGTTGACTTTTCATCAGTTGACTGAATTTCAGCTATCAATCAATTGATCTTGAGAAATAAATTGATATATGAAATTAGGTTAAAATGATGAATTTGAATCCTTGAGACCATGTTTCAAACCAATATATTGTGTATTAGGTTAAAAGTCAGTGATCAGTCGTTCTCAGTTAAAACCCTAATTTGTGGTCTCAATGTTTCGAAGGTCATTCTGTTTGATCAATTCCTTGAGAATCCTTGAGCGTTGGAGATCTTTTGTGAAATGTCTTGAGAAAAGAGAGGGAAAATTTTGGGGTACAACAGGATTAAATGTTGATTTTCCCTTGCTTTTTATTTGACCTTCTTGTTGTGTTTCACGCTTCATGAATCTCTTGAAGTTCTTAACTATCAACGGAAATTCTTCAGGGGAGGATTTAAAGTCTTTTTCTTCAACCTTGAAAGATAAACTCTTCTTCTTGTATCCATCTTCATCATAAGCGAGTCTTTTCAATTTCATCATGTGTTCCTACAATTTACCAAATAGATTTTCCATGTCCAAGTTTGACAAATCCTTATACTTAGAGACCACAAATACTTTTGGTTTCCAAATGAGGTTTAAGGATCTACCTATTTTTACAAGCAGGTCCTCATCTTGAAAAGTATTCAAAAGAGTTCTCATATGACTCACGATATGAGTGGGTCACTTTTGCATGTCATAAAACTTATCTTCATGTTTCATTCTAAAGAGTTTATAATCATGGACAAATGTGTTCAACCTTGACCTTTTTACCTCAATAGCACCTTCATGGGTAACTAGGAGGGTATCCCATATTTCTTTAGCAGTTATGCAATAAGAAACACACAAGAACTCATCAAAACCGAGAGATATAGTGATAACCATTTTTGCTTTCAGATTGTGTTGTACATTTTCTTTATCATATTTTGTCTAATCATCTTCATTGTCTTTCTTCATCATATCACCATTAACTTCATGTGTGAGAACAAATATAACTTCTTTCACAACCTTTTAAATACCACGATCCATCCACTCATTGAAGATTATCATCTTCTCTTTCCATAAATAATGTCTTTCTATATTAAAGCATGGTAGTTTGTTTAGTGAACCTCTTGAAGGTATTTCCTTCCTCCTGGGATAATTAGTCTTTAATAGGCGTAAGGATTTGAAACAAATTATTAACCAAGTGAACTCAAGCACAAGAAGGGGGTGGATTATGATATTCAAAATTCATGATTACTTTTAGATTAATTACTAAAAAACAACAAGATGTGTTAGTATAGTTACCACTAGGGAACCTTCCACCCAAGAGATGGAAGAAATCTTGAAGATCATAAAAAAGAGTGATTTCAAGATAGTAGAACAACTAGGGAAAACCCCCTCCAAAATCTCTATGATGTCTTTGCTGCTTTGTTCTAATGCTCATGCCCAAGCTTTAATCAAATTTTTGAAGAAAGCGCATGTTCCCCAAGAAACCATAATCGATCAATTTGAAAACTATGTGGCAAGTCTGACTGCCGACAATGGATTGGGGTTCTCTGATGCTGACTTGACACCAGTTGGAAGGAATCATAACAAGGCTCTGCATGTCTCTATTGAGTGCAAAGGAACTACCCTGGCCCATGTTCTGGTTGATATAGGTTCATGTCTAAACGTTCTACCCAAAGGTGCCTTGGACCGGTTAGATTGCGAAAATCTGGTGTTAAAACCAAGTGACATAGTTGTAAGGGCTTTTGATGGATCCAAGAGGATGGTACTTGGAGAAGTTGACCTCCCCGTTAAAGTTGGCTCACAAATTTTCAATTCTACCTTCTACGTGATGGATATACGTCCCGCGTACTCTTGTTTACTTGGGCACCCTTGGATACATGGGGCAGGGGAAGTGACATCCACCCTTCACCAAAAATTGAAGTACCCAGTCAAGGGGAAGATTGTCACTGTCTGCGGTGAAGAAGAATTCATGGTAAGCCACCTTAATTCCTTTAAATATGTTGATATGGATGGTGAGTTTATAGAGACTCCGTGCCAAACCTTTGAAGTTGTTCCTCCTATGGTTTCCGCCACCAAAATATCTTATAATATTCCAAAAGCTGATGAAATTGTACCAAGAATGGTTTCACTTAAAGATGCCCATGGCGTGGTCGAAGATGGAAGTTTTACTATCTGGGGATAACTCCCCGATGTTCCGTTCAAAGAAGACAAATTTAGGTTGGGTTTCACCATCAAAGCTCAGAAAGAGGTCAGGTGCGCTCGCATGGGAAAGCCACCTCTTCGTATCAGAAATCATAAAGTAAACGTTGTGGAAGACTCTGACGATGAATGTGATTTTGAAGAATGGATCTACCCTACTGTCGGAGGAAAGCTCAATAACTCGCACGTAAAGGACTTCACTCCCATCTCCTTCAATGAGGACTAATTATTGTTTACTGTTTTCTGTTAATTCAAGAAATTTTGTCTGTAATCTTAATTCCAAACAATGACTTTTAAGCCACGTGCCTTGCCCGGGGAACCATGGCCCATTTGTTAATGGTTTTGTTCATGCTCATTTATCATATGATCATTTAATGAAAAACATTGGACCTTTGCATTCAAACTTTACGCTCATTGTCTTTCCTTTCTTATTTGCATTTTCAAAATAGCCATGTGTCTTACATGCACACACACACTTGCAGATCCTCATCCACTCTGGATATCATTTCCAGTAACTCTGCTATTGCTAGCTATGACTTTGAACATCCAATCAACCAAGCCGAAGACGAAGGCGGAGAAGATTGTGAAATACTTGGGGAATTAGCCAGACTTCTGATGCAAGAGGAGAAATCCATTCAACCACATGAAAATCCAGTTGAATTGATCAACCTAGGTACTAAGGAAGACAAGAAAGAGGTCAAGATCGGCGCTAACTTGGAAGACAGTGTCAAAAGCATATTGATCCAGATGTTGCATGACTATGTCGAAGTGTTTTCTTGGTCATATGAAGATATGCCAGGTTTGGATACCGATATTGTGGTTCATCGTCTACCAACAAAGGAAGATTGTCCTCTAGTCAAGCAAAAAGTGTGTCGTATGCAGCCATACATGTATGAAAAGATAAAGGCTGAGATAATGAAGCAATTCAATACAGGTTTCCTGGCTGTGACATCATATCCTCAATAGGTTGCAAATGTGGTTTCCGTGTCGAAGAAAGATGGGAAGGTTCATATGTGTGTAGATGTGATACGGTGGGAGAACTGACTGTTTTTTGGAATGCTGGTTTGCGTTTTACGTTTGTTTTCGCAAAATGTTGTGGTAAGCAAGATTCGCCACCGACTTTTATTTTATCCAACAAGGAAAGTAAAAAAGCACAGAAAAATTCCTTTTTCGAGATATTTCTTGGGTTCGGGGGGTAGATTTATATAAAGGGAAGGTGTTAGCACCCTTTCTATTCGTGGTTATCCACGGGCTCTTAGGTACTTGCTCAATTGTTTTCAAAAGTTGTTTTCTTTGTGCTTGTGGGTTTTGAAAAAGTTTTTGTTTGAAAACTTCGATTTAACTCCTGCTTCTGTCCTCAAGAGTGTAATGAAGTGTTTTGAAAACTTTGTTCGAAAAGTGTAAGTGTAAAGAGTTTTGTTTTGAAAGAGCAAGTATCTAAGAACCATCTACCTACTCGAAAAAGGAATCGTTCTATGCTAATTTCCTTTAGACAATGATATCCTACTATTGATGAGCAGGTAGCACCGTCGTTGGATTTTGAGGGTCAATTCGAATGCGGGACATACGGTCACCAAAGCAATGTTAGGACGCTTTAGCGGTAACCCTAAAGTCTTAGATCATTTGTTTGAGGCAACAATATCCGAGGCAACCGTTTCGAGGCGACTATGATATTTCAGACAAGAGGGCGACCTCTAAGGCGACCTATACTCAATGACCGCGTACGAAGGTAACCAAGTAGGGTGTACCCTAAGAGTGCGTATGTGCGAGTGTGTCGTTTTCAGTTATTTTTATCTTTGTACATGTTAAGGGTGATCTAAGTTGACTTTAGGTTAAAACATTTAGTCTTGTCATGCAACCCTATTATCAAACATCTAACAGTTATAATTTGCAGAAATAAAAATATGGAATTTAAATTACAAGGCGTCGGGTATTTACATCGCCAAAGACAAACCCTTTAAAAATAAATAAAGCGATAAAAATAAATAGAAGTCCTATTTACTATTACAACCTGGGAGCAAGTACATTATTGGATAAAAAATAAGCAACGCGTGCGGGAAATTAAATCGAGCGCAAGATTAGGGTTTCGACCCTTGGTTAAAGAAAATATCTTTTTGGTTTTTGTTGTTTTTATTTAAAGGAAAGAAATTAAACCTAAATTAAATACTAAATTAAATTAAATTAATTAGTTAATAAAAATAAATTATTTTTGGAGTTTTTAATTAATTAGGAAAGAAAATAAAATTAATTGAGTTAGTAATTAAAACCTAATTAAATTTAGTTAATTTTAATTATTTTGCAAAATAGGTTAAAATTATTCTAGAATTAAAACCTAAATTAATTAATTAGTATTTATTAATAAAATTAAAAATTTGATTGAATAAAAATATTTTTTTGGTGATTTTATTTTATAAAAGACTGAATTTTAATTGGTTAGTAAATCAAATGAAAATAATAAAACAATTAAATAAACAAATAAAAATAAATGAGAATAGGGGAGTATGGGCCTGATTATGGGAGTTTGAGAAGCAAATTGAAGCCCAAAAACGCTGGCCCTTGTTTGACTTTTTGAGATCTGGTGAGCATGCTTGGACCAACGCCTATGGTGGACCTTCAGCTTGGACTCTCAGATCTGGCCTTTGGCCATCTGTCCCTTAGATGCCTGAGGGAGCATGGTGTTCTGCATGCTTGAATAGGCAGGTGATCATCTGAAAAACAAAATTATTAAGGAAAATGGGGGACCTGGGATTCGAACCCAGGTCCTGAAGGATGATACACGCTTCCCTTGCCACTACACCATCTTGTTCTATTTGTTAACATAATGAAAAGAGTATATTATATAATAAAACAAATCCATGGCCAGAAAAAAACAAAAAAACACGCGCGCGGTATTTGAACGGACCAATGGGCAGGGGACACCTCATCGTCCCTGTCCTGAAACCTGCAAAAACATTACCTGCGAATTTGAATCCGCAGCAAAAAGCGCAGGCTTATGCTAAAAATCTCTCCAGGCTAAATAAATCCATTCCAAGAACATGGTTGGATTCGTTATGGCCTCCTGATCACAGCCACGTTCTTCTTGAGTCCCAATTTTGCCTGAAACAGAAAACCCTAAAAACCAAACGAAGAACCCTAACTATGGTGGTTCTTCATTCAGGCCAGATAAACGCAATTGAATAATACCAATCGCTTGCAAATGTCATGTAGATTCAAAATATGGCATTGATTCATGAAAAGGATGCTTAAATTCAGAGTTGCGAAATCAAGAACAGGGGTGGTTATCGTGAAACTTACAGCGTGCTATGGAGTCTGAACAATCTTGCTTTGGATTGGTTTGGCTTGAGTGAATGCCCAGGAAGCGTTTGGGACAAGTCTTAGCCTCTGAAAACACCTATAAGCACGATTTCGATCTCAAGCTTTTTGTGACTTTTTTCAAATCTTGTTCTGCTTCTCTCTGCAATTGCCAACCCTTATTTCGTCCCTTTTGGCTTGCTTATGTATTGTATAGTGTGTTAGGGTAACAAATATGGACTGAATCCCTTCATATCAATGCACATGATTTTGATTTGATCTCCATTATTAACCTTTCCAAATTTGATTTGATTCAATCTTTTTGTGCATGATTTGCTTTGGTATGAATTCCATGGTGTTGCTAGCTGTAAACAAAGCCTAAAACAATCAATAAATCAAGAGTTATTAATTATTTGGATTTTCTATGATTTTATTTGATTTAAAATGAATAAATTCAATAAAAAAATCAAATTAAATAATAAAAATGAAATATGGGCTCATGGCTGAAGCTAGGACACGTGGGAAACTATGCAAGCTCAAATCAAGTGGAAAAGAATGGGCCCATTTGAAAATATTTGAAGTTTTTGGGATAGTTGACTTTTGGCAATTTTGCAAAAATGTCCAACTTCAACAATGCATAACTTCTTCAATTTTGAAATTTTTGAGGTGTTCTAGGACTTTTTAGAAAGCTTTAGATGTCCTCTAACCAACCCTTTTGGTCTCATCTCATTTTGATATTCCATGCTCATGTTATAAGCTTTGGAAAAAATGTGTTTTTGTTGACTTTCAAAAATGACCTATAATGTCCAAATTTATAACTTCTTGTGAGTGCATTTTTTTAACTTGGGATATGAAGATGGATTGTAGGGAATTGCATCCTCTTAAAAATTAGCTTTGGATGGGTCATTTCTCATAAAGTATGAGAAAGTTATGCTTGGTCAAAGTTGAGTTGACTTTTCCTACAAAACCCTAATTTAGCAACTTTTGAATCTTGATGAATTTTGAGCAATCCTTGATGAATCATGATCAACCCTTGATAAAATTATGAAATATCCTTTAAAATTATAATGTTGGCAAAAAATATTGAAGTTTGACTGTATTTGGGTCACAGTTGACTTTTGCCCTAGCACAATCGATTTTTGAGCCCTTTGAGCAATTGACTGAGCAAACTTCCTCTGCAAGGCTTGAAATTTGGCATGGATGATCTTGATAACATATTAGGACATTGGGGAGAACTTTAGGTCATTTGGATTCAAGGATATTGATGCAACACAAAACCCTAATTTGGGGTTGACTGCCTTAGGAGATAGCTTGTCTGGTCAATCCTTGAGCAACCTTGAGCAACTTGGAGATTTTTCTTGCAATGTCTTGAGAAATATGGGAGGGAAAATTTTGGGGTACAACAGCTGCCCCTATTCAATCTTCTTAAACCTGAGGATGTAGATTGGCTTTCGTGCCTTTCGTGATCCAAAGGTGGAAGATGATTGAACACTAGAGTGCCCAGAAATTTGCACTCGCATGAAGTGGTATCAGCCTTGTGATGTCAGGAATGGGCTTACAGATGCCATTTAGAGATTGTTGGAGGGAGGATGGGCTTAAAGACGCCATCTGTAGGAGTGTCGATCGCATAAGAGATTCCTTAGCGAGAGCTTGTATACCTGTTGTTTGTGGAAGATTCCGTTGGGGAAGCTTGATCTTCGTTGAGATTTAGGAACTTGCATGTATTTCAACTGAGAGAACATATCTGCTGAGTTTTAAGAACTTATCCGTAATTCAACTGAGGGAAAACTTGTCGAGGTTTATAACCTTATCTGTAATTCAACTGAGACTAATTCAGTTGAGATTTAAGAACCGGTCAGTACTTCGACTGGGGAGAATTGTCGAGATTTAGAACCTTATCTGTAATTCAACCGAGACTAATTCAGTTGAGATTTAAGAACCGGTCAGTACATCGACTGAGGGAAACATCTTTATCGAGATCTAGGAACTGTCTGTACTTCAACGGAGGATAATTCTGTTGAGATTTAAGAACTCGTCCACACTTCGACGGAGGAAAATTGTCGAGATTTAGAACCTTATCTATAATTCAACCGAGACTAATTCAGTTGAGATTTAAGAACCGGTCAGTACTTCGACTGAGGGAAACATCTTCATCGAGATCTAGGAACTGTATGTACTTCAACGGAGAATAATTCTGTTGAGATTTAAGAACTCGTCCACACTTCGACGGAGGAAAATTGCTGAGATTTAGAACCTTATATGTAATTCAACCGAGACTAATTCAGTTGAGATTTAAGAACCGGTCAGTACTTCGACTAGGGAGAATTGTCGAGATTTAGAACCTTATCTGTAATTCAACCGAGACTAATTCAGTTGAGATTTAATAACCGGTCAGTACTTCGACTGAGGGAAACATCTTCATCAAGATCTAGGAACTGTCTGTACTTCAATGGAGGATAATTCTGTTGAGATTTAAGAACTCGTCCACACTTCGACGGAGGAAAATTGTCGAGATTTAGAACCTTATCTGTAATTCAACCAAGACTAATTCAGTTGAGATTTAAGAACTGGTCAGTAGTTCGACATAGCTGAGAAATTAACTGCATCCTTCCTGAAAGGTAAAGGTCAGTCGTATGCAATGCATGATATATATCAAGCAATGATGTTCTCAAAATAAATGAGATTGTATTGTGTGATGCGTATATGCATGTATCATGATGTATGAAAATGTAATGTTTTGGCTGGGGAAAATAAATCTCGTATAGCTGTTGGAGAAAAGAGTTTGACTCTTCGTTTCCGCTGGGGATGGAGAACGAAGATGATTGCGAGAATAAACCTGCAGGAGAGGATAACTCCGTTGGGGAATAAACTGATGAGGAGATTACTCTGTGGGGAAGAGATGCTCTGCTGAGAATTCCACCAATAAATTCCGCTGGGGATGAATTACCGTTGCTGGTGATACTGAATCCTATTGGGGATTGACTTCGTGTTTGTGAAAAGGAAAGGACTCCACTGGGGATGACCCTTCAGTTGCGACTTCACTGGGGATAACCTTTTAGACTCTTATGGGGATAATCCTTTGAACTTGCTGGGGACAATCTTCCAAAGTTTACTGGGGATGATTCTCCAAGTTCTACTGGGGAAGCTTTTTCAGACTGTGCTGGGAAAAATTTCAAACTCCATTGGGGATGTTTTGTATTCTGCCAGGGAAAATTCCTATAATCTGCTGGGGAATATTAAGACCTTTCAGTGTTGATGGTAGATAAACTCTGCTTGGGAGAATATTACCGATTCATTCACAGTTGCGAGTCTCAGCTGGGGAGAGCTAACAGTACTGTCTTTTCTTATTCTGCGGGGAGTGAACACCTTGGCCATATTCTTCAACTGAATCTAACTTTGTACCTGGTGGACAGAGCAACTGTACAGTTTAGACAATTCTTATTTGCCCCTGTTTCTGATATTACAAGTAATGGTCTTTTGTTTCGCATGTAAATATTTATGAGCAGCAATTAATGTCAAATGCATATATCAAAAATGAACATTGGACGTTTGCAAAATAAAACAGAAAAAGGAAAAAAGAGTTTGAAATTTCTCTGAAAATGAATTGTATTGATTTTTGAAGTTTGGCCTGTAAATATACGTTTGTGTACAAGAGGCTGACGTCCTAGTAAGAGAACACCGCCGAATAATAGAATTTACACAATTTGTGAAAAACTAGACAAAACAGCTATGTGAATAATCCCACTGGGTTCCAACTCTGCTATTTCCCTTATGTCCTCGAGCATCTCATCACTTTGCTACTTGGTTGAAGGTAGATCAGATTGATTAGTGTCGTCCGAGCTTGATAAACGATACCGAAGTCTGGTTGCAAGGTGATTCAATGAGACATAGTATTACGCTTTAATCCCTAATTTTTGCCTGGACCGCTGTTGTACCCTAAAATTTTCCCTCCCATATTCTTCAAAGTTTTGACAAGCATCATCTCAATTTGCTCAAGTCTACTCAAGGGCTGCACAGTCAACCCATCCTCCTAAGCCAGTCAAAATTAGGGTTTTGGTTCCTGCAAGGAAGTTGAGGTTTTCAAGGGCTCAATCAAGTCCCACATGCTCATACACATTGTCAAGCATCCATATGCCAAGTTTCAAGGCTCACAGCATCAAGTTGCACAGTCAAAAGCCCTAATTGCCTCACAGTCAACTATAGGGGTAAAATGGTCATTTGGTAGTCAAAAGTCAAAAAATTTGGTCAACATCTTATTTTGAATCCACAATCATCATTTGATCAAGTCTTGATCATGATTCCACAAGAATGGCTCAAAAATCATCAAGATGCAAAAGTTTTCGTTTTTGGACTGCTGAAAAGTCAACTGTAACTTGACCAAAGCATAAATTTTCATGGATCATCAGAAAAATCCCATCCAATGCTCATTTTGAAGGGTATAACATTTCCTACAACTCATCTTCACATTCCAAATCCAAGAAATGCTCTCACAAAAAGTTATCAATTTCAACATTATAGGTCATTTTCAAAAGTCAACAAAAAGGCATTTTAAGTCAAAGACCATAACTTGAGATTGGTAAATCAAAGTGACATGGGACCAAAGGCATTGGTTAGAGGACTTCAATACCTTTCCAAAATGTCCAAGAACATGTTCATATGATCAAAATTGAGCAAGATATGCATTGGAGAAGTTGGGAAATTTTTGTGAAATGGCAAAAGCCAACTATCCTTGAAACTTCAATTTTTGACTAAAGGGCCCACTTTTTCCACTTGATTCATCCTTGTCATGCCAACCACGTGTCCCATGATCAATTTCAAGACCAAATAATTATTTTTCCATTTTTATTTAATTTTTATGGATTTAATTCATTTTAATCCATAATAATTCAAATAAAATTAAAAAAATTAATTAAATGGTATCTTGTGTTTTGATTAGCCTTCATGTGTCATATTCCACATACCAAAACCATGCCAAGCTCATTTATGCACGAAATTTTGAATTTGGACAAAGCTTTGAAAGGCCTTTAATGGTGGTTAAGACAAAATCCAAAAACATAACGGCACAAGTTTAAGGCTCCTAAAGGTGAATTATTCTCATTCATGACTACATATGCAAGCCTTGTAAGCCTCATTCACAACCTAGTGTGTGCAAAAACGGCCATAGCAAAAACTAAAAATTGTCCAAAAAAGTGTGAGATCTAAAGCAGTATTGCAGGCACTTTCAAACCAAAAAGAGAACATAGCCTTCTTCCTGGACATCCAGTGGTGCTACAGCAATAAAAACCAAGCCTTTTCATCAACCACATCGTACTGTAAGTTGTCTCAAACTTTGCTCTGAACACGAAATCGCAACTTCCAGTCCTTGCGCCTTTTCTTCAAAACATTGGTATATTCATGCTTATCATTTGATTTCTAACACAATTGCATTATTCAATTTTGTTATTGGCCCCTATACCATGATGTTCGAACCTAGGGTTCATATGCTTGTGTTTTAGGCATTTTCCATATAGGCAAAATCAAGATGAATGATGGTTACAGGGATAATAAGGAGACTGAGACGATCACGTCCATGTGATTGGATGGAATTTTTATGGCCTAGGGACGTTTTTTTGAGATAAGCTACGGAACTTCCTGCGGATAAAAATCTGCAGGTAATAAAACCTGGAATTTGGAGAAGACGATCAGACGTCGCCCTCCCATTGGCCCGTTTGAATAACGCGCGTTTTTTTTTTATTATTTCCAGGATATTGCCTTTATTCTATATAACATTATCTTATTATTATTATTACAATTGAGACATTTGGTGTAGTGGCAGGGCGAAGGAGATTTGAGCGCTGGGACCTGGGTTCGAATCCCAGGTCCCCCATAATTTCCATGCATTTTCTCTTTATGTACTTATGTGCAGGTTCACAAGAAAGGTGCATCATACACCTCACACCCAAACACGCCACGTATCCTCAAGCATGCATCCAAAGGCCATGAACTGATCCCCACCATGTACCCTGGTCAACCTTGTGCATAGGCAAGCAACGAAGTCAACGTGGCTTGAAGGCAAATGGGCCACAGCAATGCTAAACAAACTCCCAATTCTGGCCCAAACCCCCCTTGGGTTTGCTCTTTTTTTATTTTGTCATTTCATTTTTTATTTGCCTTATTTTATTTCTTATTCTTTTTTTTATTAACTATTCACATAATTAATATTTTTATAAAAAATCAAAAAAAGAGCTAATATTATTATTATTATTAATTTCATGTTATTTTTGTAAATAAAATACTAACAAATAAAATAGTTTAATTAGGTCAATTTTAATCTCTTTTCTTTATAATAAATAAAAACAATTTAGAATTAGGTTAACTTTTAATTTTAATTCCTTTTATTTTCATTAAAAATATAAAAAAAAACACAAAAACATTTTCTTAAATTAATTAATTAATTAGTTATTAATTTTAATTTCATTAATTATAAAAAAAGACAAAAAAAAATTCAATTCTTTCTTAAAAAAGGGTCAACACCCTAAAGACATCCCGATTTGATTCTCTCGCGCATTATTCTTATTTTGATTATTTATGTAACTGTTTCCGGATATGTAATAGTTAATTAGGACCTCTTTTACTGCTTTATCTATTTCTCGCACTTTATTTCCAAACGGGTTTTGTTTTTTGGCGATGTATAGACCCGCGCCTTGTAATAGCTAGATTTACATTTCTGCAATTTATTTTCCGCACTCCTAACTGTTAAAAAATGCATGAAAGAATGTATGTAAATAAAACCAATCCGTAGCTCACAAAATAACATATACAAGACAAACATTAATTGAAAAACAAAACACAAGCACATGCCACTCCTAGGGTACGCCTCACCGGTTGCCCCGAACATGGTCATCAAGTATAGGGTGTCTTAGAGGTCGCCCTTATGTCCAAAAGATCCAGTTGCCTCGAAACGGTTGCCTCGGATACAAAGGATCTAGGACATTAGGGTTACTTCTAAGGTGTCCTACCATTGCTTCGGTGACCACACATGTCCCTTATAATCGAATTGACCCGAATATCTCCAACGACGGTGCTACCTACCTCTCAATGGTGGGATAGCACTATCTAAAGGACTCTTACACAGCCTAATTCCTTAGAATAGGTAGATTCTCTTAAGTACTTGCTCTTTTCAAAACAAACTAAAACAACTTTTCGCACCCCACACTTTCAAAAAGTTTTCAAACAAAACGCTTCTTACACTCTTGAGGACTGATACAAGAGTTACTTAGAAGTTTTCCGAACGAACTTTTTCAAAACCCACACACACTTGAAAAGCAAACAAATTTTGAAAACATAAGAGCAAGTACCTAAGAGCCCGTGGATAACCACGGATAGAAAGGGTGCTAACACCTTCCCTTTCTATAAATCTACCTCCCGAACCGAGAGACATCTCGAATAAGGAATTTTGTTGTGCTTTTGTCCTTTCCATGTTGGAGAACATAAAAGACGGTGGCGACTCTTGCTTACCGCGACATTTCGCGAAACCAGCTAAAAAACAGTCTGTTCTATTTCCACTGATCACAGAACTGGCGACTCTGCTGGGGATAAATAAAAGTGAGGTGTACCTTAGGATTAGACCACTTATGTTTTCAATTGCTTTGCTTTGATTGCTTTATATTTGTGGGCTTTGCATCGGAGTTTCATAGATCCTAACCTGGATCTGGGGATACCCTTTTAGGTAGCATAAGCTGTGAGGGACCTGTCTGGCGTAGACCGACACGGGTGAAGCAGTGGCTACGTTGGTGTGGCACCTTGGTCTGTACTGATATCCCTTGTGTTGTAACGAGGAGAATATGGGTCTTCTGAGGAGTCATTAAGCACCAACCGACCTTAGAACCCTAATGTGACCCAACTTGGCCATAGAACAGTAGCAGTACGCTACACCCAATGAGGCTAAACTCTCGCGATGGTTCTGGCCGCAAGAAAAGATTGCGACGCTGGAGTTATGACCGATTGAGGGTAGTCAGGGATATTGGGATCCTCTAGAACCCGGTTACTTTTGATAGGACAGGTCTTAACCAACGAAACTGAAAGAGGGTAGTACCTGAACTTCATGCTGGCCTAAACTCTAAGGGCTCTTTTGTGTGACTTATGTGCCTTCATACTTGAACTACTTGCATACTGGTTATCTAACAACACAGGTTCCTTGCAGGTTTTGTTTAGAGTCCTTAATTGGGACTCATTACAGGGCCTACTTACATCACTCCATGCATAGCATAACATCATACCATTGCATGCATCTTGCATAAAAACTAATCCATTTCAAGGATCTCAAGGGCTTGTGATGCAGGTCATGATGAATCAAAGTGTCTAGCAAAGGGAAAAGGGGATCTATTTTCCTCTAGCCGAGGTTGTCAGGGGCTATGACCCACTCGATATGGTGAGCCTTGACTCTTGAAGAAGGACTCTCAACAACATGAAGTTCCTTCAATCAAGCTACCCAAATTCAAATTCTAACAAGTTTCTCTGTTTACCCCACGAGATCCTTGAAAACATCGCATGCATACATACATATCATTGCATTACAGGTACTCTTTTCCACAGGTTGCTTAATCTTCTTCGCTGTTTATTTCAGCCATCATCATGAATCCTGAATCATCCAATGAACAAGCTATCAAGGCCCTCCAGGCCCAGAACGCCCAGTTCCAGGAGCTGGTCATGAGCTTAGCCCAGGGACAACAGGAATTGAAGACTCTTCTTTTGAAGAAAAAGAAGAAGAGGACTGTTTTGTTCAACCCTAGACGCAGATCTGGGAATACACTGCAGAATGAAGCTGAGCGGACTACTCCATCTGTTGGGGAAGACAGTCACCAAGAGGGAAGGGTTCCTAGTCCCGTAGTCTCTGGCACCGAGACAGATTTCAACGACGAACAGTACTCTCCTGCTGAGGACCGGTACAAACAGCTGGAAGACCGGTTAAATGCTATGGAGATTCAACAAGTGCCCGGGTTGGACTTTGGAGACCTAGGCTTATCTTCTGGGGTGGTGATCCCTCACAAGTTCAAGGCACCTTCCTTTGCGAAGTACGACAGGGCTTCCTGTCCTAAGTTGCACCTCCGTTCATACGCAAGGAAGATCCATCCCTACACGGCAGACAAGAATCTATGGATCCATTTCTTCTAGGAAAGTCTTTCAGGGACTCAGCTCGATTGGTTCTATCAGCTGGATGGAACCAGTATTCATAACTGGGAGGACTTGGCAACTGCTTTTTATAAGCAGTATCAGTATAATGCCGACCTCGCTCCTACACGTACCCAACTCTAGGGTATGTCACTGGGGACGGGTGAAGGTTTTAAGGAGTACGCACAAAAATGGAGAGACCTAGCTGGCAGGGTGCAGCCACCGCTGACCAACCGTGAGCTTGTTGACATGTTCTTGGGAACCCTGTCCGGTCCATTCTTCAACCACCTGATTGGGAATTCTTCTGCTGGGTTCACATATCTGATCTTAACTGGTGAGAGGATAGAAGCTGGTATCAAGTCCGGGAAGATACAAAAGGGTGACTCCTCGAACGCTGAGAAGAAACCATTCAAGAAAGAGTCCAGTGCTGCGTACGGTCAGAAGGATCGTCGTGACCAACACGTAGGGGCAGTCATGATCTCAGGTTCTGCGTCACGCCGACAACCGCCAAAGGGAAATCAGTGAAGGCCAGACGAGCCTAAAAGACAATTCACCAACATCAACATGCCGTTGTCACAAGTATTACAGCACATGTTGAAGATGAACCTGATTGCAGTGATTAACCCTCCTGCAAATCCTAAGACTTCTTCTCCAAGATACAACCCAGATGCGAGGTGTGCTTATCATTCTGGTAGCCCGGGGCACGATACTGAGGATTGTTGGACGCTGAAATACAAGATTCAGAACATGATTGACGCCAAGGAGATCGAATTCGAGCCTCCTGAGACTCCCAATGTGATCACTACTCCCTTGCCAAAACATGGCTAGGATGGAGAGACTCTTGTTTCATTTAAAATTCTGATATTGTATTTTTCTATGCTTATACAAACAATTATCATGTCAACTCTATTATTTCATTAATGCATTACACGTCTCTTGTTTTGAAGTAATTATGTTCGCTATATTCAAAATTGCTTTTATTTTTCTTGATGTTCAAACTCTCGATTAATAATTCTAAGCCTCTTGAGGGAGGATGACGAAAACGATACCACAATCTACAGTATGCTTGTGAATAAACCCCGTTGATGAGGTACAGGCATTGTTTCAATTCCTAAACACTGGAGTTATAAGGATGATAATCCCTCGTCAACCCCTTTGAGCCAAAGAAGTAGGAGTTTTCTTTTCGAAAATTAAAACCCTTAATCATAACCTGGGGCAGGGTAGTTCTCTCAGCTGATCCAAGTGCACAACGAATGGCACCAAAGGAGTCCTTACAAAACAAAAGACAGTGATGGATCCGAATAATCATAAAGACAGGCAGTCATTATCCCTCAGAAATAAAAACCAATAAGTCAAAACCTATGAAGGAGACTTACAAAACTGGGGCATCCCGCTGACTGTAATTCCAAAAAAGGAAACAGTTCATGCAAAAAATAGGGATAACGAAATCAAAAAAGAAAGAGGTCCTACAAACCCTCAACACAAAAGAAAATGACTGCCTATTCAAAATAAACCGTCAGTATCCGAACCATCACTGGTATATCGAAGCAAAGACTCAAACAAGGTCTAACGCATGATCAGCTGAGTTTAGGTTTGAAGAACATCACGAAGAGCGGGTGGGTACAGATAAATTTGAGCCTTTATCCTTTGTTTCTTAAACCGAGAACCAGGCCACGTTATAACCCTCAAAAGTCCTAACTGGAGCATGGGTTAATTCGAAAGCATATTGTTACAAAGGTATCCTGACTCCTTAAGGCTCGCTGTAAAATCTTGAGTCGACATCACATGTTACATAATTTGCTTGTTTTACTGGAAAAAAATGCATTTTCAAAAACTTCAAGACAGACATAAGCTTTGCATTTTTAATATAACATTGCTTGCACATGACTATTTGTTTGAACAACATAGAAGTTCGCACGACGAATGTCTAATGAACAAGAGCACCTCCAAGCAAGGGGCATGGCATGATCATTGTCCATCATCTGGGGCAGTTAAGTCAAGATTCGGAGAATCTCTCAAAAGGCCAACCAGCTTGAGGCAAATCTCCATCTGGATCACTTGGGGCATTGGACGATCAAACGAAGATCTTATGGTGGCATGGTAATGCAACACTACTGACAGGGGCATCCCCCTACATCCTGAGAGCACGGACATAGTCAAAAGAATACTGCGCATAATCAAAGACCCGCTAGGTTGACACACCTAGGCAAAAATAAGGGTTTCCCGACGAACCAAAAGGGTTCGGGCAAAAATAAGGGATGAAATGAAAAAACTGTACACCCGGCAAGTCGAAAACCTGAAAAGGCGGCTTGGGCAAAAATGGGTATCCCAGTGGACTGAAAACCCGAGAGGGCGGTCCAGGCAAAATTTAGGGATCAAAAGCGTACGACTATGTCCCGTCATCTCGTCGCTTGCCTACCAGAAGAAGATTTGTCGATCAGCAGTTATCAAGCACCTCCACGAGGTATCTTCTTCTCCCACATCAGAAACAGGGGCAATAATGAGTTATCCAAGCGGTCTAGTTACTCTGTCAACCAAGGTACCAAGGTAGGTTCGGCTGAAGAACATAACCCAGATACCTCCACTCCCCGCAGAGTAAGACAAGACTCAGCAATACTCTCTCCCGAGCAGAGTTGGTCTCTCATCAGCCCAGAAAATCACAAATATCTCCAGCAAGTCAGTGACACTCTCCCCAAGCAGAGTTAGGTTACTGTCAGCCTTAAGGAAGTTGGGTATCCCTAGAAGATCTCAATATTCCCCGGCGGAGTATACAGATGTTCCTAAGCAAGCATCCTCGGCGTGTTAATATAAGATTATTCCCCGGTGGAATACCAGACACCCTAGTGGAGCCATTCCCCAGTACAGTTCAAAATTTCCCCAGGAAAGTTGAATCAATCTCCCCAGTAGATTCTTGAAGCTTATCCCCAGTAGATTCTGGAAGCTTCTCCCCTGCAGAGTACGAATGCGTCTCCCCGGCTTTATTCAAAGGTTATTCCCCACCAGGGTATAACTGGGTTATCCTCAGCTAATTTCCACGGAAAGATCGTCCTCGGCGAAGTTCTTCCTACCCCCCAAGGGAGTTCATCAAATCTTCCAACAGAGCTTATCAACGGAATCCCCAGCAGGGTTATCATCAAAACCTCAGCAAGGTATCTCTTCCCACAGAGTAGATTCCCTTCAGAGTAATATCTTCACCAGGATTATTCCCCAACGGAGTCATCTTCTCTTACCGGTTTGTTCTTGCAATCATCATCCCCAGCGAAAACGAAGAACTCTACTCTTCAACATCAGCCTAGGATTCAACAAACTCTCGGCATTCGTCAAGGATTTATTTTCCAAGACGAGAATACATTCATAAACATCACATCTTCATACATTATAGAATGCATACGCATCATACAACACAAATCTCAGTTATTTTTAAGAACATCTTAAAATCATACAGTTCATGCATCATGACATTGCATACGACTAATACTTTGCCTTTTCAGAAAAAAGTCAATCAAAAGATGATTACCATCTACCTTTACAGTTCCAGATCAACCCCGGTAACAAGCCAGGAAAATTCTGTGGACGATTGATCATGGGCTAATATCCGAAACCAAACAGGACAATTATCTACTTGATCATCCTCAGGCAACCCTACACCGGTTCCTTCTCAATTTTCAGATGAAGTCTTACACGGACTTATCATCAAAGTAACCCTACGCCGGTTCCTTTTCTTTCAGAAAAAGTCTTACACGGACTTATCTCAAGGTAACCTTACCCCGGTTCCTCCAGAAGTCTTACACGGACTTATCTTAAGATGACCTTACCCCGGTTCATCAAGAAGTTTTACACGAACTTATCCTGCAGTAACCTTACCCCGGTTCCTCCAGAAGTCTTACACGGACTTATCTCAAGATGACCTTACCCCGGTTCATCAAGAAGTCTTACACGGACTTATCTCAAAGATGACCTTACCCCGGTTCATCCAGAAGTTTTACACGAACTTATCCTGCAGTAACCTTACCCTAGTTCCTCCAGAAGTCTTACACGGACTTATCTCAAGATGACCTTACCCCGGTTCATCCAGAAGTTTTACACGAACTTATCCTGCAGTAACCTTACCCCGGTTCCTCCAGAAGTCTTACACGGGCTTATCTCAAAGATGACCTTACCCCGGTTCATCCAGAAGTTTTACACGAACTTATCCTGCAGTAACCTTACCCCGGTTCCTCCAGAAGTCTTACACGGACTTATCTCAAGATGACCTTACCCCGGTTCATCCAGAAGTTTTACACGAACTTATCCTGCAGTAACCTTACCCCGGTTCCTCCAGAAGTCTTACAAGGACTTATCCCGAAGTAACCTTACCCCGGTTCCTCCAGAAGTTTTACACGAACTTATCCCGAAGAAACCTTACACAGGTTCTCTCTCTCCAGACATAGTTTTACACGGGCTCGTCGTCAAAGAAACCCTACACAGGTTCTCTCTTCCCAAAGATGCAGTTTTACACGGACTCGTCATCAGAAACCCTACCCAGGTTTTACTTCTTCCAGGATGCAGTTTTACACGGGCTCATCATCAAAGTAACCCCACACAGGTTCCCTTCTCAAACTCCAGACGTAGTTTTACACGGACTCGTCATCAGTAAATCCTACACAGGTTTCCTTCTCAGCTCTAGATGCGGTTTTACACGGACTCGTCATCAAAGTAACCCTACACAGGTTCCTTCTCCATTTCAGATGCAGTCTTATACGGACTCATTATCAGTAAACCCTACACAGGTTTCCTTCCTCCAAAGATGCAGTTTTACACGAGCTCAACATCAGGCAACCCTACACAGGTTCCCTCTTTCAACTTACAAAAATTACACCTCCAGATGGCATCTATAATCCCATCCACCTGTCAACAGTCTCCAAATGGCATCTACAAGCCCATTCCCGACAAGGTTCTATCACATCCCCAGATGGCATCTATAAGTCCATCCTCCCATACCATCTTTCCAAATGGCATCTATAAGCCCCTTCCCGACAAGGTTCTGTCAAGTCTCTAGATGGCATCTATAAGCCCATCCTCTTATCCACCATCTCTCCAAATGGCATCTGTAAGCCCATTCCCGCCATCACCTTGCTGACATTCTACTATGCGAGTGCAAATTTCTGGGCACTCTAGTGTTCAATCATCTTCCACCCTCGGATCACGAAAGGCACACAAGCCAATCTACATCCTCAGGTCTAAGAAGACTGAACAGGGGAAACTGTTGTACCCTAAAATTTTCCCTCCCATATTCTTCAAAGTTTTGACAAGCATCGTCTCAATTTGCTCAAGTCTACTCAAGGGATGCACAGTCAAACCATCCTCCTAAGCCAGTCAAAATTAGGGTTTTGGTTCCTGCAAGGAAGTTGAGGTTTTCAAGGGCTCAATCAAGTCCCACATGCTCATACACATTGTCAAGCATCCATATGCCAAGTTTCAAGGCTCACAGCATCAAGTTGCACAGTCAAAAGCCCTAATTGCCTCACAGTCAACTGTAGGAGTAAAATGGTCATTTGGCCGTCAAAAGTCAAAAATTTTGGTCAACATCTTATTTTGAAGCCACAATCATCATTTGAACAAGTCTTGATCATGATTCCACAAGAATGGCTCAAAAATCATCAAGATGCAAAAGTTTCCGTTTTTGGACAGCTGAAAAGTCAACTGTAACTTGACCAAAGCATAACTTTTTCATGGATCATCAGAAAAATCCCATCCAATGCTCATTTTGAAGGGGATAACATTTCCTACAACTCATCTTCACATTCCAAATCCAATAAATGCTCTCACAAAAAGTTATCAATTTCAACATTATAGGTCATTTTCAAAAGTCAACAAAAAGGCATTTTAAGTCAAAGACCATAACTTGATATTGGTAAATTAAAATGACATGGGACCAAAGGAATTGGTTAGAGGACTTCAAGACCTTTCCAAAATGTCCAAGAACATGTTCATATGATCAAAATTGAGCAAGATATGCATTGGAGAAGTTGGGAAATTTTTGTGAAATGGCAAAAGTCAACTATCCTTGAAACTTCAATTTTTGACAAAAGGGCCCACTTTTTCCACTTGATTCATCCTTGTCATGCCACCCATGTGTCCCATGATCAATTTCAAGACCAAATAATTATTTTTCCATTTTTATTTAATTTTTATGGATTTAATTCATTTTAATCCATAATAATTCAAATAAAATTAAAAAATTTAATTAAATGGTATCTTGTGTTTTGATTAGCCTTCATGTGTCATATTCCACATACCAAAACCATGCCAAGCTCATTTATGCACGAAATTTTGAATTTGAACAAAGCTTTGAAAGGCCTTTAATGGTGGTTAAGACAAAATCCAAAAACATAATGGCACAAGTTTAAGGCTCCTAAAGGTGAATTATTCTCATTCATGACTACATATGCAAGCCTTGCAAGCCTCATTCACGACCTAGTGTGTGCAAAAACGGCCATAGCAAAAACTAAAAATTGTCCAAAAAAGTGTGAGATCTAAAGCAGTATTGCAGGCACTTTCAAACCAAAAAGAGAACATAGCCTTCTTCCTGGACATCCAGTGGTGCTACAGCAATAAAAACCAAGCCTTTTCATCAACCACATCGTACTATAAGTTGTCTCAAACTTTGCTCTGAACACGAAATCGCAACTTCCAGTCCTTGCGCCTTTTCTTCAAAACATTGGTATATTCATGCTTATCATTTGATTTCTAACACAATTGCATTATTCAATTTTGTTATTGGCCCCTATACCATGATGTTCGAACCTAGGGTTCATATGCTTGTGTTTTAGGCGTCTTCCATATAGGCAAAATCAAGATGAATGATGGTTACAGGGATAATGAGGAGACTGAGACGATCACGTCCATGTGATTGGATGGAATTTTTATGGCCTAGGGACATTTTTTTGAGATAAGCTACGGAACTTCTTGCGGATAAAAATCCGCAGGTAATAAAACCAGGAATTTGGAGAAGACGACCAGACGTCGCCCTCCCATTGGCCCGTTTAAATAACGCGCGTTTTTTTTTATTATTTCCAGGATATTGCCTTTATTTTATATTACATTATCTTCTTATTATTATTACAATTGAGACATTTGGTGTAGTGGCAGGGCGAAGGAGATTTAAGCGCTGGGACCTGGGTTCGAATCCCAGGTCCCCCATAATTTCCATGCATTTTCTCTTTATGTACTTATGTGCAGGTTCACAAGAAAGGTGCATCATACACCTCACACCCAAACACGCCACGTATCCTCAAGCATGCATCCAAAGGCCATGAACTGATCCCCACCATGTACCCTGGTCAACCTTGTGCATAGGCAAGCAAAGAAGTCAATGTGGCTTGGAGGCAAATGGGCCACAGCAATGCTAAACAAACTCTCAATTCTGGCCCAAACCCCCATTGGGTTTGCTCTTTTTTTATTTTGTCATTTCATTTTTTATTTGCCTTATTTTATTTCTTATTCTTTTTTTTTATTAACTATTCACATAATTAATATTTTTATAAAAAATCAAAAAAAGAGCTAATATTATTATTATTATTATTAATTTCATGTTATTTTTGTAAATAAAATACTAACAAATAAAATAGTTTAATTAGGTCAATTTTAATCTCTTTTCTTTATAATAAATAAAAACAATTTAGAATTAGGTTAACTTTTAATTTTAATTCCTTTTATTTTCATTAAAAATATAAAAAAACACAAAAACATTTTCTTAAATTAATTAATTAATTAGTTATTAATTTTAATTTCATTAATTACAAAAAAAGACAAAAAAAATTCAATTCTTTCTTAAAAAAGGGTCAACACCCTAAAGACATCTCGATTCGATTCTCTCGCGCATTATTCTTATTTTGATTATTTATGTAACTGTTTCTGGATATGTAATAGTTAATTAGGACCTCTTTTACTGCTTTATCTATTTCTCGCACTTTATTTCCAAACGGGTTTTGTTTTTTGGCGATGTATAGACCCGCGCCTTGTAATAGCTAGATTTACATTTCTGCAATTTATTTTCCGCACTCCTAACTGTTAAAAAATGCATGAAAGAATGTATGTAAATAAAACAAATCCGTAGCTCACAAAATAACATATACAAGACAAACATTAACTGAAAAACAAAACACAAGCACATGCCACTCCTAGGGTACGCCTCACCGGTTGCCCCGAACGTGGTCATCAAGTATAGGGTGTCTTAGAGGTCGCCCTTCTGTCCAAAAGATCCAGTTGCCTCGAAACGGTTGCCTCGGATACAAAGGATCTAGGACATTAGGGTTACTTCTAAGGTGTCCTACCATTGCTTCGGTGACCACACATGTCCCTTATAATCGAATTGACCTGAATATCTCCAACGACGGTGCTACCTACCTCTCAATGGTGGGATAACACTATCTAAAGGACTCTTACACAGCCTAATTCCTTAGAATAGGTAGATTCTCTTAAGTACTTGCTCTTTTCAAAATAAACTAAAACAACTTTTCGCACCCCACACTTTCAAAAAGTTTTCAAACAAAACGCTTCTTACACTCTTGAGGACTGATACAAGAGTTACTTAGAAGTTTTTCGAATGAACTTTTTCAAAACCCACACACACTTGAAAAGCAAACAAATTTTGAAAACATAAGAGCAAGTACCTAAGAGCCCGTGGATAACTACGGATAGAAAGGGTGCTAACACCTTCCCTTTCTATAAATCTACCTCCCGAACCGAGAGACATCTCGAATAAGAAATTTTGCTGTGCTTTTGTCCTTTCCATGTTGGAGAACATAAAAGACGGTGGCGACTCTTTCTTACCGCGACATTTCGCGAAACCAGCTAAAAAACAGTCAGTTCTATTTCCAACGATCACAACCGCCCTTTCGGGTTTTCAGTCCACCGAGATACCCTTTTTTGCCCAAACCGCTTTTTCAGGTTTTCGACTTGTCGGGTGTACAGTTTTTTTTATTTTTATCCCTTATTTTTTCCCGAACCCTTTTGGTTCGCCAGGAAGCCCTTATTTTTGCCTAGGCCAGTCAACCTAGCGGGTCTTTAATCATGCGTAATATTTTTTCACTATGTCTGCATTGACGGGGTGAGGAAGGTCGTCACCATCCATGGTGGTTAGAATCATCGCTCCTCCTGATAAAATGTTCTTAACCACAAATGGCCCTTCATAAGTAGGGGTCCATTTGCCCCTGGGATCACCTTGTGGCAGTATGATGCGCTTGATAACCAGGTCCTCAACTTGATACTCTTGTCGTCTAACTTTCTTGTTAAATGCCTTGATCATCCGCTTTTGATACGTTTGACCATGACAAATAGCAGTAAGTCTATTTTCGTCGATTAAGTTCAGTTGATCAAGCCGGATCTGGATCCAGACATCTTCGCTTAAACCTGCATCCTTCATAATTCGAAGAGAGGGTATCTGAACTTCAATGGGCAAGACTGCCTCTATGCCATATACCAAGGAATAGGGTATTACCCCTGTTGACGTCCGCGCTGAGGTACGATATCCATGAAGAGAAAATGGTAACATCTCGTGCCAGTATTTGTATGTTACTGTCATCTTCTGCACAATCTTATTGATATTTTTATTAGCCGCTTCAACAGCTCCATTCATCTTAGGCCGGTAAGGATAAGAGTTGTGATGTTGTATCTTGAACTTCTTGTAGAGTTAGGTGATCATCTTATTGTTGAGATTTGTACCATTGTCCGTAATGATCCTCTCGGGTACACCATATCGACAAATCAGATTATGTTGAATAAACCGTGCCATGACGTTCTTGGTTACGGTAGCAAAGGAAGCTGCTTCAACCCACTTCGTAAAGTAATCAATCGCTATCAGGATGAAACGATGCCCATTGGACGCTGTAGGTCTGATCTCGCCGATCATATCAATGCCCCACATTGCAAAAGGCCACGGAGCTGTTAAGACGTTCAGAGGTACTGGAGGTATGTGCACTTTATCAGCATAGACTTGGCACTTGTGACAGGTCCAGGAATGCTGATAACAGTCGGCTTCCATTGTGGACCAAAAATATCATGCCCGTAGGATTTTCTTTTCCATGGTGTGTCCACTGGAATGAGCTCCGAAGGCGCCTTCATGTAACTCTGCCATGATTCTTTCTGCTTCGTCCTTATCCACACATCGCAGTAAGGTTGAATCATGGTTACGCTTGTAAAGGATGCCATTATTGATGAAGAACTTTGCTGCGAACCTCCTCAGAAACTTCTTATCATTAACAGATGCACCCTCGGGGTACTCCTGAGCTTCAAGATACCTTTTCACCTTGTGAAACCAGGGTTTATCTGCTACCTTTTCAGTCTCAATGTCGCAGCAATGTGCAGGTTCGTCCAACCTTTCTGATAATTCGGGGAGCTTCGTTGTCCTAATTGACTTTGAACATAGAAGACATTGTAGCCAGCGCGTCCGCCAACTGATTCTCCTCTCTAGGGAAGTGTTCAAAGGTTATCTCCTCGAAGTGCGGCAACAAACTCAACACATACTCTTTGTAAGGAATAAGATTAGGGTGTTTCGTATCCCACACGCCTTTGATCTGACTGATCACGAAAGCGGAATCTCCGAAAACACTTAAGAACTTAATCCTTAGGTCAATTGCTGCTCGAAGACCCATGATGCACGCTTCATACTCCGCCATATTATTGGTGCAATTGAAACATAGTCGGGCGGTAAATGGAGTATGAGAGCCTTTAGGAGATATGATCACGGCACCAATGCCATTACCCAAAGCGTTTGAAGCTCCATCAAAGTACATAGACCATCGGGATCCCTCCTCCGGTCCTTCATCCGGTCCAGGTGTCTCACAGTCAGTCACTATCATGATATTCTCATCCCGAAATTCAAAGTTCATAGACTGGTAATCATCCACTGCTTGATGTGCCAAATGATCTGCCAACACACTTCCCTTGATTGCTTTTTGAGTCGTATATTGGATGTCATACTCAGCCAAGATCATCTTCCATCTTGCTATTCTTCCGGACAAGGCAGGATTTTCGAAGATATACTTGATTGGATCCATCTTGGATATCAATAAAGTAGTGTGAGTCAGCATATATTGTCTCAACCGGCAAGCAGCCCATGCCAAAGCGCAACAAGTTTTCTCGAGCAACGAGTATCGGGTCTCACAGTCGGTAAACTTTTTGCTAAGGTAATAAATAGCATGCTCTTTTTGGCCAGACTCGTCATGCTGACCCAGCACACACCCCATTGAGTTATCGAGTACTATCAAGTATAAGATCAAAGGTCTCCCTTCAACTGGAGGCATCAGAATAGGTGGCTCTTGGAGATATTATTTGATCCTTTCGAAAGCGGCTTGACATCATCATTCCATCTTACCACTTGATCTTTCTTCAGTAATTTGAAGATTGGCTCACAAGTAGCAGTCAGGTGCGAGATGAATCGGGCAATATAGTTCAAACGTCCCAGAAAGCCTCTGACTTCTTTTTCTGTTCGGGGAGCTGGCATTTCCTGTATAGCCTTCACCTTTGCAGGATCCACTTGAATACCTTTATCACTTATGACGAAACCTAGCAGCTTACCAGATCTCACCCTGAAGGTGCACTTGTTCGGGTTTAACCTCAGCTTGTACAACTTCAATCTGTCAAACAACTTCTGAAGGTAGTTAAGGTGTACTTTCTCAGTCT